>OX352301.1:34157311-35373978 GCA_947086415.1 Pammene aurita | reverse complement strand
GACTTTGACTTTCACTTTCACTTTTACTAAGAAAGTGAAAGTAAAAAGGAGCTCCAGATTACTAAATGTATGGGAGGGTTTGAAGTTAATGTTTGGGATAGTTCAGATTTTATTTAAAAAAGTTATTAATGTAATTTTACTCATTAGGTGACGCACTTTCGATATCCGTTAGATATTTTCTAATATCTCTTATATTTACGGAGTAATCGCCTGGCTACACTTAACGATTACACCCTGTATAACGGATGATGGCAAGAATGTCTTTGTTATCCCTGAATAATATCAACCGGTGAAGCTACATGAAGCGATTATGGCGATAGAAACCTTCCAAAAAGTGAGGAATACATTGCGAAGGAGGCATGACAAGAGGCAGGTGTGGATATCGGTGACATCGGATATAACTGAATGTTATAGAGATAAAGATGGTAACATGCAGTTTAAAGGATACTTGTTAGAAGAAATTGCATCAACAACCCAGGAACTGACTCCAGCCACTGGAATATCCGAAGAGGCTTTATCAAGAATTCTTGAAAGTGTCGCTGAAATGAAAAGTGACAAGGCTAAAACTAATAGTATGAAGAATTTAAAGGTGAAGTTTGTTATGGAAAATTTCACAAGAAAGATGTCAAATGTAATGCAGTGGATTATGACTTTTGAAGCTGAATGTGCACGCTTGGGAATAGAAGAAGATATAAAACGGATTGAGGCTCTTAGGTTATTTTTAGATGATTCATGTCAAGACTGGTACAGTGCCATGTTAATAAAGCATACAGTTGATTCGGAATGGACCTTGTGGAAAAATAACTTTTGTGAAACTTATGCGGACAAAAGTTGGTCACCAGTCCGGTATGCACTATTATTTAAATATAGACAGGGCTCATTGTTAGAGTACGCTTTAAAAAAGGAAAGACTGTTATTAGAGATGAATAAAAATATGGATAAATCAACTTTGATAGATCTCATTGCGATAGGGTTGCCAAATTTTATAGCAGATAACATTGATAGGTATACCTTAAAAGAGACTGAGGACTTATTTAGTAGCATAAGAGAGTTGGAGCATTTAGTGGAAAGGAGGATTTGGGATAAAAAAATTGTTGGTCCTGATAATAAAATGAAAGACAAAAATCTGAAGTTACCATGTAGGTTGTGCAAAAAGGAAAATAGAGGAAAGAGATATCATCCGGAGTCTTCATGCTGGTTTAAAAATAAAAGTGGTGATAGACGGGATCAAATAAGGAGTGTTAATAATTTCACTTTGGAGACCGAGTTGAATGAGGTCGATCCAAAAAACTTGACATTCCGCCATTAATCAAAATTAGTTTATTTTCATTCAGGTTCTAATGTTTCTTTGATAAACTTAAGATTATTGTCCTTAAAAGATAACACTAGTACTGGTAATATAAGTAGTGCGGGATTTAAGACGATTAATGGCGTTAGAAAAGCAATAGGAGATAAAAATATTTGATATTGAAAAAAAGGTAAGTGTTTCTGTAATAGATGAAGAAAATTTCGATTACGATTTCTGAATTGGATTAGACTGCATACGGCAGTTTAGGTTGTGTCAAAATGAAGAATTGGAGATTTCACAGAATATTCCTATTCAGGAATAACAAGTTGCTGAAGACCCTTCAGAGATGCAGAAATAATTCCTGGCTTAGCAGGTAGCAAATTTGAAGGGCAAAAACAGTACAATACTGATATAGATATTTGTAATGTAGGGAAAATTGGAAATGAGGGTAGTTATGAGTGTCAAATAAATTTTAATGAACACATAGAAGTGGACAACTTCAGTGTTTCAGTTGATCACTTGGATATAAAACAACAGAAGGAAATAAGCAGATTAATTAGCAAATATACATCACTTTTTGCTAGGGACAAGTATGATGTAGGTACGGTGAAGGATTATGAGGCGCATATTGATTTATTAGTAGACAGATATTGCAGCAAGAGGCCTTACAGATGTACCATTGAGGATAGGAAAGAAATAGAGCAGCAGGTGTCAATGTTACTAAAGAAAAATTTGATAGAAGAGTCTTATAGCGCTTTTGCAGCCCCGGTAACATTGGCCTACAAAAAAGAAGAAGGGAAAAAGTCTAGATTATGTGTAGATTTCCGGGATTTAAATAAAATTGTAGTTCCCCAATCACAACCCTTTCCTCTAGTTGAGGATTTACTGGTCAAAACAAGAAACTGTAGATTTTTTT
This sequence comes from Pammene aurita, assembly GCA_947086415.1. Lineage (NCBI taxonomy): Eukaryota > Metazoa > Arthropoda > Insecta > Lepidoptera > Tortricidae > Pammene > Pammene aurita. The sequence goes on along the minus strand of OX352301.1, from coordinate 35,371,774 downwards.
CCACTTGAGACATAAATTCAGCGTTTTGGTCGATCCCACTGAGAATTGAAGATAGGAAGAAAGTAGCATATGTTACACAGGAAGGCCATTTTCAGTGGACATGTTTACCATTTGGCTTAAAAACATCTCCTGCTATTTTTCAGAGGATATTGAGTAGTATAATTAGGAAGCATGGGCTTTCAGATTTCACAGTAAATTACATTGATGACATCTTGGTATTTTCTGAAACATTTGAAGATCATATTAAACACCTATCATTATTATTTGAATCAATTTCAAAGGAGGGTTTTAGGCTTAAATTTTCGAAATGTACCTTTGCTCAAGACTTAGGTCACATAATAATGAAAAACACGATTACACCATTAAAAGATAATTTAATTGCGATAAAAGATTTCCCTGAACCAAAAACACAAAAAAATGATCGACAATTCCTTGGCAAAATAAATTTTTATGGCAAATATGTACCAAATATTTCAATAATATTAGATCCTTTACATAATTTATTAAGGAAAGGACAGAAGTTTTCTTGGACAGATAAGTGCCAAGAATCATTTGATTTGATAAAGAAACTGCTTTGTCTTAAACCCATTTTAGCAATATTTGATCCGAACTTACCGGTACACATTTATACAGACGCGAGTATACAGGGTTTAGGTGCGATTTTAAAACAACCGCAATGTAATGGTAAAGAGAAACCTTGCGCTTACTTTTCCAGAAAATTAAGTGAAGCCCAAAAGAAAAGGAAGGCTATATATCTTGAATGTTTGGCAATAAAAGAAGCCGTAAAATATTGGCAACACTGGCTCATAGGGAAAATGTTTGTAGTTTTCTCGGATCACAAACCCCTAGAAAAAATGAATATTAGAGCTAGGACAGATGAAGAATTGGGGGAACTTGCATATTACCTATCACAATATGATTTTGAAGTCAGATATTCCCCAGGGAAATATAATTTAGAGGCAGATTGCTTAAGTTTATGTAACACTTAGTTGTGGACGATTATATATACTTATGACAGACTGTCCAGTTAGGTAGATCCAACTTCGAGAAAGAGGTCAATCGACGAATCCGACTCGGTTGGGCAGCGTTCGGGAAGCTACGGCACATCTTTTTGTCCAATATTCCGCAGTGTCTCAAGACGAAAGTCTTTGACCAGTGTGTGTTGCCAGTGATGACTTATGGAACTGAAACGTGGTCGCTTACAATGGGCCTCATCAGAAGATTCAAAGTCACCCAAAGGGCAATGGAGAGGGCTATGGTTGGAGTCTCTCGGCGTGATCGCATCAGAAATGAGGCCATCCGCAGCAGAACCAAAGTAACCGATATAGCCCTCCGAATCGCTAAACTAAAGTGGCAGTGGGCGGGGCACATTGCTCGTAGAACCGATGGCCGTTGGGGCGGAAAGGTTCTCGAGTGGCGACCACGAACCGGAAGGCGCAGCGTGGGTAGACCCCCCGCAAGGTGGACTGATGACCTGGTGAAGGTCGCGGGAGTCCGCTGGATGCGGGTGGCGCAGGACCGGTCTTTGTGGCACTCTTTGGGGGAGGCCTATGTTCAGCAGTGGACGTCTTTCGGCTGATATGATGATGATGATGATGATGTAACACTAACATAGTCTCTTAAGGTTGTACAACTAACACTTTTATGGACGTATGTCTGAAATAAACAATTTTTAATTTAATTTTAATTTTAAGCAGAAATCCAGTGTTAGAACCGGGTGACTATCAAGACGAAAAATTAAAATGTGTAAACTTTATAAAACTCGGAGAAATACAAAAAGATCAAAAAACTAATGATTTTATTAAAAATAATGAAAGTAAACTGAAATTAAAAGATACGCTATACTATAGAAAGGTTGGGAAAAAAGATAAAATAGTAATATCCGAGGAATTCAGTAGGAAAATAATAAAAATTACACATGATTATTACTGTCACTTAGGACCACAACAATTGGAACATAAAATAAAACCATTTTATACTGCAGAAAACCTGACAAATAATATTAGAGAGATATGTGACAACTGTGAAATTTGCATTAAGAATAAGTCTAGAATAAAATATAGAGTTGGATTAATGTCTCATTTAGGCCCAACAACGTATCCTTTTGAAATTATGTCTATTGACACCATTGGTGGTTCCGGTGGCTCGCGGTCTACGAAAACTTATTTACATTTACTTGTGGATCATTTTACTAGGTACGTCTATATTTTGACCTCTAAAACCCAGAGTTCTGGTGACTTCATAAAATTAGTAAAGAAAGGAAAATAGAGTTGGTATGATTCTGAGTGATCAGTACCCGGGTATAAATTCAAGGGAATTCAAAAACTTTCTAGATAATGAAAACATACCAATTATATTTACCGCGGGTAATGCTCCTTTTTCTAACGGTTTAAACGAAAGATTGAACCAAACCTTAGTGAATAAGATAAGGTGTAGGATAAATGAGCGGAGTAATAAATTATCGTGGACTACTGTTAGGGTCCTACTGGGACGTTGAAATAAGAGAGGACTGTATCAAGATAGGCTGGTTTATTCCGCCTTAGTTACAGAGGGAATCCCGGCCAAACAATTATAAAAAAAGCTAATTCCGGGTGTCTGGTGTTGCCGACGGAGTAGGTTAAGCCGAGTGTCGTCCGCGGGTCGCTCGCGGTCCGCGGCGGTGACGTCGCGTTCTGCCTGCTCCCCGCACGTCTCCTCCCGTGCGTATATCCAGCTCTCATCAACTACCATTGCACACGAATGTACAGAGAGGTATAACGAGACTGAACATACCGTAACAGGATTTTCTCCTAAATATTTACTAGAAGGGAAATTAGTTGATATATTACCGATTGAACTAAAACAAGAAAAAACGTATAATGAATTGTTACAGGATAGAAAAACTGCCTTAGAAAACACCATAAAATCGCACAACAGTAACAAAAAACGATTCGATAAAAAAAGAGAAGCATGCGATATCAGAGTAGCAGACTCAGTGTACGTGGAAAATGGAAACCGCTTGAATAGGAGAAAGTTACATGAATTGAAAATTAGCCCATATAAAGTTATAGAGAGAATCTGTAACTCAATTTATAGGATAGATACAGGCCATAAAAAGAGAGAATCAAATCTTTTCCATGTTACTAAACTGATCCCTATTGGGTATGGTTCCTGTTCCTAGTATTAATGTTTAAGTATAAACTTGTCCTGGGGGGGGAGATGTAAACGAAGCCTTGTTAACTTCATTCATCTTTGCTCAGTTTGGACTTAATCTGTGGCTGTCAAAGACAGATTAACAGTTGACAGCTTAAACGTCAGAATGTCAGGCTGAATTCGTAAAAAGAGCATTGTAACGATCACATATAAGATTAAGGGCCTGTTTCACAATCTCCAGATAAACTTATCTGCCAGTTAAAATTATTGCTATTGTTTTCTCCAGTCATATAAAAGAAAAGGACAGCAAACATTTATCTAACAGATATGCTTTAACTGGAGATTGTGAAACAGGCCATAAGAATTAGAAATAAATACTTGGTGGAATAATAGCTTTAATGGTTGTCTATTGTTTGCCCGAAAATTATATAAAATAATACTCATATGCCCGAATTTTATTTGCCCGAATTTCATTTGCCCGAATGGTTTGTTTACCATAAAAATGATGTGACATACTCTTTGTTTACCCGATTATTAGATTTCAGAACGTACGAGTGCCATACATATTATTAATTGTAATAATACTATTTAATAGAATATTTAAATGCCATACTAAATAATGGTTTTCCGAATCCATGCATAAAAACAATGCATTTGCTCACTATATTCCTGGAGGCGCTCTAAAAATATTTACTTAGTCATATTATTATGTAGGGGCCGTTTTATTTTGTAGGAGATCACAGTTCTAACCTAACCTAACCTACTTTCTGGTGGCCGTTCGCTTTTTGGGGATCACAGTTCTAACCTAACCTACTTTCTGGTAGCCGTTTTATTTAGTAGATCACAGTTCTAACCTAACCTAACCTACTTTCTGGTAGCCGTTCGCTTTTTAGGGGATCATAGTTCTAACCTAACCTAACCTACTTTCTGGTAGCCGTTTTATTTCGAAGGAGATCACAGTTCTAACCTAACCTACTTTCTGGTAGCCGTTTTATTTTGTAGGAGGTCACAGTTCTAACCTAACCTAACCTACTTTCTGGTGGCCGTTCGCTTTTTGGGGATCACAGTTCTAACCTAACCTACTTTCTGGTAGCCGTTTTATTTTGTAGGAGATCACAGTTCTAACCTAACCTAACCTACTTTCTGGTAGCCGTTTGCTTTTTAGGGGATCATAGTTCTAACCTTACCTAACCTACTTTCTGGTAGCCGTTTTATTTTGAAGGAGATCACAGTTCTAACCTAACCTACTTTCTGGTAGCCGTTTTATTTTGTAGGAGGTCACAGTTCTAATCTAACCTGACCTACTTTCTGAGAAGCAATTTGGATGGCAAATGATATTATGGCTAGTGATATTATGGCTTACAATGATCATGACAAATGATATTATTGAAATTGATTTTATGGGAAACAAAGTTTCTGGAACGTGACTAATATAGTAAACAATAAGTATTCATATGTAATTATGGGAAACAATATAATGGCTGTTGACTATTATGGCAAATGAAATTCTGGCAAGTGAGTGTATACCAGCTTTAATGTTGTTTCTCTTTTCAGGTGAGTATTTGTTTAAGTCAAACTGTAGTATGTAATGTAGCTTAAGCTAGGAATAAGTACTTAGTTGTTAATAAAACCCTGTTCTCTTTTCAGAGCAACACAATTTTGTTCTTATTTCGCCTCCACATAGACAACACTGTTTGTAACGCACATTATATTTGTTTGAATTAAGTACAAGAACATTTTTTCGTATGAGCCACCGTTACTGAGTTATTTACGAATAACCAAAAAAAAAAGGCCCTTTACACCCCCCTCCCCCCGTTAGCGGTACCCCCATCCACCGGTACTTTTAGTATGTTGTGTAAGATACCTTTATCTACAACTACACCAAAATTCAGCTTTACACGAATTATTTCCCCTATCAGGCAGTTAAGCGTCTTCGTTTGGTGAGCTATAATCAAAGCCCGGATGACGGGAGCAAATATGCACTTTTTTCTAGTGCTTAATTAAATATCGACTAATCTATCGACATCCATACCTACGAACAATTTTTAATCAGAAATTTATTGATCATAAGCATACGTCGTTATCGCGGGAGCAAAAACGATTTGACAGTAGTCAAAGATTATGACAAATGACATATAACAGAAGTGACAGTAGTATAAAGACGTTTGTACCTACAAGTTCAAAAATCGATGTTTTTTTCTAATATCTAACCTTCGTACTCGACTTGATATATAGTACATACTAAAAATATTAGCCTCGCAATCCTAACGACAACCTCTTCATTCACCTGTTATCCAAAACATTTTTCATTCATGATCGAATTGTCTGGACTTGTAGATAAAGGATTGTTTTAGACACACGAAGAGTTTTATTTTCTCAAAAATCAACGCAAGGTACTCGTAATTTTCATAAGAAATAAACCTTCTGTTAAACGAAATTTTTACTCAAAAAGACGCACTTTAACGAACGTAGAAAAGGAGCAAAACGAGTTTGATCAATCATTTCTAGCAAAAACATTGTGCTAGATATTAAGAACTTCTTAGAGGCTAAGACGTGTAGGCATAATATTCTGTTTATATTAAACGGACATTCTGTTATATATATTCTTTAACACATTTGATTTTGCTCCCGCGATAACGATGTATGATCATAAGTTATGAGAAAAGTATCTATTTAAATGAACTGTCACTCTTATTTTATTATTACCAGAGCTCGGATTTTTCACGGCAAAACAAAACACTAGCGTAATTTAGCCAGTGCTTGAAATATTATTTTATCGACACCTATCGAGTCTTACTAGAGTATATGACAGGTATTGCCTCAGTACATTTTTTCTTTTTTTATTCGATGGTACACCTATCAGTGTGAATGTCACAATTTAAAAACTAACAAACGTGCGAAAATTTCGAAAAACAGGAGACTTACTAGAGCTCAAAATCAATATTTTTGACCAGTCTAAGGTGACCTACTGGGGGTTAGAAGGTTGTGCATTAATTACCGGACATCCTGTATAAGTAATAAAATAACTTTTCATTTTAGCTTTGCCATAGTCGAGCAACAAAGAGGTAGGTCTGCATGTACAACTTAGAACGAAGTAACTATACCACCTCATTTAAAATGATAGAAACGACTGCAAATTTCATCTCACATGACATATGACATTCACACTTTAACTGTCATTTCATTACGTATAAAACGTAAATTGCAGGTATTATTTAATTCGCAACGCATTGAATCCGACGTGTTGGATATACGTATAATAACTTAATATTGCAAGGTATCAATTAATACAAAAATGAGTAATGTACAAGATCGGATCAAAACGTGGATTGAAAATCACCCTGAGTTAGTCTATAATGAAGTGACCTCCACTATATACTGCTCTATGTGCGATATGCATCAATTTTATTTCGATTTAATTATTTTTCTTATTTCATGCAACATACCATGGGCAACAGTCAACAACAATAATTTTCGTCATTTTTTTAACAAGTATTTATGTTGCGACTGCTCTATGACTTCTTTACCGGACGAATCGACCCTGCGAAAAATTTATTTAAATCTCGTGTACAAAAAAACTATACAGGGTATAAGAGAGGTAAACAAAACCAATTATTTGTGGATATCTATAGACGAAACACCAGATTTCATGGGAAAATGTGTGACAAACGTGGTGATTCGGTCTTTGCAAAAAAATTGTTCTAAGCAATTTTATCTTTTGGGGTCGAAGGTTTTAGAGAAGGTAAATGGGGAAACAATAGCAAACCTAATAATAAACCAATTAAAATTTTTGTTTCAAAATTCTTTCAATGATAACGTAAACAATTTGCTTTTACTTTGCACAGATAGTGCCGCATATATGCTTAAAGCCGGTCGTATTTTAAAAGCAACGTTTCCTCGTATGAAACACATTACGTGTTTAGCTCATGGTCTGCACCGGGTTGCCGAAGAAGTGCGAGATAATTTCAAAGGTGTGGATGGGTTGATATCGAATGTCAAAAAGATATTCCTAAAATCTCCAGAGCGTGTACGCCTTTTTAAGGCAAAATATCCGTCCATTCCCCTACCTCCCGAGCCAATTATCACCAGATGGGGAACTTGGATATCTGCTGCGGTATATTACGCTCAATACTATGAGCAAATACGTGATGTCGTCTCCATACTTGCTAATGACTCGGCAGCTATAAGAGCTGCAAAAAAATGTTTTCAAACACGCAAACTACGACCGGAGTTAAATTTCATTCGCGACAACTACGAAGTAATAGCCTCTTCAATAGAACAATTGCAATGTTCGACTTTATCCATTGCGGAATCCTTCCTCATTCTGGATACTGTTCGTTGCTACGTAAACTGGAGTAAACTTTTACCAGTGATACGTAAGTTTGAAGCCGTGCTCGAACGAAATCCTGATTACGAAATTTTAAGAGACATATCTGAAAATATTACCCGAACTGATAATGAATTCTATAAATTTGCTCCCTTGACGTCAACTGAAGTTGAACGTACATTTAGTGTACATAAATGGATTTATAGTGATAAACGCAACTGTTTACTCCCAGAGAATGTTGAAAAGATAATGATCATCTACTCCTATCACTATTACCCAAATAAAATGTCTTGTGCTGCTGTGTGTACTGACGTAGATTTTGAAGAAGAAATTGCGTCTGTTTCTAATATATAGTAACTTTATACAAATGTTTTTATTAGTTTTATTACATATTAATTTTATTTGGTGACTTTTATTTCTTCTAGTTCTGAATTATCGATATCGATAAAATAATATTTCAAGCACTGGCTAAATTACGCTAGTGTTTTGTTTTGCCGTGAAAAATCCGAGCTCTGATTATTACGATCATTTCCATGAGTATGATAATATTGATAATAATTATAGTATGTAATTAGTTAACTGAAATAATATATAATGTAAGCTTACCTAGGTACCTGATGTAATATTGTGTAACAACCTGACATGTAAGATAATGAGTTTGATCAATACATGTCTGATTCAAAAATTGTTCGTATGAATGTCGATAGAATAGTCGATATTTAATTAAGCACTAGTAAAAGTGCATTTTTGCTCCCGTCATCCGGGCTTTGGCTATAATTGATGTTTGTATGAAGAAATGGTCGAAAGCAGGTCGCGGTCGGCGCAGGCGAAGCTGATGTTGAGCAGCATGGCCTCGAAGGGGTCGCTGCGCGTGCGCATGCAACATCGCTATATACAAGATGGAACTGTAACAGTATAGTACCTAGCTGGCGCGGCAGGCGGGCGAGTGCAGGTCGCGGTCGGCGCCGGCGAAGCTGATGTTGAGCAGCATGGCCTCGAAGGGGTCGCTGCGCGTGCGCATGCAACATCGCTATATACAAGATGGAACTGTAACAGTATAGTACCTAGCTGGCGCGGCAGGCGGGCGAGTGCAGGTCGCGGTCGGCGCCGGCGAAGCTGATGTTGAGCAGCATGGCCTCGAAGGGGTCGCTGCGCGTGCGCATGCAACATCGCTATATACAAGATGGAACTGTAACAGTATAGTACCTAGCTGGCGCGGCAGGCGGGCGAGTGCAGGTCGCGGTCGGCGCCGGCGAAGCTGATGTTGAGCAGCATGGCCTCGAAGGGGTCGCTGCGCGTGCGCATGCAACATCGCTATATACAAGATGGAACTGTAACAGTATAGTACCTAGCTGGCGCGGCAGGCGGGCGAGTGCAGGTCGCGGTCCGCGCCGGCGAAGCTGATGTTGAGCAGCATGGCCTCGAAGGGGTCGCTGCGCGTGCGCATGCAACATCGCTATATACAAGATGGAACTGTAACAGTATAGTACCTAGCTGGCGCGGCAGGCGGGCGAGTGCAGGTCGCGGTCGGCGCCGGCGAAGCTGATGTTGAGCAGCATGGCCTCGAAGGGGTCGCTGCGCGTGCGCATGCAACATCGCTATATACAAGATGGAACTGTAACAGTATAGTACCTAGCTGGCGCGGCAGGCGGGCGAGTGCAGGTCGCGGTCGGCGCCGGCGAAGCTGATGTTGAGCAGCATGGCCCCGAAGGGGTCGCTGCGCGTGCGCATGCAACATCGCTATATACAAGATGGAACTGTAACAGTATAGTACCTAGCTGGCGCGGCAGGCGGGCGAGTGCAGGTCGCGGTCGGCGCCGGCGAAGCTGATGTTGAGCAGCATGGCCTCGAAGGGGTCGCTGCGCGTGCGCATGCAACATCGCTATATACAAGATGGAACTGTAACAGTATAGTACCTAGCTGGCGCGGCAGGCGGGCGAGTGCAGGTCGCGGTCGGCGCCGGCGAAGCTGATGTTGAGCAGCATGGCCTCGAAGGGGTCGCTGCGCGTGCGCATGCAACATCGCTATATACAAGATGGAACTGTAACAGTATAGTACCTAGCTGGCGCGGCAGGCGGGCGAGTGCAGGTCGCGGTCGGCGCCGGCGAAGCTGATGTTGAGCAGCATGGCCTCGAAGGGGTCGCTGCGCGTGCGCATGCAACATCGCTATATACAAGATGGAACTGTAACAGTATAGTACCTAGCTGGCGCGGCAGGCGGGCGAGTGCAGGTCGCGGTCGGCGCCGGCGAAGCTGATGTTGAGCAGCATGGCCTCGAAGGGGTCGCTGCGCGTGCGCATCCAACATCGCTATATACAAGATGGAACTGTAACAGTATAGTACCTAGCTGGCGCGGCAGGCGGGCGAGTGCAGGTCGCGGTCGGCGCCGGCGAAGCTGATGTTGAGCAGCATGGCCTCGAAGGGGTCGCTGCGCGTGCGCATGCAACATCGCTATATACAAGATGGAACTGTAACAGTATAGTACCTAGCTGGCGCGGCAGGCGGGCGAGTGCAGGTCGCGGTCGGCGCCGGCGAAGCTGATGTTGAGCAGCATGGCCTCGAAGGGGTCGCTGCGCGTGCGCATGCAACATCGCTATATACAAGATGGAACTGTAACAGTATAGTACCTAGCTGGCGCGGCAGGCGGGCGAGTGCAGGTCGCGGTCGGCGCCGGCGAAGCTGATGTTGAGCAGCATGGCCTCGAAGGGGTCGCTGCGCGTGCGCATCCAACATCGCTATATACAAGATGGAACTGTAACAGTATAGTACCTAGCTGGCGCGGCAGGCGGGCGAGTGCAGGTCGCGGTCGGCGCCGGCGAAGCTGATGTTGAGCAGCATGGCCTCGAAGGGGTCGCTGCGCGTGCGCATCCAACATCGCTATATACAAGATGGAACTGTAACAGTATAGTACCTAGCTGGCGCGGCAGGCGGGCGAGTGCAGGTCGCGGTCGGCGCCGGCGAAGCTGATGTTGAGCAGCATGGCCTCGAAGGGGTCGCTGCGCGTGCGCATCCAACATCGCTATATACAAGATGGAACTGTAACAGTATAGTACCTAGCTGGCGCGGCAGGCGGGCGAGTGCAGGTCGCGGTCGGCGCCGGCGAAGCTGATGTTGAGCAGCATGGCCTCGAAGGGGTCGCTGCGCGTGCGCATCCAACATCGCTATATACAAGATGGAACTGTAACAGTATAGTACCTAGCTGGCGCGGCAGGCGGGCGAGTGCAGGTCGCGGTCGGCGCCGGCGAAGCTGATGTTGAGCAGCATGGCCTCGAAGGGGTCGCTGCGCATGCGCCGCTGGTTCTCGTGCGCTGCCGACCCCGCGTCCGCCACCACGCGCGGCTCCTCCATGCCGTCCTGGGAACATAGCAATAGTCAAGAGGCTGACAACACCTGTTTGTTCGAACTTCCTATTTGTTTTGGAACGATAGGGTAAATCACCAGTAACTGGCCAACGGTCAATAACTGGCCACCTTATACTAATAATGAAGAACTCTGTTCACCTATAAACAGATTTCATCATTCGAAGGAGGAGGTTCTCAATTCGTCGGGATCTTTGTTTTTGCTATTTTATAACAGACTTTCTTTGTTTTTGCAAAAAAAAAAATCTGTATGTTCACCGATTATTCGAAGACGGCTGGACCGATTTGAAAAAATCTTTTTTTTTGTTTGAAAGAGTATACTTCACAGTTGGTCCCATTGTAACAAGGTAAGGATCTGATGATGGGATCCTGGAGAAATCGCGGGAACCCTTCAACTATTATAGGCACACCTTTAGTGATTTGAGTATTTTTTACAGCAGCTCGAGCATTTGCTTTTGGAAAGGTGGAGGCTAAGTGAAATCAGTTCTTTTTTGTTTAATTTTTTACGTAAACCCGTACGCATGACCACAATTGAAGATACTGCATAAAAGCTGCCTTAATTTTACTATTAAATCATCTATCTAATTAGGTGATGTAAAAGACTAAAAAACTGAAAAAGTAACTTTGTAATTACGGGTCTTACTCGAGCAACGGTTGAAGGCGGACGTGCCGGTCTTTGATTTAACATTTTAATATTTATAAGGATAACGCAAAATAAGTCACAATGATTTGGAGGTTAAGGACCATTATTCTACAGCGCCGCGTGTAGTGCCGTGTGCAAAACTACGTGCAACAAAGTTGCAAGACATTATCGCCTGCGCTGGATGGAGTGCTGGGCTATTCCTCACCCCCTCTGTGGTGAGAGATAGCATATTATTTTTGCCTCGCTCAGTCATCGCTGCTCACGGAGTTTGCCGACTATCAGCCGAAAGGGACCCGAGCGCCGCGCTGCGTTGCACTCCGGCTGTCGACGGGGAGCAAGAGAGAGGAGCACTGGCAGTACTGGACAGACCGTACGCCGTATGGTTGTATGCGCGGAGGTGGAGGATTTTTTCTTTGCGCGCAATAATTTTCAACGGGTAATGCATGCAAGCGCGCACCGTGCGCCCGCTCGCTGGCCGACCGTAGCAGATAGAAGGCGATAACTGCTGTTTTAGTTTAATTTAATTGGGTATAATAGTCCTCTAGTTGATTTGGATAATTTATTTGTTTTCACTTAGTATTATTATATATATATTTTTTTTTTTGACTCAAAAACATATTTTTTTTATGTTTGTATGCTCGCAATTTAATTTATATCCTTGTCCACTAAAGGTATTATAGGTACATTACCTAACCAAAGATTAGTATAGACGACCAAACTTTATTTAGGGTTAATTAATTATTTTTTATACTCTTTTGTTTTGTTTTTTTTTTTAATGTTTAATTGTGATTTTGGTTCTCTTTCATTTTCCTGGTAAAATATAAAGTTGAACTTGTATGTTTAGTTTTTGGATATTCTAGTCATTGTCTAAAGAATTGCTTTGTTTTATTGTTTTTATTATTACACATTGTTTTATTTAATGTTATGAGACGGCCACATTACTATTACTTTATTTAACATTTTGTATCGTGCCTAGTCCCATTTCAAAGTTAGGATGAGTTCCTCTTCCCACGCCTTGACGTGCCCCCATTGCCCTGAATCGTCTAGAGGGTTTACTTCGCATGGCCTCAAAATTCACATTGGGCGCGTGCATAAGAACGTAGTTCGACAGCGCCCTCAGCCTGCGTCCGCTCGGGTATCTCCCCGTTCTGGTCAGCCGGAGCTCGCCTCCTCAGAGCAAGGGAGCTCGGAGTCACCTGGCACAGCCCTGGAGTCCTTAGGTGCTCTTAAAAAATCGGTGCGGGTGCTTCGGCACATCCCTAAGGGAGCGAGAAGTCTGGCGGCGGAGAAATTGTGCCTCATCATCGGTAAATGTATTGAAACCAATGAAACCGCCGATTGGTGTGCGCTACTGACTTTTGCGTATTCGGCACTGAAAGCTCCGGAAATACAGGGCCCGGGCAACCTCACCTCTAAGGTGAAGTCCAATTTAGCTGAGGTCGATTTTTGGGCAAATTTTTTGGAACCAATGAGTGTCGTCGAGGCCTCCCCTCGGGTGCCATCTGTTCTGAAGACAATAGAATCTAAGGTGTATGAAGGTGACGTGCGGGGGGCTGTCCGCGTGCTGTTGTCGGACGACTCCATAGCACCTCCGGGCCCTGAGACACTTGCGTCCTTGCGGGCGAAGCACCCATCCCCGTCTCGCGTGTTAACTTTTCCCCAGCAGCCAGATCGGTCCGCTCAAGCCTTAACGGTCAATTTGGAGGACGTAATCCAAGCGCTAGGGACTTTTCACAGTGGTTCGGCTGCTGGCTTGGACGGAATTCGACCAACTCATCTGAAGGAGTTGACATCGAGTTCCGCGGGCGACAACGGACAGCGCCTTCTTGAGTCCCTAGTAAAGTTATGCAATTTTTTACTCAGTGGGCAGCTAAACCCTGAAGTTTGCCCATTTTTATATGTTGCGTCACTGTGCGCTTTAAGGAAAAAGGAGGGCGGAATACGGCCAATTGCTGTGGGGAGTACTTTTCGTCGTTTGGTAGCCAAACTGGGGTGTCGCGTGGTCAGGGAGCGGATGGCCGATTATTTGCAGCCTCATCAATTAGGTTTCGGCACCCAGAGGGGATGTGAGGCGGCAATTCATGCCGCGCGCACTTTTGCTTCGGAACCAGGTAATGCAGATGGTGTTATAATAAAATTAGACCTGAAAAATGCGTTCAACACACTCGAAAGGGACGTTCTTTTGAGCGAGGTCGAGGAAAATATTCCATCTCTGTACCCTTTTTTGTACCAGGTTTACCACTCACCTTCTAACCTTATATATAATGACTCCCTGATTCTTTCGCAGGTGGGTGCGCAGCAGGGAGATCCGCTGGGGCCGCTTACCTTCAGCCTCGCTATCCACAAAATAGTGTCGTCTCTTAAATCACCGCTTAACATCTGGTATTTGGATGACGGGACTTTGGGGGGGAATCCTGAGGTCGTAAAGGAAGACTTGACTTCTCTTCTTCCTCGTCTTGCGGAGCTGGGGCTGGAGGTGAATGCGGCTAAATGTGAGCTTTTCTGCTGCGGACCCACTTCTTCCTCTTCCACTTTGTCTTCTTTCACGTCACTGCTTCCTGGTCTTAAAGAACTTACACATGGAACTTTTACCCTTCTGGGTTCCCCAATATTCCCAGAGGCCATTCCAAGCGCTATCGAGGCTAGAAGGCAGCTTCTTTTGCTCGCCCAGGAACGTTTCAAAGGAATTAATGCGCATGTCGCCCTGGTATTACTGAGGATGTGTTTTGCGGTCCCGAAGATAATGTATCTTTTGAGAACAACCCCGACGTGGTTATGCCCCGACAATGTGTCTTCTTTTGATGACGCTTTGAGGGATACAACGGAAGCTATACTTAACGTGTCCCTTTCTAGTGACCAGTGGAGCCAGGCGTCTTTGCCCATTCATCATGGGGGCCTGGGTTTGCGGCGCGCGGGGGATGTGGGTTTGCCGGCTTTTCTTGCATCAGCGCATGGAGCGGCTGGCCTTGTCTCTAAAATTTTAAATTGTCATGGAGACGGGGTCATTATTCCGTTTGTAGACGATGCACGGTGGGGGACCCTTTTCCCATCGGCGACATTGCCCGAGACTCCGCAGGTCCAGCGAGCCTGGGACAACGTGGGGGCCAAGGAAACGCTGGCGCGGCTCATTGGTGCAGCCACGGGGGTGGATTTAGCTAGATTAAGATCGGTGTCGAGGGCAGATGCGGGAGTGTGGTTGCAGGCTCTGCCTGCTCCTCACTTTGGAACTTTCCTGGACAACGACTCAATGCGTGTGGCAGTGGCGCTCCGCCTGGGCTGCGATGTTTGTGAACCTCATAAATGCATTTGCGGCTCCATGGTGGAAGCGAATGGTCATCACGCGTTGAGTTGTTGTCGCTGTTCAGGAAGGTTTCCGCGTCACCATGCCCTCAATGACATCGTTCGGAGGGCCTTAATTACTGCCAATATCCCGTGTGTGCTCGAACCGCCGGGTCTCTGTCGAACGGATGGGAAAAGGCCCGACGGCTTAACTTTGGTGCCGTGGCAGAAGGGCAAGTGCCTCTTATGGGACGCCACGTGCGTCAGCACTTTTGCCGCCTCGCACCTCAGCCGTACGGTGCAGATAGCGGGGGCCGCTGCAGAATATGCCGCAGCGAAAAAACGCGACAAATATTCGGCCTTACTAAATAAATATTACTTTGTCCCCTTGGCTTGTGAGACGACAGGGTGTTGGGGGGCGGAGGCTATGGTTTTTATGAGGGAAATAGGGCGGCGTGCTAGGGAGAGGGGGTGTGATGCTCGTGTGGGTTCTTTCCTGGCGCAAAGGCTATCCATCGCCATCCAGCGCGGTAACGCAGCGAGTGTGATGGGCACCTTTGCGCCGGGAACCACTCGCGGGGGCCTCTTTGAGTAGTTTAGCAGGTTAGCCTAAGCTAAGAAATTTTAATGTAACTTATAAGGACGTATGTTATATGTATTGACATTATTGTAAACATGACTAATAAATCTTCTAAACTTTGTAATCGTATATTTTTAAATGGAATTGCTATGTTACGTGTGCAGTTTGTAAAACCAGACAACCCGACTGTCATTGCGGTATGTTTAGGTTTTCTGCGGCTTTATAGCCTAAGCACTAGATGTGTTCCAAATTTGGAGCTTGTGGGTCTGCTAGAAGTACCATAGAATTATGATGATGGGTCAATCAGTCAGTGACAAAACTAAGGAACTTTGACTTGCAATAGTTCTTAAAGTACAAATCTTGAAGCAGATCAAATTATTTTGTTTAATATTTTTTGATTTGCAATTTTTAAGTAGTTACACTACTATATATAAACTGAAAATAGATGTCATATACAAAGCCCGGATGACGGGAGCAAATATGCACTTTTTTCTAGTGCTTAGTTAAATATCGACTATTCTATCGACATCCATACCTACGAACAATTTTTGAATCAGAAATTTATTGATTATAAATTATGAGCAAAGGGGGCGTCCATTAATCGCGTCATATTGTTTAGGGTGGGAGGGGGTCAAGAAAAAATCACCAATGATCACCACAGGGGGGAGGGGGGTCTGGACACATATCACGTGTAATTTTTTTGTTCCTTGTACCATACTGTATTATGGTCAATAAAATAAAAATTATCAACTTTTAAATGAATCAATCTGTCAAAAGCAGAGTAAAATGAGGGTTTCCGCGATTGAGATTTTCACTAGATGGCAGCACCGTGACGACAGGTCTTTTTGGCAGTAGCTGTCAAAATCCACCAATCAAAAAATATATGGTTAAACATGATTGGTGGATTGTGACAGTTAGACCTGTCGCCACGGTGCTGCCATCTAGTGAAAAACTCGATCGCGGAAACCCTCATTGCACTAGCACTATGATTGTAAATAATTTTTAATGGCATTTGACATATTATTTTCTGAAGTAGGATTTTAGGGTTCCGTAGCCAAAGTGGCAAAAACGTAACCCTTATAGTTTAGTTATGTCCGTCTGTCCGTATATCACAGCCATTTTACTCGGAAACTATAAAACGTATATCTTAATAAATATTTAAATATAAGGTAAAAACACACCGTATGCCGCTAGTTTTGTAGTAAAATTGCTGAAAAAAAATTTTTTTACCAAATATCGACATGATGCACATCACTTGACAGGTCTTTCAAAATAACTCTTGTCTTGTTGTCCTGAACTGAACATCAATAAAACAAAATCATTAAGGTCTGTTTGAATTTTTATTTTTATTTAGTGAATATCTTAAAAAAAAATCACCCCGTAAGTCTAAAAAACTTGTGTCCCCTGTCACTTTGAGAACATTATCGGTTTAGGAATTATTGAGTTATCTCCTAAAAACTCATTACATACGCAGATACGACCTTTTGATATTACTTTTTCGATAGTAGGTATGAAACCGCGTGGTCCGACACGCACTTCGCCGGTTTTTAGGGTTCCGTAGTCAACTAGGAACCCTTATAGTTTCGCCATGTCTGCCCGTCCGTCCGTCCGTCCGCGGATAATCTCAGTGACCGTTAGCACTAGAGAGCTGAAATTTGGTACTAATATGTAGATCAATCACGCCGACAAAGTGGTAAAATAAAAAGTGGAAAAAAATGTTTTATTAGGGTACTTCCCCTATACGTATTTTTCTATTAAAGATTATTTTATTTTATATGTATACATGTAGTTTCATTTTTTACCCTTTACGTGTACGTACGTACGTAAGTAGGTTCACGTGTTAGAAAACTGTACTTATTTTAGTTAGCAAAAAATTACACGTCATATTGGACAGGGGGGGGAGGGGTCCTGAAAATATCACCAAAGATCACCATGGGGGAGGGGGGGGTCTAAAACAAGCCAAAAACGTATGACGCGATTAATGGACGCCCCCAAAGCCCGGATGACGGGAGCAAAAATGCACTTTTACTAGTGCTTAATTAAATATCGACTATTCTATCGACATTCATACGAACAAATTTTGAATTAGAAATGTATTGATCAAACTCATTATCTTACATGTCAGGTTGTTACACAATATTACATCAGGTACCTAGGTAAGCTTACATTATATATTATTTCAGTTAACTAATTACATACTATAATTATTTTCAATATTATCATACTCATGGGAATGATCGTAATAATGTAATAAGAGTGACAGTTCTTTTAAATAGATACTTTTCTCATAACTTATGATCAATAAATTCCTGATTCAAAAATTGTTCGTAGGTATGGATGTCGATAGAATAGTCGATATTTAATTAAGCACTAGAAAAAAGTGCATGTTTGCTCCCGTCATCCGGGCTTTGGTCATATACTTCAGAAAAAGTGACCAAACCCTCCGGTGTCCGAGGTCAGATTTGAACTGGCGTCTTCAGCTTTCGCGGCCGACGTCCTGACCACTAGACCACCCGGTCACGGCGGAACTTGACAAATTTTTCTCATGTATATGCAATCTCTGAATTTAAAACGGCTAGGCGCCGTTGACCATACTCTAAGGGCATGCGCAATACGTGCTTGCACCTCCTATCCGAGTATGACCATACCGAGTATGTCCGCCGTTGACCATACTCTAAGGGCACGTAATTCACGACTCTCGCAGTTATAGAATAACCCATTGCATATCCCATTAATATTAAATTAATTTAGTTCTTTAATAGTTATAAGTCTGCATGCATTTTTGATTTCATAAGCCGCTATGTTTTTATTTTATTTTTTTGGTAATCAATCTTATGGTTTTGACTTCCACGACACAGGCTTTGCCTAGTGTGGGAGTATTTAGGAAGTATTTAGGAGTCATGATAGACGAAACCCTCACCTTTAAAAATCACATTGAAGCATTGTGCAATAGAGTTCGAAAGTTAATGTTTGTATTCAAAAAGCTTCGTTCAATCGCTGACCCAAATTTAATCAAGCAAGTATACCTTGCACTATGTCAATCGATACTAACGTACTGCATTTCTTCTTGGGGTGGCACAGCAAAAACTACACTTCTAACCCTAGAAAGAGCTCAGAGAGCGGTACTAAAGGTAGCTACTTCCCGCCCATTCTTATACCCTACTGACCTCCTTTATAAATCATGTGAAGTATCAACTGTTCGTCAATTATATATATTAAGCACAACGCTAAAGCAGCACGCCAGAACTTCCTTTAACCCTGAATATAGAAATAAGAGACGCAAAGATATTGTAGGTATTAAAACAGTACAAAAAAAACACGTACTTTTATCTAGATTCTTTGTCTTTGCGGGCCCATTTTTGTACAACAGGTTAGATGCAACACTAGACATATACCCGCTTAGCTATGCCTGTTGTAAGAATACTCTACGACGCGCCCTTCAGAAAATGACGTACGATGATACAGAGAAATTACTATTAGTCATAAAATAACTACCTATATACTGTCCTATATATTTAATACTTAAGAACCTACTTATTTTGTTAAGGTGATAAGAGTTTTATTGTGTAATACTTATAGTTTATAATTAAGTGAATAATTAAAAATTAACTAATATTGTCCTTCGCTGCCTGAAACACAGGGAATCCTAGTTCAGGCATTTGTTAACCACTTGTCGTTAAAACATCTTAGTCCGTAAGAGCGAACACTGTACTACACTTTTCTCAATAAATGATTTGTATTTGTAAACTAGCGATTCTTACAGCATCATCGACTCAATCCAATGCGCTTCGGTCGGTTTGCATCGGAAGCAAGTCAATCGTCCATCTTAGATTGACTCGCCTTCTCAAGATATAAATGAAATTAAAATGAATGTAACCGGAACACAATTTAAGAGATACCTTGCTTTTGCAATAGGAACTCAGAAATTTAGAATTTAAAAAGATTGTTTTAATGATCTCACCATTTGCTTAATATGTATAAATGGTAAAAATATTGATTGAACCACCTGATTTGAATAAAATCATGAAATTATACCTAGTTGGTCTTTAAATACTGTCACCGGCACATAATTTTAAATTTAGAACTCCGAAAAAAATAGAAATGTCATACGATTTTCCATTGTTGTAATCATCATATTCATTTATCGCCATGGAGTGGACACTCAAAGAGGACAGAGTAGCAGTAATTTCATTACATCGCTGTAGCCATTCGCAGAGCAAAATATTCGACCTGCTCCAAAACTTGGAAATCACGATGAGGTTCGTGTATCGTACCATCAAGAGGTACAATGAACACTCTAGTGTGGATGACAAAAAAAGACCGGGCAGATCTCGTTCTGTTAGGACTCCAGGAGGCATCCCGTCCGCAAATTTCCCATATTTATATTTAAGCTTTTTTTTTTTCTTTTTTTCTGTATTTAATGTGTTACCTTTTCAACTTTTTAATGTTTCTGTTTTGTGTTTTAGTTTTGTAATCTTTCCTTTTTTTTTTTTGTTCTGTAATGTGTGCTTTTTGAGAATAAAATGTTTCTTTCTTTCTTTCTTTCAAACAGAAATTGATGGCTTTAGAGATGGACTTAACCAGAAGTACCCTGAAAAAAGTGCTCAATGAAGATCTAGGACTACGAGCTTATCGAAAAAAAAGTGGGCATCTTTTGAACTCGCGGCTCATAGCAATGAGACGCAAAAGATGCAGAGTTTTGTTAAAGCGGTACGCAAAAAACAGACACTACGATATCTTGTTTACAGATGAGAAAAAAAATTTATGTCGAAGAGAAGAACAACAACAAGCAAACACAAAGGGTGTACGCAACAAGTTCTGCGGTGGTTGGAAATGCCATTCCCCGAGTGCAGCATGGCCATCATCCATCATCAGTTATGATTTGGTTAGGAGTGAGTCCACGAGAACCTCCACCGGTGTTGCCGATATAGTTCGCGTACTTTGTGGAACAGTAGGCGGTTCGTGCGCGTGAGGCGCTCGTTGACAATGATGCGGCGTGGTGGGCCCGGTAGGTTGGTGTCGGAGTGGGTGAAGTCACGGCGCACCCGGGCGGCCTGTAGCAACTCGTCCCGCAGGTGCCGCCGCGCCAGCCTGACGCCCCCCTCACCGTCGGCGCCCTCCTCGCTCCGGCTAATCACTCCGATGCGCTCGGCAATCACTACATCACGCTGCTCCAAGGTGACCCCTACTGCGAGGACAGTGACGGTGACTGTTCTCCCGTTACCTCTGGAACGTGGAGTTGACGATGGACTAGAGTAGCTACCTCGGGCCTCGGGCTCCACAGACGCACGCAGGGCTCGATGCCGCTGGTGGCCAGCAGGCAGGCGGCGGGGTGCAGCTGCACGCAGTTGACGATGGACTCGTCGCCGCGCAGGCAGCGCACGATGTTCCCGGTGCGGCGGCACCAGATGAACATGCTGCCGTCGTCCGATCTAATACAAAAAAAAAAAATGTAACATTTTCAAGTCAATGGTACATGGAAAAAGTATGGAAGGACAGAAATATCTCTACCAACACAAAGAGCACTTTACTCGGACTCTAGTTTTCTCCATCTTTACTTACGGCGCAGAGACATGGACCCTTAGGAAAGCTGACCGTAACCGGATTGATGCTTTCTAGATGTGGGTGTTGGAGGAGATGTTAGGTATACAATGGACAACGCGCCGCACTAACGTATCCATCTTAGCTGAACTCAAGATAAAAACCAGGTTATCTACCGTCTGCCTGCGCAAAGTTCTTGAATATTTTGGCCACGTTGCTAGAAAATACATTGATAACCTCGGAAAACTGGTCATCACTGGCAAAGTCGAAGGCGAACGGCCAATATAGAGGAGCCCAATGCGCTGGACGGACCAGATTCGCTCAGCTCTCAACACTGCCGTCCACGATGCTCTTCACTCGGCGACAGATAGGAGAAGATGGCGTCAGATCATCAGAGAGAAGCTTTTGAATGACCACGACCCTCAGTGATTAGGAAACCGATGCAAGGAGGAGGTACATAATTGCGGCCTCCTAGCCTAGTCGGTAGTGACCCTGCCTACGAAGCAGGAGGTCCCGGGTTCGAATCCTGGTCAGGGGATTCATTTGTGTGTATCCGAGTTATGGATGTTTTCTATATGTATATATATATATATATATATATATATATATATATATATATATAAGTATTTATTGATATATATCTATTATATATACCGTCATCTATTACCCATAACACAAGCCTTATTGAGCTTACTGGACCTAGGTCGAGTTGTGTAAGAAAGTCCCATAATATTTATTTAATTTTTTATTTATTTATTGACAGTTGTTAATATAGTTTATTTCTAAATCAAGTTTTATGGTAGTAAAGCCTTATTGACAACCGACAATGATGCACCTTTTTACTTGAGAAGTCACAAATTGAAAAGAAATAAACATGGTTCTCGAAATTTTACTTCTTCATTATATTTGAGGTCATCATACTCATCATGGTCGTCGTTTTCGTGATTTTTAATGGTCGTGATAACGAAAATAGCATTGATATAAATTTCAAGATGTATTTTGTCTGTAATCCGTTGTCATGGTAGTTGTTTTGGAGTTTTTACGAGTAGAGATATTTTTGAGATTCGAATATGGTAGCCATGCACTCAATGCACTGTTAATACAGGAAGGTTCTATCCCTCTTTCCCTCTGATTTGAGTAGAACTTACCCAGCAGCGATGTAGTTAGCATCAGGGCCCAGGAAGCTAGCCTCCTTGATGTCAGTCGTAGTATTGCAGTGTCCCAAGAATCGTTGCGAGTAGTCTATGGCCGCGGCCCGTAGTTGCCGTTCTAACACGCTGGTCGGCTGGTTCTCTTCGGCTTCGCCCGGCGCTGTAGAGGGAGACACAATATTTCTCCCATTTACTACAACTAGTGTTAAATACCCGTACAAATAAATCGAAAAATAATAGTAGTTTATGTAACTGTTACGTAATAAGGGTCCTTAAAACATGAGTGTGGTTTTATGAAACGAGCCGCAGGCGAGTTTCATAATAAGATCACACGACTGTTTTAAGGCCTAATTACGTACTGTTGCATACACTGCTTTATCTACACTCATATTATTTATCCTAAATGCCGTATTACAAAACCATAGAATGGCCGCCATTGCACCGCCATGGCCAACTCGATTGTGCCGGCGGTCGCGCGGGCGCGTGCCGTCGGTCAGGAAGGAGCACAGGATTTACATTATGTTATCAAAACTCATAACACATCAATAGTTGAGCATGTAAAGTTAAAATTACGTTACTGCCACACATAAAAAGCTTATCATAGTAAAATCGGTTGTGGTAATGCTAGCCATTGCCTACCGTTTTTGAACACGTTTGAGAGGACTTACAATGTGAGTGTAGATAAAATTTATTATCGTATGAAATCCGGAGACTTCCAATTTATGTTATAATTTATCTTATTGTTATTGGTTGTATGTAAACACTTTATTGTTCTTTAGAAGTAACAATACAAAGATGATAGAAGAAAAACAAAGTAAAAAGGCGAACTTATCCCTGTAAGGGATCTCTTTCAGTTAACCTTTAGCAATTAAGAAAAAACTATAAGAAACTAACTAAAGCCTGACCAGAAATATATAATCATTGTCAAGAGTGCGTTATTATTCTCATTTATATGGCGATAGTTCAGTATAGTCATAGAGCGTATTATTATCTATGGTATGGTGACATCTTGATTTGTTTACCTGTCAGCTCTGACGTTAATTTATAATGTTTCACAGCGCAATAGTTTTATTTCCCGGGCGTATTATTTACAGCCACAATGACACTAACAACAGTGACAGCCTATCACATGCACTCACATATGCATATCATCCTGTCATTAAAATTATTGCCAGTGTAATAAATTAGTTCCAATGAAAGCCCGCAACATGGCACATGATCATAAAGAATTAGTTTATGTTTGAAAATAATAATACCTTCGTCCGGCTGTGTGTCGACGGTGTCGAGAGCCACGTTGATGTCCTTCTGCAGCAGGAACACGGCGTGGCTCGACGCGTGCCGCGGGAACTTGTCCTACAGGGAAGACAACTTATATAATCACTATTAGCTTTTGCCCGCGGCTTCGCTCGCGTTAAATTCGGGGTAACACAGTTCCCCTTTCCTGATTGCCCCCCGTAATGCTCCATACAAACTTCCACCCCCCATTTTAGGGAAGTGGGGGGTTAGAAAGAGACAAAAAGTAGCCTATGTCACTCTCCATCCCTTCAACTATCTCCACTTAAAAAATCACGTCAATTCGTCGCCCTGTTTTGCCGTGAAAGACGGACAAACAAACAAACAAACAAACACACACACTTTCCCATTTATAATATTAGTATGGATTTTAAATAAAAAAGTAACTTCGCCTTTAAAGAGCAAATGCCCGAGCTACTGTAATAAATGCCCAAATCACTATAGATTCCCTCGATTTCTCCAAGATCTCAGCATCAGATCCTGGCCTAATGACAATGGGACCTACTTTCAAGTATAACAAAACAAAAAAAATCCTAATCAGTCGAACGGTCAATCATAGGAGAGCATAAATAAAAAAAAACAGCAACGAAGATCCCGACGAATCGAGAATCTCCTCCTTTGAAACCTCAGAAAAGGCATTCACAGAGAAAAAAAATATTACTATTCTGTACATAAATAAAATTACTTAGCAGCAGCTATAAGCTCATATTTTGTTCCAATGCCAATATTATATTAGTTACACGCAAAAGGTGGCCGCCATTTCAAATCTTTTCATTACTGTCCTGACTACTTTCAATGCTATATGTCGATTTTTTATTTAAAAAAAGATATTGTTTGTCAAAGATCTTACCTTGAAGTACAACAAGCATTCGTGGGCCTCTCGTGCCCTCTTGAGGTCCATCAGACCCTTGGCCAGTCGGAAGTGGGACTTGACATGCGCAGAGTCGAGTTTGATGGCGCGGTAGCAGTCCTTTATGGCTGCGTAGGTATCGCCCGACCTGAAAATGTGGGTAAAATAAACCTTATTGTTGGAAATGGTTTTTTAGTCGACTATATCAAATCTCAGAGAATGTGATTTGTTTGAGATTTGAAAAGAAGGTTGAATTATAAAATAAATATAAAATATTTACTGAATACATGTTATAAATTTATTCCGAATTTCATGTTTCGTTCTCGACTGCTTTTTCCCTTCCGAAATTCAAATAGTATTTAGGACTTAATTTAGCGAAAAGAACTCGTCCTTAAAATTTTATCAATTAAATTAATGACTTTTTTATTTTTGACATTTTTTTTTGTGTTGATTGGATACTTTTCTTTCAATTACGTCCCATTGTCATCTACAATATGACTGGTAACAATCACGAACTTCGATGCTTGAGCCCTTCACGGTTCAAGCTATCTTCTTTTATCTAATACTTACTCAAAAAAAAAGTCCCGCGGAGTTTCTTGTCGGTCATACATAATACTTCTCGGGTGTGAGGTGTAGGGTTAGTATAGGTGGTAGTTTTTTTTCCTCTGACATTCATAAGAACAAGAACATTGTAATGTGCCTAAATTAAATCTTTATCTACGAAATGTCCAATGTAAAATGAACAATGAAAGTCCGTGAAATCTCGACAGACAGACAGACATTTTAACAAAAAATTACACTGATACGGAAAATCTCTCTTGTTACTTAGTATTTAATTTTACGATTGTGTGTCATGCATCCAATTTCATCTTGTACCATATTTACTTTTGTGATTCAAAGCGATATCTTAATGTCTGAATAGTATTCATTTCCACACACACACACACACGCACGCACGCAAGCACACGCCCGCAAGCACACACCCACACCCACACGCACGCACACACACTCACACACACCCACACCCACACACACACACACACACACACACACACACACACACACACACACACACACACACACGCGCATACATACATACATACTTACATCTACCACTTAACAAAATTTTCTTACCTTCTAGTTATTAACATAACGCTTAATCTAACTTATATTTATAATAAGTTAAGTTGTAAGCCCATGCATAAGGGCATCTTATTTATTAAATAGTATCATACAGCGAAGTATACACTAAATACATCAAGAGACATATCCCAAAGCACAGGTCTCACCTATTTAGGAAGCAGTCTCTAGTTTTATGGCAAAATTGTAATTGATGTAGAAATAAATCTTCATTATTACTATCTCGACAGTAAACATACCAGCCCCTCCTCATGAGAGCGGCGGCGCGGTTGGAGTACAGGATGGCGTGGTGGGGACACGCTCCCAGGGCCGCGTTGTACAGTTCCACGGCCGCCGCGTAGTTGCCTGAGTTCACTAGCTCGTTCGCCTGCAATTCAAATTAGATTAAACT
Source organism: Pammene aurita (assembly GCA_947086415.1). NCBI lineage: Eukaryota > Metazoa > Arthropoda > Insecta > Lepidoptera > Tortricidae > Pammene > Pammene aurita. The sequence goes on along the minus strand of OX352301.1, from coordinate 35,346,089 downwards.
GAAAGTTCACGCAAGACCTGGTCTCGCTCGGTTGATTCATATTTCTTCAATAAACTGTTATTTTAATACAAAATTAGATAGAAGTTTTATACTTACTAGCTAATATATCTAAACTGTTATTTTAGTGAATTTAGTAAAAAGGTAGAAATTGTGTGTTAATCATTTGAAAGAGATTAAAAAACAGGTACCTACTAAAGATGTGTAATACAAAAAAATCCAAAAAGCATTGTACAGTCGAGGACAAAGAGATGTATACACTTTTGGACCTTATTGCGTTGTAATAAGGTGTAAAAGTGTATACATCTCTTTGTCCTCGACTGTACCAGATGAAGGCTGACAAATCTCCTGGCGAAGATGGCATCACAGCCGATCTACTTCGCGCTGGTGACGACCCTGTCATCTGTGTCCTGGTAAAACTTTTTAATAAAGTTTTACAAGATACTCGCACACCAGAGTTATGGAAATCTGCCATAGTTACCATTCTACATAAAAAAGGAGACATTTCGAAGTTAAATAACTACCGCCCCATAAGCCTCCTTTCCCACACGTACAAACTCTTCGCAAAAGTTTTATGCAATCGTCTTACCCGTATCCTCGACGAATGCCAACCTCCCGAGCAGGCTGGTTGCCGGAGCGGATATTCCACCATCGACCATATACATGCGGTAAAGCAGTTGATGGAGAAGAGTCACGAGTACAACCGGCCCCTGTGCATGGCCTTCGTCGAATACGAGAAGGCCTTCGACAGTGTCGAGCACTGGGCCGTGTTTGACTCTCTCTATCGTTGCTCAATCGATGCTCGCTATGTAGATAGAGAGCGCCATGGCTAATCTTTAGCTATCGGCATATGCTGAGCGGCATCCTTTTTGGTGCTCTGAACTAGGATTAAGATGTAAATAGATTAAGTTGATATGTTGTTACTATTTTCTGTACCACCAAATAAACAATTTTCTTTCTTTCTTTCTTTCTAGATGTGCTTCGGGAGCTATATAGCTCGGCAACAATGCAGGTTCGACTCCACAAACTCAGTAACCCCATATCTATTTAACGGGGAGTGCGCCAAGGAGATACCATTTCACCGAAGCTTTTTACGGCGGTACTAGAAGACGTCATAAAAACGCTTGCATGGGACAGAACTGTTATTGACATTAATGTGGTCTTCTTGTCGCACTTGAGGTTTGCCGATGACATTGTTTTGTTTGCCGAGAACCTGGAAGATCTTCAAAGCATGATCCAAGACCTGTACGATGCTTCATTGAAGGTAGGTCTTAAGATGAATATGTCCAAAACTAAAGTCATGACCAACACCCCTGGTGGTTCGAACCCGACCATAAAAGGTTGGGAACAATACACTACAGGTGGTCGACCAATACTTATATATTATGCATATTTTATCTTTCGACAAAAAACATCACCAGAAGGAGATCTTCAGGAGAATCCAGCTGGGTTGGGCGGCATTCATCGGCATAAACTAGCGGACATCCTTAAGCCCGTCGACGTTCCACAATGCTTGAAAACTCGCCTCTTCAATCAATGTGTCCTGCCCACCATGACGTACGGAGCCGAGACATGGACGCTCATTAAGGAAATTGTGTACAAAATCCGAGTGGCACAGAGGGCCAGGGAGCGCCATGCTCGGCATCAAGCTTCAAGACCGAGTGAGGAATGTCGAGATCCGCCGTCGCACTAAGGTGCAAGACGTGGGATGCGTCCTTGCCAAACTTACGAGTAAATGGAGTTGGGCAGGACACGTTACCAGGCAGAGTGATGGCAGGTGGACTAAAACGTTGACGGAGTGGTTGGCCTCTTTCAGATGAAAGAAGCCCCTGGCGTCCGTTGGCTCGTTGGGTCGATGATATTCGGAAGGTTGCGGGTTACTTCTGGAGGAAATTGGTACAGGACCGGGACAAGTGGCGTACACGAAGAGAGACCTATGCTCAGCAGTGGGCGATAAAGCTGATGATGATGTAATACAAACGGTGTAAAATAAGTTGATTTTATTGTATGAGGTGATTATTGATCCCCTCAAAAATTCATTTCTGCATTAGTGACTTCCCCCTCCCCCCCCAAAATTGAAGGCTGCGACCGTACCTGGCTTTGACCAGGGGGTTCTGGAATCAGAAAGCCTAAAAGAGTTTTGTTAAGGTTCATGTTACACTGGTCATTTCGTTAGCAAGAATCGCGAGTTGTTAGTTCGGAGCGGACTAGTAGTATCTGAAAGTTGTACCTTTTCTTTAAGCAGCCTGCCGGAGTCGGGCAGCGCTGGCGACGGCGGGGGAGGCGCGGGCTCCGGGCCGGGCGCGGGCTCCCTCACCTCCCCCGCCTCCCTCACCTCCCCCGCCTCCCTCGCCTCCCCCGCCTCCCCCGCGCGGTAGGCGTGGTTGTGCGTGATCACGAACGACTCCACCAGCACCGGCCGCCGGCCCTGGTTGATGTCGAACAGGTAGATCTGGAAGAAACGTGCTTTTCAACCGACTTCAAAATTTCGAAGGAGGTTATCAATTCGCCGGGATTTTTATTTTTACTATTTTTTAATTTTTTATGTATGTTCACCGATTATTCGAAGACGGCTGGACCGATTTGGAAAATTATTTTTTGTTTAAAAGAATATACATCACGTTGATCCCATTGTAACCAGGTTAGGATCTGATGATGGGATCCTGGAGAAATCGAGGGAACTCTTCAACTATTATAGGCACACCTATAGTGATTTAAGTATTTTTTGACAGCAGCTCAAGCATTTGCTTTAGGAAAGCTGGATGCTAAGTGAAGTCGGTTTTTTTTTTGTTTAAAATCATTAAAGTAAGAATTAAAAGTTATCATTTTTAAATTAATTGTCAAAATACAACGAACAACGAACGTAGTACCTATTTTTCCTATACAAAAACCTAAAATTGATTGACGGTCCATTAAAGTTTCGAATGACGACTTGGCGTCCTACACTTTATAGCACGGCGTGGCGTCACCAGCCCCCACTCCCAAACTGAACTTCAAGCACGTGACAACTTGATGACACATTATATTTATAACTAGCTTTTGCCCGCGGCTTCGCTCGCGTTAAATTCGGGGTAACAAACCATACAAACTTCCACCCCCCATTTTAGGGAAGTGGGGGGTTAGAAAGAGACAAAAAGTAGCCTATGTTACTCTCCATCCCTTCAACTATCTCCACTTAAAAAATCACGTCAATTCGTCGCCCCGTTTTGCCGTGAAAGACGGACAAACAAACAAACACACACATACACTTTCCCATTTATAACACACACACATACACTTTTCCATTTATAATATTAGTATGGATTTTTGCATTGAAAAGAAAAATATATGTAAAATATTTGTTCACTTCTCATGCTCGTAAAGTTCGACTTTAAGTCGTGCGTGGACGACATAAAATCGCATTTTAAGCTCTAGGGCACAAAGTAAAATTTTCTTCTAAGACTAAGAATGTGGCTCAACAGCCACACAGAGTCAAAATATAATGCACAATTTAATTGACCAGTAAAATTTCGTAGAATACTGAAACTTGTTATTTTATTATATTCTTGCTATAATTATTTGAATTGCGTGTTTTCTATAAATAAATAGATGAAATCAAATAAAATAGGAGTTGATAATAGTTTAGAAATGCCCCGAAATGTTTTTATGACTTGGCAGAAAACAAGTATCTATGTCTAAATTCACATGTTGAAAATTAAAAAAAAAACATAAAAAAATTAATTGGTGGGAACCATATTTGTTTTCATTGTAATATTTTTGTTACAACTTGAAATTGTTTTACGATTACCGATAAATAATTTCCTCGCAATTGAAGTGAAAATTAGAGTGTAACCCTCGTCCATAAAACCCATTTTACACTCGACTTTATATCAATCCTCGCTCGCAAGCTCGCTCGGATGGATAAACGCCTCGCGTAAAATCGTACGTCTTATGCACTTGTACAATCTACTATTTTGAGGGTGCAATCATTTATTGACCAAATGGTAAACATACAGACAAATAAAACATATTTCGGTGGAACTAAGCAATAAATATAAAATGTCAGTCGGAGTGTGGAAGCGCAGCACCATCATCGAAGCCAAAGAGTTTTGCTACTGGCTTCCATTTATGGCGGGTACCTCGGATGCACATGCTCGTCGCTCTAATTATAGAGGTAGTTATACGGGCCCTGAGCCAGCCTAAAACACTGGACAGGGATCTATTCCAGCGAGATGCTAGTGCTTCCCCGAGGTGTTTTACGAAGGTGGCCAGTTGTGGGGCAAAAACTCCATCCACAGAGGTGACGAGGGGTATAAAGGTGGCATGACGTGACTCGCAGGCATTCGAGTATTTTTTTTGTTTTTCTGATTCAGCAGATTTCAAGACAGAAATAACAGGGCGTGATATGTAAGAGGGAGCGTCGGTGTCAACAACACGGATATCGAATAACGCCTCCCTCTGTGCAACCCACACGCCTCGGCATGCTAAATCTCCTCGTAGACCAGTGTCACCTTCAGTGATTATGGGTTCTTTGACAACATTTCCCCATGCATGTTGACATAGTTCGCAGAAGAGATCCCTTAATTCATTGTGTCGTCTCGTGATGAGACCGCCGGTTTTACAACACAGGGCATGATCGATGTTGAAATCGTTATTACCGCATCCATCACAAGATTTTGGCATTGAGATCGGTGTTCGATGGTAACGTATTGAAAGGGCATCTCGGAATTCATGTGGAGAAAGGTCAAAATGGTCTTTGCTTGTAGGTATAACGGATAGCCAACTGGAGGATTTTGTTTTCATTTTGGTTGCAATTGACCTTTCTATGGCTCTTTTTTTGATGGGTGGGAGATTGGTTAAAATCGAGTCTAAAAAATTATCGTCGTGAGCTTCTTTTAGTTTGTGGCATTCTTTACGTGCATCCATGAGGGATTTATGATGTTTTGCAAGTTCCATATGGCTCATTTCAATAAGGGACGATGAAAGAACTGAGCAGCCTTTTTTAGACATATCATAGTATAAGTTTGAGGTGGTAGCACCATTAGATATTGCTAAACCACCTTTATGAATAGGTAGTGAAAATAAGTCGGCTTCTAATGATGACACGTCACCTCCAAATAAGATCGGCAAAAAGGTTGTGCGTAAGGTATTTGTTAAAGGATCAAAGTATTCTGCGGCATCCTTAAGAACTCTTGACAAAAAGGTCCATTGAAATTGTGCAGCTTTGGTGAGAGCAGTGTAGGCAGCTTGTGGTGAGTCTTTACATATGAGTGATAACTTTTCTATAGTGGAAACCCAACGATGTATGTTATTTTATACATATTCTTCTTTCCCTTCTCCGATGTAACTTCCAAGATATCGAGATCCAGTTACAATTGAAACATTAGTGTTTTTGAATATATGAGTTGCTTCTTGTTTGTCAGACTCTGATACTATTAAAAATGATTTTTTGCCTTGGGGGAAATATCCGTAGGCAGGCCCTATGCTACTTATCTTTTTCCACCATTTGAATAGGTTATTAATGTTACCTTGGGCAGAAGAGTCATCAGCATACCAACATTGAGTGGTGCTTTGGTCATCTTTGAGTTTATTTATTAGGGCTAAAGTAGCAAGGGCATAAAGTGGCATAGCTAACGGATCTCCTTGGGTGACACCTTCTTTGCTGTAAATTCTCATATCCGAATTGCGAATGACTAGCTCTGCGTGACCATTATATGTATTGTAAAGAAAGCGAGCACAATGTGGCCAGTATATTCGTGCTTGCCAAAGGGCTAGTTGCCTGTTGACAGCATTAAAAGCATTGTTTGCGTCAACAAGAAGTAATCCCCAGTGTGAGCTGGGTTGGCATTCTTTTTCGAATAGATCATTCATTGCGTGTATTGCACCTTCGATGCCACTGCTTAATCCACTGCAAAGTTGCAAATTTGTGCAAGCTTCGGTAACCTCGGAACCAGTGGCTTGAATCATACATTTTGATAAAATTCTCCGAAGGCATTCACCAATACCGGTTGGTCTCACTCCTGGGCATTTGTCCAGGGCTACAAGGCGACTTGACATGAGTGCTTGTATGTCGGTCCAAGGAACATATTCATTATTTAGTTTCATAGTTAGATGAGCAATAGCAGTCCTAAGGTGTAAGCTTGCTTCGCCAAAACGTAATAAGTAATCTTTCCAGTTTTCAGATCTGGTGCCTGTTGGCCCACCTCCGCCGTGTAATTTCCTGGCGACTGATTCGACATGGTCACAGGTTATGTCAACATCGAGTAGTGGAGGTATTTCAGAAAGGTTTTCCGGTAGTGTGAATAAGGATGGGTCTGGGGTAGTTGCGGGAGGATGTTTTTCTTCTAAGACATCTCCGACGGTTTTTCCCAATGTATCAACTTCATCATTAGTGTTAAGAATTTTGCATGTGTCTTTTGTTAGAAGCCAATTTAGGGCTTCGCGAATTTTGCCTTGCAAAATTAAGCGTGTGAAAATTTTGGTTACGTCGTCAATGTTGGAATTTTTACGATTATAAGCATTGCTTAGAGAGATGTCTGCCTTCGTAGATTCAGTTATCAGGATTTCATATTGTTCTTCAGCCCATAATTTTAGGCGGCGATCGAGTAACCTGGTTATGTCTCTTGCTTTTTTTATGTTCTTGTCTCTTTGTAACATTACGGCGATAAAGATTAAAACGCGTTCTGAGGGATAATCCAATTTGACAAGAAGTTCAATTTCATCGGCTAATGTATGTATAAATTTTCTACTAACGGTGTTAGAAGGAAGATCGTATAGTTTACCGTGAAGATTACATATTTTGTCCCAACGTTTTTGCCAAGCTCCTGTCTTTGATCCGATATTGTTAAGAAAGGGCGAACCAAAGGCGTCTTCTAGGGGCGATGTGTACGTGTGCCCAACTCCGTCAGATATTCGTTGTGTGCTTGATTGAATATCATGGGCGGCACGTATATGACGTTGTAAACCATTACGTTTGAAAGATCTGGAGCAATGTGGGCACTGCACGGTGCTCGAAAGATTTTCATGTCGACTTGTCAAAACAATATTTTCAGAACTTGCGGAAGCCATTATAAGGCTTTAGTTTTTCATGGTGATTTATTGAAATATATACGTTAATGATTGCACTGATTACTAAACACTGATAATATTGATAAAAAGAGTAAAATAATAGTATACTTGAAAAAATCTGATTTGGTAAACAAGATTTGAAGTGTTGACTCGTCGCTAGGCAACAGTTTTTTGATATTTTGATATATCTACTATTTTGATAATCTAATTAATAAAATAATTACCATCATATGTTTTTAACCCAAGATTTACACCCTATTGTGGTTGAATCAACTGATCTTAAGTTTATAAAATATAACAGTTCCACTCATGTATATTTAATAGTGATTAAATGTGTAAGTGACATACGACATGTTTCGAAGTCTCTCTATCTTCAAGTACCAAACTAACTTTGGTCCTACATTTTGGATAAATGTCACTGCTTCGTACCTGTTCCGACCCGAGGTTGACGAGCAACTCGTTTCCATCGTGACTGAACGCGACGTACGTGGTCGCTTTCTTGGGGAAGTTGTGCTCGTTCGGCTCGATAGACAGGTGCCCTGAACAATACGACGATAAATAAATATTATGGGACAATCTTGCACAAATCGACCTAGCCCCACAGTAAGCTCCGTAAGACTCGTTTTGTGGGTACTAGGCGACGATATATATAATAGATAGATATAGATAAATACTTAAGTACATAGAAAACATCCGTAACTAAGGAACAAATATCTGTGACATACACACAAATAAATGCCCTTACCAGGATTTGAACCCGGGACTTCCTGCTTCGTAGGCAAGGTCACTACCAACGGGGTTAGGAGGCCGTAAACAATGATTTCTATTAATTTGATAGACAACAAATGTATATCAAATTTATTTCATTCGTATACAAGTGCATAATGCCACTTGTTCGTACATTAGTAGCGAGATATAATTTAAGTGATCACAAAACGAGATCAAGCTGAAAAAAAATGGTTTATTCAAAGTTTCTGCCTCTGCCCTTGTGCCCCAAGTCAAAATGCTCCCTAGAGATCTAGTCTTCCAAAATAAAAAAAATGAATAAACTGATGAAAGTTTGAATTGAAGTGTTTGATTACGTATGATTGACCAATTTTAATTTCTAGGTCAGAATAGAACTATGTCATACTGGCAGTCGCCTATAATGACAAGTTTTTAAATTGGTTGACAATCTGTCATATAGCATATCTGTTACAAAATGATATGTAATGCATGGATTTATATGAAGTGGATTTAATTCTTTAGTCACAAAGTGAGGCCGAAAGAGAAAGTTATCCAGGGGACTATGTCTCGTTTTGATTAAGGAGGTAATGACGTTATCAGACAATCAAAATGTCAATATGTGACAATTTTGTCACGAGTGCGAGTGAAACATCGCTCCCTACATTATGCACTCTATTGGACCTTTGTTATTAGTTTTTACTAGTTACCTATGAACGATTGTTTTTTTACTCGGTAATAAGGTTCAACTGTGGTTAGGGAAAAAGTGTAAGAATAGGCATGATGATTGATGGCACATGTTGAGTTATGCAATAAAATTTTGTTGATAGGATGCAAAATGATCAATATATCCAATTAAAGTGAAAATTAATAAATTCTATTGAAATGGCTCAGAGATATCAAGCTGCAAATTTTCTAAATTTTATGATTTTTTAAAGTGTGAAATTAAAAAAAAAAACCGGCCAAGTGCGAGTCGGACTCGCGCACCGAGGGTTCCGTACAAACCTGTAGGTATATAGGGGTAGTAACATTAAAATTATTAAAAATATTTTTATTATATGATGTAACTAAAAAATTACGGTTTTCGCAATTTTTCCTTTATCTGTGCTATAAGACGTTCCTTCGTACCAAATTTCAAGATTCTGAGTTCACGGGAAATACCCTGTAGGTTTTGATTCCCTTGCGAGCGAAAATTTGCGGCATAAACGGCTGTATCTTTTGATTGCGTTGGTTTAGAAGTCTGATTTTTCACAGCTCCAAGGGACTTGAGTATTTGATATAAATTTCATCTTGATACCTCCACGCGTTCCTGAGAAAAATGGTCTTGACAGACAGACAGGCAGACAGACGGACAACAGAGTGATCCTATAAGGGTTCCGTTTTTTCCTTTCGAGGTACGGAACCCTAAAAACAATGATACCATTCAATTTTTAACATTATACTGTAAAATAAATTGTACAGCAACCATATACATACATAAACGCAACATTATACTGTAAAAATAGCAATTTTTTTTTCATACTTTAAACAGGGCTATGTGATCGTGACGTCACTTTTGCACGTCATTTCGTTAGGAGCGTTTTGAGAAACAAATGCAAATCTCGGACTTTAAGTCTCATTTCTGACTTTTGTGTTGCTTTAATGCAATTGGCCCCATATAGACATTTGATCCTCACAACAAAACGAATCGATTGATACCATAAATGAAAAAAATTCATCATGCCTATTAGATCCACTTCACATAAATCCATGGTGTAAAGTGTGTATGGGTATTGGTATGGGACTGACCTGGAGCATAGTATGTGACGGCGGCGCGCGGGATGTTCAGGTCGGGGTCGCCGGCGCCGGCGCGCGCGCAGCGCACGTTCGCGCGCTCCCACGCCACGCGCGACCCCGCCGCCGCGGCCTGCTGCGCGCGCCACCGCACCAACGACACGTGTACTCACACATCAACAACAACAACAACAACAACAACAACAACAACAACAACAACAACAGGAAACTATACTCTGTATCTTTAGGTATTTAAATAAAAGTAAATAAGATGTACCCTCAAATGGCTCCTTAAGCCAGTTGAGGGTAGACGAAAACATTACACGATCAAATAATATTGGTTAAAGCCAGGTCGTTGAGTGACAGATCCAGGCAGTTTTGTATTTGATTGGTTAACCAATAAAAGTTATAACTACCCGAAATTTTTTTGTTTACTTTTATTTAAATACCTAAAGACATAGAGTATAAACGTCCAAAACGACGTTTAATGTCATTCATAGTTTTTCGCCAACTGTTTCTGTTTCCGAAATAATACGCAATGTCATAATTATTTTTTGCATGTTTTTAAAGTGGGGCATTCCACTCATACAATAGATTGTTATTAAATCAAATACAAACATTGAAAACATTAAAAAATTATCAACCCAGCAGAACTTGAACCTGCATCGATACGCCTTGCCGGGGCTCGATCGCTTTACCAATTAAGCTATGGGTCAAGTTACTGAGTTGACGAAATTTTCAATGCCTTCAATCATCTTTTTGCATTTATTTTGATCTACTTCAGCTTTACTTAGCTTAATTGGTAAAGCGATCGAGCCCCGGCAAGACGTATCGATGCAGGTTCAAGTCCTGCTGGGTTGATTGTTTTTTCAATGTTTTCAATGTTTGTATTTGATTTAATAACAATCTATAATACGCAATGTGTTTGGTTCTAATGTTAAAATATAGGCCCCGTCCCCTATAAATAAGACACTCTGGGCAGTTTTCACTTATTATGGTATTACTTTATTCCAACTGAAAATTTTTGTTAGTCTGTCACTCTGACCTCCACCCATTAAAATCTGCCAGATGCCCGGATCTAGTATTACAATCTTAGTGGGCGGGTTTCGTTGCTCTCATTATTGTGTCATATCTGACGTGGCCAACTTCTTAATCCATAACAAGGAAGCAAGAGGACCCAGCGATGGCGCCAACTCACTTAGCTGTATTTGTCTAAATATTCGTCTTTTTTTTAACTGTATAAAAACAAAAAGGAGCAACACGAGTAATTGAACAGATGCGGCTGTGTAGGCGACCTAAAATTAATAATAATAAAAAATAAACGTAAATATACGTAGAAAATGTTTCAAAATAATAAAGACCCGTAAGATCACATGGGCGTATACGCCTGTTATTATAATACGATTATGTTCATGTCAAGATCGCGTTCGCAGCGAATATACGCACGCGAGCGTCTGCCTAGAACCTGCTAGTAGCATTTCTACAGATGGACTACTTTTAAAGCGCACACTTTTTTTTTACCTACGTCCACATCTATAGTTTACAGTATAATACTACACTACTGAGAGATAGTTACGCCGCACTCCGATAGATGTCTCTGTCAGTTTTTCCTTAACTTTAGTCCCTTCAGGGATTCCGGTTCGCTACAACCAAAAATCACCATGTTCCTAGATTGTCGCATTAGTTTCATAATTACAAAAATTCAAGAATAACTTTGGTCGACAGGTCCAAAGATTAGAATGACACTGTCTCAAAACACCTAAAATGTTTACTGGGTATAATAGTATTAAATATGAACTATTTATATTACGAAACAAAATAAAACAAGATGAAATTGGGTGAAATCTGAAAGTTGATAATTCGATTTCACATTTCTCCATAGGTACTGAGTTTTGGGTGATATAAATTTAGACATTTTGGGAAATAGTAGAATTGAAAATTTGTCAAAACATGATAAAGTAATTTTGAATTATAGTCATGTCAAGAGTATGGTCATTTAAGAAGTAGGCGTAAGTCATTTCAAATTTTAGACATGATTAATATGTTTTGGCATTGCAACATTCTAGGAATATAGTATTATGATATTTGGCTGTAGCGAACCAGAATCCTTTCAGGGTACCTAGAACAATTTGAGGGAAATTTTAGGCGGCTACCATATTAAAGATCGTAATCGTACATTAATATTGTATTAAGCAGAACGTCTGCTAACGATACCACAATGCTTAGAAAAAATAGAAAAGTAGAAAAATCCACTGCCTCAGACGAGACTCGAACTCGCGACTCTGGGATACATGCCCATCGCTCTGACCAACTGAGCTACTGAGACACACCTGATGGCTGCGTATTTCTCCACTATATCCCATATGCGTCAGTAGCTCAGTTGGTTAGAGCGATGGGCATGTATCCCAGAGTCGCGAGTTCGAGTCTCGCCTGAGGCAGTGGATTTTTCTGCTTTTCCATTTTTTCTAAGCATTATATTCGTACATTATCTCACCTGCAATTTACTAAGCTTGATCATCCTAGTGTCATACAGCCGGACATACAGGTCGTTGGCTCCGACAGCCAGCTGGTAGGGCCGGCGAGGGTTGACCGACACGCACTTGGCCTCGGCGTAGCGGCCGAGATGGTTGAGTAGGTTGACCAGCACGTTGGCTGACGTGCACCGGTGGGAGGTGCGGAGGTCGTGCTGCCTATAAAATAATTAAAATATGACTATATCTGACCAACCAATTCCAATAGATAAAATAATAAAAATATGGCTGTAGTCTAACCATCCAATAGAGAACATGCGTGAAAAATATTTAATTGAATTTGTTGCATAAACACGTTCAACAACCCCAAATTAATACAAATAAGTGGAAATCCGTAATAATTTTTAACAGTTTTTTTAAGATATTGCGGTTTAAAAACGTAAAATTTTAGGCATTTTTTTTTATACCTCAAATGTATTTTCGAAACTTCAGTTCGATTACTTATGTTCTAACAAGAAAAAAAATGTATGACAACTATATAGCTAAACGCATTTTTACGTGCCTAAAATTACAAAAATCTTCCAAAAACTTGTTCCTTCCAAACAGTTTTCTGCAACTTTGTGGTCGGTGACGTCACAATCCGCACACTTTTTGTATGGGGCGTTTTGACGCGCGGCGCAGACGCCAAACGTATTTTCACATTTTTGACGTTTTAGGGCTATCATAGATAGTAGGTTTATTAGAGACATTTGAATCTACAGGGAAATAGAATCGAATGACGTCTTCCAAAAAAATCATGCATATTCCTAATTGAGTACTTTCCAATACATAAACTTAATTGTTTCGTTACATTCATAAAATCAAACATTCAAAAATACATGGCAAAATCCAGGTGTAACATGTGTTTATGTTTGCGCTTTAAATGATTTTATAATGGTTTAAACTTTTATAAAGGAGATGTATTTGTCATATAGTATTGTGACGTCACAATATTAATCTCTCATATAAAGTCCTTAGTAACAAATCGTTTTGACGGTTCCTAAAGAGTAGCTTCAAGATTTGACTTCATAGGAAAGTAGCCTATTCTATCCGAAACCTCTTTTAGAGATAACGATACTACCGTATATTCTGTCTGTGTACAATGATAACTGACCCTTAGCTAAATTATATTGTGAAAATAGATGTCATATACTTCAGAAAAAGTGACCAAACCCTCCGGTGTCCGAGGCCAGATTTGAACTGGCGTCTTCAGCTTTCGCGGCTGACGTCCTGACCACTAGACCACCCGGTCACGGCGGAACTTGACAAATTTTCTCATGTATATGCAATCTCTGAATTTGAAACGGCTAGGCGCCGTTGACCATACTCTAAGGGCATGCGCAGTACGTGCTTGCACCTCCTATCCGAAACACTTACGTGATTCTGGTATAGCGAGAGAGATGGTACTGCCATCTATGAATCTTGAAGCAAATCAAATTATTTTGTTCAATATTTTTTGATTTGCAATTTTTAAGTAGTTACACTACTATATATAATCTGAAAATAGATGTCATGTGTAAATTATATTGATTAACAAACAATATAATAAAAATATATATATTGTTTGCGATAAAAAAAGAAATTTAAAGTTATAATAATTAATATATTTATTAACAGATAACAAGTGATCCATTTTTTGTTAGTTTACCTATGAAGATGTTAGTAATTATACTAATTATGAACTAACACAATTGCAAGGCACAATTTATGATTCATAATTATTTTACATGTTTTTTTAAAGTGGGGCATTCCACTCATACAATAGTATGTTATTCAATCAAATACAAACACTGAAAACATTGAAAAAATAATCAACCCAGCAGGATTTGAACCTCACATCGATACGCCTTACCGGGGCTCGATCGCTTTACCAATTAAGTTATGGGTTATGAGTGGAATGCCCCACTTTAAAAAAACATGTAAAATAATTATGAGTTGATAGCAGCGCCATCTATTATTTCCGTTGTGACACTTGTAAAAGGGTCGGCGGGAAGGGTATTTGATTGAATTTATGATTATTATTATTATTATTTATTTTATTTATTTTTTACTTTCCGTTCACTAAGTACGGTGCATGTAACCGCCTGCAGTGAAGCAAGTAGGGGCAGTCTAACCTTTCCCCTATCATCCTCAGGATGGTGTTGGGGCTGGCACGCACCCGACGCACCAGGGATGCAGCCCTCTTGCGCATGGTTGCATAAAAGCAATCTACTCTAGCTTCTGCAAACATCCCTGATGCGCTGCAGAAGCGCGGCAGCCCCATCATCACCCGGAACGCGTTATTGAACTGGACGCGGAGGGCCCCGTAGGCCCGTTTCGTGTAATCACGCCACAAGCTGCACGAGTACAGGGATGTACAGTAAGCTCGAAATAACGTAAGTTTCACCTCCCTAGTAGAGCGTGCAAACTTACGAGCTATCATATTGGCCCGGACCGACAGGGCCCTCCGCTCCCGTTCTATATCTTTATCGTCTTTGAGGTCCGACGTGACGACGTGCCCTAAATATTTAATAATGAAATGTCAGATAAATGTAGGTACACATTTTTTTACATATTGCTGCTTTAGGGGCATTCCACGAGCTGTCTCGTACGAACGCGTGTTTATACACCGTGGGCTGGAATAACCCGACAGATCTTAACCACGAATTTCTAAGACCAAAAGAAGGAAAAAATATTATGTGACTTTAGGTCAATTTCGCCAAAATTTTTTCGTTTTTTTTCCATTTTTTGAATGTGAGCATGAAAAGCAAATGTTATTAATAAAATTATCGCCTAAAACAAATTGGTACATTTTTTTTTGAAAAAATTTAGTTACTGCAAAGTTTTCCTTGTCACTGTGGTGTCTGTCAATAAGGACGTGTAAACTATGTCCAATAGTGGCAACAACGCCATTAGAAAGGCGTTTTGTGATGAGTTATAATAAAAAGTGTATTTTTTTTAATTGGTAATAACTCTGAAACTAGGCGTATTCCAGAAAAGTTTATAGGACATTTTAGTATCTAAATATGATCAGGAATACACTGTTAAAATCTGTCTAGTTTTATGGGGCCACGGTCCCTACGGTCGGTATATAATCGCGCGAGACTTCATACTTCGAGTCGAGTATGGAGAGTCGCGCGACAATGTAAGTCATGCTAGCAGGGCTGCATGCAGTGCCACCCGCGTGCTCGAATTAGCTTAATGGTAAGTAAAAGCTTTGGCCGAATATACGGCGAATAGCGAATAGCGGGTCCGCCGGATATCACCTGATACCTATCCGGACAATCAACTATCCGATGCATCTCTACTCTTGACTCTACCACAACGGCAGAAACACTATAACGGCGCATATGCTGCGTCATATAGCACAGAAACACTTACAATATGAGTCCATCTTCAGACCATGAGATGCGAATTATGCCGAACAAGTCTCTTGACTCTACCACAACGGCAGAAACACTATAACGGCGCATATGCTGCGTCATATAGCACAGAAACACTTACAATATGAGTCCATCTTCAGACCATGAGATGTGAATTATGCCGAGCAAGTCTCTTGACTCTACCACAACGGCAGAAACACTATAACGGCGCATATGCTGCGTCATATAGCACAGAAACACTTACAATATGAGTCCATCTTCAGACCATGAGATGCGAATTATGCCGAGCAAGTCTCTTGACTCTACCACAACGGAAGAAACACTATAACGGCGCATATGCTGCGTCATATAGCACAGAAACACTTACAATATGAGTCCATCTTCAGACCATGAGATGCGAATTATACCGAGCAAGTCTCTTGACTCTACCACAACGGCAGAAACACTATAACGGCGCATATGCTGCGTCATATAGCACAGAAACACTTACAATATGAGTCCATCTTCAGACCATGAGATGCGAATTATGCCGAGCAAGTCAATTGACTCTACCACAACGGCAGAAACACTATAACGGTGCATATGCTGCGTCATATAGCACAGAAACACTTACAATATGAATCCATCTTCGGACCATGAGATGCGAATTATGCCGAGCAAATCTCTTAACTCTACCACAACGGCAGAAACACTATAACGGCGCATATGCTGCGTCATATATAGCACAGAAACACTTACAATATGAGTCCATCTTCACCGGCAGACCAGATGAGATGCGGATTATGCGGAGCGACAGCTAGTCTCTTGACTCTTCCGCAATGGCAGGAGCACTCCAATAACGGCGCGCCGCCGCATATGCTGCGCGCACGCACCGTGCCGTCCGCAGCGCAGGTGGCTATCAGGTCCGGGGATAGAAACTATGGGCAAACAAATACAAACATTTATTGAAAACAACCATGTGAATAAGTTAATTTTAGGGTCTCCTCACACTTCGATTCGATCGATTTGTGTAAGATTGTCCTATAATATTTATTTATTTTATTTTATTATTTTTTTACACTTAACGACGCGGAACTGGCAATAGCTGACAGAAAAAAGCTTTATGTCTACGCAATAAGAGCGAAAAAGACGTCAAATCGTCGGCAGGCGTCGGCCGAGCCGAACCGAACCGAACCGTGCCTTTTTAGCTCTTATTGCGTGGACAATTGGACAGCTTTTTTCTATCAGCTATTCTGCCCTACTAAACCGAATATCATTATCTAAAAATAAGTTGAATGCAAATGTATACCCTAAATTTTAAGACTCAGAATTCCATTCTTGCGTTTCCAATGCGTTTGATTTTGAAATAGCGTTTTTCGGCTTAGCAGGACACTATTGCCGATTCCGCGTCGATAGATGTGGGGAGACCCTTACTGGGCATTAAAATCATTTTAAACAAAAAAGAACCGACTTCACATAGCATCCACCTTTCCAAAAGCAAATGCTCGAGCTGCCGTAAAAAATACTCAAATCAAATTGGAGGTGTGCCTATAATAGTTGAAGAGATCCCTCGATTTCTCCAGGATCCCATCATCAGATCCTGACCTGGTCACAGTGGGACCAACTGTGAAGTATACTCTTTCAAACTAAAAACGAATTTTCCAAATCGGTCCAGCCGTCTTCGAATAATAAATGAACACACATTTAAAAAAATTGCAATAAAAAAAAACAAAGATCCCGACGAATTGATAACCTCCTCCTCCTCCGGTTGAAAAACATTTATTTACATAAAGAAGAAATGTAAACACCGTTAATTATGTCGGAGACAGTGTTGTAACTTCTAGTACTAACTTGCGGGATCCCGCAAATACCAAGATCCAGCGGGACTGAACTGTCAATCCAGCTGAAATCCTCATGCGGGAATGCATTCCCTCAATCAATCAAACACTTAAGAGCCTTGCTCTTGTCGGTGCAACTAAAAGTGGGCTCTCCATTTGCTTCGGTCCCAGGCCTCCTTTTTGATCTTTTGGTACGACCTGAGATTAATATTATTTTTAATTTGGGCTATATAATTAATTCTAGGTCTTCCCCTTCCTCGCCTTCCTTCCATTTTTCCTTCAACTATCTTCTGTATGAAGTTGTCATGTCGTATGAAGTGGCCCATCATCCTCCCTCTTCTTGACTCTATGCTATCCATCAACTGCCTCTTTTCCTCCACTCTTTCCAGCACTTCTTCGTTCGTCACTCTCTCAGTCCAGCTAATCCTCTCCATCCGCCTCCAACACCACATTTCAAACGCCTCAAGTATACTCCTGTCCCTCTGTGTCAGTGTCCATGTCTCGCTGCCGTAAAGTGCTATCCATATATATGTTTTTATAAATTTCTTCTTTGTGTTTTTGGATATGATTGAAGTTAGTAGGTTTTTTTTACTATGAAATGCTTGTTTGGCCATTGCTATCCTGGCTTTTATATCGGGCGTACACGTAGAGTCGGTGGTGATGAGGCTTCCTAAATATCTAAAGGATTTAACCTTTTCTACCGTTGATCCATTTAGTGAAATTTGTGACACGGGCTAGTTTTCTTTTTTTGACGTCACTAAAATCTTGGTCTTATTTACATTTATCTTCAGTGCGAATTCTTTAAAAACTTTATCTTATTCCCTATTCGTTAGCAATACTCTAACCACCCCTACTCCTCCACAAAGCAATCCTTTCTGATTGCTTACCCCTTCATATGACTTTATTGCTTAGAGACCCTAGGCCAGGTAGAAAAGTTCACATTTGTACAGTCACCATTTGATATATATTCCTATATATATAGGAACGGCCAAGGTGGTCACAAATGTCTGAACAACGCCTCTATTGTCAAGGCGATAAAGTGCATGTTCAGATATTTTTGAGTACCTTAGCAGCTCCGATATATTTTATAGCAACTGTACTTAAACAAAATAAAATAAATAAGAAATGGTTCAGTAATTATAAATAGAAATAGGTAAAAACAAAATTAAATACCAGTTCTAGACAATTACTAAATACCTATGCCAACTTACATCAGGTATCAAAGTGCAATAATGAGTTCTGTTAATCATTATGACTATTAAATACACAATGCTTGTAGCTTGTGGTATTTTAACAATGACACACAGTTTGCTTTAGCTTAAATGCTTTTACTCCTATGAGTAAGTAATATACCATAATAGAAGTATGAGGAATCAATAAGTACATAATATAAATATACCCTTGAAAATGATTACGATTGGAATGCGTATTAACAACAACAAACCATAATTATTTTTTTGCAAAATTTTTAAAGTGGGGCATTCCACTCATACTCTGCTGGGTTGATTATTTTTTCAATGTTTGTATTTGATTTAATAACAAACAACAAACCATTATTAGTATTATTACTAATACTATGATATTGATAGATTGTTTTATTCCACACTATATTTTAGTTAAGTTATAAAACGAATAGAATTGAAAATAAAGCATTAAAGTGTTGGTCAAAAACTAACAGTTGTAATCTGAGGTTAATCATTCGAAACCCTAAAGTTTCAATACCTATTTTTTTCTTTTGAAAGCATAAATTAAAACTGTATAAATGTCGACTCAAAAGATAACATTAATACATTTTTTCAATAATAGTCATTTCTAAGTACATTTATTTTACAATTATAGAATGATTTCTTAATGACACATTTTATCATTAATAATGCACTTAACTGATAGGATTATGACTAAGCATTTTACTGATAGCCCTATAATTATCTTGTCATGTCAAGGTCACAGAATACATGAAATGTGAATGTTCAACACATTCCTTCAGAACACAGTGCATGTTATTATATTGTCAAGAATGTTGATTATCAGACGCATTCAGTGCATATCAGTCAACGGTTGAGGCTAGACATGTAAATTATAAATGTGGGTATTTGTTGCTCAGTCTTACAATTCTGTTAGCTTGAATTATTATTTAATTAAATGTAGTTTCAATTTCATATCATTTATTTAATGTACTTTGACACTCTTCGGAAACGGAATAGTATCTATATTCCAGGTCAATAGAAAAGTAAAATAAATAAACAAACACATTTACCTGTGATTCTTTGCAATCACACATTTTTAAGAACTACCATGGTTTCATTATCAGCTATAGCATTATATTAAATTTTAGTAAAAATATCCATTAATTACTTATATTTCATTAAAGAATTTGCTTATTAATATATTGGCATGCGTAATATGGTTTTTTGCCTAGAAATACAGCCATATTTGTTTACCTTATTTTATATTTCTATTGACACAGAATATATAACTATATTCCTAGCCTCATATATTTCGCTACCACTGTATTTGACTAGTAGGGGAATGTAAACCCACACAGTGTAGGATTATCTGACAATCTGGTTTGTCCGCAATAATTCTCAGGATGATATTCGGAGCGCTTTTGGAGTAAAATAAAACTTAATGTTGAAACTAGGACTACTAGACTGTACACAGTCAGCAGCGAAAATATAAGGAATAATTATCTTATTCAGACCTTGTTCTTACAAAATGCAGAATAAAGAGAATATAAAGTTCAGCCCCGATAACATTTTAGAATAAATTTGTGTGTAACAAATTTCGCTAGCAAACAACTACACCATCAATTTTTGGTAGACAATTTCATAACAATTTTTTCTGCCAAAATATACCCTTTCTGCTCACCTTGACTGAGAAGATATTGCCAGTGTGTCCTGTGGCTATATTGTGGAGCTGCTTATAGCGGTACGGATCCCACAGGATGACATGCAGGTCATCAGATGCCGACGCCAAAACACTACGATCAAAGAGTTAAAGGTCAGTTATATGCCAAAAATAAAGGTAGCAGTAGCCAAATATGACATTCAGTTGCACTTACGATCCATCGTGGTTCCATTCCAGGCAGTTGACGCAGCCCATATGCCCGTTCAGCTCCGTCTCCAGCCCTAAACGGTCGATCATACTCCGGGTCACCGTCAGACGGTTCTGGAACTGCCGGTCCACGTAACCGCGCTCCCGGGCCGCCAGCAGCCCCACCGTACCCTTAGCCCAAGCTGGCTCCTCTCGCCTACCCATGGCTCGTAAATTCGCACTCAATATGTCTTATAAATCATCACAATCACACTTAAACTATAAACTAACTACGGCTCGATCTATTTATAGTGCACTCTGTGTTACCCCTCATTTCCTAGATTCCCACTAGAAACGTGGGGCTATGAACCACTATTTTAGTACGCTTTTTTCGAATAACAAACAAATTGATGAACAAGAAGCTTTTTTGTGATGGAGAGATAAATTCTATAGAAAATAAAAGTAGAGCTGTCAAACAGCTGTCTTGCTAGCCATTGAAGAAAAACAAAATTGTTTATGGAAATTTAGTAGAACTCACACGATAATGACAACAACGGAACCCTTCGTACTGCTCTATGGAACCCTTGTATGGCTCAAAATACAAGTATCCACATCATAATATATTATTGACATCTAAATTTGTAAAAAACAATATAATGTCAATGTCATAAAATGATAAATAAACTTGTACGAAGAAATGATTGACTTGTGTATTGTATTATTTATATTTAATATTTTCCTTTGACTAGTCAGTACAAACGATTGTAAATTAATTCAACTAAAGCTATAGTTGATATTTGTTGGACGTAAGTAAGTCTCATCTTGTCACACATGCAATATTAAATAACAACAAAAACCTAACCTTAATACCATTTTCAGCAAAGTAATTTAAAATGGGTGAACGCAAGGGCCAGAACCATTACTATCCCCCCGACTACGACCCAAAAGTCGGGGGGTTGAACAAATTTCTGGGTACCCATGCCTTGAGGGAGCGAGCTCGTAAACTCCATATGGGTATCCTCATAATTCGGTTCGAAATGCCCTATAACATCTGGTGTGACGGCTGCAACAACCACATTGGCATGGGCGTGCGGTACAACGCCGAGAAGACCAAGATCGGCATGTATTACACCACCCCGGTATACCAGTTTAAGATGAAGTGCCATTTATGTGACAACCATTTTGAAATCAAAACTGACCCTGGGGTAAGTTATTGGTTGAGGTAAAGTTAAATATAGTTACCATACAGTGTAGTAAGTATGTACAGTAACTGTCAAAAAAAATTTACCATCTACAAATACATTAACTCAGGGGTCGGCAAACTTTTATGACAAAGAGCCTAATGTATATTTATAGTTCATCGCAGTGTGAACAGCCAGTGTTGAACTATAAATATATATCTCTCTCCTGTATTTACACGGAAGCGATTATCTTTTGTTCGTTTCTTGGGCTAGAAAATAGCCAATAGCTCATAGCTTACTATCTCGCGGTGGAACCAGTGCCTAATGGCGGAAAATATGGAATTTTTGGAAGCTCATAGAGCCACAGTTTTCTGTTTTTCACTGCAATTTTTTTTTTTTTTAATTTTGCGGGACTTGAAGAGCCACAACTGATCCTTCAAAGAGCCGCATGCGGCTCGCGAGACGCGGTTTGCCAACTCCTGCATTAACTAATTAAGTTCCAATTTTTGTGTAGCCAGACATTAGTTTCGGCTTTATGCTAAAAACGATCTCTTCAAGGTATCCTTTAAGTGATGAATACAAGTCAAATGTAGATATAAAGATCACAACTAAGCTATTAAAAAATTCTCACTTTCTTTATCTCGCTTTATCAATTCATTTTAACTTTTATTTTATTTTCCTCCAGAATTTAGATTATGTGATAGTATCTGGTGCCAGGAGGCAGGAGAACAGATGGGACCCCACAGAGAATGGCCAGATTGTCCCGGAGACAAAGGAGACACAGAAGCGCATGTTTGATGATGCTATGTTCCGCTTGGAACACAAAACAGGTAAAACCCTTTTAATTTCATGATTTTCAATGTATTCTTGGTTACATTTCAGTCAATATTTTTGTCATTTTTAATGCACTGCTACAAAGGTGATTAAAATTATCACGATTTTTAGTTATTTTACCTCTTTCCCTTAATAAGCGCTGGTGGTCTGGCAATAAGAAGTCAGACTTTTAATCCGACGGTCGCGGGTTCAAACCCCGGCTACTACCATTGACTTTTTCGGAACTTATGTACGAAATATCATTTGATATTTACCAGTCGCTTTTCGGTGAAGTAAAACATTGTGAGGAAACCTGACCCAATCCCTAAGGCCTAGTTTCCCCTCTGGAAGGTGAGATGGCAGTCGCTTTCTTAAAAACTAGTACCTACATCAATTCCTGGAATTAGGTTGCCAAGCGGACCCCAGGCTCAATAGAGCCGTGGCAAGCATGGCTTGTAACCGGTTTTTGCAAAAAGCCTCGAAATAACCCAATATGTTTACATATTTTATGGTTTTTACGTAGAACTTAATATTGTTTGTAGGTTATGACTTTACATTGTAAGATTTTTCGATTAAATATGAAATAGTAAACGAAAGAACGAAAAAAAAACCGGTATTTTAGTATGGAATGGAGCAAAATACCGGTTACAAGCCCTGGTGGCAAGAAGCCGGTACAAACGCTAGGAGGATGTTTTTCCCTTAATCTCGTCTCTGCCTTGAAAAAATAAGTATACATTTTCTTCAAAATATTTTTAGGAATTTCTTTTTCTACTAAAACTATACCTAAAATTTAAAATCGCAAAAATTTCAATCACCTTGAAATTATATACTGCGCGCCCCTCAAAGGTACGTTCACATTTAAAGACGCACATTTTTGGTGGTGTGTATTATGTCTATATTTTATTTATTTTTTATTTTAATTGCTTAGAAATAAAAATACTTAAAACTACTAAAAAACTTCGCCAAATTGCGAAATAGTTTCAAGTTCTACATATATTTCCCTACATTATTAAGTACTATAGTAAGTTAATACTACTTACATCCAAGCACCATGCAAACGGGTCACTTGGTATGGATATTTCCTTAGGTAGGGTGTCTTCACCACTCCAGAGTGCATATACTTACATATTATAAAATAGTTACACTATTGTCTTAGGCTTAGTACCTGTAAAAAATTTTGTAAGTGGAAATAAAATAAAATAAATATTCAGTTAAATTTAATATACTTTATCTACACTCACATTGTAAGTCCTCTAAAACGTGTTCAAAAACGGTAGGCAATGGCTAGCATTACCACAACCGATTTTACTATGATAAGCTTTTTATCTGTGGCAGTAACGTAATTTTAACTTTACATGCTCATATATTGATACGTTATGAGTTTTAAATTCCGAACATCGAATTTGATAACATAATGTAAATCCTGTGCTCCTTCCTGACCAACGGCACGTGCCCGCGCGACCGCCAGCACAATCGAGTTGGCCATTGCGGTGCAATGGCGGTCATTCTATGATTTCCGAACACTTCATTTAGGATATATAATATGAGTGTAGATTAAGCAGTGTATGCAACTGTACGTAATTAGGCCTTATTACGTAACAGTTACATAAACTACTATTATTGTAATGTAATGTAAAAACTCTTTATTGTACAAAAACAATACAATAATAGGAAAATGTAAGTACAAAGGCGAACTTATCCCTTTAAAGGATCTCTTCCAGTTAACCTTTGAGTAGATGAGAGAAGAAGTGAAAAGAGGTAGACACTTTAAAGTACTATCACTAACCTTACATCTGAGTAACTATTTAATAACAAACTGTTTTTAATGGCAAATAGATAATAATAATAATATAACTTTTCATTTCAGACTAATATCCATAGGGTTGTTAGTTACAGACTTATTTACTAGTGTTAGTAGGTAAAATATATTGCTTAACTAAAAAACAACATAATATTCATTTTTAATTTACCACATAAGTAGAGAAGTTTTATCTAGTGCTATTAGCAGGGGGGAGTCCCACCTATCAGCCAACGCTACCATGATGCTGTTAGCACTGCCTCGCGATCTGTTTAGTAATGAGGCGCACCTCTTACGCATGATTGCCGCAAACCCGTCGACTTGCGCCTCCGCAAACATTCCCGGGGCGGTACAGTGACGAGGCAGCCCCATAAGCATCCTAAAAGCGTTGTTATATTGAAACTAGCTTTTGCCTGCGGCTTCGCTGACTTCGTTCGCGTTAAATTCGGGGTAACAAACCATACAAACTTCCACCCCCCATTTTAGGGAAGTGGGGGGTTAGAAAGAGACAAAAAGTAGCCTATGTCACTCTCCATCCCTTCTACTATCTCCACTTAAAAAATCACGTCAATTCGTCGCCCCGTTTTGCCGTGAAAGACGGACAAACAGTCAAACCCACACATACACTTTCCCATTTATAATATTAGTATGGATACTTGTATTTACAGGTGATGAAGACACAGCTAAACAGGACAAGCCGCGCCTCGGCCGCCTGGTGGGCAGGAACGAATCTGTGTGGAAAGACGACTATGAAGCTAACTGCTCATTGAGGAGAAACTTTCGGGTAAGTTTAGTTTCACTTTATTTATTTATCGTATGGCTACATGTCACTGGATATAGATAGGCATTTCTTCCCTGGGATAGTAGTAGCGGGAAAGCAGTTTGAGTACTGCGAGGTCCAGATGGGACAGTGCAGCTGCGAAGTTTGTTACTCTTTTAGCACCACCCAGGGATCACGTGTGGGTTGTCTAAGATGTTTCCTACGGACGCAGAGTAACATTGATTAGTTTTACTATAAACTGTAGACGATTATCCATTACCTGTTATGCAAACATTATTTGATTTGCTTCTCTGTTGTTTAGACAGTGACAACCACAATGGGCCACATTAAGCGAGGTTTAGACTAGCAAGAACTTGCATACAATTTTCATTATATTGCTGTAATTGACCAATTGAATTCATTGCATTGAATTCAGTAGTATCAATTTAAAGAAAATTGCATTCAAGTTCTGCTAATCTAAACCTCGCTAATAACCAATAAGCTAACTAAGATACAATTTTGCACTAGTTTAGGCTTCTTAATATTTTTTGTATGTCTGTTTGATGTTGTTTTATGTCAACTACTGGTTCTTCGCAAGAGCAAAATATTTTTTTAACAGCGCAATATGGTATATTGCGCAGTTAAGCAAATTTCCACAGCGAATTATTTATCTCAGATACTGCAAACAATCTTTAGATTTAGTTATAATATAAAAAAAAACTACGCAAACACGTTTACCACCTTTTAACATTTATTTTTACAGAAACGGCGAAAAGAACTCGAAGAATCCGCAGTCAATGACAGCCTACTCCTCGCCAGAGCGTCCCTGGACATCCAACTCCTCCCAGAAACCGAAGAAGACCGCCACATGGCGACCCTGCTGGCCCTCCGACCCTCACGAAGTATTGAGGAGAAACAATCCTCAACAAGAACTAAGTTACTCAACAGTCCAGCTTTACCAAGCTCCAGTGGGCTTATAACTAGTTTTGGAGGTTTGAAGAAAGAAGAATCTTTGAGTAAGAATGCTAGTTTAACTAGAAATGCTTTGGGGATTCTGATTAAAAAGAAAAAGATTGAAACTAATGAAAAGAAACATAAAACAGTTGATGATAATGAAGACAAGGAGAAAACAGAAAATAGTGATGACAATCAATCATTACTCGCCAAAGAACTAAATGATACCGATGTCTCTAAACTTGGCAATGATGAAAATATTGCATGTAGCAAATTTGAGATTAAAGAAAAAGCAGTGGATATCGTTGATTCTGAGCAAATTGATAATAAGTTAAATGATGAAAAGGATCAGATTACCATAACTAGTGATGAAAATGTTAATTTTAAATTGTCAAAGGAGGAAAATATGAAAGAAATTGAAGTTATAGTTGGAAATGATAATGAAAGCATTTCAGAAAATGTTAAAGATGTGAATGTGTCTTTGGTTGGTGATTATAGCTCAAGTGGGGACTCCGATTGAAATGAAACTTTTGATTATAATTAAAAGGATAGGATTAAATTATCATTTAATGCACTGTATCACGTATGTCGATGTGGAGCACCCGAGCAGACCGTACACCACACGGTATTGGACTGTCTTGGACTGTCCTCTAACTAAATACCATGGGCAAGTGGAGGATTTTACCATGTTAACTAAAGAAGCGGTACAATACTTAAAAACTGTAAATCTCTGAAGTAGAGTGACACAACAAGCCATACGAATATCTAATGCACTTATATACAATAACGAAACGTGTCTGACATTTTTTTACATTTGGCTTACATCACATAAAAGTGGGTAGAAAAATCAAATGTGGCAATGGCAATATCTACTAGTATCGCGAGTTTAGCAGGCTAAGGAAGGACGTGTGGCCCCTGTGAGGAATAGTTGAATTGGCAAATGTCAATTCTTTGTCGCCTCATAACTAGTAATCACTCCAACTTTCAGCCCTCTATCTTGAACTGTCACAGAGATAATGTCAAAAATGTATCAGTTTTTTTTTACAGTAAGTATGCAGCACCAAATATTATCAATTGATGTTTCGTATGCTTTCATAATAGGCATGATTATTTTTTAAATGATTGGTATCAAACGATTCGTTTTGTTGTGAGGATTAAATGTCTATATGGGCCCAATTGCGTAAAAGCAACACAAAAGTCAGAAGTGAGGTTCAAAATTAAACACTCGCTTTTGTTTCTCAAAACGCTCCTAACAAAGTGATATGCAACAATGACGTCACAGTTGCATAGTCGCCTTTTTTAAAGTATGTAAAATTAATGAAATTTCTATATTGACAGTGAAATATTACGTTTTTGTATATGATTGCCATACGATTTATTTTACAGTAATATGTGAGAAATCGAATGGTGTCATTGTTTTATTTAATTTCGTACCTTAAAAAATCGTGAAATTGAGAAATGTTTAAGCCTGATATATTTGAACCGTTTCAATAGATTTTTAAATGTTTTACTTTTTAGGATATTAACCATTTTCCATTCATACAATTTTATTTTATTTTATTACAGAATTCAACATGTGTCATCATCCCTATTGTACTTTCAAAAAAACTTGTTGAAAAGAGCTGTCAAAAAATAAATTGACATTTATTTCTTTTATTTTTCACGTATAAAATATTTATAAAATTATAGGATATACTCCCACTCAAACTACTTAACTGTGATTTTGTTTCGATGCTTTAGCTTAGGAGATACACGAGTTTGAAAAAAAAAATTTAAAAGAAAATACATTTTTCTCAAACATGCTCGGAAATGGCTGCGTTTCATTCGTAAATCGAACACGGAAAGTGCCTAATTTTGTTCTTCTCAATTTAAAAAGTTAAATCTCTATGATTATTTTACTCCTAGGAGTAAAATAGGTGTATGAAATTCCATTTTTGTCCGCTGCGTTAAACTTTTAAAATTCTCAAAATGGTATACAAATGGACAAGGGCCAAGGAATAAATACATTCAGCCAAACAAAATCATTCATTCAAACAGCCGTGTGGAGAGGGCTTAACAGAGTGCGCGCGCAAATACGCATGCGCGTACTGTGTCCGGTCGCTTTCTAGTCTGTGGTTTGGTTGTTAAAAATAAATTAAAAGGCGGCAAAGTTAGTTCTTTAAGGAAAATTATATCACTTCGTGGTTTAGTTACTTGATAATATAAAAAGAATCTTACATAATGAGTTCGAGCGACGAAAGTATGGAAATTAATAGCACTCCACCGGAGTTAAAAGAAGAAGCAAACTCAGTAGTGGATAACTTGCTTCCTGTTAAGTCAAGAGACAAATATAACAGAGTTTATGATCTATTTATGGATTGGAAGGCGAGCAAAAAGGCAAACAACTTTTCCGAAAATGTGTTTCTAGCTTATTTCAGTGAGCAATCAAAAAATAAGAAACCAACTACGTTATGGTCCGTTTATTCTATGCTCAAAAGTATGGTTCAGATTAAACACAACATCAACATAAAAGATTTCACGAAGCTTACAACATTTCTTAAAAGGCAGTCCGCCGGCTACCAAAGCAAAAAGTCAAAAGTTTTCACTGGAGAAAATGTTGACAGATTTTTGACGGAAGCACCTGATGCTAAATACTTGGCCATTAAGGTAGGTTTGTTATCTATAAGAAATTTTAAAGTAAACTGTTGTATCATATCTATCTTTACTTTATGTTAACCCTTAATTTGGCACAAAATATCCATGGTCGTGGGTTCTATCCTCCGATGGTCATAGGTACGTTATGTTGATCGGGTCTTACATTGCCAAATTAAGGATTAATTAACATTCGGTTATTGGTTATAGGTCGTTCTTATTTTGGGGATAAATGGAGCCTGCCGAAGTATCGAGCTTACGAACATAACTACAAATGACATCGAAAATCATGAAAATACGATGATTGGGTAACTATGCGATACAAAAACTAAACTAG
The DNA here is from genome assembly GCA_947086415.1 of Pammene aurita. NCBI lineage: Eukaryota > Metazoa > Arthropoda > Insecta > Lepidoptera > Tortricidae > Pammene > Pammene aurita. The sequence continues at coordinate 35,317,353 of OX352301.1, read as the reverse complement.
ACCGAGTTTTCGTCGTCCGAGGTGATTACCTAGAGGTTGTGAGGAAATACGAAGCTCTTCGTCCTTTAAATACAAGCACACATAGATTTTTTCTAAATTACAAAGATCGTAAATGCACTAGACAGCCTATTGGCAAGCATAAGATATCTTCCATGCCTAAAGAGATCGCGACTTTTTTTAAATTGTCCGATGCTGAGAGCTATACTGGGCATTGCTTCAGACGGACTTCGGCTACCCTGCTTGCCGATGCTGGGGCAAATTTGACCACCGTGAAAAGGCACGGTGGTTGGAAATCAGACAAAGTGGCAGAAGGGTATATTGAGGATTCCATAGGAAATAAGACTGAAATCACAGAGATAATAAATAACCAAATAAAGAAGCAAAATGCACTTGAAAACCAAACACTGGGCTGTGGTGGTAGTGCCCCTGGCGCCACTACTAGTACTGCTTACACTTCTCGAGAACACGCTAAAGCACCAATAGTCCTTTCTCCAATAGAACTACACACTTCAAGCCAACAATCGATTGCACATCCCCAGATGATGTCCTCGCAAATTAACGTACAACAAACCTCTGATATACAGCAGACAACTATAAGTGCCCCGGGAAAAACAATTACTTTTTCCATAACTAATTGCCCCAACATGACTAACGTAACCTTTAATATTAATTAAATTAATTGTTTCTTTTTGATTGTATAATATTGTATGGTAATAATATTCAGAATAAATGACTTGTACTTTTTCTTAATATATTTTATTATTTCCTTACATATTTTAGAAAAGCACTATATACACCTCAGCGGAAACAGGAATTTCCTGACTCGGAACTAGTGCCAGGCCTCGGCAAGCCTCGCCCTGGCACCTAAGTACCTCGTCAGGAAATTCCTTTCTTTCCGTACCTCGGCAATAATGTACTAGTTGACATTATCTCTGTGACAGTTCAAGATAGAGGGCTGAAAGTTGGAGTGATTACTAGTTACGAGGCGACAAACAATGGAGAACATGCGTGAATAATATTTAATTGAATTTGTTCAATAAACACATTCAACAACCCCAAATTAATATAAATAAGTGGAAATCCGTAATAATTTTTAACAGTTTTTTAAAGATATTGCGGTTTAAAAACGTAAAATTTTAGGCATTTTTTTACTATGTAGCTAAACCCCTTTTTTTGTGCCTAAAATTACAAAAATCTTTCAAAAACTTGTTCCTTCCAAGCAGTTTTCTGCAATTTTGAGGTCGGTGACGTCACAAACCTCACACTTCTTGTATGGGGCGTTTTGACGCGCGGCGAAGACGCCTAACGTATTTTCACATTTTTGACCTTTCAGGGCTATCATAGATAGGTTTATTAGAGACATTTGACAGGGAAATATAATCGCATGACGTCTTCCAAAAAAATCATGCATGTTCCTAATTGACATTTACTAATTATAGTCTGGCCAGCCAACGAACGCAGTAGCAATGTACAGCGAACAAAAGAATGAAAACACTAAGAATCAGTGAAAAAAGCAGCAATGATCATCAAATTTTATGTTTTTAATTTTAGTTGGTACTAGCCTTTTCCCGCGGCTTCGCCCGCGTACTATAAGTACTCAAAAAGGATACGATACCCATGTTGATTTTCAGACTTTGTGACCACATTTGCCCCTTTTGGGGGTTAAATTTCAAAAAACCTGAAACACGTGTTTACTCATTTATCGTTAGGAATACTCCTGTGAAGTTTCGAATAAAATAGTCTAACAAATCTTGTTTCGCCATACAAACTTTGGACCCCCATTTTACCCCCTTAGGGGGGTGAATTTTGAAAAATCCTTTCTTAGTGCTCCCCTAGACCTTATGTGCCAAAGGGTTTAGCAGGCTAAGGAAGGACGTGTGGCCCCTGTGAGGAAAAGTTGAATTAGTAAATGTCAATTGTTTGTCGCCTCATAACTAGTAATCACTCCAACTTTCAGCCCTCTATCTTGAACTGTCTCAGAGATAATGTCAAAAATGTATTTTTTTAACAATTTTTTCAAACTCGTATATCTCCTAATCCATAGCAGCTAAAGCGTTGAAACAAAATCACAGCTACGTAGTTTGAGTGGGAGTATACCCTATAATTTTATTAATATTTTATACGTGAAAAATAAAAGAAATAAATGTCAATTTATTTTTTGACAGCTCTTTCCAACACGTTTTTTTGAAAGTACAATTATGAAAAAAATCACGTAAATTGCTTATAGTATTAGCTACTAGCATACAAAAAATCAATTGATTATATTTGGTGCAACATACTGTAAAAAAAAAAACTAACGAAAGTATTCAAGTATCAAGAGTAGGCTTCTGAACTGAAAGTTCGTTTTTAAGTTTTATGTTTGTTGCCTAGCAACAAAGGGTGTATTGTTTTTAATTTGACGTATGACTGTCAAAAAAGGTCACTGAACTACTGCTGTGTTAGCATTTGTAACTAATTTTACTAACTACTAAATCAACGAAACGACGGATGTGCTATTTTGCTGTGTTTATTATTTTATAATAGTACATTACTTACCAAGGACTGTAAAAGAAAGAAAACCTGAAAGTGCAGGTATTTGTGACCCGAGCCGCAGGCGAGGGTTGTAAATATGCGATAGAGGGCTTTCTTTTTTACTGCCCGTGGTGAGTACACAATTTTACGTCTCCATCTGGCCATAATGCGAGTTTTACCGTACGCGTAGCGTGCGGCAAAACTTACGTTATGGCCAGGTGTGACGTAAACAAAATTAATTGGTTTCATTATAGTACACGTATTAACATAACGAATTAAATAACTCATTAGAGCAGATATCACAATATAAGTCACTTAGATAATGACTATCGTAATATTCGTCGTCCCAGGTATAGGACAATGTTATCCTGCAGTCATCGCAATATCCTTTTAACATAACATTTTCGTCAGAGAGCGATATCTCAATACTGGTAAAGACTGTAAAAACAGTTGCTTCGCTATTAACCGTGGCAAGTTGAGCCCAAATATTTTTGATTTTATGATTTCCATCTGAAAGAATGTATATACATGAAGTTTCCGTTTTTTTTTTATTTACATTTAAAACTTACTTTCGCCATTATGGAAAAATCGGACTCCTCTTCTACATAACGTGTTGTATATTCCCTTAAACAATTCACTATTATGTTAAATGTGCTAGCGTATAAATTGTATAATAGTATTGTATAATTTAAAGATAGCTCATACGTAATAAATCATAATGTCTAATGTTATGTTACTCGGAATCGACAAACGCTTAGTTTATACGCTAGCACATTTAACATAATAGTGGATTGTTTAAGGGAATATACAACACGTTATGTAGAAGAGGAGTCCGATTTTTCCATAATGGCGAAAGTAAGCTTTAAATGTAAATAAAATAAAACAGAAACTTCATGTATATACATTATTTCAGATGGAAATCATAAAATCAAAAATATTTCGGCTCAACTTGCCACAGTTAATAGCGAAGCAACTGTTTTTACAGTCTTTACCAGATATTGAGATATCGCTCTCTGACGAAAATATTATGTTAAAAGGATATTGCGATGACTGCAGGATAACATTGTCCTATACCTGGGACGACGAATATTACGATAGTCATTATCTAAGTGACTTATATTGTGATATCTGCTCTAATGAGTTATTTATTTCGTTATGTTAATACGTGTACTATAATGAAACCAATTAATTTTGTTTATAAAATAATAAACATATAGCACATCCGTCGTTTCGTTGATTTAGTAGTTAGTAAAATTAGTTACAAATGCTAACACAGCAGTAGTTCAGTGATCTTTTTTGACAGTCATACGTCAAATTAAAAACAATACACCCTTTGTTGCTAGGCAACAAACAAAAAACTTAAAAACGAAGTTTCAGTTCAGAAGCCTACTCTTTATACTTGAATACTTACGTTAGTTTTTTTTTACAGTATGTTGCACCAAATATAATCAATTGAGTTTTTGTATGCTAGTAACTAATACTATAAGCAATTTATATGATTTTTTTCATAATTGTACTTTCAAAAAAACGTGTTGGAAAGAGCTGTCAAAAAATAAATTGACATTTATTTCGTTTATTTTTCACGTATAAAATATTAATTAAATTATAGGGTATACTCCCACTCAAACTACGTAGCTGTGATTTTGTTTCAATGCTTTAGCTGCTATGGATTAGGAGATATACGAGTTTGAAAAAAATGTTAAAAAAATACATTTTTGACATTATCTCTGTGACAGTTCAAGATAGAGGGCTAAAAGTTGGAGCGATTACTAGTTATGAGGCGACAAACAATTGACATTTACCAATTCAACTATTCCTCACAGGGGCCACACGACCTTCCTTAGCCTGCTAAACCCTTTGAAATCTCTAGAACCAGCGGTTTGGGCTGTGCGTTGATATGTCAGTCAGTCAGTCAGTTTCTTCTTTTATTTTTTTATAGATATATAGATTTCCGCCCCTTTCATTAGGTGACATTTACGGTGTGTAAAAAGGAGACGGATATATTTCGTCTGATCTGTCATCAACTGCAACAGATAATCTAGTTGAGGCAATTGACATATGCCTTAAAAATGAATTTAATTTAATTGGGAACGTTGCAGGAGTTCTATCTCACTCGCGCTTAAGATGAGAGAGTGAAATGCACTAGAAACAAATTCAATGTGAATTGAAATGTTCGTCATGAAATACGGTGTCTCATCACAAAGGGTTGCCACATGTACGTATTTTGAATTTGCCGCGCGTTTCTACTGACAGAAATGGTTTGCCAGACTATATACTATTCCTCGCAGGGGCCACACGTCCTTCCTTAGCCTGCTAAACCCTTTCTAGGTAGCCTTACCTTTGTTTCATTCATCATTTGTTTCTTTCGCCTCGTACGGTGTCTAAAAACATGTATTCTAAGTATTTATATTTGCTACCTATCTTGTATAAGATAATAAGAAAATGTATATAAAATATTTTAATTAAAATAAAAGACGTTGTATTTTATTATATATTTATTTAATGACCTTTATAAAACATTTATTCCATCGGTCCATAGCTTACATAGGAAACAATTCAGAAAATGACCAGACTAAAGTAACAGGAACAGAGTGACATAACACAGCTTATTTCGTTACAGTACCCCTCCCACGGTAAGTATAGTAAAAATTGTGTTGTGCATTTAATACAAAGTGGGCCGGAATACTCACGTTTAATTGATTATCGACCCTAAATCAGGCTTTAGTCTGTTTCTAATATCGTAATCGTTGTTATATAACAAATATACAACGCTTTATCATAAATAACCGTGTTTCATTTTTAACACCACACTAAGTATCAAAATAATATGAGTGCCGTATCGCTTCGGGGCGGTCTATCGTCCTACACTACCAAAACGTAATATCTAGAATATCAGTGACATTAAATTTGAACCTTAATACTATGACGATACCGGTTGTTTTTCAATATGAATGTTGTACTGGCACGTGCTAACTAAGTAGCTAGCGGCTTTGCGATAATTTTGAAAGATTAAGGCTCGAAGCGAAAAATTCACCTGGGAAGAGCCGTACTATATTAAATAGAAATTAGTCATAAACATACTACAACTTTTGCTTGTTATAGGTTTGTACGGAACCCTCGGTGCGCGAGTCCGACTCGCACTTGGCCGGTTTTTTTTATTTACTGAAACTACGAAAAAAAGTCGAGTAAGTGGATAAGTACTTGGTAATTTTGAAAAAAAAATTTTAGTTTGAAAGCAATTACTAAATTAACTAAAGCAATCAGAATGAACACAGTTTTTTTCAACATTATTAATCCCAATTAGTCTCGGATTGTGTAATCAAATTGTTTCGGGTTATGGATCTTGAATCCAAGGTGTATACCAAATAGAATTTAATGTACCGTAAGAAGGGGTATTTGTAATTAATACAGATTATTTAATAATACTAATGTTCCCAAGAAATGGAATGTACTTCAGTTCAGACAATAACATATAATTCTAGTCGTTAAGCGAGAAAATAACAAGTAATAGTACCTACAATAAACAATGATATTATTTCTATACATTCAATACTACACAGTGAAACATTTAGTTAAACCAACATGTTATGTAGTAACAGCGACAGACCTAACAGCATAGTTTCTCTGTACCAATTAACTTTCCTTACATACGAAACTATTTCATAGAAAGAGTAATGATATCACTAGAGGGCACCACAATCATTTTCAATTATGGAATTCAACAAAATTTGTTGAAACTAACTAACTTTTTATATGAAACATGTATTTTTTCTGAAAAAAAAATGGTCAATATGTTCGGTTAATTCAGTTTTTCCACCGACTTCTAGATTTCGAAGGAGGAGGTTATCAATTCGTCGGGATCTTTTTTTTTTTTTTTTTATGTATGTTCACCGATTATCCGAAGACGGCTGGACCGATTTGGAAAATTCTTTTTTTGTTTGAAAAACAAACAAAAAAGAACCGACTTCACTTAGCATCCACCTTTCCAAAAGCAAATGTTAGAGCTGCTGTAAAAAAAAATACTCAAATCACTATAGGTGTGCCTATAATAGTTGAAGAGTTCCCTCGATTTCTCCAGGATCCCATCATCAGATCCTGACCTGGTTACAATGGGACCAACTGTGAAGTATACTCTTTCAAACAAAAAAATAATTTTCTAAATCGGTGCAGCCGTCTTCGAATAATCGGTGAATATACACACAAAAAAAATTGCAAAAAAAAAAAACAAAGATCCCGACGAACTGATAACCTCTTCCTTCAAATCTTGAAGTCGGTTGATTAAGGATCCATCTCTATCTAGTGCCTGCCAGCTTAAAATGTCAAACACTGGTGCCACTCCTAGTATCTTTGAAAAGTTAGTATTTTTAGTCATCAATGTAAAAATGGTCCTGAGAAAATATGCAGTTAACGGTTATGTTGTACTTACTTTGTATTCGTATAGACATCAATCCAGAACAGTCTGCCTCGAAAATGTGTCTTACTACCCACCAAATGACTTCAACGCTTCTCTGTTTTTATTTTACTTCAATTCGCACTGATTTTCTTGTGAATACTTACTTTAGTTTTAACAGCTTTCCGAAAATACTATTTTTTCGAAGCAGACTACTCTATCACATTAAATAATACATCCATGAATATAAATTTACGAAAATACTTTCAACATTGAATATCATTTTATTAACCTAAGGTTCGGGCCATTCTGAACTTTATACTGATGGCAATAGAGGCTAAAGTCCCTGACCCGTAGGAGGCAATGAAAGCAATTGCACAGTTATTATAATTTGCGTTTATATTTTATTGTTAATTATAGATATGGTTATTTTAGAATTACCTATGATAAATATATCAATGTTAGTTTTTTTTTTTGTAGGTCAAAAAAAGAGGTAGCCTAATAAATAATATTTTAAACTTGACTAATAACAAAGAATTATTGAGAAAAAATGGAAACCTATATTCCAAAAGTATACAAAAGTCCAGTAAAGTTAACTACCAATGTATTTTAATACATTTAAAAAAATCTTCTTTCTGTATAGATAGCATAACCATCACTTAGAAATAGATATATGTATTCTTATACACTATACAAATCATTCGATTGTAACCAAACATACATGTATAAGTACATAAATATTATCTATGACTACTTAGTAACATAAAGCTTTAATGACTAGAAAACAAGATATAAACATCAACTTAGGCTCATAAATGCGATGATCAAGTTAGTGCGTAAATTTTATCATTTAGCTTAGCAAATTATAAAGAAATCTAAATATACCACACGCATGAGATGTGCTGCGATCATATAGGTCATTCACGAATGTTTGTTTTGAAACTTAAGAAATAATTTTTATTGTACTGATTTATACAAATAAAAATATATTTGGTCGTAATAACATTTTGTCGGATACCAGTATTTTTTGGAACCTTTTAGATTTTTTGTATCCGGTACATGTTAACTTAAAATTTATGATTTTATCTCAACAAGCAATTCGAAAACACTAATTAAATCATGTCATATTTAAAAAATGTCTGTCAATAATTTATGCTCTCGTGTAAACTTTTAATTTAAAATTTAATATGTATGACCCAATCCATCACATTAGTACAAATTGATTAAAAGGAACTAAAACAATTCGATGCGAATAAATGTGTTATCATTCCTGTATCTACTAAGACAACTATCTTCGCATACTTTGTTACTCTGTCGCATACATTTAATCTATCAGATCATCCGCCACGGCCATGGTCACAATACTTTGCTGTTATATTACGTTAAGTGCTTTCCTTTCGCCCCAAGTTTTCATTACACTATATTTACTTTATTATCGATTCATCTAAAAATCTTATTCACCACCGGATGCATTTTAGTAAAGTTCGTTTTTTTTTTTCAAAATTAAGTCAATACATATAGACCCATAAAAACGAAGTGTCCTTACTTTATATGTTAGATATAATTTGCACGATATGACCTAAATTAAATTGGAACGTTGTAAAGTTTTTATCATTTCTGATGACAATTTACTAAACCATCACTCAGAAAATCATCCCTATTACCAAGGAGTAAGGTTTAATATTAATATATTTCACGATACGTACTTGTCGATCAGTGCTATCCCGTTATACTAATTTACCTATTTTTTGCATGCATTTAATTCAGCACAACAACAATATTTTTACCAAATTGTGGTGTATAAGAGAATGGCATTAAATGGCAGAAAAAATACGTAATCTAGTAATTTAGTAAATTGTTATCTCAAGTTAAAATATCAGTCAGTTTTGAAGTCAGCTCTGACGTTATTCGTTATTATCGTTAACACTCAAGAGGTTGCTTAGAACCATTCAATAACCCATTCCGTTTTCTGTTAGAAAATAGTATTGTGAATACACACATATTTTCATTAATTTCTATAGAAATCCTTTTATTGGTCTAGACTGCCCGCATAAGCCAAGTAGAATGTATTGCAATGAAATGTGAACGAATTGTAAAGCCTAAAAATTTCCTTTAAAATTGAAACTAGGAAAATACACTCTATTTCCTCAGTATCTTGGTTCAAATTTCGATGGAGGATGTATGCATTCAATTTCGTTTTGAGATACAGCAAATTGGTTTTATGACAAAAAAAGCCTTGCATTTATAGGGATTGTGACTGGTTAAATGTCAGAAAATAAAGTCTGTTATAAAGCTGCTGGTATCAACAAATATAAATTCTAAACGGATACTTCTTTGAGTCTTCGGGGGATGTGGGCTAACAACCGTTTGTTGCCAACACAACTAACATTTTCCAACATAGTACATTCTAAACCGTCAAAAATTACAGAATACTGTCAATGCCATGCTTTGCAGAAAACGGAAAGGATTACCAAAAACCTCCTTAATCTGTTGGACATCGCTTGTCTTCTAAAGCCAACACCAGAGCGCACTCGATCTTGGCCCGGAGCCACTCCAGCACTTCAGGGTCCGGGACCTCTACGACTTTCTCGTCCGTCGAGAAGTAGTTCACCATCTCGTCCTGGAAAATATGTATTCTTACCCGAATTCTTATCCACACAAAGAGCATACTTAAACTAAACTTATTGTCGAAAATGTATGCATCTTGTTTGCATTTCCAATTAAAAGAACTTGCATACTTCAAAATCGAATCAGTGATCAGTGTGCCCTCAGTGAACTCATTTAAAAATAGACTAGACAAACATTTTCAACTGGACTAAACTCAAGTGGACATTGATATGCACGTATCAGCTATAAGCTGCCTGTGCATTCATAAATAATAATAATAATAATACTTGTTACCCAACTACCTTAATAGTAAATAGTCAGAAAAGGATGTGAATTTCTTCATCAAATGTTAAAGTTAAGTAAAGATAGCTCTTTTGTACACAAAAAATGGTACTAATGCCGAGGCTGCATTTGACTAAAGTTGTCACTTTCCTTCGGTTATAATTACGATGAGGTTTATAATTCCCATTATAAACCTACCCACTTCAACAAATTTCTGTTTGGCCCTATGTTTGACTGGTACAGAATGCCTTCAGACATTAAGTGCAATAAAGTTTAAATAAATAAATGATTTGACAGCTAATCATAAGCTTTAATGGCTACATAATATTACCTGTTTTACATTAAGTATGAGTTTGTCCCCGCTGACGGTGGGCGCTCCTATGAGGTCCTATGAGGGCTAATCATAAGCTTTAATGGCTACATAATATTACCTGTTTTACATTAAGTATGAGTTTGTCCCCGCTGACGGTGGGCGCTCCTATGAGGTCCTATGAGGGCTAATCATAAGCTTTAATGGCTACATAATATTACCTGTTTTACATTAAGTATGAGTTTGTCCCCGCTGACGGTGGGCGCTCCTATGAGGTCGTCCAGCTTGAGGACCCACTCGATATGCCACGAGTTACTCGCACCGCCAGCCCGCACCATGAAGATGTGCCTGGATTATACAAACAATCCAGAAATCTTACAATATTACAGGAGATTCGAGTATAAGAACGTTAAAGCCTGCTTTGCAACATTAAATGGTTTGCTGCGATTGCAATCTACGCTATTTGGGTTAAACAACGCTCCCGCTTTATAATCTTACGATTTGCGTTGACGACTAATGATTGCCTCTTTGGATATGCCTCTAGATCAATACAAACAACCAGGCCAAAAACAAAATTGTGAAAAGGCCATAGCAAGTGCGTTTCTTTAGTTCTATATTAAATTAGGTATTTAAGTGTTTATGCTTTTTAATTTTAAACGGTTGTCGTATATTTTCGCACTTCACTTATTTTTTAAGCATGCAATACACGGAAATACTATTCACGTTTCTTATTTCTTGTTAGTCACATTAGTTTATGGTATAAAATAAATACTTACTGTGTAGATATAAGCAGGCTACAGTTAGTAGGAGCGAGATGTGCATGTGCTAAATACGTGTCGGTATCTGCGTAGTGGCCGCGTCCCAGTAGAGTCAGGAGTTGTAGCCCTAGGGCTTCATGGTGGGAATATGGCCGGATACCCTAAAAACTTATCATTATTAAGGTATCTATTGTCTTTTCATGTAACATATGAAATAGGATTTGGTCTCTAACTAAACTTCCATTATTTTTTGTTAGTTACATAAGATCAGAAACGTAGCATTTTGATGTGGAGTTCATACGAGGAAAATAAAATACACATTTATATAAAGATAGATATAGTAGATTTTTGAAATGTAGAAGCATATATGCCACTCCAGTATGTGGCCTGTAACCCCAGCAAAAAATTAAAACGTAGATTCTACTCCTCAAACTATAAAACTTTTGTTCAACAACTTTAAAAAAATGGAGTCTTTAGATTGTCTCTTTTTCATACAAACTAAATAGTATTATCAATGTACGTTAAAATCCATCCAATTGACATTGCTTGTCAGTCTTGTCACCCTACAGACATAATCAATTGCGCAATACATTGCGCAATACATTGCGCATTCGAATAAACTTTAAAGTGTACTAAAAATCAAACCACAGGTTAATTTTTAAAGTCGCTGAACAAACGTTGTTTAGTTTGAGGAGTAGAATTAATTTTTTTATTTAATACTACGTTTAATTTTTTTTTCTCGTGTTACAGGCCACACCCGGTATACCAGGTAGACATGAGCGCCGCGCCGTGGGACACACGCCGTCGCCGCCGCGGATTTCAAAATCCACGCCGTTGGCCAAAATTCCAGAATACGGCAAAAAATTGCCAATGACATTAACCGATGAAGGAAAGCCAGTTGAAAATTTAACAACGAATATTGACGAATTAAACGATGAAAACATATACACATTGAAATAGTTTGGGTTTGGTCAATTCCTTCTTTCGGGAGATTAATAAATGAGTATGATTTAACCGCTCACCTAACAAATATTAAGTCGATGGCCTTATTAACATACGTCGTTATCGCGGGAGCAAGAACGATTTGACAGTACTCAAAGATTATGACAAATAACAAATAACAGAAGTGACAGTAGTATCAAGACATTTGCACCTGCGGACTCAAAGTTTATCGATGATTTTTCTGATATCTAACCTTCGTTCTCGACTTGATACATATAGTACATACTTAAAAAATAGCCTTGCAATCCTAACGACAACCTACTAGTCATCTGTTATTTAAAACATTTTTCATTCGTGATCGATTTGTGTGAACTTGTAGATAAAGAACTATTTTAGACACACGAACAGTTTTTTTTTCTTCAAAAATCAACGTTACTCGTTATTATCATTTAAAAAAATCTTCTGTGAAACGAAATTTCAACTCAAAAATACGCAATTTAACGAACGTAGAAAAGGAGCAAGACAAGTTTGATTGATTATTTCTAACAAAAACATTGTGCTAGATATGAAGAACTTCTTACAGGCTTACGTGTAGGCAGAATATTCTGTTTATGTTAAACGGACAGTCTGTTATATATATTCTTCAACACATTTGTTTTTGCTCCCGCGATAACGATGTATGCTTATTAATAAGATTGGTAACGAAAATAATAAATCTGCCATCAAAATTGTACCACCAACTAAATTATCCTGAGAAAAGAACTGTTTTTGGTGGCAGGATTGATCCTTAATACTGAACAGTATGTTTGGACCTACTGCGAGTCAAAAAAGGATCTTCATCTTCACTAGTCGTTCCCTCAGAGCTGAGAATCATGTCCTTCTGTTGAAGACCAGGTTCCTCCATAGGCTTCTATCCCTCGCTAAGCGCATGGCTTCTTGCAGATTTAATTGCATGGGTGCAGTGATTTGGGCACACCATCTTGCAGGGGGAGGGCCTCCTAGTATTGTGCCTTCAACTTTTCCCGTCATGAGGATCCTCTCCAGGCTATCCGAGGAGCGTCGAGAGAGGTGTCCGAAGTATGTGGTCCTGGCACGTCGTAGACAACCAGCGTTTTATGCGTAGCTCCTCTAGTATGGACTGATTAGTACGCATCGCAGTCCAAGGTATCCGTAAAAGCCCTCGCCAACACCACATCTCAAACGCGTCGATACGGCTTTTCAGATCTGCCTTGATAGTCCAAGTTTCAGAACCGTATAGGAAACTTGGCTCCCAGGAGTGGGGATGATTTCTTTCGCTGTTTCGGACACAACCGCCTTGAAGCCATTCCATGTTGTCTCTGTATTATCTTCAAAAGGATCCCTTATAACTTCCTTTATCTTGAGAGGCAACCGTCTGGCGGGCTCCCGCAAGACATTTCTTGGTAGCTGGCCTTGGTCACAGAATAACTAATAGTACTACCGTACAGAAAATTCACTCCTTAACAAAAGTAAGATTTAGGTACAAAATTATACCTATACTCGCCGCCTGCAAGCAAAATTGAAACTTATAACCGCGCACGAACCGTGAATCTTCTTTGCGCGCCGCAGTTTTATGACCGAGCTGTGAGCGTCGGCACGGGGTTGGCACTTGACAAGTTTTTGTACCTATACCTACTGATTTATTATTGTTAGATAAATATGTAGGAATTACAAACGTTGATTATGTAAACACGAAATTTTTATCCGGAGATAGATTTTTTTATAGAGATTATGTCTGATTCTCACGGAAGTAGATATGCCACAGCCGTATTCCTTTGAAAATATGTCGGTCAGTTCCTAATATTATTTCTGGACAACCGATATTCAATAAATTAAGGATGTTTATTTTAACTATTACTTTGGGACCTTTCAATATCGTCCGGAATTTAAAAATGTTATTTCTGCTTCCTTGTTCTTCCGTTTATTCAGACATCCGTAAATACATATTTTATACGGATTAGATCTAAATAGGTTTCGAAGCCATTGTGTATTTTAAAATTTGCGCGAGCGCCACTAACACGACTATCGTGCGAGCCGAGCGGCAGCCCACTGCTATACGACTCCCCGGGAGGTGCGCCGGCCAAATGTACCTAAACTGCGTAGTGAAACCCCCCTGCCTTGGTAACCGCTTTAGATGGAGTTGGCTTTAAAAGGATCTTAATTTATCACAATTAAAACATCAACATAAAAGCGATTTCCGAAAAATAGGCAGGACTTAAGAAAACAACACCCTTATAAGCAAAACGGCCTTATATATCGTTTTATGTTCCTTGTTCCTGAAAAGTTATTGATAATTAACATATTTTTAATGCGAAACGTGAGCCTTGCGAGTGTAGCCAAAAGTGACCTTGACGTCGGCGTGGCGCAGCCACGGATTTTTATGGCGGCGCACACGTCTAATACCAGGTGACAGAAGTAAAAAAATGTAAGTCCCTTCGCTATTACGTTCGCTCGTTAGATGAAGTATAGTTACCTCAGTGTTAGAGCAGTGGCGGGGCAGCCGCGCGCGCGCCACCAGCCGGTGCCCCGCGCGCTCCGCCGCGGCCCGCAGCGCGCCCGCCCCCGCCCCCGCCCCCGCCCCCGCCCCCGCCACCGCCCCCGCCCCCGCCCCCCCGCCGCCGCTGCCCGCCGCGCAGCGCATCGCTTCCCGGCAGATGTCTACAATACGACACGTAAGATACATTGGGGTAATTCCGGAATCCGATATAATACTGAAAATCATTTTATCTACACTCACATTGTAAGTCCTCTAAAACGTGTTCAAAAACGGTAGGCAATGGCTAGCATTACCACAACCGATTTTACTATGATAAGCTTTTTATCTGTGGCAGTAACGTAATTTTAACTTTACATGCTCAAGTATTGATAGACGGAGAGCTGGCCACGTCAGATATGACACAATAATGAGAGCAACGAAACCTCTAGTTAGTTTGCTATACTATGCTCATTTGTAGATCCGGGCATCTGGCAGCTGTAAAGTGGTGGATGTCAAAGAATGCAAATAACTCGAAGAAAACAAATCCTAGAGTTCTGAGTTTGATACAATATTATGGTAAATTATGTAATTAATTAGATTATGTCATATCCAGAAGTTTCTGTTGGGGGCAAGTAGTGCCAAATGACGTATAATGCAATTTTTAGTTAGTCGAATACTGTTTTTGTTTTCGCAATAATAGACAATGGTTTTTAATCGTATCTTAAAATATAGGCCCTGTCCTCTATAAATTACACAACTTTGGCAGTCTTTACCTATTTTGTTATTACTTTTTTCCAACCCCCCCCCCCCCCCCCCGACCGCCGGCACTCTCCCTCCCGACCGCCGGCACAATCGAGTTGGCCATGGCGGTGCAATGGCGGCCATTCTATGGTTTCCGAACACGACATTTAGGATAAATAATATGATATGAGTGTAGATAAAGCAGTGTATGCAACTGTACGTAATTAGGCCTTATTACGTAACAGTTACATAAACTACTATAAAAATCACTCGTAATGGAATACAATGGTAATAACCCAAGTAACACATCAAAGCAGTATAACGGCCGTCTTACAGCATATCTGTATGCTTTTAGCATTTTCAGTTCGTTTTATAGTAGCATTATAAACGTTTATAGTGCTGATATAGGTCTTAAATGGGCACGAATTACCCAGCTTGAGATCCTATACAGGTCATTTAATAGCATTACAGGCGCAATATGTCTGCGCTATTAGCATTATCGTTGTCATGGAAAGTGCCAATCGCATTAAAGAATCATTAGTACGCTCTATTAAGTTGCCAACTGCATTAAAGAAGCATTAATACGGCCAAAAAACTTGCTAATCGCAGTAAAGAAGCATAAGTACTCTCGATTAACTTGCCAATCGCAATACAAAAGCATTACACTAGCATAAGAGTGTAGTAAAATAAACCTTACGTCAAGGCAAAAACGTCTCTAACACCGACGGAACAAATGTTATAATACAATGAACGTTGTGATTTAACTACTTTGTCTCGCAATATAAAATGGACGAAGACGGTACAAAAAACTGAATGAGTGACACGTCATATTTGTTTGCATCCTAACAAAATTTATAAAAGTTTTTGACTCTTTTACGTTATTATATCCTTCAAATATTACTGCGCAATGTAGTTTACTGTAAATGTGTATATAAGTTTCATTGAAAATTTTCATGCGCGTTTGATTCATTGTGGTTTTGCTATAAAATATTATAAAAAGATATGCGTCAAATAAACAAAACAATTGTGTAATCCTCGTATAGAACGAGTTTGGCATTATTAACATAATAGTGTTGGTTGAGCAGTCTTAAATTAAGTAGTTTCATTATTATATAGGTATTTTCCTTGTATAAATAGGTCCGCATGATTTTATTTTTAGGTTATAAATTATTTACAAAATAGCGTCTAGTCTATATAGACGGAGAGCTAGCCACGTCGGATATGACACAATAATGAGAGCAACCAAACCCCTCTAGTCAGTTTGGTATAGTATGCTTATTTCTAGATCTGGACATCTGACAGTTTTAAAGTGGTGGAGGTCAAAGAATGCAAACCATTTCAAGAAAATAAATCCTAGAAATCTGGGTTTGATGCAATATTATGAGAAACTATACAAATACTATACAATATTAAGAGAAATTATACAAAAGTTTATGTTGGGAGAAAGTAGTGCCAAACGATGTATAATAAAATATAGTTCATAGTTTGTCGCCTACTGTTTTTGTTTCCGTAATAATCATACATCGGGGTTTTCGGTGCGGGAACGATTTGAGAAAGAGTAGAGATAAACAGATAGGTTGAGAGTTAGTCTGAGAAAATATCATATTATGCCTAATGAATAACTACCTCTCTGTGAATAGCTTACACACTATGATACAAGCTTTTTTTCTTAGAGGCATGTTTGTATTGACTATTATATGTATACTTAGTATTTTAAAAATGCAATTGCATATCCGTATTTTAATAACGAGATCTACCTAAGACAAAGACACGGTATAATAAGTGTCAAATATTAATCTTGACGTCCGATATTTATGAACTATTTGATTAACTGAAGAGGTTGACAATGATCAGTCATTACATGAATTAATAAAAAAATACTTGAAAAAATCATAGGTATATGTACCTACAATATATATACATAATAGTCAGCTATTACTAAACATCGGTATCAACGTTCAAATTTCGTGGCACTTGGTAAGGGTCGCAAAAAAAGAAATACATAGGTATCATTGTTTTATTTATTAGTAATAAATAACATTTAATTTATTTTTATTCTTAATCGTACTTTGGTAAACTGTACATATATTTAAAGAGGTTTATATTCTTAATACGTCATAGAACCTCAATACTCATTTCATTATCCATTTGTAAAAAAAATTCTAAATGCCAAATAGGCAACAAATGTCATTAATTGTCATGCAAAATAATATGTGGTAAAATCTTCAACGATAATAGTTCTTAAAAACACTTACAACTACAATTTAGCATTGATAAATCTTTACCCAACTCCCTATCAGACTTGAGAAAATGGATTTGACGCAGTATACTGATTTTATATTCACTAACGAAGGTGCTTGCTGTACTATTTGCGAAATGAATATAAAAAAGAAAAGGTACAATATAGAGAAACATTTGAAATCAAAATCTCATCAAGATAAATTATCTGATTCACGCTGCCATTTACAGGATATAATACGAGATAATGCTGATTTCGAAATTAAAGACGATATCGTATATTGCAAATTGTGTAATTCGAAATTATTTCCCTCTAAATCTAGTATCGACCGCCATTTAAAAACAGATTTACACAACAAAATTCATAAAAATAATGCACAAGAAAAATGTAATAAAGATTTAACAGAGTTTATGATTTGTTCGAATATACCGTGGTCAAAATTAGACAATCCTAAATTTAGAAATTTTGTAGAAAACCTTTTAAATCATAAATATGGAAACGATATTACTGTGCCGAGTGAAACAAAAATACGAGTAAAATGCTTACCTGAATTGTATGAAAAGAAAAAAAATGAATTGAAAGAGAAATTACAAAATAAAATGATTTACCTCAGTGTTGATGAAACATCAGATTCCGTGGGAAAAAAAGTGGCAAATATTTTGATCGGAGCTCTAGATGGAACTAGTACCCAGCCACATTTATTTGCTTCTAAGGTATTGGAGGCGACTAACCATTCGACAATAACCAAACTCGTTGAGGAAACCCTTGAAGATCTTTGGGGCGATGAATACAAAAAAAACATGGATAAATTATTATTTTTTATAACGGATGCCGGTTCCTACATGGTAAAAGCAGCTAAAAACCTTGTTCAGAAATATAAAAATATGACTCATGTAACATGCATAGCACATGGATGTAATCGAGTCGCAGAGATAATTAGAAGTCTTTACCCGACCATAAACAGTTTGATTGACTGTATCAAAAAAATATTTCGTAACGCTCCTTCAAGGACAAATTTATTTCATCAAATGTGTGTAAATATTCCTCTACCACCCCGACCCGTGATAACAAGATGGGGAACATGGTTAAATGCTGCCTCATATTATCACATGCATTATGATAAAATCAAATCTGTCATCGATGCCTTAAATCCGCGTGAAGCGAGTGCAATTTCTAAAGCAAAAAAAATTTTCCGTAACCGGAATTTAAAAACTTAGTTACTATTCGTCGATACACACTTTAGTATAATTGCTAAGTCAAGGAAATTATTGGAGGATCCAAAACTGAGTCTAGCAGAATCATTAAACATTGTTCATGGTTTGCAAAAAAAAATATCAACGTTAAGGTTACATCAAAATGCCAGAAAAGTTTATTTTAAATTAAAAAGTGTATTAAAGAAAAATCCTGGTTATAAGACTGTACAAATAATTAACCAACTATCTAAAAACAACGAGGCTGAAATACCAGAAAGTGTAAATAAAAACTGTGTGCAAAATTTTCAATGCTTGACATACCTTCCTATTACCTCAGTCAGCGTGGAAAGATCTTTTAGTCATTTAAAATGGATATATTCTTACAGACGTCAAAGATTGACAGCAAAATCTATGGAACAAATTTTAGTGATCTATTCTAACTCGTAAAATATTGTATGCCACACCTGGACATAAAGTGGCTTTTTCCGCACGCTACGCGTACGGATAGAGCCGCTTTCTGGCCAAATGTGCACATATTTTTCCAACACGGGAGGTAATAAAGAAAGCCCTCGATCGCATAATTACGTCCCTCGCTTGCAGCTTGGGCCGCAACAATTGCGATTGCGCGGCCTTTCTTTGTTTTACCACCCTAATTAGGAAATGTACTATTTAGGGGCTTTTTTATTTACATATACAAAATAAAGGTTAAAAATACTAAGTGATTTGTTTGTATTTATTTTTCTGCCAACCGTACATTGCCACGAAATTTGAACGTTGATACCGATGTTTAGCTATTACATATTTGTAAATTGTATATACCTATGATTTTTTCGATTAATTATTCATTAGGTAGTAACGTGCTAGAGTACATTCTGTTTTTTAAGTTAATGCCTACTCTTTGGCTAATGTCAAACATTCCCGCACCGAAAACCCCGATGTATGGTAATAATACACAATATTTTTTGGTCTAACGTTTTTTTTTATCGATTTTTGACCAGTTTTGAGTCGATATTCCAACATATTCACTATAGATAGAATTATAAGGCAAACGACTATCGGTTTTTGAATCTTTTATCTCCATTCTGTAGAGCCGGATCTTGAAATAAATGAGCCGTTATTTTTTTATGATATTTTTAAAATATGTAAATATGTAAGGTGTAAAGAATCTTACATATACGTAATCTACATATTAGGGTTCCTCTTTGATGTCTCTAAAAACTGTAGAGAGATTTTAGTTTTTAACTAATTAAAACAAAATTTATGACCATAAAACCCCTTTTTTAGCCTAAACCGGTTCTACTTTGATGTCAAATATCCCGAAGACAATGAATATTGAAGTAAATATAGGATACTATATTGCTTAAAGCCGTTACTGATAATATGATAAGCTAAGACGACCAGGGAACCCCTTAAAATATAGGCCCTGTCCTTTATAACTGAGACAACTTCGGCAATTTTTACCTAGTTTGGTATTACTATTTTCCAATTAAAACATGTTGCTAGTCTGTCACTGTGACCTCCACCCATCAAAAGCTGCCAGATGCCAGGATCTAGCAATAAGAATAGTATAGCAATCTAACCAGACGGGTTTTGTTGCTCTCATTATTGTGTCATATCTGACGTGGCTAGCTCTTAGTCCAATAGCAGCTCAGTGACCCTTAAAAAATGCCTTATTTATGCCTACAGCATTACACGTGAATAATTATGCTATTAAACAACATTAAGCATTTATTTATGCTATTGTAGAACCTAAGGCACTAAAATCGCTAAAAGCTGTATAGGGGCTGTTCATAAATTACGTCATCATTTTTTGATGATTTTTAACCCCCCCCCCCCCCTAAAATCATCCAACCCTCCCCCTGCCAAATAAAGTGACGTCATTAAAAAAAAATGCGTTTTAAGCTTAATTGTAAAATAAAAAACTATTTAGTAGATAATATTTTATAGCATTAAAAGTTTATAGAAACACGACTTTCATTCCTTTTTTTACACATTGATGATGTGATCTTCGGAATGACCCCCCCCCCCCCTCCCCTCCTACGTCATGCTACCATCATCCGATGTCCAGACCCCCCCCCCCCCATTTAAAATGACGTAATTTATGAACAGCCCCTTATACTGAATTACTTGGCTTTATAATGGTTTATATTATTGCTATTATACTGCATTAGGAACGTATTACCTACTTATAAATGCTATTGTACACCCTAAGGCATTAAAAATAGCTGAAAGCTGTATAGCGAATTTACGTGGCATTATAATGGCTAATATTCATGCTCTTAAACAGCATTAAGCATTTATTTATGCTATTGTAGAACCTAAGGCACTAAACCAAACCGAAGCATTAGTGTAGCAAACCAAAACGCAACTGTACAACATTCAGCTGTACAGTTGCATGTTGTTCGCTGCACTAAAACTAATGGCTAAACAAAAGCATTTACATATGCCATTATACAACCGTTATACAGCGTAAAGCATAATAAAATGCTATTGTAGAACCTAAAGCACTAAAAACAGCTGAAAGCTGTATACCGGATTTACGTGGCATTATAATGGCTAATATTCATGCTCATAAACAGCATTAATCATTTATTTATGCTAGAACCTAAGGCACTAAACCACACCGAAGCATTAGTGTAGCAAACCAAAACGCAACTGTACAGCATTCAGCTGTACAGTTGCATTTTGGTTCGCTGCACTAAAACTAAAGGCTTTAAAAAAGCAATTATACATGCCATTATACAACCGTTATACAGCTTAAAGCATTTTATAATGCTATTGTAGAACCTAAAGCACTTAAGTGCTTTTAAACAGTCGAAAGCTGTACAGTTGCGTTGTGGTTTGCTGCACTAAAGCTAAAGGCTTTACAAAAGCATTTAGATATGCCATTAAACAACCGTTATACAGCTCAAAGCATCATATAATGCGACAAGTTGCTCGGTGAACGTATATAAGAGTTTATACGGTCCTTAAGTTCGAAATAAGTTAACTATTCATATGTTATAATGCTTCCTGTGTTACTTGGGAAGAGTCCATTTTCGGCATTATTTTGTTTTTTTTACCTAATAAAGTGATTGGTAGTCAGGTTTTACTGGTAAATAATTTCTTGTGCTAATGCCTTTTATAATGTAAGATTTTCTCTGGTGCAATAAATGTTAAATAAACAAACAAAATAAGTAAACCGTGAATCAAGAAGGTTTCAGTAAACAAAACCAATAACCAATACATAAATACATCGCCTATACTCGTAAATGTACGGACGGTTAGAAACAAGGTTGACCGGACGGCATGTCCCTGGTTTCTTGGAGGTTGAGAAGGGTGCTGGTGTGTGACGCTACCTGCGTAGACACACTGGCTCCTTCCCATCTCACCGGAACCAGTAATGAGGCTAGTGCGGCGGTTAAATTGGCCGAAAGAAACAAACAAATACCGAATACATTTTCATGCCGTTCGGAGTCGAGACCCAAGGGTCCCAGTGCCCATAAACTTATTAAAGAAATCTCTAAAAGGCTCGTCGACTCAACTGGTGACCGAAGAGCTGGCAGCTTCCTCGCTCAACGAATAAGTATTGCGATACAGCGGGGAAAAGCTGCCAGCATCTTCGGCACCATGCCAAAGGGACCCAATTTTATTGATATTTTTTAGTTTAAATTTAGTTTTAGTTTTTGTTTAGTTATATTTTAAATAGGTATGTTTTATTTGTAAGTCTAATTTATATTCTTGTTCCTACCAATAAAGTTTTCATTAAATTGGACATATTATTATAATATTTCCCAAATATAACGTGCAAGAACCACAAACCTAAAGTGTAATATTTATTGTACATGCTTTTGAAATAAAAATACATGCTCCAGAGACATTGCCTAAACTTTGTATCGTAACAAGAATCATTATTTTACATATTAAAACATAAACAACAAACTTGTAAAGTAGTGCGTTGGGTGTTACATTCAAAGGTGCCCTAAAAAGATGTACAGTGCATGCA
Source organism: Pammene aurita (assembly GCA_947086415.1). Lineage (NCBI taxonomy): Eukaryota > Metazoa > Arthropoda > Insecta > Lepidoptera > Tortricidae > Pammene > Pammene aurita. The sequence goes on along the minus strand of OX352301.1, from coordinate 35,294,901 downwards.
ATACTTACGTCGCAAAACAAGATATTCACCATCTATCCACGTGCAAAGGTAGATGTACAGAAAACGAATTAGATTAAGTACCGTCAAATGGAAAAAAATTAGACGCGCGGGATAACTAAAGACAGTTTTTAAATAACACTATGTATTTTAAACTTTCGTGAGACATACTAACACTATAAAATATAACGGTTACACTCACGTCACTTTAGTCACTTCGCGCGACATTGAAGATGGAGACCTAGGCTCTCTCAAACATGTCGCGCGAAGTGACTAAAGTGACGTGAGTGTAACCGTCATATTTTATAACACTAATGTAGTGTAGGATTGAGTCTGAAACTGGTGAACTGGTGTTCCAAAATGCGAAGATAATAAACTTTTTTTTTTTTATGAAATAGGAGGCAAACGAGCAGACGAATCGCCTGATGGTAAGCAATTAACGCCGCCCATGGACGCCCGCAACACCAGAGGGGTCACAAGCGCGTTGCCGGCCTTTAAGATGGGAATACGCTCTTTTCTTGAAGGTTTGAAGGTAGTTCAGTAATTGGCAAAGCAGCCTTGAAATTGGTTTTAATTCCTTGTCTTAAGTTGGCCCACGACTTGCAAGTTGCCCCATTTGATGGTACGAGTAAATCATACAGTGAATGGCAATATACAGTTGGGATATTGCTCTCTATGGCAAAGTTTTAATTGTATCCAAAAGCAGGTTTTTTTTTGTAATAACCCCTTTATTTATAAATGTGTCACAAGCATCACTTAACTGGACGTAGTTTAGGGAAAAGGATCCAGTCCACAAAAATCTGTCAATAAAATTTATTCTTTATGTCAATACCGTAAGTCATTCATTTCAATGACAAATTTTTGAGGTTGGATCCTTTTCATTAAACTACGTCAGTAATATACGTTTGTCCTTATATGTTACTTTGACTGATGTGTTTGTTAGAAACAGAGATAACATAAATTAACTGAGGCCTGTGAGAAATTTATAAATAACAGGGGACAGTTAACTAGACGTCAATCAAATTAAACAATGAAAAACCAGATTTTGTCTCAACTGTACATTTGAATGGCATCCTATCGTTTTATCGATAGAGTATGTCTGGAAAGAAAAGTGTCGTAGAATGTATGAGCTCCCATATAAACCACGAATTCTAGTGATTATTTAACCTATTTATTTCCTTTACTAGCCAAAACAATAGAATACCATGATACAGTGATAGATCAGAATTCATAATGCAGTGGGGTTTATTGAAGTACAATAAATCTTACTAATCTACGCATTCAAGGCTGAATTCAGAACGCATGCTTAAATTCCAAAACAATATAATCATGCGACATAATATTCAATTTCAATTATTTATTCAAGTAAGAAGGTACGGAACATATCTACAGATTTTACAGATATCCTTTCGTGCAATAATGAAGTATCTGACTGACATAAAATTACCGCCTGTATGGGGGTAGTCAACTTCGTGAAACGTCCCCAAACTGTCCCCTTTGGGGGTATTCTACGAGTTGCCCCGTACAAACTTTTTATCTCTGTTTGTTAGAGTTATCTTTGTAATTTTAGATGGAAGATTATTATTCTGACAATGTATTGACTCTTTCGTCGCAGAAAAACTCCAAAACGTTAGTACGGAACAACGGTAGTCTTTTCCGTGGAATGCCGTTTTTGCGGATTTTGATAGTCCTTCGATAAGCCTTAAGGTGGGTACGGACTTGAGGCAGCCTCAGGTTGAGGCACGCACGGCTCGCATGTTTGCTCAAATTCGTACACACCTCGCTGCTCGCGCACGGCGCGTGAGGCGCGTACTAATTTGACCAAACAGGCGAGCCGTGCGTGCCTCAACCTGAGGCTGCCTCAAGTCCGTACCGACCTTTACAAGTGTGACGAAACTCACCAACACTAGGTCTCGCCACAAGCCCAGAGAGTGCCAGGGCTATGCTGGCAGGATGACTCCGGCTTGCCTCTAGAACTTTCTCCGGCAGGTCGTTGCTAAGCGCGCCTTCTTCGACTGGGGAAACAAATTAGAAATGCCATTTATTCGGCTTCCGTAGATGGTAAAGCTATAGTATTTTAGTATCTATTTCAGGATATTAACATTTAAGCTTCTACATAACACTAAATGAGGTAGTTACAGTCAATCATGTTTAAGTAAGACTGTGTATTCCTTTATCATCACCCCTATATATACGAAACAACAAAGGAATGGACGCACCGACTTCTTGTAACTGTCTTGTAATTGTGTGATTCAGTGTCAATAGTAAGTTAACGTTTAAAGTTATTAAACAAACTTAAAAAGAAACTCTTTACTGTAGGTCGCTTACTGTAGACTTCGATCTTATTGTAGATCGAGTGCATGATAATACAACTTCTAGGTCGAGTCGCTTAACTACCGACTTACTCGTACATTTCCTTTATCGCCAGTGGATGTAATTCGGAAGACAGCGTCATTTTTAGGGAACACTACGTCAACCGGAGATCACATCCTTACCGTCGCGGCATTGCGCGAGGCATCCAACAGTGAAGGTTGCGCAGAGCTGCCTGTCCCGGCAATCTTGCTGCTCCTCACGAGTTTAGGGGTCCTCTTGTCTCCCGCACACTGGACCCTCACCACTATACGTAGTATAGGGAGACCTGGAGACCAAGGCCTTACCTGCCCGACGACGCGCGGGTGTGGCGTCAAACAACGCGGACTGCGCAGCGCCTGCCGCCTGTCCCAGTAACCGAGCGGCACCAAGTTCTAGTCGAGCTGATGGGTCCTCTTGCCTTCCGCAGACCGTGCCCTGAATAACACGTAGAATGTCAGGGAAAACATTTTATCTACACTCACGTTGTAGGTCCTCTAAAACGTGTTCGAAAACGGTAGGCAATGCCTAGCATTACCAGAACCGATTTTACTATGATAAGCTTTTTATCTGTGGCAGTAACGTAATTTTAACTTTACATGCTCAAATATATGAGTTTTGATAACATAATGTACACCGGCACATGTCCGCCGACACGCGCCCGCGCGACCGCCGGCACACAAGAGTTGGCCATGGCGGTGCAATACTATGGTTTCCGAACACGGCATTTAGGATAAATAATATGAGTGTAGATAAAGCAGTGTATGCAACTGTACGTAATTAGGCCTTAAAACGTAACAGTTACATAAACTAGTATTGCACATCAATCGATAGGTCATTAAAAATAACATTGAGGTTTCTTTGAACATTTTGTCATTAAGTAAATATTTTCAGAAATAATCGCTTGGAAAGTCCCCCCCCCCCCCCCTGTAACTTTTGAACCGTAAGTCCATAAAATATAAAAAAAAGTTGAGAAGATGCGCGTTCTCACATACTTTCTACAAAAATTGTTTTGAACATTATCAGTTTAGCCATTTTTGAGTTATCTTCAAAAAACTTCTGCCATAGGCATCAGATACGACCTTTAGTTATTAGTTTGGTTCTTATTCCATTGAAGGTACGGAACCCTCGATTATGCGTGGTCCGACACGCACTTGGCCGGTTTTTTAACGTCTTAATATGTAATTTGTTATAAGTAACTATATTTTAGTTAATGTATAATGTTGTGGCATAAAATAAATGTATTTCCTTTCTTTGTTCTTTCAAGTATCAAGTAAGTCGTTCTAGTTACGTCCAGTGTCCAGGAGAAATGGGAGCTCCCAGGAGTGAGTCAATGTAATAACAATAATATACATAGGCTACACTAGTCTCTATTACTTACCAGATAAGGTTCATAATAGTGCTTCATAGCGCGACAGAAGTCCCCAATCGTGCTATACGGGTTGCCCAGTATATTTAGGCCTAGCACTAATACGTAGAACTGTTGTACTAGTTGTGTCCAGTAGAAACGGGACGCCGTGTCGATGAGGGCCGATGTTGTTATAGGAGCGTTTCGGACTTCTAGGTAGGCCATTCTGGAAATTGACAAAAAATATAAATAGGTACACTTTTAAAAATATAAACTCGTCCACATATACAGAGAGTCAAGGTTACATGAGAGAGATTGAACAACAATACCTAATTTTCTAATAACATAAAATTAAATCTCAAAGACAAACTAAATGAAGCGATCAACATCGTAATGTTTACGTAAGTACATCGCCCTCAAAAGTGCCACATCCAACTGTTTACGTTACAAATTATCACAGAACCTTTTTTTAAAGTAAAGCATGTCACCAACGGACTTACGGGACATTTATGTAATATGGCAGTACTATGACGAAATGTAAACGCATAAGTAAATTTGCCTAAACAATAGTTTTTTTTTGTGGTCGGATACTGAGGTAAGTTGAGGCCAAGAATTATATTAATAGCTTAAATAAGGTTATCTTTTTTCTAAAGTACGATTTGACAAATATAGCGTACGAACTTTACCCGAGATTAAGTACCTAAATAACGTAAAAAATACAGTTTTTAGAATCCGTAATGTCGAAAAACTTTGACAATATCGTGTAGCCAGGAAAATTGGTATATTTAGTTTATCAAATAATCAGTTACGAGAAAATACCTTCGCAAATAATATTCTTACCTTATAACGACGTCCTTCATATCACACAACGACGATCCCCATGAATTAAACAAGTACTCCAACAAATCACTGTTGAACAACTTAGGCCGATTCTCCTTCTCACTACAACACCTCATCCTAGTCGGACTACTCGGGTTCTCTCCCGAATATCCTCTAGAAGATAAACTTAGCACCAATTTTATGGGTGACAAGTGTACAAACTCAAATAACATATTTCTTTGAGCGCTGGTTTGGGATTTAAATGCTATAATCGGTAGAGGCATATGAACTAACGCCAAATCCGCTCTAAGCCTCACTGCAGGTTTTTCCTCCAGCTTCCAATGGTTTAAAATATCAAAGACATAGTTAACAAAACCCCTGTCTAAATTCACATAATGCTCCTGAACTAGTACTTTTAAAAATTTGTAAACGTCTTGGTTTAAAGCAGGTCTATGTTGCTTCAAAGCTACAAGTTCTAAGCTTGGTTTTGGACCGCGATTGGACCTCGCGTTTGGCAAAGGTGCTGGGTATAACACACTAGGGAATACCGCTTCGCTTAGTTGATTATCTATCTGTATTCGTTGTAGTTTCAAATGGCAATACGTTAACGTATCAGATTTTCTTAGTTGCAACCAAACTCCTGGGTTATAAGTCCTTCTCAATTCAGAAAAGAATGGCTTAGTCATCTGCATTTTTTCCAAATCTATATGAATGTATTCTTTTAACTGACATTTATTTTGCTCAGATTGGTATTTATCTTCAATCCAAGCAGTTAGATCAGGGGATAACTGCTTCCATCTATGACTGACATTGACTTCCCAAATCGGAAGCGAGTCTGTCACACTTAGATGTGCTAATTCTTTCACGCCAAGTTTAGTATCCACACAGACGGATAAACTAACTTCTGCTAAAGATAAGTACACTTCATAATCGCTCTTTTCCATATTAATTCTCATTTTATATTGATAGGCGATTTTTTCATCTTGCGCCAAGACGAAGACTCTTTGAAGACCTTCCATGTAAGATATCCAGTAGACTATAACCTTGTCTTTTCTCATCTTTTTCTTGTGAGGGTCTGGTTGTTCATTTTCGGAGTCGTCAGAGCTGGAGGTGCAGGGTTCTGGGGACTTGGGGGTTAATCGTTTAAGGGTTGAAGACAGTTTGGAGGTGACACTGCTCGTGGCGACTAGTGTTGAGTGCTTCACGGAATGGAAGCTTACTTTCTGTTCGCCGTTACTGAAAAATTCAACAACAATTAAAATTTAAAAAATCCTACACTAACATATAATAAGTAATAGTATTTCATAGTTCAAGACGTGGTATTCTTTCCAAATTAGAAATGAACAAAAAAATTATGTATATCAATATGGTTCTATTTTAAAGAATAAAGGTATTAATTCAGAACTCGAGATATTTTAGATTAAGTTTATTGTTTTATTCTAAGGTGTGCAATAAAGACGTTTTACTTACTTACAGCTAACTCTCAGTAGGTAGGTATAAATGTGTTTTATCTAATAAATTATCTTTTCACACCACCTGCTCGACAATGCCAAATTATATATCATGCAAACCTGACCGAAAGCAAATCATTATAGCCCTTGGCTTTAGCCGGGTTATAATGTTGTACTAAATCTCATTATAACCCGCTGGTTAATAATGTGAATTCATTTCCCATAGCTCTTATTGTTATGTGCTTAAAGTCTAATTTGGTAAAGTCCGCACGGTGCACAGCCCCGCGACGCCAGCCGGGGCCCGCGCCGCCGCGTCGAGCTGATTTGAAAATCGAATTTATTCGGAAACTCGCGCTGGCCACCTCAATTTTAAATACCTAAAACAAATGCCGCGAGTGTCATAAGACGCTGCAGTATACGGAGTAAAACTGCAGGTTCTATAAAAATAGAAGATAAAATTAGAATAAAATGGACTAATGTATCAAGAATAAATTTTTAGGGTTCCGTAGCCAAATGGCAAAAAACGGAACCCTTATTGATTCGTCATGTCTGTCTGTATGTCTGTCCGTCCGTATGTCACAGCCATTTTACTCGGAAACTATACGACGTATCTGAATAAAATTTACACATAAGGTGTATTTTGTATGCCGCTACTCAGTTATGTAGTTAAATTTGAAAAAAAAAATTTTTAGGGGGGGTGCTCCATACATGTAACAAAATTTTTATTTTTTATATTTTTGACTAAATATCAACATGTGACACATAAATCGATAGGTCTTTAAAAATAACACTGAGGTTTTTTGACCATTTTGTGATTAAGTGAATATTTTCTGAAATAATCGCTTCGAAAGTCAGAAAATGGGGGGGGGCACAACCCCCCTGTAACTTTTGAACCGTAAGTCCAAAAAATATGAAAAAAATTGAGGAGATGCGCCTTATCATATACTTTCTAGGAAAATTTTTTTGAACATTATTGGTTTAGCCATTTTTGAGTTATCTCCAAAAAACTTTTTCCATAGGCATCAGATACGACCTTTTGGTATTAGTTTGCTTCTTATTCCATTGAATGTACGGAATCCTGCTATGTGTGGTCCGACACGCACTTGGCCGGTTTTTACTTTTGATTTACTTTAATAAAAATCCGTTTCTAGTAGCCTTAGCTATTTTATTGTCTCGCAAGAGGTGAGAAAAGTAGAGTATACTCCTCGGGGATAAAGCTGTTTTTGTCACGGGCGCGCTTGAACCCCTCACTGCACTCAGGACTCAGTCTTAATTCCCTCGCTTCGCTCGGGAATTAACTCATAACCCCCTCGCTGCGCTCGGGAGTAAAATCTGGAGTCCTTCGTTACGTTCAGGATTCAATATTGCGCCCGTGACATAAAACAGTGCTTTATCCCCTTGGTGTACAATCTACTATTAACTTAAGGTTAACAGAGGGTCATACAGCCAAAAACCAAATATATATTACAAAAATAGCCGCCGTCTAGAATTTCATCATTTTGGGTCCGATCAAGTTGAAAACCAATATCTGGAGATACACGAGGCCCCTTAATACTAATCTGAAAACGAAATATCTGACTAAAACCATTGGTGACATATTTACCCATCCTGGCTGAAGTCGGCGATATACCCTTTTCCTTTATTGTTGTATATGTTCCACATTAACTGCCGCTCCTTACTTGGGTCGTCCCATGTATAGAGCATGGACTGGTATGGACTTAGCAGTGCCACCTGTAAGCAAAAGTTTCAAATTCCATCGCAGTTTTTCTCACGCACTAAGGGCTTTAAGTATCTCTACTAATACTAGATTATTACTAAATGGTGATTGCGCCGGTTTTAGATGTTTAAATTGGGTTATACTTAACTGTTTATAATTTCATTTCGTTATAAAGTTCTTGTATTATATAAACTTAGTTTTAATAAATATTGCTTTACCCTATCAGGGTCCATTGTGCTAATCTTTGTCATGTACTTGATTGGTGACTTGGTTGCAAATAAAGATCTCTATCTCTAGATTAATTTTGTATTTGTGGCAATTAAACATTTAATTTTCATTTATTACGTACTGTCCAAATTGTCCAACGAAAGTTGCCGAACGATACAAGATAACAAAAGTAACTAGATAAATAAATATGACATAAATTACTAAACAGCGAACAGCATTTAATGTGACTTATTATTATTGTATGGCTTTATTTTTTCTATCCTCGTTGTAACATAGTTGTGACTTTATGCAGCGATACAAACGCGCGTTAGACAGTCACGTGATATTGCAACATCGCCAGGATTTAACTAAATTACTGTATCCCTACTGCACCGATGTTGATTCACTGCAAAAAGGCGCAGTGTGCAAAGGGCGTAAATTATATTACGCATGCAACTTGTTGCGATGGACCCCTATTTTAAGGCCTTAATATTCTATCCCACCAAAAACATAAATGTAAAAAAGAGAGCCAAGTTCAATACAAAAATTATGCTTGGCTGTGGGCTTCGCCGCAAAAAGAATGGAGATCTAAATGAGTGCCAAGTTCTATGCAAAATCCAAATGTGTATTTATAGGAACAAAATAACATTACGACGAACGAAGCCCACAGCCAAGCATAATTTTTGTATTGAACTTGGCTCTCTTTTTTTACATTTATGTTTTTGGTGGGATATCATTACTTTTTGTAAAGAAAACTAGGCAGGTATTGAGATTTAATGTTTTTTCTTGCGTTTCCGCTGCATGGTTTTCTTTTTTATGCTATTGTCTACATTCTTTTTATTTCTGTTCTGTGTATAATTAAGTGGTGCAGCGCGCCGCCGACGTCATACCGTTGGCCGGTCGTTAAGCGTGTATTATTATTTATTACACGTATGGGGACACCACTTATTTTTTGACTCAACTTTATTTTTATATTTCTGTTATATAGCAAATATAATAATACATATATTGGGATAGTTTCAAATATCTGCTTGTAACGGTTCCAACGATACAATTAAAAATTTTTTTTTTTGTATGGGGACCCCCTCTATTTTTTTACTTTTTTTTTATTTTTAGATTTTTTCCTACGCTTACACACAATTACCGAGCTCGGTTCCAAATTTCATCCTTCTAGGTCATCTGGAAGTAGGTTAGGTTTAGGTACTATATGTCAGTCAGTCAGTGCTAAAATTTACGACTTTTTGACCTTCATATCTTTATAACCGTTTGAGCTAGCTTCATGAAATTTGGGCTTCTAGATGTCCTTATGGATATAATTAAACACACGTAATTTTATGTGTTTACGTTAAAGAGGTTTTGAGTTATAGAAGGGTCAAAAGTGGCACCAAGTGGTTCGTGTAAATATACACTTGGCGCTGGCTAGCCAGTTCCTTTGCTTGAACTTGGCTTGACACGCTGCCGCGTGTCTAGATAAGTCCGTAGGGGCAGTGAGACACGAACCGTTTCCAGGCACTTCAATCGGAGTCGGCAGGCACGTATACAAGCCTGAAACGCAAACCTCGTATACTACGGGGGCCATAGGTGCGGACCGCGAGGTTTTTTGTGAAGGAAATGGCCCCCCCTGAACGAAATTCTGGATCCGCGCCTGGGTGTCGGTATACAGTCAGCGATAGAAGTAGCTTAGGGGAAGATATGTTCAATATGACCTTAAGCCTTAATGTCCTATCAATAAAGATAATTTTAAACGCCACTTAGCTACTTACAAGTATGCTGTACATTCACATACCTGTCCGGAATCCTTCTGGTGTAGTTTAAGGAACAGGTCGTCACACAAGTTGTCAATGCGGACGGGCGCGTCGCCCGCTGTATACGGTTTGAAGGTGATCGTGAACGGCCGGTCGGTGCCACCTGTCACCTCCACTGCGATCGCCGACTGGAAATCAAAAATCACACTTGTATTATAATAGTACATTACTTACCAAGGACTGTAAAAGAAAGAAAGCCCGAAATCGCAGGTTTTTGTGACCCGAGCCGCAGGCGAGGGTTGTAAATATGCGATAGAGGGCTTTCTTTTTTACTGCCCGTGGTGAGTACACAATTTTACGTCTCCACCTATCTATAATGCGAGTTTTACCGTACGCGTAGCGTGCGGTAATAGTCACATTATGGCCAGGTGTGATGTAATAGTACATTACTTACCTAGGGCTGTAAAAAAAAGAAAGCCCGAAATCGCAGGTATTTGGGACCCGAGCCGCAGGCGAGGGTTGTAAATATGCGATAGAGGGCTTTCTTTTTTACTGCCCGTGGTGAGTACACAATTTTACGTCCCCACCTGGCCATAATGCGAGTTTTACCGTAAGCGTAGCGAGCGGTAAAACTCACATTATGGCCAGGTGTGACGTAAAAAGTATTCCGATTATATCAAACAAATACAAGCTTGAAAATAAAATTCATTTTATATCAGACCGACCCTTTTTTCGTGACCACCGGCCCCAGAAAGGCCTCAAGACGGCGGGAAGCATTTTCAATTTATACGCGATATAAAGTTAGGTAAAATAGTTTTTTTTTTCAGGAATAACAATTGCGATAAACGAAATTTTAAGTACATTTTGTGGATTCCGTTAAGGAAGCATATTTCAATAATCAGGATTTTATAAAGTTCACCGTACTAAATTTTTTAAACAACTAAAATATAATAAATTCCTACATTTCACCACTTTTTCGGAAGTATGATTCAACGAAACATAACTACATATTGCATAACTGCATCCGTACACAGACCTAACTCTGCCTGAAATAAATATTACAACCTTGTCACTTTCACTCGTTAAACACCACCGTTTAGTGTTACTTACTACCGCGTTAAAATGACAAAGTCATAACATAACGTACGGCACTTTAGGCGGTGGATGTGCTAATTCAATTGACACCACTTTCATCTCAACTATTATAAGACGTGACGGAATTTCACTGAAGCTCAGTTTTCAGTGGGACCCTCGTTAAAAACACGTTTTCGATTTCTTATAGAAAGCTTTCAAAAATGTTGTGGAACATAATCTCAGTGACAGTGCTTTTGACTTTATTCAGTGCAGTTTTCACTGAAAATACTTTTTTGAATGAAACTATCCACATAAGAGTGAAACGCGGAAAGTACTATTCCTATCCTTCTAGGTTCTACAGGCCACCCCCAAACAGTTACCCAGTTAAGGGACCTTTTTCCTTAACCCCCCCTCCTGGGTACATGATGGATGAAGAAGATCCTCCATACCCTGGGCCGGGAAGACCGCACGACAGACCTAAGGTTAGTAAAAAACCTAATGACGGTTTAAGAGATGAAGACATCAATAATATTGTAAAATACTTAAGCAAACAAGATCTGGATAAAATAATAGGCATGGCAAGCGAAAAAGAAAGGTATAGAGAAAATTCCGTTGAAAGAAGACCATATAAAAGAGATGAAAGTAGAGTTATAAAAGATACAGAGTATTCTACCCAAGGGTTTTTAAACAATCCTTATAGGATCCAAGAATCAGATAACAAATTTGGCGACATAGGGCGTTGGATACCACAAGAAAATTCAGTTGAAAGAAGACCATATAAAAGAGATGAGAGTAGAGTTATAAAAGATTCAGACCATTCTACACAAGGGTTTTTAAACGGTCCTTATAAGAACCAAGAATTAGATAAAAAATTTGGCGAAAATGGCCATTGGAAATCACAAGATTCAGTCTCGATAAATTTCAAATCACAGGAAGAAGTTTATCATAGTCCTTTAAAACCACAAAACTCTGAACAATTTGGTCTAAATCCACAAGAAATTTATCATAAATACAACGGACCATACGCACCGACTGAAGACCTGTTAAACTACGTCGAAGACGCAACGCAATCTAAAATAGTATACCTCAACAACGACAACGCGAATTTACACACAGAAGAATCTATGCAGAATAAACAGATATCGTATTTAAATGCTTACATACATCATGAGATAAATGATTTTCCGAAACAAGCTTTCACTGATAACCAGAGAGAAGAAGCGTTGCCAAGACCTGTTAATCTAAGAGAGGATGACTTTGATATTTCTTATACGAATAATGTTCCGACTGTGGTAAAAGGACCGAGCTATAAAGTGGAGAATTTTGGAGACCTGCCGTTGATGAGCAACGCCTACAAATTAGATACTGTCAGTTCTTATAAAGTACCGCATTATACCGTAAGTAGTGCATTGAACAATCAATGTCTTTAAATTTTCTTCTGTTCTAGATCTTCCAATTCTTTTGATGAAATTAATTAAATTCTATTAATTAAATAGGTACCGAACCTACTACATATTTTTTTCTAAGCATCAACATTTAATGAATAGAAAGTCAATTTATTATTATTTTTTAGGTACCTATTTCAGTTTTATTAGAGGTGTTAAATGATTGTATACAAGTAATTACCGACACCGATAGGTATAAAGATACGGGTTCGAATCAGGAAGGTAACGAAATCCGTACGTAGCCTACAAAAAAATTACCTAGCACAAAATAAGTAAGCTCAGAATTTGTCAACTACACTCAAGAAAAAATAAAACTGGTTAACCTTGTATGGAAACTATACAAAATTACGCATTTCACTGTTGAGTGCAATATTGCCCAGCTCGAATTGGCAACATCAAAATCTCTTTCAATTGAAACAGTCGTTATATTTATATCTCCTCTTGATTGTTCCAGGTAACATCAAACTCCAAATACAGCCCCCCACCACCCCCACTATCATCAGCATCATCATCATCATCAGTGCCTCTAGAACCAGCGCCACCTATCTCAGCAGCCAAGGAACAGAGCGACGCGCACCTAAAGGCAATAAAGATATGGGCGCATCGGTCGCAGGGAACGGCTTATACGTTGCATAATGATGGGACTTTGTCGCTGGAAAGGCAGAGGCCGAAGAATAAATATGGGCCTTGATTGTGATTAGTTACTGTGTAGTTTTTTGCATCTAACTTAAGCAATTCGGATAGGAGTTGCAAGCATACTGAATGCCGTTATAATGTAGTCAACGGCGCTCGACTGTTTCAAAGATTTTAACTATAAAAATATTTAAAATATATTTTTTAATTATGTTCAAAGATAGCATAAACATGTGAAATTTCGATGTGACCAGGTGGTCTAGAGGTCAAGGCGTCAGCCGCAAAAGTTAAAGACATCGGTTCTATTCTAATAAGGCCCCAGACATGGGAGGACTTGTTAACTTTTTGGTCTGTAGTACAAGTAAATCCACAAGAGCACCGAAATGTTGACAGCTCGATACAAATCTCGTCTTGATGAAATATTTCATGAACCAACCTTTATATGACATCTATTTCAGTGTATACTTTAGCGAGTGAAATGCAAGTTTGATATTGGAACATGAATATTTAGTAACATTCCAATAGGCAAGATGCAATATTTTTTTTTTTTGCTTTAATTTGAAATAATTGCACATAGAATAGACCACGAGTGTATAAAAAAATGAAAATACTATAATTTATAGTAAATAATTGCTGTTACAAACTCACAATTTAAATTTTCGCGCCTAAACGGAGCTACAGTCCCTGTGACGTCACTCATGTGTGTCAGTGTCACTCGCCATAGTCGTGATATTTGTTCATCCTTGGTTCTATGGATGGTAGAAGGTAAGGATGACAATCTCTATTGTGCAAAAGTGTCCGTCAAAAAGACGTTAAATTCCGTCATACGAGATTGTCATCTTTTACTATACCATCCATAGTTGTCAAAACAGGAGTGACGTCACCAGACGATGATTGGTGGATTAAAATACGTTCCGTTTCACACTACTTCAAATCGTAATATTTGTTTGAAATTAGTATAAATTGACGTAAAAACGTTTTAATAGCTATTATTTTATGATTTTTTCAACATTTTGATTACAAAATAATGGTAAATATTATAGCTGCATCTTCCCCATTGAAGTGGGTACTACATTAACCTTTTGACCGCCGTCGTCTGATATATGAGACAGTGATAATGTGAATGACACCTTCATAAATTATGACAGAGTTCAAAATTTAATTTAATTTATGACGTATGGCGGTCAAAAGGTTAAAGACCGTTACTGTGCTTACAGCAAGACTCATAATTGCCCACCTTAACCTTAAAACACATATTATGTATGAATTGATGCTGCATAGTTATAGTCTAATTTAAATATTTAATACTAAGGTAGTTAATGTAAGAAAATTCTTGTATAGGGTAAATCGCCAGTTACTGGCCACTATCCAATAACTGGCCACCTGATACTCGTACTAAAAATGAACTCTGTTTACCTACAAACAAAGCTGAAGTAGAAACTGAAGGGTTTCAATAGCTGGCCACGTTATACTAAAATGAATTTTGTTTGTAGGTACGCAGAGTTCGTTTTTAGTATGAGGTGGCCAGTTATTGGACAGTGGCCAGTAACTGGCGATTTACCCTATAAGAAAATAAAATTGCTGGATTGTTAACTTAGGTTTTTAGTTAAGTTTTTAGTGATATTTGTCTGCCTTGTAAATTTAGATAATTCAAATGTATGCCATGAAATCTATTGAATAAAATTTCCTATGAATTGTAATTTCAGTAAATAAATATTTATGCAGCACCACCAGAAATAACGTAAAAACAAATAATAAACATTAATTATTAACCTTTCGTGTTTTCTTGCTCCACAAGTAAAAAATATGATACATTGTAAAAAAAGAATTTGTACTCACTCCTTTATCCATCCTAAGAACTGTGAAATGATTCATCGTAATCGGGAAATGCTGGCTTACGACCCCCGAGTCCCTAAAATAAATACATTATCTGTACCGTAGTAATTCAAATAATCATAATTTGTTGCAATATGACAATAAATAAATGGTAAAGGCCGAGCCACACCGGCTGCGTGTGCATAGACGTGCACGTTCCACTGCGTTGTAAAATAAGAATTATCATGACATGTCACACCACTTGCGCACGAACACGTCACGCAAGCGGTGTGACATGTCTGCACGTCTACGTGCACGTTCCACTCTGTTGTAAAATAACAATACCCACAAGACATGTCACACCGCATGCCCACGCACACGTCACGTACGTCACGCACGCGGTGTGACATGTCTTATTTCGCAGCGCAGTGGAACGTGCTCGTCTACGCACATGTAGCCGGTGTGGCTCGGCCTTTAGGACACATCTCAATAAAATAATCAAGTAGCAAAAAAAAAGAACTTTCATCCTCATCCTTCTCGCGTTTATTACTGCTTTTGCCACGGCTCTATTGAGCTTGGGGTCTGCTCGACAACCTGATCCCAAGAATTGGCATATCACTATCAGTAAAAGGCGATTCCTATCAGACAACTTAAATAAATATTACCTATACTTGCAGTGCATGGCCATAGAGTCCGTCTGGGGCCAGAACGGCGTACATTGCTGCGGGGCCAGGTCTATCCAGAGGTCCGCCGCCTCGTTTTCTTCCATGAAACGTAAATGTCGTTTCGTATCATTGTAGACCAGGAAGTATGGTAGGAGAGTCACGATTTTTGTGAGTTGGGGGCATAGCTCGGAGAGCGTTACCTGAGGAAAGAAATTAGAAATATTTTTCATTTGCAAATACATGCAAATGAAAAATAATATATAAATTAATAATAGCATAAAGACACAAAACGTTACGAACAAACCGTTTTTCTAGTTATATAAAATTTTAATCGCGTAGGTAAGCCATTTGACAGGCAATTGGAAACAGGCAAGCGGCCGCAAGAAGACGGCACCACGTCGCCCGTCGTGTAGAACTTCTCCAGACCCTTCATCACTGCGCTGAACATCATGTAGCTGTCATGCTCCAGATATTCGTATTCCAGGAGGCAATTTGATATGTTTTATTTGTGGTAGGTAGTGTATGGGGCGTATTTACCCTAGGGTCAAGCAAGAGGGCCATGGCCCGGGGCGGCAGGACGCCAGAGGCGGCGTCTGCCGCCCTACGCGCTGGGTTCAAAAGGCGCCGGTCAGTCAAGTACCGGCCCTTTCCGGTCTTTATGGCCCGGGGCGCCCAATTTTAAAATACGCCTCAGAGTAGTGTGTTTTACCAAAATTACTACCTCTACATTAAAATTTGAATATATTTCGAAATATTTTTTGAATAATATCTATCACTCCTAAAAACTGGCTTCTTGGGTTATGTTTTTAATCGATTATATTCATGAAATAAACCAATAAAACACGAGGACGCGGCATCAAAAAAAATGTTACAGTACGCAGAATTAAAATCCAAACTAGTTTAACAAATGTAAACTTTCGTCCAAAGTAAAAATTACAGATATTAAAAGACGCTACTAAACGGGTGATAATCAGGAACTCTGGCAAGTAGAGAACAAAACAAAATATTTTTTTAATAAGTAATTTGATTGTTTAGTTTATTTAACTCTCACTTTCCGAACAGTATGTCAGCAGTATACGTTCAGTCAAGTGTAAAAATATGGGTGTACTCATCTTACCCAAAAGTATGTCCCATAGTATCTTATTCCGTTGTAATAAGTGCGTAGTACCATATTTATGAGACGATTTTTTCGATACGTATTTTTGCACTTGACTGTTCAATTAAGAAGTACACTAACATTGAGCAGGATCCGATAGTTCATCTTCCTCTCAGTGTGGGCGCAGACTATAAGGCCCGGCGCCGCGGCTGCGGCGCGGCAGGCGCGTGACCACGCCGACTGAAAAACGAAATATTTTTAACGTTCGAGCGAAGCGAAGATCTTACATATTAGGGCTTTACATAAGTCCGGCAGGGACACATTAATGCCTTTATTGTTCATTTCATAAGGTTTTCTCGTAATAACTGGAGGAAACAACTAGGAGAGTACTGAGACCTCAATACCAGAATCTGCTTTATCAGCCTGCTTGTAATGATGATATGTACAAGAAAAACGCTTACAATATGTGTATTGTTTTATATAATCAACTTCCAAAAGAGTTAAAGACAATTGATGGAGTAAATGGCTGCAGGAAAAAATGTTTTTTCTCAAACATGCAATAAAATATTCTCTTTACATTCCTTATAATAGACTCGGAAGTATCCTTTTTCGGGCGCAGCATATCGAGGCGGCCTGAAATGGGATTTCATACAACTTTTCAGGCCTAGGCCTGCAAAGTAACTTTTTTTTTGTTTCAACGTCCAACCTCATTCTGACAGCGTCAAAGATGGCGGCAGGTTTTACGAACAGCTGATTTTAACTTTTTAATTTTTACTTCATGGTCGCTTTTTAGATTGAATAAAATATTGTCCTTTTGGTTTTTTATTTTATTTTATTTCATTGCATGTTTGAGAAAAGGACTATACATGCCTCGGCGTGAAAACGGATTCCTGGCCTCGTATCTCTATACCTACTTGAACGGAAATCCGTGTTTTCCCGGCCTCTGATGTAATGTACTATTAAAAGATTCAGGACTTATTTAAGCTTTAGTGGTTAACTTTGTTAATATTGTTTCCCTATTTAAAATTATTTTTAGTACTATTGGAATTTCTATTGACTATTTTACATGTATACCTTTCATTATTATTAGAGTTATTTTCTAGTTACTAGAATCGAATAATGATAATTTTATCGACATAATTGTTTTTATATCTAAGTTATAATTATTAATACAATTTGCACGTTGATTTTATATCGACAGAATACTGGTTCGATATACCTTTTAAGACCTTATTTTTAGGTATTCTCGCAAATAAATCTTTCATTTCATTTCAATAATTTTAGTAGGTAGGCAGTAGAGTAATTTGAAATAAATGTAGTTATTTACGTCCTTACATGAATATGAGCAAGAGCGATTGGAAAAGATTATCGCGTTACGAGGTAAACTAGAGCAAATGGTTACTAAACTTTTCGGCCCCGTTACCCCTATGACCTACACGGAATGCCGACTTTACCCATGACATTAAAATTATTTCATAGTAAACATCACGATCCCTTTTTACTTTCGGGGGCACTCACGCTCACATTATAAACCACTGAACTGAAAACTAACCTGATGTGCACGCAGCCGAAGCTTATCGGCTTGCCGATGGCGCCGAGCCGGCGACCAAAGGAGAGGTTCATCCGTCACTTCGTATACCGTGTCTGAGTGGCTACCCTGTAGGATATGAGACAGTTGCATGAATGAATACAAATATGGACTAGTATTGAAAACCTAATAAAGATCAAATAAATATCAGGATTTTCTTCAACGACATTCAGAGCTGTTTATCTCGGTCTTAAATCTAAAATGCTGCGTCAGTTATCAGTATTATAATATGGGGTCGGTCATCTAAATATATAAAAGAAGAAACTGACTGACTGACTGCCCAAACGCACAGCCCAAACCGCTGGTTCTAGAGATTCCAAATTTGGCACGTAGGTTCCTTATAAGGTCTAGAGGTGCACTAAGAAAGGATTTTTCAAAATTCATCCCCTAAGGGGGTGAAATGGGGGTCCAAAATTTGTATGGCGAAACAAGATTAGTTAGACTATTTTATCCGAAACTTCACAGGAGTATTTCTGACGATAAATGAGTAGACACGTGTTTCAGGTTTTTTGAAAATACAACCCCTAAAAGGGGGAAATGTGGTGACAAAGTTTAAATACCAACATGGGTATTGTTTCTATGGTTTGTCGGGTCGCTGATTACGAAATAAACATTAAGGGGGTGAAATGGTGGTTGAAACTTCGTATGGGGAATTTTTGAACGTTGAACCGATAATCACGGACACACATACATTCCTACATACAAACATACGACTCTAACTGAGAACCTCCTTTTATAGTACTTTTAGTACGAGGGCGAAGCCGCGGGAAAAAGCTAGTTAAGTAATAAGATTGTTTTAAAAAAAACATACAACCTTTTTGTATAATATTGTATTGTAATCCAACTTCAGGGTCGGCGTCACATATCTGAATCCTCTGGAATTATAGGCCAAAGGCTACGGTAACCTTTCACTACATTTGATTTCTTTTAAACCGACTAAATCAGGTCTTTTCCGTTAAACTACGTTTAACATAAAACTGAGGAGGTGCTTTGACTTCTCTGCCAAATAAAGTCATGTCATACATCACACAGTCGTATTTTTATCGAAACTCGCCGCATCAGGCCAGGCAAATCCCTCTTATAGGTATCAAAAATACATCGCATATAATCAATCACGCCATACCTTAAGCTGCAACGGCAGTGTCGTCTTATTGATAATCCAATATGGCGCATGCAGATGAAGTTGCCAACAATCCGCGCGTCGTAGCCACGCTCGGACTCCCAGCTGCTTATTCCCGCCCTGCGTGTCGCATTCTGTGCTCATCGTTATATTCTTTTCGGTTACGTCTGCAAGAAAATAACAATTACATTTCAATTTATAAAAAATTTGAAACAAAAACACCGACTTCAGTTAGACTCCACCTTTCCAAAGGGAAATGCCCGAGCTACTGTAAAAAATACTCAAATCACTATAGGTGTGCCTATAATATTTGAAGAGATTCCTCGATTTCTCCAGGATCCCATCATCAGATCTTGACCTGATGACAATGGGACCAAGTGTGAAGTATACTTTTTCCAACAATTTTTTTTTTCTAAATCAGTCCAGCCGTCTTCGAATAATCGGTGAACATACATAAAAAAAACCGGCCAAGAGCGTGTCGGGCCACGCTCAGTGTAGGGTTCCGTAGTTTTTTTCAAAAACTATTCAACCTATCAAGTTCAAAATAATTTTCCTGGAAAGTTTTATATAGTTCTACTTTTGAGATTTTTTTCATATTTTTAAAACTTATGGTTCAAAAGTTAGAGGGGGGGACACATTGTTTTTTACTTCTGGAGCGATTATTTCCTAAAATATTAACATTATCAAAATATGATTTTACTAAACCCCTATTCATTTTTAAATACCTATCCAACAATATACCACACATTAGGGTTAAAAAGAAAAAAAAAATCACTCCCCACTTTACGTATAGGGGACGTACCCTAATAAAACATTTTTTTCCACTTTTTATTTTACCACTTTGTCGGCGTGATTGATATACATATTAGTACCAAATTTCAGCTTTCTAGTGCTAACGGTCACTGAGATTATCCGCGGTCGGACGGACGGACGGACAGACATGGCGAAACTATAAGGGTTCCTAGTTGACTACGGAACCCTAAAAATAGCAAAAACAAAGATCCCGACGAAATGAGAACCTCCTCATTCAAAATCTTGCAGTCAGTTGATGACTCATTCAGGTAATTTATGAATAATAGAGGCCCTTGGCTGCACGGTTAATGTTAATAAGACAATTAAAGAACACACCAAGAGATAGAAAGAGATACGCGATATTTAAAAAAAAACAGGTAGGAACTTATAGAAGTGTAGATCTGTAAAAATACATTACAGAATATACAAATACAGCTAATATATATACATTGGACATAGGCACCACCCAGCGCAAAGGTGCCCATCACACTTGTCGCGTTACCAGGTTATACAAGGTGTAACAGAAATAGTGGTGATCCGTTTAACACTTTCCGTACCACACTTCGCTACGCGCTACCCTCGTAGCCGACACTAGCGTTTTCCTCGTATGTAGCGGAAAGGTCAAGGCCAAGGAAAGGTGTTAAGGTCATGATTGGTATCATATTCTAATTATGAAGTAAGAAAAACAAATTTCGCGCAAAAAAATATTTTTTAATACCATTGCTCTAAAGGTTTAGTTTATGTAGCTGCAAATCGTGCGTAAAGTTTCATTTTATGCATTAGTGCTAAAAAGTAATCTGATCTGCAAATCGTGCGTAATGTTTCATTTTACGCACGATTTGCAGATCAGAATTTTAAATAAATGAGTATTATGCGAGACCCGCTTATAAATGACCCACCTGAACAACGCGCGACCGGGCATAAAGGAATATTAGAGACCCAATAGTATTACTTGAGCTTGAGTGAGCTGTCTCGTACATTGACAGAATATAAATGTAATTTTATTATTTTATTGTAGTTTTTTCGCAATTGTATTAAAAAAACGTTGTTCGACACACGTGCAGAAGTGTCATACTTCTCGCACTTGTATCGAAAACTACTATTTTTTATGTATGGTCGGTTGGCTGGCTGGGACGACATGTCCTATACAAAAAAAATCTCCTACTTTTCACTCGACTATATTTCAACCAATTTAGGATGCTTATTTTCAAAAGCGTTCACCGCGGCGAAAAGCCTCAAGTCTATTTTATAGTGACCGTTAACCGAATGAATGAATGATAAAATTACCGATGAATGAATAAGCCTACCTGGTGATAGCGTAAAGCTGCCGGTCCATGGCAGATTCATATACTGCACATGCACCGTGATCCGATGCGCCTGTGTCAACTCCAGCGCATGCGTGTGTGTCCGTTCCCCCGGCTCCACCCGCATCCGAATTTCACCGCAAGACAGTTCCAGTGCGTATGGAAGACGGTTGTACACCGCTAGTGGGGGGAGGACTCGGATTAGGTAGTTGGGGATGGAACGGGTCACTTTTGGGGAGGGGCAACCTGGAAAAAAAATTAAGTTTGCCAACTTACTGCAATCAGGGTTTTTTTAGAACCGAATGAAGCCTTATACTTTTTTTTGCTGTACAATGCAATAAACGTTTAATAAATAAATAATGGCTTAATGTGACAGGATACGGAAACACGTAAAATTGAGGGGTTTTTATGCAAGTTTTGTGATGAACTCAAAGCACTTGGGAGCATGGGTTTAGCATGATCTAAAGGAACATATAGTCAGGTTACATGTTAGGATAATGGTTTTCTCCTGTATATCATAATTAGGTATATACAGGGGTATAATGCGAGGGGATATTTTTAACCAGTTTGTAGGGCAACTTCTAGATCCCGTGCCGCTACGCGAAAATGGTCTTAGAAGACCTAGATTTAGTTGCATTTGGGGGGAGGGGGGTTTAATTTTTTTTTCTGCAATTTAACTACATAACTATATAGCAACATACAAAATACATCTTATGTCTAACTTTCATTATGATACGTCTTATAGTTTCCGAGTAAAATGGCTGTGACATACGGACGGATGGATGGACATGACGAAACTATAATGGTTCCGTTTTTGCCATTTTGACTACGGTACCCTAAAAAACAGGCAGGGTAACATTCATGAAATCTGTATAAGTAAACACCTTGTATTTCGTATATAACTAGTTTGTTTGAAACAAGGATGATTAAGACATGGATGGACAATGCCTATACAAAATCGCGTTCCTCGAACCTTCAGGCTATACGTCTGTTTTCGGTACTGAGCGGCAGCGTTAATCGCCTAACAAAATATTAGAAACTAGAATTTATTTATTTAATCTTAATTGCACAAAATAAGATGGTACAAATGGCGGACTTAATGCCATAAGGCATTCTCTACCAGTCAACCAATGGGCTTAACAGAAAGGTTAAGTAGTAATTTAGTGTTTGTAGTGACCGATAGATGACGCTAGTGCTTTAGCCTGAAATAAGGGAACGCGATTTTGTATAGGCATTGTCAATCTTTGTCTTAATCATCCTTGGTTTGAAATAAGGAACAAAAATCGTTACGTAAATAGAATTTACCTTCCACTGTAAGTATTCTCATGGCGAAAACCTTCGAGTCCTCTTCAGATTTGGCTTGGCAGACTATGTCCCGAGGACTACCCAGGTCTTTGGCTAACTCCATCCACCAGATGCCCTGTGTCGAGGTTTGGTAGTTCCTGAAACAAATTGTCACTTTAGAAGCTGTAGCTCTATAAACTTGTGTATATGTCATATGCGAATGGTAAAGTGACCAAGGCCTCCGGTGCCCAGGGCTGGAACCGAACTACATTCGCGGAAGCCGCGAAAAGAACAAATCTAAATATGTATTTCATAAAATATTGGTAGTGCTCCCGCCAAGTTGTGTACAATATTACTTACTCTGCAAGTACTGGAAGTAGGAACAGCTTGCAATGGTACGCGATATACAATGGAACGTTGTAAGTATCTTGCGGCGCGACGCACGCTAGCCGCATCTTGTCGTCGAACGGATTGCTGACTGCTCCGATGAGCTCAGCGCCGATGGCTTGTAAGTCGGTCTTCTTGTAGAAAAGCTCGAGGGGGTATGAGGTTTCGTTGCGGAGCTGAAAGTGGTTTCTAACGTTAGTATTTTCGAACTCATATTGATGCAGTACACACGCGCTATATCATAATTCATATCAAATATACTGTATATACTGTACAATATACAAAACATCACATACTTACGATACAAAACAGTTTAAATATAATAAATATGACATTCAATGTAATCAGGAAGCATTCGTATATTTTTTTGTAATCTTTTTATTTATGTGAAATGAACTCCCTGCCGAGGTTTTCCCAATGGACTATAGTATGAGGTTCTTCAAAAAAGTAGTGTACAAAATTCTAAATGGTTGGCAACGCGCATGTGACACCTTTAGAGTTGCAGGCGTCCATAGGATGCGGTAGCTGCTTACCATCAGGCGGGCTGTATGCTTGTTTGCTACCGTCGCAGTATAAAACATAAAAATAAAAAAACATATCATAGAAACTCATTCAAACAAAGCTTTCATAAAAATCAGTTTAATAGGTACAAAATTACCTGCAACGGCGATCGCACGACGATTTTTTGTTGGTTATAGCTAGAAGTCCTCTCGACCACGATATAATAGCGGGTGCCATTCCGACTGGGGTGTAGCACGTGCAGTTTGGACACAGTGCGCTGGGGGCACGGAATCTACAAAGCAAAAGGCAGGTTAGACGTTGATATGTACTGCAAATGACATGTACTGCAACCCGATGAGGTACAACACATTACAGCCCAAAGAATCTGGAAGTTTCTGGATTCAGAAATGATTTATAGAGGGCTGCCACAATAGCTCAAATCTGGTCGATGCGGCACATCGATAGCCCAATTAAGAATAATAATAATAGACTTTTTTATAATTGAAAGAAAAATGGAAAGATTCACCGCGTCGAGCAAGATTCAAACTTGCGACCTTTTGGAACACCGGTCCGATCGCTCTGACCAACTGAGCCATCGACGCTTACTCAACCTCGGTGAATCTTTTCATCAGTTCATTCATCGCTTACGTCAATGTCGCTACACATCACGCTCTGACGTAAGCAATGAAGGAACTGGTGGAAAGATTCACCGAGGTTGAGTTAGCGTCAATGGCTCAGTCGGTCAGAGCGTTCGGACCGGTGTTCCGAAAGGTCGCAAGTTGGAATCTTGCTCGACGGGGTGAAGTTTTCTTTCAATTATAAAATTAAAATTTCGATTGCAAACATTTTTGCTTAGTACTAAAGTAATAATAATAGACTGATAATACACGGTTGGAATGAAATATATTGGATTTCCCCAAAACAATTCTTGGTTAGAATGGTTAGTCGCGGACATTAATGTACTACCCATTTCGGCTATTTTCTTGAAATGTTAGACTCTTTCAGAAGGTCGAAAACTCCATTTGAAAAACAATATTGAAAAGTTTAGAAATTACAAAGTGGGCGTTACTTAATTTTACATTTATTTTACATCGGTATTTTTTAAGTACCGTAAGTTCATCCAAATCATGTAGCTTGATGGTAAGCGTCTTGTCAGTGAGCTTTCGATGTAGTCTCGGCGCGTCGGGCGGTGGTGACAACGGAGAATGCCACGTCGTCGAAGGTTTACTTTCTAACGCTGACGACGGGAATCCGCCTTCCAAGCTGTACGACAATAATTAGCACTGGCTTTTTATACAAATAAAATAACGCGTATATTATTTTAAAGACTTATTTTCATGTTTTAGTTTGTATATTAAATTTGTATCAGAGAGCCTACGTTTTCATATTCAAGTATTGTGAGAATCTTAAACCGGTTTTGTATCAATGAGTACAGCGCGTCGCTTCGTCAACGCCAACCGGAATTAGCTTAGTACTTGAATATAGAGATCCAAGTTTCTAGAAACATATTGCGTAAAATAGAAATAATTTCGTAGTTTATTCGAAGAACGGTTTCCATAAGTAAACAAAATAAAAATGGATTCTTAAAAGTTTACACAAAAGTATAAAATATCTGTGATTGTAAACTTACCAGTCCCAATCGTCATCGACGTCAGTCGTTTCCGGTTTAAATTCAGCTGCATCGTCCAGCATATCTGCTGACGACGTATCACAACCTACAAAATGTACCGTCATAAATATGTAGCTGATTACATTTGTTTATGTCGGGCAATAGGCATGATGAATTGTTTTCATGTATGGTATCAATCGATTCGTTTTGTTGTGAGGATCAAATGTCTATATGGGGCCAATTGCATTAAAGCAACACAAAAGTCAGAAATGAGATTCAAAATCTGACACTCGCTTTTGTCTCTCAAAACGCTCCTAAGAAAATGATATGCAACAGTGACGTCATGATTGCATAGTCGCCCTGTTCAAAGTATGGAAACATACAGAAATTCTTATTTTAACAGTGAAATATTGCGTTTATGGATATATTTGACGTACAATTTATTTTACAGTAATATATGAAAAATCGAATGGTGTCATTGTTTTTTTTTTTAATTTTGTACTTTTAAAAAATCGTTAAATTTTGAAACTTTGAAGCCTGATATCTTTGAACTATTTCGATAGTTTTCTTTCATTTTCAATTTATTAGGATATATTGATCATTTTGCATCCATTTAACTAAATTTTATTACAAAATTCATCATGTGTCATCATCCCTATTGTCATTCTCTTGTAATTTAAAACAAATGTGCAATCAAAAATATTCCATCCACCCTCACACCGTAAAAAGCACAATGCAATACAATATTATACAACGGAGGAGGACCGTACTCCTCCCCGACCGCCGGTACGATCCACCGGGAGATCGAAGTAACTAAATTGTATAGAGAGAGTAGGTTGTGTCAGGCATTCGTCGAACTTAAGTCTTACCAGCTTGCCTATTTTTAGCACTCGTAGAAAAAGTATTGTATACAATAGTAACATTATGAAGCTTTTCAATTTCGTGCCTACTTAGGTCACGAAGCCACTCAACAAACTTCGTGGCCTAAACACGGTACTCGACTAAAAAGCTCTCCATTATGTCACGATTCTATAAAAAACTTTATTATTGGTCTAATTAGTCTATTGCAGGGGTTCCCAAATTTTCTTTAGGCACGCCCCCCTGCTGCTAAAATGAAATTCCCACGCCCCCCTTCGCTTTGATGCAAGGAAACGGAAGTAAATGGTCTAGCCAGCCCTGTTCAAATTTCCCGAGGCCCCGCGCACCCCTTAGAAAGGGGGCGCGCCCCCCACTTTGAAAACTGGTCCCTGGTCTATTGTTAACCCTCTGCCCTCGGTATCCCATTTGACTGAAGGTGTCTAAAGACTGCATCATACCTGGAGTGCTAGGCCTGCTGCTGTCAACGTCATAATCTGCCACGATGAGCACTCGGTCGTGGCCCGCCAGGTCTGTCTCTGAATGTGTCTTGAGATGAACTGTTGAACCTGGCTCTAAAAACCATAAAGGGGTTTATTTTAAGTTTTTACTCCCGATCGATTACCTCTGACATCGATTACAAAGTCAATGTTGAGCGTACGTAAACTATAGAGACAGAACAGAAATAAGTATCAGTTTAAAAACTAGAAGGGCAATGACTACTTCTTTTACCGATTGAAGATAAGATGGCAGGTCCGTCAAAGTACAGTATAGCGCAGTACAAAAGCCCCTCGCTTATTAGTTACGCCAAATCCAGTTATTAATAAAGATTCAGTTATAAGATGGCAGGCATTAGTGGTAGTTGGTTAATGTAATGTAACGTATATCATTAGTAAGAGTTAACTGCTGCAGTGGTGTTAGAAGGGAACCCACACACGCAATCTTATCATCACTGAGCGCGGCCAAGGCTCGTCCCAGCGCTCCGTGTATGGTCGACTTTACTATAGTTAATGTATCAAGGTCAA
The DNA here is from genome assembly GCA_947086415.1 of Pammene aurita. Taxonomy (NCBI): domain Eukaryota; kingdom Metazoa; phylum Arthropoda; class Insecta; order Lepidoptera; family Tortricidae; genus Pammene; species Pammene aurita. The sequence continues at coordinate 35,268,075 of OX352301.1, read as the reverse complement.
TAATCGACATACTTACGTATATCATTATCATTAGTAAGAGTTAACTGCTGCGGTGGTGTTACAATGGCTCCCACACACGCCGTCCTATCAACACTGAGCGCTGCCAAGGCTCGTCCCAGCGCCGCGTGTGCGGTCGACTTTACTATAGTTAATGTATCAAGGTCAATAATCGACATACTTACGTATATCATTAGTAAGAGTTAACTGCTGCGGTGGTGTTACAATGGCTCCCACACACGCTGTCCTATCAACACTGAGCGCTGCCAAGGCTCGTCCCAGCGCCGCGTGTGCGGTCGACTTTACTATAGTTAATGTATCAAGGTCAATAATCGACATACTTACGTATATCATTAGTAAGAGTGAACTGCTGCGGTGGTGTTACAATGGCTCCCATACACGCCGTCCTATCAACACTGAGCGCAGCAAAGGCTCGTCCCAGCGCCGCGTGTGCGGTCGACTTTACTATAGTTAATGTATCAAGGTCAATAATCGACATACTTACGTATATCATTAGTAAGAGTTAACTGCTGCGGTGGTGTTACAATGGCTCCCACACACGCCGTCCTATCAACACTGAGCGCTGCCAAGGCTCGTCCCAGCGCCGCGTGTGCGGTCGACTTTACTATAGTTAATGTATCAAGGTCAATAATCGACATACTTACGTATATCATTAGTAAGAGTTAACTGCTGCGGTGGTGTTACAATGGCTCCCACACACGCTGTCCTATCAACACTGAGCGCAGCAAAGGCTCGTTCCAGCGCCGCGTGTGCGGTCGACTTTACTATAGTTAATGTATCAAGGTCAATAATCGACATACTTACGTATATCATTAGTAAGAGTTAACTGCTGCGGTGGTGTTACAATGGCTCCCACGCACGCCGTCCTATCAACACTGAGCGCAGCAAAGGCTCGTCCTAGCGCCGCGTGTGCCGTTAACTTTAGCGCTGAACGCGCCTCGATCACTATATATGTGCAGAGGCGCTCGATGGTTTCTGATTCGAGGCCGGAATCCACGCTGTCTTGACGGATGGGGTCCTAGAAAAACGGTATAAAAAGATATCGCCTGGGTAACACTGTTGAACTTGCGCGATCTTCAGGCCTATTGAAAATTGGGGGACAATGAAGACAATTGGCTTAAAAATGTTTTGAGGGCCAAGGTCTGATTCTTACCCCATAAGGCACCTAACTCGTACTCAGGTATAGACCCGTGGTGCCGTGACCAGGATTTTGCTTTTCGTCACGCATACATTTTTTTAATACCACGACGGTGGCAAACAAGCATACGACCCGCCTGATGGTAAGCAGCTACCGTAGCCTATGGACGCCTGCACCAGAGGTGTCACATGCGCGTTGCCAACCCTTAACAAAACAGGAGGATTCACTGTGTTGATGGCTAAAGGAACAAGAGGGTCCCTCGTCGTCAACACACTGGGTCGGATCCTCTTTGAGCTCTTTGGCAGCTCCAGCAGAAACACAACACTATGAGTAGGGTCTAATGCTAATGAAACATATTCATGCGTCTGTCTGTCAATTCACTCGTGATAATTTCAAAAACACTTATAACAAACATGCGTGCATTTTAGGAGATATTACCGACCCTTTGGCTTATTGGCATGATACTCGTAGTCAGGTAATTAATTTAATTTTAGGCTAGTACGTGACTTTACTCGGGGCGATACATTCTTTCTTTCAATTGAATACATATTACTTAACAATAGCTCATGGACCTAATTCTTAAAGAAACTCACTTGAACCGTCACCGTCCTTTCTTTCCTCTCCCCGTCAATGAAAGAGACAGTCTTATCGACCTCCTTGTCGCTCCCTTCTCCATCGCTCTGTTCAGGGGCAGAAGAGTCCGAATCGTTGCTTAGTTCTTCAGCACTTGAATCGCTGCAAGTTAATAGTCAAGTTAACCTTGTTGGTATAGATCTTGGATTTACAGAAAGGAAAATGGCATGAATGATGATTAAATGGACACATACAGGTAATTATAATATGAAAAATTTTTTTTTTTTAAATTCAAATGGCCTGACAGTTTAACTGTTACAATCCTAAATACTGATTGGACTGATGGTGTGTTTGACCTCTTTCGATGCTTTAATATTTATTCTGTTGATGATAACTTGGTTTTTAACTATAGTGCAAAATTTCTCCTGAATAACAGCGGCGATTCTAAGGGTTTTGCAAGCAAAATGAATGGGTTTTGACGGAAGAATGTAGGGCATTAAACCCTATTCAATACCCTATGCAAGGAATAGTGGGCTGGTCCTGTCACTGACACAATTAATCTTTATATATCAACTCACTCGGTAAACAGATGTCCCATAGCCGTAGCGAGTTTATCCATCAGTCCGTTCTCGTTCTCCGAGTCAGACTCGTCCACATCCAACGCGTTGAGAAACGACATGTTGCCGCTGTACTCTGCATCCTTTCTGTTTCCTTGCGGATTCTAGGAATATAGAAAAGATAATTAGAGTCTGACCAACTAAATATGGAAAAAAATATCTGCCTAGGTCTCGGTCACATGGTAGGGTGCCCAGAAGTCTAACCGCATTTCGGTGCTGGATAGTAATGCTGATCCTCTAGGCTAAATATTAGCCAGCCCTCTGGTATACAATAATTCGCTGAAAAGGGCGCTAAGGACAATGAGCACATATCACGTGATAAAAAAGATATTAATAGCGTAATAACTAGGTTAGAAAATTTCTGAGCTATTTATATAAACGTTGTGGACGTCCACAAATGATTGTTGACATTCACGTGTCAAATTTGGTGTAGCAACTTGGTGATCTGACGTCATAATCTCTCTATATGTCCAAGGAGGAGCCTATTTGTCGCCTTACACCATTCTTCTCGTAGTTTTTACTAGCTTAACTTTGTCATTAATTCATAGTATACAGTCGTCGGAAGTAGTATGTCACAATTTGTGGCGCCGTGACCAGGATTTTGCTCTCTACGAAGCATTATAAACAGATATCCCTTTTATCTGCCCATTTACTTTCGATAATCTCAGAAAGTACTAAAATATAATATTGATATGGTTATTATGTGGGTACCTTTATAAATGTCATTTCATTGTCCGTATTATCCTCATCAGCGGAAGTTTCGGATTCGAACTCGTTGCGTTTTCGCGTCCGTTTCCCACCGTCCGTGAAGGATTCCGCGTCTGTCTCCCTTTGAATGGTCGTGTCCAAACGGGACGACATTGGGTACGCTTTAGCCTGCAAACAATTTAATATTTTAATCAACTTTTTTAGGGATTTGGCTTTAAGGAACTTTAGAAGTAGCGCCGCAGTAAAGATAGATTATTGATAGTCTTGCAGCTGATATGATGAACAGTCAAGAGATGTCATTTCACTCTCTTTTGCACTAAAGTTATTACAAAGAGGTGCTCATTCGGTGAAGAGTGCTAGAAAGGTAGCAATAAATCTGATGGAATTTACAGCTACATAATATTGTAATCTGGCGAAACTAAATACAAAACATTTTTACTTTCGCGTGGACAACGTGACCCGATCTCCCATTGTTGGGCTATTTTTAAAGGACCCTTCAGGAACACACCTGGAATATGGTCGCAGTGAGCTCCCACGGCCGATACACGTTCTCGTCACGCACGACGGGGACCGGCTCCAGCAGGGGCTCCCAGCAGCGCAGGCGCTCGCTGTAGCACGACGCATGCGCCGCGAGGCTGGCCGCGCCGTGCAGTGCGCGAGACCAGTCGTAGAGGTTCAGCTCCGCGGTCAACTGCAAAACAAATCAAAATTGAAAAATAATTAAAAAATTAATAAATCATATATTTCTTAGACCTTAACATTATGTCCGTTAATATCTATACTCGTTCTCATTATAAAATAAATCAATTCCATATTATTGCCAGGCTACCAACGCAGCGTCCTATTTAGGCGGGCAACTCAATCTGGACATTTGCAAAGCGATCCGATACCTCTTCGCGTTCGCGTTAAAATCGCTCACCCAAAGACGACGCGTAACGCCTTTTCAACAGACTTCAAGATTTCGAAGGAGGAGGTTATCAATTCGTCGGGATCTTTGTTCTTTCACCGATTATTCGAAGACGGCTGGACCGATATGAAAAATTCTTTTTTTGTTTAAAAGAGCATACTTCACAGTTGGTGCCACGGTAACCAGGCCAGGATCTGATGATGGGATCCTGGAGAAATCGAGGGAACTATTCAACTATTATAGGCATACCTACAGTGATTTGAGTATTTTTTACAGCAGCTCGAGCATTTGCTTTTGGAAAGGTGGAGGCTAAGTGAAGTCGGTTCTTTTTTGTTTAAAAATATTCTAAACCCCACTGTAAGGACAAAACCCCACCGACCTTCAACATCAGCACGGGGACGCGCACGCTCTGCTCCACCTCGAGCAGCACCCGCACGCTCGGCACCACCATGTTGAAACTCTCTTGCACTTTCACCGCTGGGTATTTAGGCTGAAACAGAAATGATGGCTGAATGAGGGTTTTAGAAATCTAGGTGGCGCCACTGTGCCGAGGTCTTTTTGACAGCAGATGTCAAAATCCACAAATAAAAAAAATTAACAACATGATTGGTGGATTATGAATTATGACAGCTGGACCTCTCTGGTGCAAAAACCGATTCAGGAAAGCAGGATTATGCTGCAATCGGAAATAGAAATATTCTCTAGATATCTGATAAGTATGTCAAAAGTCTCTTATGTAGAGTTCCAAAAGACAAAACACAGTACCTTAACTGTGGGTTTTAGGAACAGTTACGAGTACTCTCTGTGGGTTTTTTCCTCAAAAGCCAAAATCTGTTGTCAATATAATTTGATTTACTTGACTGGTTTTGGTTTGCGATGGCATTAAAATATATTTATGTAATTTAACTAGAAGCTTGTAAACAGACTTGAAATTGCATTTCAAGAAGTCAAGGTCATAAAAAAGACAGATAAATAACATTGCATTGCATTGGTAAATAACCTTCTCAAATATTTGTTCCACCTGCAATCTACAGTTTGTTTATTTGTTTGTTGGTTCAACGTACGCTTCTTTAAACTATTTGTTATAAATACTACGGTACATTGTGTTAATCCAAAGTATTGTTATACGTACCTGTACATAACTATCCTCAGGGTTAACAATGACGTAAGGTGCTATCTTCTTGGGAGACCAGAGTTCGTCATCTTGCCTCTCGAACTTGGGGTTGCTTGAAAAGTTGAAGGCCTCACAGTCCGGTATCGTCAGTTCTGACTGGATTTCGTCCATTATATCTACACAGACAAAATTAAAAGGACTTCGGCTAGAGACTCACACGTGGCGGTTGAGTCTTGAGAATAGTTTTTTGTTTATTTTCGTTGTTCAGTGTGTAATATTGATAGCTTATTGTGCGGTGATCAACGAACAAGTGTGCAGGTAATGAAGAATTAGTCTCAAAACGCGTGTAACTACTGTTTGGGTTAGACAACTGGTTGTCGTAGACACGGTCGATCGCCACGTGTTTGTAGGGAGCAGCTATCTCCCTACAAAAAGAAAGGCCTCTACCGTACAACATCAAGCTCTAAGAGCAAACTTTCAACGCCACTTTGACACTGGCAAAATTGTCCGAATGGACAGATGCCATTTTCCTTTAAAAAAAATGAATTCGTAATTATAATTATTGACCTTTTGTTTTAAAAGAACCATGGACGTTACTAGATGTTCTTCTAAGGAATGAACACTTAAATCTTAAGATATGGGTGTTTTTACGGGCTCATTTCAGACCACCAAAATAACAAACCACAAAAAGATTATAAGTATAAATTTTATATTAGATAAATCTCGCGAGAAAGTCTAGTTGAGTTGGAGTACAGAACTGTGAATAGTTTTAGCATTTTTGTACCGCACGAAAAGTTAAAAACAACTATGTCATTTCATTAATCACATTAAAAAAATCTAATATATGTAAATACTCACCTATAACAGTATGTACGGTGGTCGCCGCCAGATGAACCTCTATTTCGGAAACTTTAACGTCAACTTTCACGCCCTCCTCCATGTTCTTAAAGCTCTTCGAGAACTCGAGGTCACACGGCTTAAGCACAAGTTGGGGAGGTAAGTTTTTCAGTTTGGACTGGAGCTTGGACATTATCTGGAGACCTGAAAAATATAGCCATTACAATATGAATTGTCTACGTAAAATCGCAGTGAAGTTAGTACAGTCATGTCGGATGAACTAAATACGCTACCAAACATTGGCAGCGCCGACGCATGATCACCAGGAGGCTTAAACAAGATGACAATCGTTTGCAGAAAACGAATCGAAACGCTATGTGTCTCTCCATCGCACTAATATGGAAGAGTGAGCGAGAGCGTGTAGCGTTTCGTTTCGTTTTCTGCAAACGATTGTCATCTTGGCTACAGGGCCAGCTCTATCAGAGCGCGCGCGTCGCGCCGATGGCCGGCCGGCAGTCGGCAACGCGCCTCGGCAGCGACGACTCACGGAAGAAACTGACAGTTGGTGAACCTTATGTTTTTGCAAAACGCTTTAAAAATTGTCAGTTACTATAGTTCGCTTTTTTTTGAGATTAGAAAAAATTGACAGAACGATGTACCATCAGGTTCAAAATTGCATGGTCAATTTATCAATGAATTCATTCATAAATTGGCCATGCAATTCTGAACCCGATAGTACAAGGGTTCTTTATCATTGTTAAGTACTCAATATAACATTAACGAACACGTAGGCATGGCTTTAATATAAATACAAATATAATTAAGTATGTTGAATGACGGCGTAGGCACTTTGACAGTTGTGACATGTATCATGCCTGATAAATTATCAGGCATGATACATGTCACAACTGTACAAATATAATTAAGTATGTTGAATGACGGCGTAGGCACTTTGACAGTTGTGACATGTATCATGCCTGATGTATTTATATTAAAGCCATGCCTACGTGTTCGTTAATGTTATATTGAGTACTTAACAATATTTTGATAGTAGTTACATGAACGAAATATTTTATTTTTATCATTGTTAATATTCTTGTGAATGTTGCACACTACAAAACCTAGAGAAGAAGATGTTCGAATCGGATGGTCCGATTTTTTAATATTTTCTCGCGTCATCTGTCATTCGTATCTTTCAGTATAGTACCTGGATAGTTTTTTAATATTTAAAGCTTATTGTGATTCTTATTTAAGTAAAAGTATTTGCTTGCTCTATTATTGGGCGTTTGTTTGGAGGGTTATGGCGCAATCAGAGGCAGGCCCGAGTGACATACAACAACAAAAGCCACCTCGTTGTCCACCAAATCGTTTACCATCACCTAAGACAATTGTTTTATTATTAGGAGTTAACTTTTATTTACGAACAGTTTTTAAAGTCAGTCAATTAAATAATTTTCGTGAATACTGATAAAAACCTAGACGTTAAGTTTCCGTTTTAGAACGTAGGTGCGTCACCGTCAGTTTTTCAATTTTCACGTCTCTAACGTGATAATCAAAACGAAATTGTATTTTTATTGTTGTGTTGGATTATTTAATCTGCAAATTGTTATTATTTATTCACAAACGTGCACTCTTAATTATGTTAACTAATCGTTTGTTCGTGTGCTTTCAGTGTGTTTAAATTGAACATTTATAACAGGTTGGCACCTACTGTTTCTATGTTTACTCAATTTCTAATCTCAAAAACGAAGTATAATGTGAACGATCTGATCTGTAAATGAGCTCTTACAGTAAGCTTCCTAATCCATTTGCCTGCTATTGAAACCACGAAGTTCTCAGTACTCAGTACCTACTCGAAAGGCTGGATTAATCGATGAATAGTTCAGTTCGAAGCAGTAACGTGTAGCCTTCATACTTGCTCTATTTTTTTTTTAACCACGACGGTGGCAAACAAACATACGGCCCGCCTGATGGTAAGCAGTTACCGTAGTCTATGGACGCCTGTAACTCCAGAGGATTTACATGCGCGTTGCCTACCCTTTAAGAACCTATACACTCAGTTTTTGAAGAACCTCATACTGTAGCCAATTAGTGAACAGAACAACATGACTTTTACGAATACGGAGTGACGGGTTTGTATGAATATGGATAGTCCAGGGGTTTGATAGACTCGGACGTCATAACTGACCCCTATTGATCCCTATCCCAGGAACTGTGAGCGTTGGAGAGTCTATCAGTTGTAGTCTAAATCGAATTTTGAAACTGATATTGCAGGTGCTCCTTTTTTTTTATACCACGATGGTGACAAACAAGCATACGACCCACCTGATGGTAAGCAGCTACCGTAACCTATGGATGCCTGCAACTCCAAAGGAGTCACATACGCGTTGCCGACCCTTTACAAAAAGGAGGATTCACTGTGTTGATGGCTAAAAGAACCAGAAGGTCCCTCACCGTCAACACACTGGGTTCTCTTTAAGCTCTTTGGCAACCTTACTCACCAGCAGGAACACAACACTATGAGTAGGGTCTAGTGTTATTTAGCTGTGGTTTTCTGTAAGGTGGAGGTACAGTCAAGTGCAAAAATACGTATCGAAAAAATCGTCTCAAAAATATGGTACTACGCACTTATTACAACGGAATAAGATACTATGGGACATATTTTTGAGTAAGTTGAGTACACCCATATTTTACACTTGACTGTACTTCCCCAGTCGGGCTCTGCTCCAGATTTGAGCGATGACATTCGCTGAACGTGCCCTACCACACTAAGCGAGATGGCATTCGCAGTGCCCATACCTCTCTTTTTGGCGTAGTTTAAGGACATACCCAAGTCCGGACATAGTTTAAGGACCCCGGGTCCAAAAATCCCGGCTCCTTCCTAAATTTTACGCATACACCCTTGCGCGTTATAGGGTCTGTCACCTAGTGAACTAATTCAGAAACTTAAAAGTTAAATTTATTGCACTTCACGCTAATAAACAGGTGGTCCTGTGCTGCGCACTACAGAGATAGTACGCACGTTCGCTTAGCATGGTCGTAGAAAAGATGTTTTTTGCCCCTTGATCTGTTGGATGTTGCCTTTTGCAGCCGGGCAAACGAGAAAGTTGTACCTGATAAATATCTTCAGTCATGTATATTAATGGCCGTTACCTGCTAATGAAACCACAAAGTTCTCAGTACTCGAATGGCTGGAGTAGTCAATAAGCAGTTCTGTGCGGAGCAACAACGCGTGGCCCTCAGACTTGCCCTGGTCGGTGAAGAACATGAGCTCCGGCTGACGGAACTGTATGGAGATGGATAGTCCTGGGGATTCCTCAGACACTGATGTAGCTGAAAAAAGCCAATTATAGGGACTTTTAGAAAAAAGGTGTAAAGGGCACCATTTTCGGTACAGTAATTAATTTTAGGTTATTAATAATCAGAAGAGAAATCACGACTGATTTAAACAATACAATGTTTTTCCAGTTAATAATAAAATAATCATTTCTGTGAACAAAATAAAGGCGTCACTAGACTGATAAAACATTAGGATACTTATTTATTTAAAATTTATAATAGGTACTTGCAACTCTAAGTAGAAATAACCATAAACTATCTGGCATATTTTAGAAGAAAGTAAATGTTACACCAGACAGGTTTACGTATGGCAAAATGTTTGATAGTATTTGATTAGTATTCAGGATAGTCACCAGCAGAATAGTAGCCGCTGGTAGAATCACTGGAGCTAGGGAACCTGGCAGGTTTATTGTTGTTCCCCTTCGCATGTTCGCCGACGTAGCCGTGGTTGACTACACCGCCTTCCATGCTCCGTTCACCTATTTAAACATAACATTCATGTAAGAGGCAGTTTTAAAGTGAAACCTATCCAAGACAAACTTGCGGAAAGCCGACCGAGGTGGTATGGCTATGTGATGCGACGAACACCAGATGGCTGTTGTAGCCCAGGGTGCAGAGCAGGTAGACCCCGGACCTGACCCGGCAGTTGTTAGAAAAGACATGCAGAATGGAAATATAAGACCTGAGACGACCCAGGACCGACCGGCCTGGCGACGCATGATTAGAAGGGCCGACCCCTAGTAAATGGGAAGGAGCCAGGCAAAAGAAAATTATATCGGCAAATCGTCATCATCAATATCGGAGCATATTTGTACCATAGCGGTAGGTAATACGAGAATCTTTAATAATAATCACGCACTTGCAGTAGTTATTAAATACGCCTAATGTTCCTAATATTGAATCTAGTTTCGTAAATAATTTTAAAGCAAAAGACTTCATTTAGGCTACTGCACCTTTTTAAAAGAAAAGCTTGAGTTACTATATAATAATTTTAAACAAAAAAGAACCGACTTCACTTAGCATCTACCTTACCAACAGCAAATGCTCGAGCTGCTGTAAAAAATACTCAAATCACTATAGGTGTGGCTATAATAGTTGAAGAGTTCCCTCGATTTCTCCAGGATCCCATCATCAGATCGTGACCTGGTTACAATGGGACCAACTGTGAAGTATACTCTTTCAAACAAAAAAAGAATTTTCCAAATCGGTCCAGCCGTCATCGAAAAATCAGTGAACATGCATAAAAAAAAAATAAAAAAAAAACTAGCAAAAACAAAGATCCCGACGAATTGATAACCTCCTCCTTCGAAATCTTGAAGTCGGTTGAAAAATACTCAATTCACTATAAGTGTGCCTATAATATTTGAAGAGTTCCCTCTATATCTTCAGGATCCCATCATCAGATCCTGACCTGATTACAATGGGACCAACTGTCAAGTATACCCTTTCAATAAAAAAAAGTATTTTTAATTGGGTCAACCGTCTTCGAACAATCGGTACCCTAAAAAAATTGCAATAAAAGCAACAACATAGATCCTGACGAATTGATAATGATAACCTCTTCCTTTGAAACCTTGAAGTCTATTGAAAAACATCATCGTCATCATCAATATCCAACATTTAGATGCCCCGGTTTTGGCCACTTTAAGGAGAGTTTGTTTATTCAGACGTCCGTAATTTTGTGTCAATAAGGAATTATGACATGACACTTTTTATGTACTGAGTCATTGAAAATATATAACTATAATTAATCTCCGCTGTTACGAGTCTGACATTAGATCTTTATTTTTAGGGTTCCGTACCTCGAAAGGAAAAAACGGAACCCTTATAGGATCACTTTGTTGTCCGTCTGTCTGTCTGTCTGTCTGTCCGTCAAGAGCATTTTTCTCAGGAACGCGTGGAGGTATCAAGCTGAAATTTATATCAAATACTCAGGTCTATTGTCCCTTGGAGCTGTGAAAAAATCAAATCTAAAAGCCAACGCAATCAAAAGATACAGTCGTTTATACTGCAAATTTTAGAGTTTTTCGGCACTCGCAAAACCTACGGGGTACTTCCCGTGAACTCAGAAACTTGAAATTTGGCACGAAGCAACGTCATAGAGCACAGACAAAGGAAAAATTACGAAAAGTAGACATTTTTATTAAAATCATTAAAAAATATTTTGTTAAATTTTAAACTTACTACCTTTTTCCTCGTAAACACGTAGAGGTATTAAATTGAAATTAATAATAAACATACTACAACTTTTGCTTGTTATAGGTTTGTACAGAACCCGATAACTGAATGACAACTGATACGTGACAGATGACAGTGTTATCTGTGCTGCCTTAATTTACTCATATATTAACTATAAACTATAGACTTGTAAATTTGTCTATACCTTAATAAAGTTGAAAATGGCCAAAACCGGCACAATGGCCACAACCAGGGCATCTGCCCTACTTGCACCGCAGCGGTAACAGTACAATTTTAAATGATAATCACGCCCTTAAAATACTAAGTATGCCTTGTGCTAACCTAAACTAACAGTGCATCTAGTTTCTTAAAAAAAAAGATGAAAATTCCTTTACCTGGCGCAGCGTCCAAAAGCGCTCGGCACAGAGCCAGTAGGAACGGCACAGACAAGTTGATACGTGTCCGGTCCACTCTGACGTCACAGCTCGTCCCTCTCGCTCCCGTCATCCGCACGGTTGCGTCTATGAGCGGCGGCCGGCACACGGAGATTCCCGTGGAAGCGCGGCTGGTGTAGCATTGAGATTGGAAGATTCTGGAAATAACAAATACTCGTAGTAGTTACTTTAAACAACAGTTACATAATACGGATTTTTAGGGTTCCGTAGCCTAAATGACAAAAACGGAACCCTTATAAATTCGTCATGTCCGTCTGTCCGTCCGTCCGTCCGTATGTCACAGCCATTTAAATACTATTATAACATAAAGTATATTTTGTAATATTTTTAGGGAAGGGCACTCCATACACACACAGCTCTATTTCGTTTTTGACTAAACAAAATGATGAGTTTAAAGTACAGATTGACCAACTTCAAAACCATGTCAAACAGGACAGGGAATACATAATTTACCTAGAAAACAAGTTGGAAGACATGCAAGCCGGTGCTCGGAAAACAAACTTTGAAATAAAAAATGTACCAAAAAAGGAGAAGGAAAGTAAGCAAGATTTAATTGAGATGGTTGTACACTTGTCTGAAACAATAGACTGCAAGATATCAAAGACTGATATTAAGGATATTTATAGAGTTCGGGGAAGGAAACCTGAACAGCAAAATACACCGATTATTATAGAAACCAACTCCGTCTTGCTAAAGACAGACTTTTTGAAGCAGGCTAAATCTTTTAATATTAAAAACAAATCAAAACTATGTGCAAAACATGTGGGCTTTAGGATACACGAAGACACTCCAATCTTCCTTTCGGACAATTTGACAGCTAAGGCTGCGCGTATTCACTTCCTGGCTAGGGATCTGGCGAAGTCAAAGAGCTACAAATTCTGTTGGACCTCGTATGGAAAGGTCTACGTGCGCAAAGATGAACGGTCACCAATCATCTTAATAAAAAGTGAAGAGCAGGTACATCATCTGCTACAGGAACAATGACTAGATTTAAGTAAGATATTTATATTTGTCAGCATGCTAACGTATATTGTTATTTCAATAAGCAGTATAAAAAACATGCTACTGGCGTGTTACATAAACTTTTCAAACATGCTTCAAGAAGAAAACAAGCCTCCTACAAATGACACTACATTTTTTCAAATATACATAACTCTCACTCACACACCTAAATACCAATACCTACGCAAATGCCATCAGTCAGCTCAAGCTATTAACTACTCTTATCGCTCTATTTTACCCTACATGCGACACCGCGATCATGACATGACGAGTTCACTAATTTTAAAAGGATATGGATAGCACAATCAATACTCTAAACGATATAGACAACTTAGAAATAGCACGCTCATTTGAATGTGATGTTTCAGAACTTGAAAAGTACTTACAAGTTAGAAATGATGATTTTACAATGATTGCGCAAAATATTAGAAGTATATACTGCAATTTTGATGATTTTATCCTTACCTTATCAAACTTTAAATTTAACACGGACGTTTTAATTTTAACTGAATGCAGAATAAACCCGAATAAACCCTTACCGCAATTGCAAAACTATGTCTCTTATCACACAGAGCATCTACTAAACCAAAATGACGGAGTCGCTATATATGTAAAGAAAACGCTAAAACATAAAGTATCGGAGATAAAATTACTTGAAGCGTCATGTCTACAATTACAGATATTAAATAAGACCATATTCTGCATTTATAGGTCCCCATCTAACACGAATGCTGAGAACTTTATAAATTCTTTAAGTAACCATTTAGATACTCTTTGTATAAACGACAGCAGTATAATAATAGCAGGAGACATTAATATAAATATTGCCCTCAAACCTACAGAGCCACCTCAAGAGCAAAAGAATAGAACTAATTATTTAAATATGCTTTCTATGTATGGTATACTAGCTGGTCATACTATACCTACCAGACACAAAAATTGTTTAGATCACTTTATGCTTAAAATAAATAAAACTAAACATATGGCGTCAATAGCTGTACTACATACGACTACTACTGATCATTTTACAACTTTTTTATCAATTTCAAAATTAAAAAATCAGTCAACTGCTAAAAAAATAAAAACTGTTATCAATTATGAAAAGGCCATTGAGGAATTAAAAACTAAAAACCTTGCAAAGTTACTCTACAGCAACGACCCTGATTTTGTTATAAACAGCTTAATATATCAACTAACCGAAACTATAAAAACTAATACAAAAGTCTCCTGTATACCAAATAAATATCGGATTATAAAGCCTTGGATCTCACCGGGGATCCTCCGCTGTATTAGAAATCGTAACAAACTGCAAAAAAAGTACGTGCTGACCCTTTTGACGAAATAAATAAAATAACCTACGTTAGATATAGGAACTACTGTAACAAGCTTATAAAAAAATTAAAAAGAGATTATGAAAGGCAGTTACTGGCTAACTCTACTAGAAACAATAAAATACTTTGGAAAAATATTAAAAATATTACTTACACTAATAAAACAAATAGCACAAACATGGCATTGTCTAATCTAAAGTCTTCGCCGATGGAATCTGCGGATTTTATTAATGAATATTTTGTTAATATTGGAAATCAATTGGCTCAGCGTATACAACCCGCAACGAATGAACTTAACAACTACCTGCGTAGTATACCTGCTCAGAGTACGTCTTTTGTACTGACACAAACTGATGATTGTGAAGTACATAGAATACTCATGGGTTTAAAATCGGATAGCGCACCGGGGTGGGACAATATTTCGACTGTCTTTTTAAAAATGGCAGGGTCTGAAATTGTGCCTATCATAAAGCACCTTGTTAATACTTGTTTTAACTTAGGAACGTTTCCAGTCCCCCTAAAACAGGCAATTATCACTCCGGTCTATAAGGACGGGGAGAGAGACAACGTCAGTAATTACAGGCCAATCTCAGTACTCTCGGCGATCTCAAAAATCATGGAAAAACTTATTAATGTTAGGCTTCTGAACTACTTAAACAAGTTTAATATAATAGCAACTTCACAGTTTGGCTTTAGACAAGGGATCTCGACTGAGGATGCTGTTACTGGCCTCTGCTCTCTATTAGTAGAACATCTTGACAGGCGTGAGAAGTGCATGACGGTCTTCTTAGATTTAAAAAAGGCCTTTGACACTGTCTCCCTCCCCATCCTTATACATAAATTGGAAAAAGTGGGAGTAAGAGGAATTCCACTGGCACTATTCAAAGACTACCTCAAAAATAGAAGTCAGAAAACAAAATTGGAAAACTGCATTAGTGAAGCTAAAGAAGTGACGTGTGGTGTTCCTCAGGGTAGTGTACTCGGTCCTACGCTTTTTCTCGTTTATATCAATGATCTGTGTAACATGGAAATAAAAAATGCCAAAATTTACTCTTATGCCGATGACACAGCTGTTACTTTTACCGGTAAATCGTGGGATGATGTGAAGGTTAACGCTGAGGAAGGATTAAGGCAAATAGGAAAATATCTAAACAATAATATACTTACGCTGAATACTGATAAAACCAATTATATATGTTTTGGAATCTATAATGACAGTCAACCAAACGAAGACTTCACCATTAAAATCCACAACTGCAGTAATACCCCTAATATCGCAATCTGTACCTGTCCCGTTATCAAGAAGGTATCACATACAAAATATCTAGGTGTATATGTAGATCAGCGCCTCTCCTGGTATCCACACCTCGAACATGTTTCTGGAAGACTACGAAAATTAACTTGGGTTTTCAAAACTTTAAGAGAGGTCGTGCCAAAAACCTCCACGAAATCGAATTTGTCCAGTAGGGATCTCTTGAAAGAAATTTATATATCTTTGGTTCAGTCAGTGTTGACATACTGCATACCTGTTTGGGGAGGGGCAGCAAAAACCAAGTATCTACAGGTAGAGCGCTCACAACGAGGTTTAATTAAAGTCATGTACTTTAAAAAGCGAAGATTTTCTACAAAAAAATTGTATGCCTTGTCTAAACTCCTTACTGTTCGGCAACTTTATATAAATTATTCTGTTTTGAAAGTACATAGGTCCTTGCCATATGATTCTAGTATAGAAAATAAAAGAAGAAAAAATATTGTCGTGAGTATTTCCAAAACTGGGACCAAATTTGCAAGAAAACAATATCGTAAACAATCAAGTCAACTTTATAATGTAGTAAATACGCATCTAAATATCTATGGAAAAAATTATTATCACTGCAAAAAAGAAATTCCTAAATGGGTTCAGGAAAAAACTTATAATGAGACTGAGCAACTACTCAAGTTATGAGAGTGAGCTCGCAGGCACACACATAACACACACACACACACACACACACACACACACACACACACACACACACACACAGACGCACACACACACACACACACACACACATGTATATCTCATCTATATAGATTTATTAATCTAATGGTAACAATACGTGTACGTTTTAAGAGTTTCTGTTATGTTGTAACTTTTTATGTAAATGTAATTACGTTTGTTGGCAGAGCGGGGCGTCTCAACACAGGTACTGTAAGCCTAAAGAGAGGTCCCAGCAAATGTATAAGGAATATTTGTTAATAGTTAATAAAGATATTTTTCATTTTTTTCATTTTCATTTTCATTTTCATACATGTAACTAATTTTTTACCAAATATCAACATGTTGCACATCAGTCGATAATTCTTTAAAAATAACATAGAGGTCTCTTTGGACATTTTTATATTTTGGGAATATTTTTAGAAATAATCACCCCGAACGTCTAAAAAATTGTGTCCAGAGGGAGAATTAAAATTTGAGAATATACATCTATGCATATTTTTTCAAACGAAAATTATTTTGAACATTATCGGTTTAAGCGTTTTAGAGTTACCTCCAAAAACATCTTCCATAGGCATGTATTTTTTCTTATTCCGTCGAAGGTACGAAACCCTCCATTATGCGTGATCCGACACGCACTTGCCGATTTTTTATAATTACGATTTTAAGCACGAAGATTTATGCTAGCGATAACAATTTGGTGCCGTGACCAGGATTAGACATTCTATTAACTATAGCTTTCAATTTCATGTAAACTATAGCCAATAACAATTAAATTTCAACTTACATATGACCTTTTCAATAAATCATCATCATCATCAGCCAAAAGACGTCCACTCCTGAACATAGGCCTCCCCTAAAGAGTGCCACAAACCACAATGACCGGTTCTGCGCCACCCGCATCCAGCGGACTTTCGCGACCTCATGGCCAGGACCTGATGACCAGGTCATCAGTCCACCTTGTGGGGGGTCTACCCAAGCTGCGCCTTCCAGTCCGTAGTCACCACTCGAGAACCTTTCTGCCCCAACGGCCATCGGTTCTACGTGCAATGTGCCTCGCCTACTGCCACTTTGGTTTCCAGATTCTGAGGGCTATATCGGTTACTTTGGTTTTGTTGCGGATGGCCTCATTTCTGATGCGATCACGCAGAGCGACTCCAATCATCCATTTTCCTTTGGAAGACTTTCAATAAATAACAGGAAGAAATAGATTTTAGTTTACTTACTTCTCTATAACGATCCCGGGATCCGGCCTGATATCTTCAACCAACAAGCTCTGCAGACTAGCCCTCATCTCGGTGCTGCTATCGGAAAAGAAGTCCAATTGTACAGCCGTCTCTCCAGCAGTCAGTTTCGCAAGTCCATGGTTCAAGTCCCGGACTGGGGAGGACAGTACTTCATCCATGTCGGAGAAGAGTTTGAGTTCGATGCCTTCCAGTGTGAATCTGTTGATAAATATCAAAATATGTATGTTCATTCATATCGTCTAAATCTAGTCCCGTATTTTTGTCTTGCAAGTACCAATTGTTAATTTGTTTTACAAGTTATCCTTATCTTATAAGTACCTAGGTATATCTACCAGGAAACTTTAAAAAATAAGTAAGGAATAAAGTAAAATCGACCTTCTTTAATAATAGTAGAATTTATAAGTATACAGAGGTTTATTTTACCTAACGACGGCCTCTTTTCGTATCGGTTCCCCTTGCGCGAAGAAAGCCTGCAACTTTTTCACAGACGCGTCGCTCGGTTGTGTTTCTACAGGAGAACTTGGAATGATGCTGTCTGTAACAAGTAATAAATTAGTTTATATTTATATTATGTGATGAGAGACGGGTCTTTTGTCGTAGGAGACGGCGCGTTTGTGGTAGGAGATATGTCATTTGTGAATTTGTGTTAGGAGACAGCGCGTTTGTGGAAGAAGAAGGCAACTTTGCCGCGGGAGATGGCTCGTATAAAAGACTATTTGTTCGTGATAGAAAACGGTGTCTCTGAAGTCGCAGGAAGCGATTCAGGCTTTACTTGTTCGACTTACCAATATATCTAGTCTCGCTTAAATGACCAGTCCACACGGCCCGCTGTTTACTACGTGTGCAATGTGTCAATGTTGACATGGGCTTCAACTTCGTACAAACGGGAAGGGAGCTCTCTTGCTGATATGAAGCAAATGGTTTATGGTAGGAAACGGAGCGTTTTTGGTAGGAGGCGGTAAGATTTTGGTAGCAGAACGCATTTGTGGTATTTAAGGCAGCAAAAGTCACAGAGGGGATTCATTCTTCAATTCACCAATATATCTAGCCAAGCTAAGATTATCCGTCCATACAGCCCGCAGCGTACCTAAATCCTTATGTCCTAGGTTCATAACCACCGTGTCCATGGTGATGTGGGCGTCACACAATAAAAGATCTCAGTGGCTAGCACTCAGTTGCTGGTGGGAGACGGCTTGGTTGTGACAGGAGACGGTTTGCTTATAGTGGGCTACAACTCCGTAGGGTGGGAGACGGTTTGTTTTAGGTTGTAAGGAGAGATTCAGTCATCAACTCACCAATATATCTAGCCTCGCTAAGATTATCCGTCCATACAGCCCGCAGCGTAGCTAAATCCTTATGTCCCAGGTTCATAACCACCGTGTCCATAGTGACGTGGGCGTCACATAGTAAAAGGTCGCGGTGGCTAGCACTCTGTTGTTGGTAGGAGACGGCTCGTTTGAGGTCACATCGGAGAGAGACCGGCTCGAGTATTGGTTCCTGTGGCAAGCATTGTCCATGTAAGCAATGTGTCATAGTGAATCAGATGTTACTTTTCGAAATTCCATAGTAATTACTAGACTTGACTTATACATTTCGCTAAATAATAGCGTGTTAGACAATACATTCTAACCCAACATGATATTTTTACTATTAGAAAGAGTAGTTTTAAATTGAAAAGTAAATTCTGAAAGATCTCTAATGAATGATTCGGCAGCATGTAAATTAATTATATGGGTACCTTTTATATTATCTCTTGAACTATTGTGAATTGAGTCTTCTAGATCTGACCAAAAAAAACAGTCAAAAATGACAGTAACCAGAAAATGACATAGGTACACGATAATAAAAATGGTGAGATTGTAACCTGCACTTCCAATGTCCCAGCGAGGCTCATAACAGCGCGTGACAGCGTGACATTACTCAGCGTGACAAGAATATTGTCTATCACTGGAGTCTGTACCGGGCTTGTCGCGTCACGCGTTACTTGCTTAAAGAAGTTCTCTATCTGAAGATCACCTGGAAATATATACCCGGTTATTCATAAACGTGTTTCAAATTCTTCTTATCTGTCACTTTGACAGACCGTATTTAACTAAATGAGGTTTGGAACACCTTTATGAATGCAGGATAAATATGCAAGTGAGTGTTTGTTCTACTCCTATAACATTGGCATTCATATTCGAAATAATCTTCCCAGTCATTGGCAACACGCAATTGGCTACTTTCCTGGGTAAAAAAAATATAATTCTATTTAGTCCGTCAGCTAGATTATCAAAAAATATTGGACACGTATTTTTTATTTTGTCAATTAAACAAAAATTGGTAAAGATATAGCCCGTTAAAGTTCCGCGTGACGTCACATTATACTAAAGTGTGACGTCACGCGGAACTTTAACGGGCTATATCTTCACCAATT
Source organism: Pammene aurita (assembly GCA_947086415.1). Classification (NCBI taxonomy): domain Eukaryota; kingdom Metazoa; phylum Arthropoda; class Insecta; order Lepidoptera; family Tortricidae; genus Pammene; species Pammene aurita. The sequence goes on along the minus strand of OX352301.1, from coordinate 35,248,217 downwards.
TTTGTTTGATTGCCAATATAAAAAATACGTGTCCAATATTTTTTGATAATCTAACTGACGGACTAAATATTTTTTTTTAGGAAAGTAGCCAATTGCCATTTCGTGACAAATGTATAATTTTTAGTATTTTTCATTAAGTACATGTGTATTTACTAGGCGTAAGTATTACAATACAATACAATATTCTTTATTACACCACACAAAAAAAAATAAGTACAGAAACATATTTAACAAATGTAAATAATGGTAACAAGAGGCGGTCTTATCGCTATTAAGCGATCTCTATCAGACAACCTTACGACGTATTACGTCACGAATAAACGTTTTCTTTCTTTGTTTCTTTCTTTCTTTCTTTCCACGCGGTTCGATTTGGCTAATGGAATTTGTCCTCTACCTGGATTACCCCCACACAGAACCGTAGATAATTAATTACTCTAGCAGGACTATTGAAACAATCTTACCCATGTTCAAAACGAGTAAGTTTGGTGAGGACTGTTTCTGGGGCAGCAACAGTACTGGAGCGTGAATCTGAAAAGTTAACAGAACAAAATAAAATCAGTTTTCTATAAGGGTTGAAAGAAATGAAAGTTTTTTACTTGAGTACAAACTGCAACACCTTAACTGACCAGTGGTAGACCTTAAGCCAATGTAATAAGGATTGTAAATGGTCAGTTAAAATTTTTGGCGATGACACATAACTGTTGTAGTATATGACCGATAGCTCGTCTTGTTCTGACCAAAAAGGCCCGCAAAACTTAAAAAACGCGAGGAATATTCTCAAAGTATCGTAAAACCACCCAAGTATAGTCTAAAAGCTTTCAATTATGGTCCACAGTGAACTCGAATAATATATCTTCGTTCAGATGTTTTTTTTGTAATTTAAATGACGCAGATCTCAAACAAATATGTTCATAAATAATTTTAAACAAAAAAGAACCGACTTCACTAAGCATCCACAACACCAAATGCTCGATCTGCTGTAAAAAAAAACTCAAATCACCATAGGTGTGCCTATAATAGTTGAAGAGTTCCCTCGATTTCTCCAGGATCCCATCATCAGATCCTGACATGGTTACAATGGGACCAACTGTGAAGTATACGCTCTCAAACAAAAAAATAATTTTCCAAATCGGTCCAGCCGTCTTCGAATAATCGGTGAACATACATAAAAAAAAATAGCAAAAACAAAGATCCCGATGAATTGATAACCTCCTCCTTCGAAATCTTGAAGTCGGTTGATAAATGAAAAAAAAACTAAAAAAAATATATTTAAATTTTAAACAAAAAAGAACCGACTTCACTTAGCCTCCACCTTCCCAAAAGCAAATGCTCGAGCTGCTGTAAAAAATACTCAAATAGGTGTGCCTATAATGGTTGAAGAGTTCCCTCGATTTCTCCAGGATGCTATCATCATTACAATGGGACCAACTGTGACGAAGTATACTCTTTCAAACATAAAAAGATTGTTCAAAATGTTTCCACGGAAGATCGGCGTTAAGATATCCCTAGGATACCTTAACACCAAGCTGAGTGGAAACCCTTTCAGTGACGCTTTATTTAAAATTCTCCTGTAACAATTTGATGTTTATTTTATTTTGTATTACCAAGCGTCCTGATTAAATTATTCTTATTCTTAAAATCGGTGCAACCGTCTTCGAATAATCGGTGATCATACCTAAAAAAAATGCAAACAGAAAGATCCCGACGAAGAATTGAGAGCCTCTACTTTCGAAATCTTGAAGTCTGTTAAAAAAGGAGATTGGGACTTGATTACGTCTTGAACTTGTGAACCATATAAAGTATTGGATTGTAAATACTTTGGTGGTTTTACGGTAGGTACCTTGGTTTTTTATCTGTTCACTTAACAAGAAATATCGCAGGTCAACACTGTCTCAGTGTTTTCGCTTACCAATAGGTCCCACCTAAAAGAAAGTGCCTTCGCGTATGATAAACATGATTGAACAATTACCTCAATGACAAGGTTTATCCGTGCACTCCAGGTCCTAATGCCACGCACTTGTCGCTCGGCTGCCTTCTCCGCCGCCACTACCGCCTCTGAAGCTACGCTCGACGGTATTAGTGGCTCGAGGAATTGCTGGAATTATAATACTTAAGTAATAGTAGTTCACTAGATGGTTTAATCTTGGTTTGAGTCGAGCGTCACTCCAAAAACCTGGATTTATTACTAAATTCAGGAAATACGAGCGTTGTTTAAAGCGAAACAAATATTCCTGAATATGACCTTATAAAACTAATATTTCTGAGTAGTAGAAACTGCAAAATAACCTTTTATACCTACTATCAGTTTATTCATACCACAATCAATCAATCATAATATGATAAAGATCAACAATTAATCCAGCATTTATGTCGAATGAATTTAAGGGTAACTGGAAAGTCGATGGAACTTTAACGGGTAGTTTATGGGTACACCATCCATACCTAAATTTTAATATTTGGCCTGAATCTGTTGTGACAGCTAACTTTCAGGAAATTTATTGCTCTTTAACTTCTTTAACTTTGCTATACAAGGTGTACACAAAATGTGCTTAGTTAACGAGATATAAGCGAAAAACTGAAATAATTTGAGATTTTTGTCCCCCCTCCAAGTTCCACAGGGTCCTCGAGGTCGAAAACTTAGGAGACTTTTCCTAGTAATCCCCCAAACAACCCGTTAAAGTTCCGTTGAGTTCGGATTACTTTCCAGGTGAAATGTAAATAACTGCTGGGCTAAATGTGAAGCAAAAGTTTTATAGTGAACGATATTTTATCTCGGTATAACTTAGTTGTTTGGGTTTCAATGAAACATGGTACAGTCGACGTCAAAGATATCTTTACACTTTTGGACCTTATTACTAAGGGGTAAGATTAAGGAGCAAAAGTGTAAACATATCTCACATTTACTTAGTACACAAGCATCGTTGAAGGTAAATTTACCTGCAGTTGATGCAAAGCGCAGTTCAGTAACACCAGCTGAACTCTCCCCAGATGTATTCTCAACTCGCCATGAGATTTCAACTCCTGCCTGCCGTAATAGCGCGGCGCTGCGCGGACATACTTTAACTCCAGGACTCTGTCTTCATCTGGCCACATTAACTGCAAATTCAAAATGTTATTTGACCGTACGTGAGCCTTATTGCAACGGGATAAGGTCTAATGGTTGTCACCATTATAATTCATAACATGCGGCCGTCGGCGCGCGTCTTACTAGACTTAAAGAAATTTGATCTTTCAATACAGAAGTTAGATTCCATATTTAAATGGCAGCAGTGATAGTAACAAGCGCGCGGCGATTCGGTGTCATTTAAAAACGGAATGTAAATTCACACTATAGTAAGACGTCGCCGTTTGAGATATTTGTGAACTTTATTACAACGAGATAAAGTCTAAAGTTACCTTAGGGTATAAAGTAGCTCCAGCCAAGTCGTCAAGATGTGCCGAGGCGAGGAACAGCTTGAATATCATCCTGTCGTTGGCTCGGAACACACAGTCGCTCTCCAGACCGCATATTCGCAGTTCTAACAACGCTCCGTGTTGATGGCTGAGTTTTATTGAGGCTGATGAGAGCCTGGCAAAAAATAATAATTTTGGGTGATATCAAATTAAGTAGGTAAGTATAAAAAAGCTAATAAGTTATTTTCACAAAAATTTTATTCTTGTTACAATCTTTTATTATAATATTGTATCGTTTCTCAACTAACATTCATATCAAATTTCAAGTCAATCCAACTGAAAATAGTCACTAGATTTGACCAAAACAGGGCAAGTTAAATACAAGCTTGTAAAAACCGTGTTTACAGACAACGGAACCCATTTTGTTAGTGTTACTTATTAAGGTGCGACCACACCGCTGCTTAAAAAACGGCGACGTTACGGAATCGCAGTGACGCATCGTATCCGCACCGTTTTTATCGCATGCTCTCCACACCACTGCTCAAAATACGCAGACCAACGTGTACGCAGTGACGTGCCCCATACGAAATTTTTTTGACGCGAACCTTCCAAACCGTATTTTGAGCAGCGGTGTGGAGGGCATGCGATAAAAACGGTACGGATACGATACGTCACTGCGATTCCGTAGCGTCACCGTATTTTGAGCAGCGGTGTGGTCGCACCTTTAATCTTTATATTTACGTAAACCTAAGAAAAAAATACTTTCGTTAAATAACAACTTTTTTAACACCATAACTTATAATAGTAAATAGGAATTTGATTGTATCTGACGGAGTAGCTAAACTTGGTAGCACTGGAGGATCCGCTTCGGACCGCATGTTTGTTCGCATCAGGGACCGTTCCCAGAGAGACTTGGTCTTCGGCAGGAGCGATTTCTTCAGGGATGAAGACAGAACCTCTACTCAAAGTGACCAGTTTCCACTGCTCTTCAGTGTAGAATGGTGGCATTACCTGACAGAGTAGCTGAACTTGGTAGGACCAGAAAGCACCGTAGGATCCGCTTCGGGCCGCATCAGATAGTCCCAGAGAGACTTGGTCTTCGGCAAGAGCGATTTCTTCAAGGATGAAGACAGAACTTCTACACAAAGTGTCCGGTTTCCAGTGCCCTTGAGTATAAAATGTTGGCATTACCTGACCGAGTAGCTAAACTTGGTAGCACCTGAAGGCACCGGAGGATCTGCTTCGGGCCGCATCAGATAGTCCCAGAGAGACATGGTCTTCGGCAGGAGCGATTTCTTCAGGTTCAACTCGTGACGAGTTTGTATTCTGTACGTCAAACATTTCTTATTAGCTTCATAATAAAGACATTGGCTATATTTATAAGGCAGTGCAGATTCAGAAGTGCGACGGTTGTACATACTAATGGTTTTTTTTCAGAAGGGTATAAACCAACAAAGCAGAAAAACCACTTTTTTTACTTGTGATGAAAGTGTTGTTAGCCTAACCCCAAAAAACTGCAGAAACGTTCCCGCGATTACTGGTTAAACCGGTTTTAAATATCAGCACCGTGTGCCCTAGACTGACAGCAAGTGGCATTAAAGTTCTGTCAGTCCTAAAAACATGGCTGTTCATATTTCTAGTTTAACATGTTAACACTTACAGACAATTAAAAAATTTACAGACAACTAGAGTTAATTTCGTATTTATCGAACGAGCGCAGCGTAAGCAAAGTGAAGTGTGGTTGTAGCAAAAATAAATACAACTTGAGAGTTCGTATATGAGCTGGATCGATCAAGAGTTTATGGAGCTAGATAGCGCGAAAGGATCTTCATAAGGGTCTTGTTATATTGCTCAACTCGTTTGCAAGTAAATTACGAGTTCTCACAGTTCGAGGCGGACTGCTAGTAATATTCGTATCGATCGGGTAATACTTACTCGTCATAAATACAGTGCAAGTAATGCACCATAGACTTCAGTCCTTGTGCGTTTAGGGCCATAGCTATAGGTCCCGTGTCCCCCACCAAGCTCTGTTCCACGCTGTGGAAATGACTGCGGAAGTCTGGGCAGTCGGCACGCACCTGCAGAACACGAACTTTAGAATACAACTCGAAATAGGTTAGCTATATAAGCAGGTGAGGTGTTAAAAATGGTCTTAGTACGACTTTATTTTAAAAGATTAAGAGCATATAAAAATCATTTTGCTACAGAGGCGAATTTTGAGATTTGCCGCCCCGGACCATGGCCCCCTTGGCCCTAGGGTAAATACGCGCCTAAGATATTTTTCGTTTTATTTATATATATGATAATCTGATATTTGGGATAACCTTACCCTATTACTCGTTACAACACTACCGCTGAACGGGCTACCGAAACTGTGAGGCTATCATGGTTAACTTTTCGTATCGGTTACGCAAATAGATGAAATGGAGGGGAATTCCGGGGCCATGATTCGTGGTTAATTCTCCTTATATTTGTGTCTTGATAATTGGTTATACCTACAGATATTTATAGTTTACCTTTCTGTACAGTAGATTCAAAAGTTCCCCTGAACTACTGAGCAACAGCACGTCTCCCGCCTCAGTGTGTTCCAGTAACGACGCCTGTAATATTGTTCAATTGGATTACTGTACCTTAAATATATAATATTATGGATAGTACAAAAATAACATGAAATAACCCCTTCCATCCCTTACAATTTCATGCAGAGCGCAGAGCGATAGTAAACAGCAAACTGCCTGCCCTGACACTCTTGATCCAAAATCAGTTATAGATAACCCTACCTGTGTTATGCACAACTGCACCGCAGGGCCATATTGCATCAGTGCCACGTCAAGGCACACTTTGCTGATGCTTAGCAGGACGTACGGACGGTCCTTGTCATCTTTTGTCGAACGTGAAAGGTTGATTACGATCTCACCTGCAAAGAAATGTGGTTTTGCAAGAACACTACACACACTATTTTATAGACGAAGGTTATATACAAATATCTTTGTTTCACTCACCAACTACAAATCTGAGCAGTGTATTAATATTGTTACTAGGCGAAACATTATCATCGAAACCAGGTAGGTCCACGGAGCGGGCGTACACTTCCATATCTTCATCGCTGTGCTCTGACGATATGAATACTTGATTGGACTCTTGGAAGCCTAGTTTCGCGCCGGCTCGGTCGAATGTTGATTCCGCTGTCCTGATTGTGAAGTAAAATTTGTAAAAAACCTCATTTTTTAGACTTGAACATAAAATTAACTCACAAAATGTAAAATTATAGCGATGTTTCGAGCTTTGTGTGCCATGCTCGATGTGATATCATTAGAAAATCATACTCCTTTGAAGATTACCTTCGAAGATTAAATTAAAACTATAAATATGAGGCTATAAAAGCTTACTTGTTCCTACTCAAATAAGCAGCTACAATCTTCTGGCGCAGTTTAATCAACTCCCCATGTCGTGGGTCACACGGTATCTAAAAAAATTAACACACAATAACCGTAAAATTTGTATACACATCAGGAATACGAATACACTTGAGGAACCAACTACTACAAATGTTGTAACCAAAAAGTGTAGTAGAAGTAATAAGCTATACTCATCCCTTTTCTTGTGGTGAGGGTACTAACGTAAGAAAAATATAGTATGTTTCCCTCCATCTATGCTTGAAGTAAGACAGAATCTAGCTAAACTATAGAACCAGTACAAAGAGTATTGGGCACAGACAAGGTGTAGACTCAGCTTATGTAAATAAGTTATTTCGCCGGCTAAAAACGCCCTTTGGAAAAACATCTCATGACCATTACGAATGACAAGTAATGCTATTTGGTCTACTAATGTACTAAACGCCCCCATCATTTTTTTACCAGTCAATTTGACCCACATACATTTGTAATGAACAGAATGCGAACCAATATTTTTACACCACGTCAGTGACAAACAAGCATAAAGCACTACCAGATGGTAAGCGATCACCATAGCCTACGGATCCATTACCTTATCCTTCAACATCGCGGTCATCTCGGGTTCTTCCAGCTCCTCAGCGTAATCCCCGGAGTCCATGAACGACACGGGAACAGTATTGGGCACGGGCACCGGTAAGTTGTCCAGGAAATCTAGCAGGGAGGCGATGGTGCGCTGAGATAGGTTCAGCTTCACGCTTGAGAGGGATACGTTGAGTTTATATCTGTGGAACACACAGCTACTTAGTCAACTTGACATTTAGTAAGATACTTCTGACCATGAAATTTATTATTGTGTCAATTGTACCATACACTTATACTGTTACCATACACATAAATATTTGCGACACATTTTCGGAAAAGGTACCATTCTCTACAAGTTGTAGTAACAGTCATAGTTGTTGATGGAAACTTTCCAGGATTGCGGAATTTTTACATGATAATATTTTACAAACTTATCACAATTCCATTATTTACAAACATACAAATAATCACAAAAAAACATTAAAATACTAATCACAATTTGTTATGGCGATTGAAATTTTCCGTTTCTTAAATTTAAATTTGCTATATTTCTTGTCATAATTTCCATATACGTTCGAGAACTTTTCCAACTTTTTGCGAACTTTTGCAACTGGCACATCGGTAGTCATATTTAACCCATGGCATTATTATGCCATGATTTAACTTAGCGTTGTAGGTTTGTAAATAATAATATTGCTTACGTATAACTTTGGATAGATTATGGCAGTTTCCTTTGGCACATACAAAATTGCCTTACCGGTAGCTTTAAATATATACAATCCAACAAAATCAAAATACTAATCTAACTATACCTTGGTAGCAGTTTATAGTCCTTCTTAATGCTGTTTGAGAAGACGACTTGAGCCTTCATTCGCGGTACTAGATGAAGTTCAGAGTCGGTTTGGCGTCGTGCCTCGCGCCAGGTTTCGACGCCTTCACAGAATAAAACCTGATTGAAAAATAAGTGTTACAAATTGGAGTACTACTTAAATGTACTATGTATCACTCTTTTTCCAGGCCAAATAATACATGAGTACGCTTTCCGTAATACTTTCACTCTAAACACATAACGCACGCAATACTAATCAATCAGAATGTGAAGACTTCTTCATATTCTGGTAAAGTTTAACATCTGTCAAATTTTCATTTAGGATGTATAAATATTTAGGTTTCACCATACCTGACAAGAGCACTCAGCGTGTAGCCTGTCATACAGTCTCTCTTCCAACTCCATACACGTAGCATCTTCCAGCGCCAAGTTCGAGGGTTGAAGATCAGACTTAATGATGATGCGGCTGATGTCCACAACCATTAATTTGCCACTCCTGAAAGCAATAAATACTATCGAAAAAAGTAACAAATGCTGCTTGGAATCCTTATGACTATTTGAGAACAATGCAAGAATAAACAAATCAGCTAAAAATATTAAATGATTCTTATAATAGCCTGAAACTGCTTCCTTCGAGCTTAAATCAGATCATCGGCCTACCGTGTAGGAGGGGATTCTCCGACTACATCCTCCGGCTCGCGATTTTCACTAAATAACTTTTCTGCCCTCGGCCAACGGTTCTACAAGTAATGTGCCCTAACCACTGCTACTTAAACTCTTTAAACCTTTACTAATAAACTAGGTTCCATTATCCATTATAACAGTTGTACCATCGCCCACACTGTTAACTGCCCATCGGTGGACCTTATGCCTTTATTAATAAGGTCCACCGATGTACAGTTAAGAGTGTTGCTGTTTGTACGTACAGTCAGCAGCAGAAGTAGCTAAGTGGGTACGGTGTTCAAAATGAGGTCTTATGTTCTTGACAATAAAGTCGTGTCAAGCTCACTTTAAACACCTCACCCGCTTAGCTACGTACTGTACTCTGTTACTACTTACTTGCTAGAACACCCATATTCCGGAACAATAACACACGGTCCCTTCACATCAACGTTGACGTGGAACATCTTCTTCCTGCTTACCGCATAGGCAAGAACTGATCGTCCCATGACAGCGGCCTTGTCTGCCGCGTGAGATAATTCTTCGAAAAGTTCTTCGGACGTCATTGAGTGGGTTTGGAAGAAGTTTATCAGCTCGGTGAACGCGTGCTGTTGAAGAATAGAATAACTTTATGGGTAAATTCGCGGATTTAAGACACTTATGACCATTTTTTCTAGAGCTTGTCTGTCTAAAGAGAAGTGTCGTAGAATAGGCATAGTGAATTTTTTTCATGTATCAATCGATTCTTTTTGTTGTGAGGATCAAATGTCTATATGCAGCCAATTTCAGACACACAAAAGTCAGAAATTAGACTTAAAGTCTGAGATTTGCATTTGTTTCTCGAAACGGTCCTAACAAAATTAAGTGCAAAAGTGACGTCACGATCATATAGTCGCCCTGTTTAAAGTACGGAAAATGTATGAAATTGCTATTATTACAGTGAAATGTTGCGTTTTTGTATATGGTTACCATACAATTTATTTAACAGTAAAATGTTAAAAATCGAATGGTATCATTGTTTTTTTTTAATTTCGTACTTTAAAAAAATGTAAAAAAAAATTAAATTTTGATGCGATATCTTTGAATCATTTCAATAGATTTTTTTAATTTTTACTTTATTTGGATATATTGGTAATTCTGCATCCTACCAACAAAATTTTATTGCATAATTCAACATGTGTCATCATCCCTATTCACTGGTCCCCATATCAACAACGACACTTGTCTTTCCGTACAAACTGTTTAATCGGATAACCGGCCAAGTGCGAGTCGGACTCGCGCACCGAGGGTTCCGTACAAACATATAGGTATATAAGTAAAAGTTCACCCATTGCATTGACATAGAAAATTGATTTAGTTACAGCTTAAAGGTATTATAGACCTGAGTATTTGATATGAATTTCAATTTAATACATCTACGCGTTTACGAGGAAAAAGGTAGTAAGTTTAAAATTTAAAAAAAAATATTTTTTGTATGATTTTACTAAAAACATCTTTTCGTAATTTTTCCTTTGTCTGTGCTATATGAAGTTTCTTCGTGCCAAATTTCAAGTTTCTGAGTTTACGGGAAGTACCATTTAGGTTTTGAATTTGTTGCGAGTACCTACTCAGTTTCAAAATATGCGACTCAAATTGCTATTTCTTTTTTGATTGCGTTGACATAAAAGTTTGGTTTTGCTACATCTGAAAGGTCCTATAGCACTGAGTATTTGACATAAATTTCAATTTAATACCTCTACGCGTTTACGAGGAAAAAGGTAGTAAGTTTAAAATTTTAAAAAATATTTTTTTGTATCATTTTACTAAAAATGTCTAATTTTTGTAATTTTTTCATTGTCTATGCTATATGACGTTGCTTTGTGCCAAATTTCAAGTTTCTGAGTTCACGGGAAGTACCCCGTAGGTATTGCGAGTGCCGACAAACTCTAAAATTTGCAGCATAAACGACTGTATCTTTTGATTGCGTTGGCTTTTAAGTTTGATTTTTTCACAGCTCCAAGGGACAATAGACTTGAGTATTTGATATAAATTTCAGCTTGATACCTCCACGCGTTCCTGAGAAAAATGGTCTTGACAGACAGACAGACGGACAACAAAGTGATCCTATAAGGGTTCCGTTTTTTCCTTTCGAGGTACGGAACCCTAAAAATAAGAAGATGGAATAGAAAACTAGTGTTTATTATTAGTGCCTATGTATTATGTGCAGAGGTCGGCGGAGGTGATTTGCCTTATAATATGACGTGACATGTCAAATTATAGTCGCTGTAATGCGTAAAAGGCATTGTTCTTTTGTCGGAATAGTAAGTGAATCGGCAAACAGCATTGTCAAGGCAGTTTGTGCATCATGTTATTTCGCAAGCAAGGTCTTGTCAATCGCCTACTGGTTAAGAAAGTTAATTTAATTAAATGTAAGGTATTTTAATTCAATCTTATGTTAATTTATTTTATTTTAATCTAAATGTTATATTGAATGGGTTTGTATAAATGGGTTGTGGGCATGGGTTGAGGTATCTCAATAAAGAAAATTTTATTTATTTATTTAATTTTATTATTTTCTGTTTTAGAAGAATGGTGCCTCCCTGTTTCTCGGGCGGAACCACTTAGGGATAGAGGTTTTTCTTAAAAAACCGATAGTTGTTTTACGTTTATACGTGCATTGTAATATTGAAAATAAAAACTCTGGGATAAGAAAAATGTTCATAGCGAATAATTTCTCTTACTCATTTTTTCTCTAGCGTGGAGAACGCAGAACCTTTTTTTTCCAGAAAGACAATATAACAGTTCGCTGGCTTAATATTACAGGGTTCTATGTTGCATTTTCGGGGTGGTTAAATTTAGACTTAGTGTCACTATGACAATGTTCAAATTTTGATTCCATAAAAGTGAAACATAGAGCCCTGTAATATTAAGGCAGCAAGTTGACAGACATGTGAACTCACCTCCACATAAGTAACCTCCACAGGTTCCAGCAAGCAACACAACCCATAGTCCGCTTCACTACTCGCCGGATTCTTCTCTATATCCAACGCGAGTAGATTCGTACTGGTAGGAGATCCTTTTTCAGCTGTCAGCAGAGGCACTAGCTCTCCGTCAGAGGATAGACCCTCCATGACTATGCTTTCTGCTCGCGCTGAAATCTGTAAGGAAAGGACTTAAAACTGACTGCAAGGAAAAAGGTTATAAATCTTAGTCTATGGTAAGGTACAATTTCCAATATTTCAGAAAACATCTCCAAAATATACATATAATAAAGTAAAGTAAAAATATTTTATTAACCATAAATACTTCCTAAAAAAATACAGATTATCAGTGACTGTTTCGTGGAAGTCGGAAACATACGAGAAAATAGTATGTTAATCTTACCTTATAAGCTTTAGCTGAAGGTCTAGTTTCCAGCGACGCCAGGAATTGAGTGAGTGTCACACCCAAAACTTCCTTGTTTCTGTTCAAGAGAGTCAGTGAACAGTTTGCTAGAGTTAAGTTTAATTTATGCTCTGAAAATAATAAATAAATAGTTATTATATTCTTACATCAATACTTTTTCAACTAACTTCAAGATTTCGAAGGAGGAGGTTATTAATTCGTCGGGATCTTTGTAACGGCTGGACCGATTTCGAAAATTCTTTTTTTATTTGAATGAGTATAACTTCACAGTTGGTTCCATTGTAACCAGGTCAGGATCTGATGATGGGATCCTGGAGAAATCAAGGGAACTATTATAGGCACACCTACAGTGATTTGAGTATTTTTTACAGCAGCTCGAGAATTTACTTTTGAAAAGGTGGATGCTGTGTGAAGTCGGCTCTTTTTTGTTTAAAATTATTAATGCATATTCTGATTTTTTGTGAATCTAACACTTACCAATATATTGTTTGGACTTGTCCTTTGGCGCTCCTTCGACATAGCCTATTAGTTCGCAAACCTGAAATTAAGATATATAATCGTAAATACCTTTAGTACGTTGGCTCCATCTTAGAATTTCTTTTACACTTTGAAAACTAGACACATTAATCATAAGCAGCAAACATTAAGGGAACTCACAATGTTCACTGTACTTGTAAATATGATACTTCTCAATTCTATGCGAGCACTCGGTAACAACTTTAAGTAACAGCAACACGAATAGCTTATCATTAGTAGACCTTATACCGGTGTCCTGCCTTTTTGCCGAAAATTGTATTGCCGAATTTCACTTGCCAACCAACTTTTCGCAGACGTTTCATTTGGCCGAATAACTTTAACGAAATAATTATTTCGCAACCATTTCATTTACAAAGCCCGTAGTTGGGAAATGAAAATTACCTACTAGGTTGGGTTAGGTTGGATTATGTACGGCCACTGGACCATCGGAGCCATCCGGCCCGTCCTGGAAAGATGGGTCGGTAGGAAAGGGGGGTTCCTCTCCTTCCATCTTACCCAGGTCCTCTCGGGGCATGGCTGCTTCGGGAGATACCTGTGTAGGGTGGCGGGACGAGAACCGACGACGGAATGCCACGAGTGCGGAGACGCCGAAGACACGGCGCTACACACACTGGCAGTATGCCCAGCGTGGGCGGAACAGCGAGCCGCCGCCTACACTCGTACCGTAGTAGGAAACGACCTCTCCCTGCAAGCCGTGGTGGAAGCCATGGTTGGCGGTGAGAGGCCGTGGAAGGCGGTGGCCTCCTTCTGCGAGGATGTGATGGCGCAGAAGGAGAGAAGGGAGCGCAACAGGGAGGAAGATCCGTCCTCCCAGCCAATGCGCCGCAAACGCGTGGGGCGGCGGCGGTTGGCATACGACCGCCGAATCCCTCCATAAAGAGACCTGTGGGTGGCAGGCTCGGGGACGTCTGTCGCCTACAAAAAGGTCCCTGCGTGGGCGGGTACGTCGCGTGATCGACGTGCCAACTGAGGTGGAGGGGGGAAATATCCCCCAGAGACGAGTCCGGAGTCCCGGACAGCCGCTGGCGAGGTCGCGGAAGTTGTGCTTCGGCGTCCCTGTGGCCTCGCCTTATAGGGTTGAGGCGGCAAACAGAGGGGTTTTTAGTGGGTACACCATGGGTCTCATTAGCCCATATGGGAGTCCCACATAACCACTGGGGCCCGTCCCCGCGCCTCAGTGGTATGCGTAACGCATTTTCCTCTCTTAAAAAAAAAAATAAAACTTCTGCGAAAAGTTGGTTGGCAAGTGAAATACGGCAATACAATTTTCGGCGATAATACCCTAGACCCCTTATACCATTCACATAAGACTCACAAATAGTCAGAAAAATGTGCCAACAGTACACAAGCAATGTACCTTCTTTCTCTCAGGGCTAGACAGATGGCTCCACAACGTCTTCCGTTCAGTCTTGACACATAGCTCTACCTGTGGTTCCTCCTCTTCGCTCCGCCACCAATCGAACTCGGATTCAACCACTTCAATGCGGTCTGGCTCTTGAGACAGTAGCTACGGGAAGGAAATATTATAAGTGAATACAAAAACTGAAAATAGATGTCATATACTTCATAAAAAGTGACCAAGCCCTCCGGTGTCCGAGGCCAGATTTGAACTGGCGTCTTCAGCTTTCGCGGCTGACGCCCTGAATACACAAAATAAACAAAATGGACACTACACAGATTCAAGTACACTGTGTGACAATGACGTGACCCTCTAACTCCTACCAAATAAGAATAATTAATTGGGATTTTTTTCATGAAATACAGTTTTTTTATTTTGCTTCAAATAACTCCATGCTAATTCTAATTAATTAGTAGTCCGCCTCGAACTTAGAACTCGCGATTTCCTTGCAAACGAGATGACCAATATAACAAGACCCTTGTGATGATTTTTTCGCGCCTTCTAGCTACATCACCCCTTGTCAATCTTGCTCATATCCTCCCTCCTCGCGTCGTGCACCTCATTACTGAGGGTCGTGATTCCCCCAATGGGAGATTAATTTGTCTCTAATGATGCTCCTCCATCTGTGTCTGTCTTTAGCATCATGGAGGGCATCATGTAGCTTGGTGTTGAGTGTTGAGCGGATTTGGTCGGACCACCCGACTGGGCTTCGACCTCTCGGCCTTCTTCCATCGACCTTGCTCATATACGAACTCTCAAATTGTATAAATCTCTGCTACAACCACAACAAATTTCATAAAGAAAATAAAAACTTTACTAAAGCTATCGCGGAACAACTATTCAAAATTTAAAAGCCATCGAAATTCAGGGACGTCTAGGTATTCGGCTGACAGTTCCGTTGTGCCCGAAGTGGTTTGTAAGAACTCACTTCGCTTACGCTCCGCTCGTCAGAAAATTCTGAGACGCTGAAGATTATTTTTAGCCAAGTGTACCTTAAATCTTGGTGCCGTGACCAGGATTGAAGTAATTTTTCTGTTTCTAATACATAATGTGAGTAATGTGTAAAAACTTTTAAAAAAGGTCAAACACTGACCTCATACTTAGCGTGTTCCCTGGCTATGACCACCGACACAATCGGCAGGCTATCCTCACACTGCTGCAAGTCCAACTTCAACTCCGTATCATGAGGACTCCTCAAGGTGCTCTTGTAAGTCTGTTTATAAGTGTTATAGTTTGCTCTATGCTTTTGTATGGCCGCCCAGGTGTAGGGACGGACACGCTGTTCGACCACTACATTGTAGGCGTAGCGCCACCATTTCTTTATGTCCTTGGATAGGGGGACACCGGGGTGGAGGTGGCGGTATTTTCTGGGGAATAAGATGTTATCATAAGAACTACAGAAGAATATTGACGAAATCAAACGAACTGTAATGGAGACTGAATGTATGGTTCCTTTGACCACCAAGCATCGGACACAAAATACGTGCCACTAACGCCAGAGAAGAATTTGCGCGAGCGTACTCGGTTATATTTCGGACGTGACATTACGCGCAGGCGCTGAGGCTGAGGGCACGATGATTTGAGATCTTGGGTGGTCAAAAGGTATTCATTAGGTTTTCTTACTTTAGCGCTGGTCTTTAAACAGCGAAAATTATCATAATTTCCAGAGTTACAAAAATTTATGCGGTGATTTCCATAATTTTGGTCATTAACGATGGTTATCTTTGATAACTAGTAGTACCCTAAGATAACTGGTATTACTTCAAAAGGTAAAATTCTGGCGACAGACATTTAACTGTCGGGCTGATCTAACCTAACTTCAAGCTTAAAAGATAGGAATTATGACTATTGGCTTCACTCTCACCTATTCAACTGAATCCTATGGAAAGAAGACAGCAGATTTTCAATCGAGAGGAACTGCCGCCTTGAAAGCTGCAATGCGCTGTCTTGCAGCATGGCATCCAATAGCAGACGAGGGACGCGTGCCTCGCTGGAGCGATTGATGAGGACCTTTACTTTGCAGGTCACAGGTTTTAGTACTGAAATCACAGACATAATAAGAATATAGGAAGCTAAGAAGTACTAGTATAAGATGACTTCAATTACAATATAGCCAAGCTATATATCTCCAGATTGAATTATATAATAAAAGGATACTTACAAAACTCAAAACCCTCATGGTGCATAGAGAACTTATCCAATCCAGTCATCATGTAATGTTTCCAGTTGTAATACTGCATGGGAGTAATGTTGGCTATCTCTGCGTCATCCAAGGCAGTGGCTGTTGGGTTCCAGTACAAAGACAGTGAGTCTATACGCATCATCTGGTATACTGTTGATGCGTTGGCTGGAGTCACGGAGGGTTTCCATTTGCTAAAAGAAAGCGTAGAATCACTTAAAAAATTGTCCCAGTTGTTTAAACAATAAGTACAGTCGACGTCAAAGATATGTTCACACTTTTGCACCTTACTATAAAGAAGTAAGGTGCAGAAATGTAAACATATCTTTGACGTCGACTGTACAACAACAGGAAAAAATTTAAGGCACAGAAAAATAAGTTGCTCCAGTTAACCTTTGAGCAGATTAATGGAATTGGAGAGAATAGAACTGCCAACATAGTATTTTGTAGTGTTAATAACAAGACATAAACATGCAGAAAACTAAGAATTGTAAGTATCTTCTTTCACTAGGTAAGTAAAGTAACCAGAAAGTGAAGGAAGCCCAACCAGACCCAACTTTAGTTTTCGGATGTATCAATATTTATTGTGAATATCCTGTACATGGTTCACTGAGAACACTACATCTACTACTTGAATTTGAATTTGGGTTGGTATGATCTCTACTGTCTGCACCCAACGTGTACTAAGCTTCTTCAGCCATTTGAGCAGATCCGGGCCAGAGAGTCTGGAAAAGCATATAATGACTGGACGCATGTCAAGGAAGAGAAGAGATGGCCGTATGGCTGTAGCCATTGGGTGGACGTCCATCACTAAAGCCACACTACAGGCAAGCATGCATCGAGGCCTGGATCTTGTGGCTTCGAGAGCGTTGGTGAAAAATCTCCACAAGTGTCACTTCCCTCAGCCATGAGGATTCGACAGAGAAGAAGATGATCAGAAACTTCAATACACTCACCTGTTAGTAGTTTCGATGGATAAACTCTGTAAACACAACCCGCAAGCCAACGGACCATCCTTCGAGCTGATCGAGTCCTCATATCTGACATGTACATTCCTCACATAAATCTGCAAGTTATTCACTATAGCTGTGAAGAGGGTCTCAAAGAAATTCTGCGGACCTTTCAGAATCTCACTCTCAGCTTCTAAGTCTTGAAGTATCTTCCTCTTTGCTGCTCTAGTGAGTCGCTTCTCGCGTTCAGGGTCGAAGTGGCTGTTGGATATGGCTGGTCCAACTAAGACGAGGACGTCTTCGATGTTGACAATGACGGGTTGAGTGTAGAGGCCGGACCAGGGTATTTGGAGGTTAATGCGGCCGATGGTACCGATTTTGACATCGATCGGGAGGTCGAGCTCATACTGAAAAGGAAAATTCACTTAGTATTTAGTCAATGTGACATTTTGGGTAATCCAGGTACCTAATATTAAAGAAAAGTTAATTAAGTTAAAACAACACAGAGAGAGTATAAGAGAGGTATGGGCACTGCTAATGGCATCTCGCTAAATGTGGTAGAGCAAGTTCAGCGAATGTCTTCTCGCTCAAATCTGGAGCAGAGCCCGACTGGTAAGTACCTCCACCTTACAGAAAACCACAGCCGAATAGCACTAGACCCTACTCATAGTGTTGTGTTCCTGCTGGTGAGTAAGGTTGCCAAAGAGCTCAAAGAAGACCCAGTGTGTTGACGATGAGGGACCTTCTTGTTCCTTTAGCCATCAACACAGTGAATCCTCCTTTTTGTAAAAGGTCGGCAACGCGCATGTGACTCCTTTGGAGTTGCAGGCGTCCATGGGTTACGGTAGCTGCTTACCATCAGACGGGCCGTATGCGTGTTTGCCACCGTCGTGGAATAGAAAAAAAAACACTTTTGGTTAAAGCACCGAGCGATTTACAGCTCCAAACAGCTAGAGTCAAATCTGCCAGTCCTGCCACTTCGCTGCTACTTATTGTCGGAGATTTTGCCACAATCATACCGTGGCATTATCAACTCCGTTGTGTCACTGTGATACTGCTGTCAGCCATCCGTCTGACTGCCGCTCGAAAAACATCGCACTGACTTTAAGCAACGTCTCATCCCTGCATTACTCATCATCATAATTTGGCAAAGTATAAACGATGTAATGAAGTGAGATTTACAGGGTCCAGCCGAGGGTGCCAGGACTTACCAGAGCTTCTAGTTATATAGTTTTAGCTTTACATTCAAGTTGACATGTCTAGAGACGGTGCCAACCCTACCTCTATGAAAAAGCATAAGATCCTCCTGGTGTATCTTTAGGCTTCGCAAAGTGACATTGCTGTTAAAGGCAGCCTATTGGTTGATTTTTGGCACGTCTCCTCTCATCTCCACCTCAGTGAAAAGGCAGCCTTAGGATTTCCCCACATCTATCGACGCGGATTCGGCAAAATCCGGTGGAAAAAAGCTTTATAACCACGCAATAAGAGCGAAATGGACGTCGACGCGTCGGCAGGCGTCGGCCGAGCCGATCCGAGCCGAACCGTGCCTTGTTGGCTCTTATTGCGTGGACATAAAGCTTTTTTCCACCGGATTTTGACGAATCCGCGTCGATAGATGTGGGGAAACCCTTAGGGATTAAAATCTATATTAAGTTACCTATCTAAACAATGAACTTACCAGAGCCTCTGGCTTCAGCTTGAGCTCCGTCAGGTTGACATGTCCAGAGAAGATGCCGACGTTCAGGTTCTCCGTGTCCAGGTCCTGCACGTACTTGCCCAGCAGCCGGTTGAGGATACCGGCTACCGCGCCCTCGAACATGATGATGGATTGGTTGGCTGCAACAGAACGTAATTGAATTGAAAACAGGAGATTATAAGCTAAGCCCCATTTCCGACGAGATATTATATTATCAGACTATTTTGCAATAGTGAGTGACAATGAGATGAGTTTAACAAGATGAAAATTCGGTTCATAAACTCACGATTTCATAAAGATGATGATGATGCCTCAATTATTCAATCTTTATTTGCTAGCTCAAGACAGTACTTAGTACTAACTACAAGTTTAGTTTTATCTTTTAAGTCAAGCCGGCCAAGGTAAGTATAAAAAAATATCAGAACATGCACTTTATCGCCTTGACATAGAGGCGTTGTTTAGATATTTGTAACCACCTTGCCCGCTCCCATATATCTGATGGCGACTGTACCTGTTGGAAATAAAAAGTAGAAAAATAATCATTCCTCGAGTATCTCACTCAGGTGTATTTAACGGCACTACGTGAAATCCCTTGGTCAACAATACACTATTTTTAAACGATTGCAGTGTCACTTTACGCGTTTTCCAGGTTAATTAATGACGATTAAGTTTACTGAATCCCGTACATATTTCGACCTTATCCCAAGTAACTTCACACAGTAACACCAAACGACTTGACCTCGGATTGCCACGGACAACATGAAATAAATAAAGTTACTAAGTTTACCGCCTATCGATCAGACGCTGTCTGCCTGTCCTACCTGAAGATTTGTTGCTACCACTCCTAGATATTAAAATATCAAGCATCATCAATCATGCTCTTGTTGGTGGAGCAATTGCCATGTATGTCTGTCCTTTGCCTTCTCTTTTACATAATGATACGAGACTAATGGCCTATTTCACAATCTCCAGTTAAAGCACATCTGTCAGATAAATGTTTGCTGTCCTTTTCTTTTGTATGACTGGCGAAAAGGATAGCAATAATTTTCACTGGCAGATAAGTTTATCTGGAGATTGTGAAACAGGCCCTACGTCAAATATCAAGACGTACTTAATGACAGATATGTGGACGAATCCATACTAATATTATAAATGGGAAAGTGTATGTGTGCGTTTGTTTGTCCGTTTTTCACGGCAAAACGGGGCGACGAATTGACGTGTTTTTTTAAGTGGAGATAGTTGAAGGGATGGAGAGTGACATAGGCTACTTTTAGTCTCTTTCTAACCCCCCACTTCCCTAAAATGGGGGGTGGAAGTTTGTATGGAGCATTCCGGGGGGCAAAGGGGAACCGTGTTACCCCGAATTTAACGCGAGCGAAGCCGCGGGCAAAAGCTAGTACTAAATATAAAAAAGTTGCAAAAAATACGGCATACACAAAACACGAAATGTAACAAAAGCTAATGATGCTCTTACTTTTGCTCGAAAGATAAAATAGAAGTGGGCGGGGCACGTAGCACGACTTCAGGACGACAGGTGGAAGGTGGACCAGAAGAGTAACGTTATGAAGGGGTCCAACGGAAAAATGTCGTAAAGCAAGACCTCATACGAGATGGGCAGACGACGTCGTCAGGACCTCTGGCCCTTCATGGTAACAAACAGCCCAAGATAGAGAGAGGTAGAAGCGTTTGGAGAAGTAAAACATAGCCGCTACCCAAACAGGGGTTCTTGCAACAAAATAACAACATACTTGTTCAAGAAACATTTAGAACTAAAAAAATACTATTAATTAATGAAATAAAACAATTAAAAACGGATTTTATCGCGTGTATTGAGTAAACTCAATACACGCGATAAAATCCGTTTTTAATTGTTTTATTTCATGAATAACTATCGCGGCAACCGAAGACAATATTACTACTAATTAACTTTACTTTCTTTTTTAATCAAAATTAATATTTAAATAAATCGAAAAAATAATAATAACATTAGATACTACTTGAATTGTACTCTTAAAAATAAAGGCTTTTTATTTATTTATTTATGTGGACGAATTAGTGAAAGGGAATCTTTGTCAGGACTTCTTTCTTTCACTACTTAATAGATATATAGCAGTGTATATTGTGTAGTTTTAGGAAGTATTAAACTCTATCGACAAAGTATAGGGCCTTCTCCTTTGCACTGACGCATATATTTAGAAAATGAAGCAAGACAGAGAGCCTACTTATTAATGTTTTATATGTCAAACAAAACTAATTCAAGAGTCATGGCATGTATGGCCGATATTAAGTTAGCCGAGGTACATGTCTCTTACATTTTATTTATATTTGAAAATGAAATAAAAAAGTGTGATAAAATTTTAATACACAGAAAAAGTCGCGAGTAGTCTGAATTAGAGCTTACAGTATTTACACTAAATTGTTTATAAAAAAATCGGCCTTTATAAATAAATAATAAATAAATAAATAATAAATATTATCGGACAATCTTACACAAATCAACCTAGTCCCACAGTAAGCTCAATAAGGCTTGTGTTGTGGGTACTAGGGCGACGATATATATAATAGATAGATATAGATAAATACTTAAATATATAGAAAACATCCATAACTCAGGAACAAATAAATAATATCAATCCGTGATAAACACACAAATAAATGCCCTGACCAGGATTCGAACCCGGGACCTCCTGCTTCATAGGCAGGGTCACTACCGACTAGGCTAGGAGGCCGTTATATTTTATTATTATTTTATGTAATGTTAATGTACCTTCATAAACAACAAACAAACTTACTTCCCGTGGAATAAAAACAGGTGCATTCAATTTCCCATCCTTCCGTTCGCCCTCGATATTGACCTATACCCACTTACCTATTTCCCCGCCACTTGTTTGCATTACTCTTCTATCCTATTATGTATGACCTATATCTGTGGCTACCTTTCAACCTGACCTAAGCAACGAATAAATAATAGTAGGTACTATAATAGAGTTCTCTCCGTGGCATCACGTATCAGCTATTCCTTCTTAACGCATGACACGTTCGAACGTTCTCTTTCTGAAACGGCTATTAGACATGGCAATTTGTAGGGCCCAACCTGTTGTGTTGGGAACTTTTCAACTATTATAGGCACACCCATAGTGATTTGAGTATTTTTTACAACATCTCGAGCATTTGCTTTTGGAAAGGTGGATGCTAAGTGAAGTCGGTTCTTTTTTGTTTAAAATTATTTTGTTTGGGTGTAACCCATCCATAGTAAATATCATTCGGTACGAGTCGTTCTTACAGCACTATTGTGAGGCCTTTTTTCGAGCTGATTGTGTATCCCGTTCTTTATTAGTTTTATTACATATCGATGATAGAATACGATACCTACCGATTATGCCCTAAAATGGATCACCATTATTTCATCATCTTGTACAACAAAATTTTAAACAAAAAAGAACCGACTTCACTTAGCATCCACCTTTCCAAAAGCAAATGCTCGAGCTGCTGTAAAAAATACTCATATCACCATAGGTGTGCCTATAATAGTTGAAGAGTTCCCTCGATTTCTCCAGGATCCCATCATCAGATCCTGACCTGGATACAATGGGACCAACTGTGAAGTATACTCTTTCAAACAAAAAAAGAATTTTCCAAATCGGTCCAGCCGTCTTCGAATAATCGGTGAGCATACATAAAAAAAAATAGCAAAAAAAAAACAAAGATCCCGACGAATTGATAACCTTCTCCTTCGAAATCTTGAAGTCGGTTAAAAATGACGCAAAAACGAATCTAAATCTCAATCAGTGTGAAAATATAAATTTGTCGCACTTCAACAGTCACACAGCGTAAACCTTGAAATCTGGAACATAGACTCTTCAAATAATAGTTCTATTAGAAAAGTGTTTTTGGTAATTCGGGTTGAATAAAGAATTTGAATAGCATTTCAAAGACGGGCGAAGCCTATTATTAAAGGTAGGTATTTTAAGATAAAAACCTGTTGTAAATGTAGTTTTGCAAAACTCCACTTTAAGTCTCTCGGAACCAACCAACACTATCAACTTTTAACAATGTCTTAATCATAAACATGTATTCACAACACAAAAGCTTGTAAACAATGGCACGATGCATGACAAACTAATATTCTTTATTACAGCGCTATCTTATCGCTGCGATAGAGGACATATAGAATTTGTGTCGATACTGCTTGTAATCTACGTTCGTACCTACTGCGCAGTTAGCGGCAAAAGTAGCTGTACGGGCGAGGTACTCAAAATCAGGGATGTTACAGAGCTCCGGTTCCGGTTCCGTTAAGTCGGAACTTCCGATTGGTTTTAAACATCCGCTTCGGTTCCGGTTCCGTTACTTTCAAAACAGAAGTCATATCGGATGTCACAGCAACGCAGCGGGGGGAAATGAGCAGCGTACATCAAAAACAAACAGGTTTATACCTGTCATTTGCTTCCCCCGCTTGCCACGTGCTGCTATCACTCGGGCTCCGATTCTGGTTCCGCTTCCGTTTTCGGTTCCGATTCCGTTTCTGGTTCCGATAAACTAAATTTGAAACATCTGATTCCGCTTTCGGTTCCGATAAAACCGCATCTGTTACATCCCTGCTCAAAATTATCTTGACGAGCTCTAGCCTCAATATTTAGATATAATTGAAAAGTAGAAAATTCCCCTGCCTCAGGCGACTCGTTTTTTTTATACCACGACGGTGGCAAACAAGCATACGGTCCGCCTGATGGTAAGCAGCTACCGTAGTCTACAGACGCCTTCAACTCCAGTGGTGTCACATGCGCGTTGCCGGCCCTTTACAAAAAGGAGTATTCACTACTCGCGACTCCGGGGTACATGCCCTTCGCTCTAACCAACTGAGCTACTGAGACAGCCATTCGCAGCCATCAGGTAATGGCTGCGAATATTCCCACCATATTCCTTTATGTGTGTCTTCTTAGGGAACGTTGCCCTGAATTTTATTAAACAAAACAAATGAAAATTTAGAAATGTCGGACTTAATGCCAAATGGCAGTCTCTACCATTGGGACAAACAGAGACATTAAGTTCTTGCAGGAGGAGGCCTTATCGACTCATTTCAAAATCCATCCTGTAGCACAGCGATAAATATTTATAACAACGTTTAAACAAGAGAGGTCTCGCGAGTTTTAATAAAACCCAACGCAACCCGTTTATTTCATGCAAATTCGCTCTAGAAACTGGTTCATCCTCAGACGTCATCCACGAGAAGTGTACACATAAACTTGTACACACTTGTACCTACACAAGTTGGATTAGAGATAATGTATTGGCCCTGAAAATTAGCGTTGTGGCTACCTTGTTGTTGTTTCATGTTGAGTGGCAACCATTTTGGTGTAATTTTTTTTGTATATTTCATGTTTTTGGTCTCTTCTTAGCCCCGAATAAAGATTTTTCATTAAATTTTTCAGATGTGTCACGTAAAAATATGACAAATATGAAACAGAGAACCGTTAAAAATGTATATACCGGTAAACCAGCAAATTACCGGTTACCTATTTATACTATGATCATACTAAATATTTTAACAGTATCACTTTCAATATAATTTAAAAAAAACAGGCCCAGTGCGAGTCGGACTTGCGCACCGAGGGTTCCGTACAAACCGTATAAGTAGGTATATAGGGGTAATAACTTTATAATTATTAAAAATATTTTTATTATATGATGTAACTAAAAACCGGCCAAGTGCGTGTCGGACCACGCATAGGAGGGTTCCGTACCTTCAATTGAATAAGAACCAAACTAATACCATAAGGGCGTATCTGATGCCTATGGAAGAAGTTTTTTGGAGATAACTCAAAAATGGCTAAACCGATAATGTTCAAAACAATTTTCGTAGAAAGTATATCATAAGGCGCATCTCCTCAAAAAATTTCATATTTTTTGGACTTACGGTTCAAAAGTTACAGGGGGGGGGGACACAATTTTTCTGACTTTTGAAGCGATTATTTCAGAAAATATTTACTTAATCACAAAATAATCAAAGAAACCTCAATATTATTTTTAAAGACCTATCGATTGATGTGTCACATGTTGATATTTAGTAAAAAATTTTTTTTTTTTAATTTAGTTACATGTATGGAGCGCCCCCCCTAAAAATATTTTTTATCAAATTTAAATACATAACTAAGTAGCTGCATACAAAATACACCTTATGTGTAAAATTTTATTCAGATTCGTCTTATAGTTTCCGAGTAAATGGGCTGTGACATACGGACGGATAGACAGACAGACATGACGAATCCATAAGGGTTCCGTTTTTTGCCATTTGGCTACGGAGCCCTAATTACGGTTTTCGCAATTTTTCCTTTATCTGTGCTATAAGACGTTGCTTCGTACCAAATTTCAAGATTCACGGGAAGTACCCTGTAGGTTTTGATTCCCTTGCGAGTTTCGAAAATTTGCTGCATAAACGGCTGTATCTTTTGATTGCGTTGGCTTAGAAGTTTGATTTTTTCACAGCTCCAAGGGACAGTAGATTTGAGTATTTGATATTAATTTCAGCTTGATACCTTCACGCGTTCCTGAGAAAAAGGGTCTTGACAGACGGACTGACGGACGGACAACAAAGTGATCCTATAATGGTTCCGTTTTTTCCTTTCGAGGTACGGAACCCTAAAAATATGTGTATTTGTGTTAGCTTCTGAGTTTTCCTGTTGTCTGTTTTAGAGATCATCAGATTGAAATTCAAGCTTTTTAATGCAGAAAAGAAAAATATTCAGTGACAAGCATTTTAAACCGGCTAAAAATCTATCTCTACATCAATCAACCAAGCTTATTTAAATCAAAAAGTTGACGGGACTAATTAAATTTTGATTTGTAGGCCGCAGTACATAAAATACGAGCTAAGAAAGCCAAGTGAAATACAGACACATCATAGTTTTATTACTTGTTCATAGTAGGTACTCCGTGATCGGCACGGTTGAAACAATTTTACACTTGGCCGGGTTTTTCTTTTCATTCGTAAAAAATATTATCCCAAGCACAAACAAGAACAAGTAAAACTTAAACACAATTGCAAAACTAGCGCAAAGATAAATAAAAACGCATTTTGTCATCAATTAAAATAAACGCCGACAATTTACCAATTTAGGTAACCGCCATCAATTTTACTATTAGACTCACTTAGTGTTGAAACCGATACGCAACAACAGTTTAGGATCCCTCGGAATCTAGATTAAAGGTCAGCAAGCAAGTTATTAGATAATTATGACAGCTACATCCATTTATGCTAAAAATAGATACAATATCAAGGACAAATGACAACTGAAATCCAATAACCAATTACGATCAACGATTGAAAAAAACGGTTTAAATATTCGAAAATCGAATTTTATAATGCAACACAGCTGAAAACAAGGGTTAGAATCCTAACATATGTTTTTCGGAAATTCAAAATTAGAATACTAATTACCAAAAACAAAAGACACACGTAACGGATTTTTTGTTTCTAAATGCATGCATTACCTTCTAAATCACATTGTTTTTCGGCACTGCAGCCGTAGATTTGATTATAGTTTAGATTTTATGACGTCAAACTGTGTAGCGAAGGGTTGGCCTTTTCATGGACTGGATGTATTTGACAGATGTCACGCTGGGCGCATGTCAAGTTGGGACGCATGCGCAAAAGCTTGGGGGTGAGAGTAAAATTAATTTTATTTTGCGGAAACGCTGGGACGTGTGGGCGTAGCTCAATATATCCTCAAAACGAAGGAAAAAGGTCTTATGTCACTATGATATTTGTATGAAGATGCTATTATTTGGTTTTGTATTAGTCTTGCGTCACAGGACGTGGGTGTCAAATGCAACACGTTGCAACAGAAAATGCGATTTACTTCAGTATTGTACATAATTAAATTGAATTTATAAAGAGTTAAGCTATTATGAGCGCTGTCATTTATGAAAATCGATGTAACCTACAGTTACATAGAGACGGATACACAAACATTAAGTCGTTACACGGTATCTATAATTGTTTCGAGAAAAATTAAGCACCCTTGGGACCTAACCTGACCATTTTTAACCAACTTTGTTGTTTATTTTATTTATTATATACAGTGTCCATATAGGAGGAGGAGGCAATCTTTGTAAATGCTAAGGCGAAGGCTACACGGGAAAATTCGACCAGTGCCGCTGTGACCCGGGTAGCCTAGTGGTTAGGGTGTCTGCCGCGAAAGTAGAAGACGCTGGTTCGATCCCAGCCCTGGGCACCGGAGGCATAGGTAACTTTTTCCTTTGTATATGATATCTACATAACTTTATAATTTATATAGTACGAGTAGTGTGTCTACTTAAAATAAATAATCAAAATATTTATTATAAATTTTAAACAAAAAAGAACCGACTTTACTTAGCAACCACCTTTCCAACAGCAAATGCTCGAGCTTCTGTAAAAAATACTCAAATATGGGTGTGCTATAGGTGTGCCTATAATAGTTGAAGAGTTCCCTCGATTTCTCCAGGATCCCATCATGAGATCGTGACGTGGTTACAATGGGACCAACTGTGAAGTATACTCTTTCAAACAAAAAAGAATTTTCCAAATTGGTCCAGCCGTCTTCGAATAATCGGTGAACATATATAAAAAAATATAAAAAAAATTAGCAAAAAAAACAATGATCCCGACGAATTGATAACCTCCTCCTTCGAAATCTTGAAGTCGGATGAAAATAATTTCATTTGTTCTTCAGTTCAATTGTCCTTTCGTTTATTAAAACCGATTTCATAAAATTTCCGATTTACTGACTCTACCATTTGGACTTAAAATGGCGCCAATAACAAACCTCATCAAAGCGATAAACAAATCGTTGACACCGGTATTGAACCAGACTATTTGTTGTAAAATCGGTCTGTGGCACAGATATTACATCATTCTAAAGAAGATACGCAACCCTCGAAAAATTACTTAATTTCTTTTTCGAATCACACATTCGCAATTCAGTTTTCATAATGCCAATATTTACGTCACATGATGAAACAAAAAAAATGCAACAACAAAGACAAAAAAAAACAAAAACTGGTACTTAATTTTTTTTAATACCACGACGCAAAGAAGCATACAGCCCGCATGATGGTAAGCCGTTACCGTAGCCTATGGGCGCCTGCAAACCCAGAGGATTCATATGCGGATTGCCTACCCTTTAAGAACCTATACACTCCTTTTTTGAACAACCTCATACTGGTAAAATTAAATTAAGCAATTTTATATAAAAGGAGACGTTAAATAAGTAGTTATCTATTTGTAATAACGGGACTTAACTGCGTATATATTTCTAAAAATTACCTTCGACGTTCCGTCTGGAGTCAGGACCGGACCATTGGATTGAGCTTCATAATCCTAAAATCCTTTCTACCGATCGTCGGTTTTATAGTAGAAACGTTCGTGAAGCCATTGAAATCAAAAAACACTGCAATTTCAATCGGGACGAAGGTTTTAGGATCTCATCTACTTTGAATCCTGTCATTAGTAAATGTAGGCATCAACGAATACTGCCGGTTCGAAAGCCGGACATTGTGTGTGTTGTTTGTCGACCGAGTGACATCCCTAGTGTGCAAAACGTTCAAGTTGATAATCAAGACCAAGTGCGGGCAGTTCGAAAAACTCGCGCGGCTAGAAGATGTTGATGTCAACTGGAGCCAGTCTTTCTTCGGGACCACGGGGACAATGTCGTCCTCGAGACGTCGAAGGTAATTTTTAGAAATATATACGCGGTTAAGTCCCGTTATTACAAATAGATATGTGTATGTGTAATCAGTGTTAAATAAGTAGTTTTTCGATAAACAGCAATCATTATATATAAGTACAATCTGTGGGTACTGAACCGAATATGAAAAAAATCTAAATTATATAGGTGATGCAGAAACTAATGAATATTTCCATTTTTGTTTAAACTGGCGCACTTAAAGTGAAATTTTTAATTGAGTGAAGTAACTGTCAGATTACTCCTGGCATAGAATATGAATTGCAAATCTGTGTTAAGTTCTGTCAAATAAATCTTTGTTAAACAGAATAGGTAATATGGGATAAATATAATAATGCTGACCAAATACAACAATAGTAGTTTATGTAACTGTTACATAATAAGGGTCCTTAAAAGATGAGTGTGGTTTTATGAAATGAGCCGCAGGCGAATTTCATAATAAGATCACACGAGTGTTTTAAGGCCTAATTACGTACAGTTGCATACACTGCTTTATCTACACTCATATTATTTATTCTAAATGCCGTATTCGGAAACCATAGAATGGCCGTCATTGCACCGCCATGGCGCGGGCGCGTGTCGGGCTGTCGGGGGATGCGCGGGAGGGTGCAGGTGTACATTATGTTATCAAAACTCATATCAAATCAATAGTTGAGCATGTAAAGTTAAAATTACGTTACTGCCACAGATAAAAAGCTTATCATAGTAAAATCGGTCGTGGTAATGCTAGCCATTGTTGGAATATTATATTCTCACCTATGGCAACACCTATACGACTGTCATCTTCACCTAACCTAAAAATATCCTTCTTGCTCGCTTGCTGAACTTAATATGGCCGCTGTATATTTGAGTCTATTTTAATTATAAATCTAGTTCTGTTTGATCGTGTATACCCTGGACAAATATCAAGACATTGTATTATTGAAATACAATTGCTTCATTGGCTGAACCGTGAGTGTTTTACTTATAACTGCCCTGCCATCATCACGCCGTATTTCACTGCTGGACCACGACATTTGCTACAGGTTATGGGCCCAGGTGGATGGTAGAGACTCCATAAATAAGGAAGAATAAGATAGAAGCAGTTGGCTGAAAAGCAACTGAATTTTGGAACTCGGTTCAACTCACATAACCTCAAAATAGCAAGGTGTGTGTAACCTCTACGTGTTCATCGACACGCAAGATGGACGGCGCTAACGCTAATGCGAATCCTTCATCTTCTACTGTTAGCGGCGGAATGTTTATAGAGAAATTGGATGGCATTGCCAACTATTCTTCATGGAAATTCATGTGTAAGAATGCACTGATTCTAGAGGGACTTTGGCCAGCAGTCACGGGGGTTGATACGGATCCAGTTAAAATACAGCGTGCCTTAGCAAGAATATCATTAAGCCTCAAACCCCATTTATTTCAACTAGTACATGGCATTGAGACGGCAAATGCAGCATGGGAAAAACTTAGTTCTGTATTTGAGGACAAGGGACTATTCCGTCGAGTAAGCCTACTGCGTCGCTTGCACAGGATTGAATTAGGCCAATGCGCTGGCATGACGGCTTATATTGATACAGTTTTTACTATAGTTTCTCAGCTAGCAGATATAGGCAAAACCTTGGAAGACGGAGAGATAGCCGAAATTCTACTTGCAGGGCTCCCGCAGGATTACGACACTTTAGTGTCAGCCTTGGGTACTGCATCGCTATCGCAGTCATTATCGTCAGAACTCGTAAGAGCCAGGCTGTTACAGGAAGATTTCAGAAGAGTTAGCGCGGACACAAATGGAAATGGGAATAGCGCTTTTGCTGCCAGCAACAATTATAATAAAAAGAAGATTGTTTGCCATTTTTGCCACAAGCCGGGCCATATTAAATCAAAATGTTTTAAACTCAAAAGATTGAACAAGAAACATGAAGAAAAAACTTTGGTTGTTTCGTCGTTTATGGCTACAGCAGAAGACACATTGACTACAGGTGTTGTGGACTTTATTGTGGATAGTGGAACAACATCTCATATGGTGAATAATTATGACTTCTTTGATAACTTAAAAGACTCTAAGACAAATATTAATTGTGCTGACAAATCTTCCAAATTAGAGAGCTGTGGCGTCGGGGATGTTCATGTGAGCATTGATGATTCTGACAGAGTCATCAAGAATGTGATGTTTGTGCCTCAACTCTCTGAAAATTTATTGTCAGTAAGTAAGATGTGTGAGAAGGGTTTGATAGTGGTTTTTAAAAAGGATGGCTGTTTTATTTATGACAAATGTACGTTAGAAGGCAAACCTATTATGTCAGCTGATTTGTGTAAGGGTGTGTATCGGTTGAAAGGTATTTGTGCAAAGGAGCAGTCGATGGCTACTCTGCATCAAGTGCAGGGATCACAGACTGCAAAGTTAGCTGTGTCAGATGCAAATAGAGCATTTTTGTGGCATTCGCGATTAGGTCATCTTGGTATGAATGGAATGTGTGCGATGAGAGAGAGTGCTGCACGTGGTGTTTTTTTTCAGATGGGCGATGACAGCATACAGCAGTGCGTCGCGTGTCTTACAGGGAAGCCTGTGGCCAAGGCTTACCCTAAGGATGGAGCAAGGCGTGCAAGCAGGCCTCTCGAACTGGTGCATTCTGATGTGTGCGGGCCGATGAGTGACTACAGCTGGGGTGGTGCGCGTTACCTGTTAACCCTTACAGATGACTATTCGAGGAAGACCTTTGGATATTTGATAAAAAGGAAGTCTGAGGTAATGTCTTGTTTTGTTCATTTTAAGAATGTAGTCGAAAAGCAGACTGGTTTGCAGATTAAGTCTTTACGCTCTGACAATGGTGGTGAGTATTGTAATGCAACTTTTAAGGAGTTTTTAGCAAAGGAAGGTATACTTCACCAGCTGTCTGTACCTTACTGTGCTGCCCAGAATGGCGTCTCAGAACGCCAAAATAGGGTGATTTTCGAGAAGGCTAGATGCATGCTTTTACAGGCAGGTCTCTGCAATCGTTTTTGGGGCGAAGCTGTAATGACAGCTATCTACCTCAAGAATCGCAGCCCTACCCGGGCTTTAGCAGGACAGTTGCCGGAGGAGGTCTGGTCCGGACACAGTGTTGATCTTGGACACCTTCGAGTGTTTGGGTGCATAGCATTTTCTTTGTTGCCGGAGCCTACTCGCACTAGTAAGTTGTCAGCTAAGTCAAAAATGTGTATTTTTGTTGGCTATTCAGAGACTACAAAGGGATACAGACTTATTGAGCCATCAAATCCCACTAAGGCTATTTTAGCAAGAAATGTAGACTTTTTAGAAGATAAGTTTTATCGTAATTTTAAAAATGACTTGAATAATAATAATGTTATTGATCATTTGATAATTCCTTGTGAGCAATATTTTAATGAATTGAATGGAAATAATAATGAAAACTGTGACAAAGATATAAATATTCAACAAAGCCAAAATAAATTATCCAATTTACATGATGATGATGATGAACGGAACCATACTTATGATTTTTCTTATGAATTTACAGATGCTGAGACTGGCAAAGACAGCAATAGTGAGGACGAGTCCTCTGCTGGCCAGCGGTCACCTGATGCGGAGCTGCTTTCGGAGCCGATGCCCGCGGGAGACGCTGCAGTTGGAGGGGAAGGCGCGACTAGTTCAGGGGAACCTGTAACCGTCTGCGGCCGCCCTGTTCGAGCCACTCGTGGTAAACCACCCACTAGGTATGGTGACTACGAATTAGGTATGTTTGCCAGCTCTATATTAGATGAACCTCAAACTTATGAAGAGGCTATTGCATCATGTAACTCTGATGAATGGAAAAAGTCAATGGAAATCGAATATAATTCATTAATAGAAAACAATGTATGGCAGTTAGTAGATAGACCCACTGACGGTAATGTCATCAAGTGCAAGTGGGTTTATAAACTTAAACATGATACATCGGGTAATTTTGATCGATATAAAGCTCGCTTAGTTGCTCGCGGCTTTACACAAAAAGAAGGAATAGATTATACAGATACATTCTCTCCTGTTGTACGTCATTCAACGATGCGTATTCTATTCTCATTGGCTCACCAATATGATATGTTCATAGAGCATATCGATGTAACTACAGCATTTCTGAATGGCGACTTGAATGAGAGGATTTATATGGAGCAACCCAAAGGTTTTATATCTGATGAACGAAAAGTTTGTTTGCTGAAAAAGAGCATATATGGGCTGAAACAAGCCAGTCGCATGTGGAATCTGAAAGTGCATGATTTACTCTCTAAAAATGGTTACACTCAAAGCAAAAATGAACCTTGTGTTTATATCCGTAAGTGTGATAAGGATCTTACCATTATAGCTCTCTATGTAGACGACTTTTACATATTCTCTACTAATAATACAAAAGAATTATATAATATGTTACAGCAAAATTTTAACATAAAGCATTTAGGTCCATTAAAAGGCTGTTTAGGCATGCGTGTCACTAGGGATAAAAATATATTAATAATTGATCAGAAGGAGTATATTCGCAAATTGCTTAAGAAATTTAATATGTTACAATGTAAAAAGGTTGCGACTCCTTTAGTACCAAATAGTAAATTACAAACAGACACGGAACCATTAGATGATGATGATTATAAATACAGGCAATTAGTCGGCTGCCTTATGTATCTCTCAGTGTGTACAAGGCCTGATATTACATTCAGTTGTAGTCAGCTAAGTCAATTTTTATGTAACTATGATAAAAGTCATTGGGTGGCTGCAAAGCGTGTTCTAAGATACTTAGCAGGAACAATAGATCTAGGGCTATGCTTTTACAAGAGTAAGAACTTAGATATAACAGCCTATACTGATGCTGACTGGGCTAACGATTTATGTGATAGAAAATCATACACAGGCTTTGTAGTAAAGTTAGGCGCAAATTGTGTAAGCTGGGAATCTCGAAAGCAGCGTTGTGTGGCCTTGAGTAGCACCGAGGCAGAGTACCTAGCTATTAGTGATGTAGCGAAAGAATTGTGTTTTATTAAGAATTTCCTGTGTGAAATTATTGATAAACATTATGATCCAGTTATCTTTAACGATAACCAAAGCGCTCAAAAGTTGTTATTAGCGAAGGAATATTCACATAAACGCACTAAACATATTGATATCAGATACCATTATGTCAAAGATCTGATTCAACAGCACTGTATAACTGTAAAATATATGCCTACAAATGATATGACAGCCGACATATTTACTAAACCGTTATGTACAACTAAACATTACACATTTATGAAAGGTTTGAATTTAAATGATAAGCATGAGTTAGTATAATATTTTATTTAAAACTGTAATGTTAAATGGTTAGTTTTGCCTGCAAATGATAAATTTATTATGTTTGACATGTAGTATATCGTGCATTAATGAATACATGCGTATTGTGATAGGAATTTAATTGGCATGTAACTTCATATATATGTTGTAAGGCCTAGTCTTGTGTAGCATCTAGTATATATATAAATGTTGCTATTGTTGAGAATAAGGGGAAGTGTTGGAATATTATATTCTCACCTATGGCAACACCTATACGACTGTCATCTTCACCTAACCTAAAAATATCCTTCTTGCTCGCTTGCTGAACTTAATATGGCCGCTGTATATTTGAGTCTATTTTAATTATAAATCTAGTTCTGTTTGATCGTGTATACCCTGGACAAATATCAAGACATTGTATTATTGAAATACAATTGCTTCATTGGCTGAACCGTGAGTGTTTTACTTATAACTGCCCTGCCATCATCACGCCGTATTTCACTGCTGGACCACGACATTTGCTACAGCCATTGCCTACCGTTTTCGAACACGTTTTAGAGAACTTACAATATGAGTGTAGATAAAACTAGTTTAAAGCTGGATATTAAATATATATCCTGTCTAAATTCTACTTTATATGTTACAAGCTGACCCGACGAACTGTGTACCGCCAAATTCCTTTTTGTTTTAATTTCCGAAATATTTTAAAAGTTATTTTGCTATTCGTGGCGGAGACAAATGCAACAAATCACGAATCCGTTCTTGAGTTATAAATGGTGTAACCGACACCACTCTATTTTATATATACACTAGCTTTTTCCCGCGGCTTCGCCCGCGTATTAAAAGTTCTAAAAAAGGAGGTTCTCAGTTAGACTCATATGTTTAGTATGTACGTATTTAGGAATGTTTGTTTGTCCGCGATTGTCTCGCGTTTGGCTGAACCGATATAGATGCGGTTTTCGGAAAAGTATTTGTTACACTTTGGAGGTTTTTATATACGTTTTGGTGAAGGCGGTTCCCTTATTTTTTTTTTTAAGAAATGATTGCAATAATTGTTGAATTGTTATGCCAGCAACGACTTACTACTACTAAAAGATTATGATTAATGCAGATTTCTACTCTTGAATAGAAGCTTTTCCCCGCGACTTCATTTGCGTGGAATTAGTAATCCACCCTCCTTTTTACCCGCTTAAGGAATGACTTCTGGGATAACAACTATTATATATCCTTCCCCAGAACTCAAACTATCTCCATACTAAATCATCTAAATAGGTTCAGCGGTTATTAATTTCCCATACATATTTTGAACTCCCATTTCACCTCCAAAAGGGTTGATTTATGAGATAAAAAATATCCTATATTGTTTCCCGCGACTCAATCTATATAATATGTATCAAGTTTCATTTCAATCGTCTGTTCAGCGGTTAAATACGCCATACAAACTACCAACATCTTTTCTACCCCTCTAAGATTGATTTTTGGGATAAACAATATTCTATATATTTTTTCCCGGGACTCAAACTATATGCACAACAAATTTTATCTAAATCGGTTCGCGGTAAAAAATTCTCCATACAAACCTCCAACCCCCATTTCACCCCCTTAAGGATTGATTTTCGGGATAAAAACTGTCCTATGTCGTTTCCCGGGACGCAAACTATCTCTATACCAAGTTTCATCTAAATCGTAATTATTTTTGCATGGTTTTAAAGTGGGGCATTCCACTCATACAATAGATTGTTATCCGCAAACGTTGCGCATGCGTTGTGTTGTTGCCCGGCAAGGCGTATCGATACTGGTTCAAGTCCTGTTGGGTTGATTATTTTTTCAATGTTTTCAATGTTTGTATTTGATTTAATAACAATCTATTCATCTAAATCGGTTCAGCTGTTAATAATTCTCCATAAAACTTTCAACTATTTTGAAACTATTTTGTCCCTTCCCGGGATACGAACTATCTCTATACCAAGTTTCATCTATATTGGTTAAACGTTTAAAAATTCCCCATACAAACTATCAACCCCCATTTCATCCCCTTAAGTGATGATTTCGTAATCAGCGACCCGATAAACCATAGAAACAATACCCATGATATTTAAACTTTGTCACCACATTTCCCCCTTGTATGGGTTGAATTCTCAAAAAAGCTGAAACACTTGTTTACTTTTTTAGCGTTTGGAATGAATAAAGTTTTGAATAAAATAGTCGAACTAATATTGTTTCCCATACAAACATTGGACCCCCATTTCCCCCCGTTAGGGGGTGAATTTTAAAGAATTCTTTCTAAGTGCATCCCTAGGCCTGATAAGGAGACTACGTGCCACATTTGGAATCTCTATAACAGCGGTTTGGGCTGTGCGTTGATATGTCAGTCAGTTTCTTCTTTTATATATTTAGAAGAATATTGCAATTTGGCACAAATACTTTCAAGAATTTTCATGTCCACAATATTAAATTTCAAAATCGATGCCATTTTCGTAATTAACGTCCTAAAAAAACACAAAAACGACACCCATATTGATATTTAGACATTTCAACCCCATTGTACCGTAACAGGGGAGGTGGTATTTCACGTCCGCCACGTTGGATTTTAAAATCGTTATTGTTTTCGTAATCAACGACCCGATAAACCATAGAAACGATACCCATGTTGATTTTCAGACTTTTTGACCACATTTTAACCTTTTAGGGGTTGAATTTTCAAAAAACCTGAAACACGTATTTACTTATTTATCGTTAGAAATACTCCTGTGAAGTTTCTAATAAGATAGTCTAACTAATCTTGTTTCGCCATACAAACTTTGGACCCCCATTTCATCCCCTTAGGGAGTGAATTTTGAAAAATCCTTTCTTAGTGCACCCCTAGACCTTATAAGGAACCTACCTGCCAAATTTGAAATCTCTAGAACCAGCGGTTTGGGCTGTGCGTTGATATGTCAGTCAGTCAGTTTCTTATTTTATATATTTAGATCTTTCCGTTATTTGATGTCTGGCGTATCTACCCGTATTTGAGACAGAGTAATCTGTACCCGTGATAACCTGTTTCCATATGTCACAGAGACTATAAGGTCATCTATTCGTTGAGATAGAGCGACCGACTTGAGACGTGTTCAAAATGTTTACAATTGTTGTGTTATTTGCGGTCATTGCGGTAAGTTTTAGTGTAATTAATAAGAGGAGATTAAAGTATTTTTTTTTTTAAAGTGCTCCATTAATTGGAATGATGATGCAGTTTAAAAAAAACAGCCGTAGATTCATATCGATACTATATCACATTTATAAAATTTTAAAATAAATACTACTTATATACTTAATCAGACAAACTTACACATACCTATTTACTTATATGCCAATCAATCAAGAGTGAATATGCTATGACTGAGCCTGGACCCGGGCAGCAACTACAAATTCAAAATGACCAGAAAATTGGGTGTTTTTTCTTAAATTACGCTTGATCAGGTATTACTGTACATTATTAATTACAGTTACAGCTATGTCAAGCGGACCTGCCAGTGACGCCTTCCGTGACTCCTCCACCGCTCAAATGTGGATTAACGCCTACCGAAGTAAGTAACCTACATACAATACGAGTACCTTTTTCTTCTTCGGCTTATAACACAATCAAAATACGACAAAACTCGAAATCCGCCGGACCGTTTTGAAATTTGGTGTATATGTTGATTCTTCTTCTTATTCTGCCATGCCCTAACGGGCGTCGGTGGCCACCTTTGCGAAGTCTTTCCTATTCTCGGCCAGTCTTGCGAGCGTGGCCGCGTCCTCAATGTTTGTCAATTTTTTGATGTTATCGAGCCAGTTCACCTTCCTTCTTCCTTTTCCCCGCCTTCCCTCTATTTTCCCTTCTATTATAGTTGTTAGTAGGTCGTATGTTTTAATAGAAAGAGTGTCAAAATACAGATACCTGGGCTACTGGCTGAATGAAAACTGGGATCCAAAACAAGAAATTAGGGTACATAGGCTGCTATTTATATATCCGGAAACCGGGATTACAATCTTCTTAAATAGCATATTTGACCTCCATGGTAAAATTTGAACTTTTTTAAGTACTGGCCGGTATATTTTTTCTTTCTTATTAATGCTCGTGTTTTGTTTTTGACGGGTTTTAAATGTCATCTCGCAGCAAGAATGGAACTCACTCGTGAAAATATTCGTGCTATGATTTATTATGATTTTCGGCGTGGTTTAACGCAACAACAGTGCATAGATCAACTAACTTCAACTTTTGGTGATGAAGCCCCATCTAAAACTACTGTGTATCACTGGTTTAGTGAGTTCAATCGTGGACGTAGTATGCTTACGGACGAAGTTAAGGCAGGTCGCCCGAAATCGGTCGTTGTACAACAAAATATCGAGGCTGTGCGAAAACTTATAATGGACGACCGACATGTTACGTACTGCGAGATAGAGGCGACTCTGGGTATTTCTATGACCAGCATTAATAGCATATTACATAATTATTTGGCTGTAAAAAAAATTTGTTCGCGTTGGATACCCCACAACTTAACAAAAGAGCAAAAAGATGCTCGCGTCGAATGGTGCAATAAAATGTTAAAAAAATATAACCGTGGTGACTCAAAAGCCGTTTATAACATCTATACAGGTGACGAATCCTGGATCTATGCATACGATCCCGAAACGAAGCAACAATCAACGGTATGGGTGTTTCAAAATGAGCCGAACCCTACGAAAGTTACTCGTGCAAAAAGTACATTGAAACAAATGGTGGCCTGCTTCTTCGGTATTAATGGCCATGTAGCTACAGTGCCACTAGAAAACCGTAGAACGGTTAATTCAGAGTAGTACACGACCATTTGCTTACCGGAAGTATTTGAACAAATTCGTAAAACTAACCAGCGACGAAGAATCATTCTTCATCATGACAATGCCAGCTGTCATACGTCACGCGAAACAACTCTATTTTTGGAGGGTCAAAATGTGGAATTAACGGGTCATCCGCCGTACAGCCCTGACTTGGCACCCAACGATTTTTATTTATTTCCAAATATAAAGAATAAATTACGCGGTCAACGATTTTCGACCGCTGAAGATGCTGTCGACGCATTCAAACAACACGTTATGGAGGTACCTCAGGCGGAGTGGCAGAAGTGCTTTAAAAATTGGTTCACGCGAATGCAAAAGTGCATAGATCATCAAGGGGAATACTTTGAAAAACAATAAAACCATTTTCAGCCCTGTACGTTTGTTTGTTTTTTTGTTTCCGGATATATAAGTAGCAACCCTCGTAAGATTAGAAGTAGCCCGTAGTGCTTTCATAAAAATGCAGAAAGTGTATGCTAATAAAGATATTAACCTGAAACTAAGATGGAGACTTGTTAAATGTTATGTATTATCGATACTCTATTATGGTGTTGAGACGTGGACGCTGAAGAAAGCTATGGAAGACAAAATAGAAGCCTTCGAGATGTGGCTATATAGACGTATGCTAAAAGTACCTTGGACCGCAAAGGTGACAAACATAGAAATTTTAAGACGAATGAACAAGAAGAGAGAAGTACTACCCACAACCCACAATTAAACGTAGGAAGATTGCATATTTTGGACACCTATATAGACATATGTTGATTAGAGGTCCCGTTTTATTGTCCACACCATTTGACATTTGAGGACCTCGAGGAACCGCCAGCACCTTGAAAAATGTCTGCTGAAAAATGCACCTCAAGTGATATGTCTAAGGAGGTGCATTTTTCAGCAAAAGAGTACGCATGTTTATATGTAGAATTTAATGAGCTTTAATATTGTCCTAGATCATATTTTCATAGACTGCGTAGATTCAGAGGGAAAAGCGAATTTCTTCAGGATAGAGGACATCTTCCAAGGTGCTGGCGGTTCCTCGAGGTCCTCAAGTGTCAAATGGTGTGGACAATAAAACGGGACCTCTAATCAACATACACACCAAATTTAAAAACTGTCCGACGGATTTCGAGTTTTGTCGTATTTTGATTGTGCTATTAGCGTTTTCCCGGCCTAGCGCCAGGGTCCACTTTCCTTCTCCACTATTCCCGGTCTTCGGCGCCGTCAGGTGTGAGATCGTTCTCTGCCATATTTGCTTTCACGACGTCCAGCCAGCGCTTCTTGGGCCTGCCGCGTGATCTAGGACCATGGACAGTGAGCTCAAGGCATCTACTTCCTGCGGTCTGTATTTTATATGACCGTACCATCGGATACGACTATGATCCGCTATGTCACGAACTCTGAAGCTGCCACGGAAATGTTCGTTACGGATGCGATATAGTTTCGTAACGCCACACATCCCTCGCAACATCTTCATCTCCGCGACGTGAAGCTGCTGTACAAGTCTTTAGGGGACAGACAAGGCCTGTAACCGCGTCCTGGTCCTATTGTAACCAGGTCAGGATCTGATGATGAGAGTAGAATTTAATGAGCTTTAATATTGTCCTAGATCATATTTTCATAGACTGCGTAGATTCAGAGGGAAAAGCGAATTTCTTCAGGATAGAGGACATCTTCCAAGGTGCTGGCGGTTCCTCGAGGTCCTCAAGTGTCAAATGGTGTGGACAATAAAACGGGACCTCTAATCAACATACACACCAAATTTAAAAACTGTCCGACGGATTTCGAGTTTTGTCGTATTTTGATTGTGCTATTAGCGTTTTCCCGGCCTAGCGCCAGGGTCCACTTTCCTTCTCCACTATTCCCGGTCTTCGGCGCCGTCAGGTGTGAGATCGTTCTCTGCCATATTTGCTTTCACGACGTCCAGCCAGCGCTTCTTGGGCCTGCCGCGTGATCTAGGACCATGGACAGTGAGCTCAAGGCATCTACTTCCTGCGGTCTGTATTTTATATGACCGTACCATCGGATACGACTATGATCCGCTATGTCACGAACTCTGAAGCTGCCACGGAAATGTTCGTTACGGATGCGATATAGTTTCGTAACGCCACACATCCCTCGCAACATCTTCATCTCCGCGACGTGAAGCTGCTGTACAAGTCTTTAGGGGACAGACAAGGCCTGTAACCGCGTCCTGGTCCTATTGTAACCAGGTCAGGATCTGATGATGAGAGTAGAATTTAATGAGCTTTAATATTGTCCTAGATCATATTTTCATAGACTGCGTAGATTCAGAGGGAAAAGCGAATTTCTTCAGGATAGAGGACATCTTCCAAGGTGCTGGCGGTTCCTCGAGGTCCTCAAGTGTCAAATGGTGTGGACAATAAAACGGGACCTCTAATCAACATACACACCAAATTTAAAAACTGTCCGACGGATTTCGAGTTTTGTCGTATTTTGATTGTGCTATTAGCGTTTTCCCGGCCTAGCGCCAGGGTCCACTTTCCTTCTCCACTATTCCCGGTCTTCGGCGCCGTCAGGTGTGAGATCGTTCTCTGCCATATTTGCTTTCACAACGTCCAGCCAGCGCTTCTTGGGCCTGCCGCGTGATCTAGGACCATGGACAGTGAGCTCAAGGCATCTACTTCCTGCGGTCTGTATTTTATATGACCGTACCATCGGATACGACTATGATCCGCTATGTCACGAACTCTGAAGCTGCCACGGAAATGTTCGTTACGGATGCGATATAGTTTCGTAACGCCACACATCCCTCGCAACATCTTCATCTCCGCGACGTGAAGCTGCTGTACAAGTCTTTAGGGGACAGACAAGGCCTGTAACCGCGTCCTGGTCCTATTGTAACCAGGTCAGGATCTGATGATGAGATCCTGGAGAGACCGAGGGAACTCTTCAACTATTATAGGCACACCTATAGTGATTTGAGTATTTTTTACAGCAGCTCGAGCATTTGCTGTTGGAAAGGTGGATGCTAAGTGAAGTCGGTTCTTTCATGTTTAAAATTATTTGTTACTAAAACACTCCATATTTACATTTTTTTTAGATCTACAAATGTCTCGGAAACCCAAAGCTGTTTACCAGAGATATCACCGCGCAGTGCAACTCCAAGGGTCCTAATGAGGTACGTATCTTGTTCGAATGTACTCTGACCCTAGATCTAGATCCAGCGTACATTAGGAGATTACCAACAATCTACCCTAGATATCTCTAAGGTGTGATTAGCAGTGATCGTACATTTTCCAGCAGTTTTGGTGCAGTACTAGGGTTATTATTATTTTGAGGCTATTAAATGTTTGAACCAAGAATCAAATAAAATCAAAGCC
This sequence comes from Pammene aurita, assembly GCA_947086415.1. NCBI lineage: Eukaryota > Metazoa > Arthropoda > Insecta > Lepidoptera > Tortricidae > Pammene > Pammene aurita. The sequence goes on along the minus strand of OX352301.1, from coordinate 35,206,051 downwards.
ATTTAGAACTAAGTAATAATGTAGAGATGGTTGGTAATTAAATATCAATATCACACAAAAAAGATCATTGGACCAGTTTTGCTGAAAAATCTACGATCACTGGTGATTAGTATCTATGTATACTAAATAAGTCAAATCAACTACTTTTTATGACACGTCAAAACATTATGTTACTAATCTTACTATGAAGTCAGACTAAGAAACACTATGTAATTTCACAATGAATTCAACTCCGTTACAGTGGCGTCGGGGGGCATGGCCTCGGGCGAAACATTTTCATGTGACTTGGCAAAAAAACTAGGTAACATAATAAACATATGTCCAATCCATATTCCACAGTGCGAGCGTATAAAGTGCATCTTCGAGAAATCAGGCTGGATGAGCGGCAACGCCGTCGACAAGGCAAAAGTGACGGCTCACTTCAACCAGTACGCGAAAGACCACCCTGAGTGGGCGCCGGCTGTCAACCAAGCCAAGGTATTTGTAAATCTTATTACAGGTGGATAATCGTTTGAGCTCAAGATGGCTGCGGCGTCTTTAGAATAGTTGTTTGGTTTTTGCTCATTTACGTAGTTCAGGTGTAATATTGATAGCTTATTGTGCGGTGACCTAACGAACAGCCCGAAGCAGCTAATGAAAAATTAGTCTAAAAACGCGCGTAAGCTCCCTTTAGTTGAACAAACGGTTATCCGGGGTCTCGGCCACCCACGTGTTTGTAGGGAAGCTACCTTACAATCAGGAAGGTCACTACCGAACAACGTTGCCTATATTTTGTTAAAAATAAATAAGTGTGATTAACGTTTAACGTCGACATTAGCGAAATTCCCATTGCTCTGTGCAGAGGGAGAAAGCCATTAAAAAAAATCTTATTGCAATTACAGAAGCGTATAATATCAAAAAGTATTAAATATCAACATCAGGACCAGTCGCCGACTGGTCCTGATGTTGATATTTAATCAGTCGGATACTTGATGGCTTCGTCATACAGGGTGGTCAGGTCTTCTGGAGGACCGGCGGTAGGTATAGCGCGATGTGAGGCAGTTTTCAATTATGTGCCTGATTTGCAATGTTATTAAGGTACACCTAAAGACCTCGATACACAATGGCCCATCATGGGCCAGTCTAAGGGACACAGCTATACGACGGAAGGAGATCGCAATATCGTTAGCTCCCTCTAACGCATAGCTGCGTCCCTTAGACTGGCCCATGATGGGCCATTGTGTACTGGGAGCTTAAGGTCTCGTATATTTCAAGAGTGTTATTGCGGATAGTAAGGTATGTCCGATCCGATTGGTAGGTAACAGTCCCAGTTTACATGTCATCTTTATACTTAAGTTATTTTGTAGTAAAGATGACAGCAGGGTGTCAACTATTGGGAAATAGCGTGTTGAGCACGAGGACGTTTACCTTATGTATAAAAAAACCGGCCAAGAGCGTGTCGGGCCACGCTCAGTGTAGGGTTCCGTAGTTTTCCGTCCGTCACAGTAAGTGTCCCCACTTAAGAGTTAAAATAAAACCGCCATGTAGGACATGAACATTCCACGTACAGCGACATCTATCGGCAAATTAAGTAAACTATTGCTCGCGAGCTTAAAGTATGGAAGATGATTTTTATGGGATAATTCTTTATTGCGTGAACCGATTTTTACCGTTTTTACTTTATTTGAAAGCACGTCATTTCATTGTGATTTTGTAGAAATTACAGGTACAATAAACACCTGCTTAATACAGTTAAATTACAAACTTAGTTCAGAAATTATTTTGTAATTATTTTTCAAAACTATTCAACCTATCAAGTTCAAAATAATTTTCCTAGAAAGTTTTTATATGGTTCTAATTTTGAGATTTTTTTCATATTTTTAAAACTTATGGTTCAAAAGTTAGAGGGGGGAGGACACATTTTTTTTACTTCTGGAGCGATTATTTTTGAAAATATTTACATTATCAAAAAATTATTTTACTAAACCCCTATTAATTTTTAAATACCTATCCGACAATATACCACACGTTAGGGTTGAAATGAAAAAAAAAAAACACTCTCCACTTTACGTATAGGGGAGGTACCCTAATAAGTAATAAAACATTTTTTTCCACTTTTTATTTTACCACTTTTTCGGTGTGATTGATACACATATTAGTACCAAATTTCAGCTTTCTAGTGCTAACGGTCACTGAGATTATCCGCGGACGGACGGACGGACGGACAGACATGGCGAAACTATAAGGGTTCCTAGTTGACTACGGAAGCCTAAAACACACAATTTCGTTCGCAGGTACACGCAACCAAAAGACGTTTCCGTTGTTGGCCATTCTGTTTTTTATAATTTTACATTTTTATAAATAAATGAGAAGAGTTAATTAATAAACAAAGACTAGTGAAGTGGAATCCGAAAAACTAGTGACTGCTATTCAAATGCAATTTCAAATAATGTTCTTTTCAGACCATTTGTAAAAAGTGTTAGTAACCTAAGGGTCTCCCCAAATCTATCGACGCGGATTCGGCAAAATCCGGTGGAAAAAAGCTTTATGACCACGCAATAAGAGCTAACAATGCACGGTTCGGCTCGGCTCGGCTCGGCCGACGCCTGCCGACGCGTCGACGTCTTTTTCGCTCTTCTTGCGTAGACATAAAGCTTTTTTCCACCGGATTTTGCCGAATCCGCGTCGATAGATTTGGGGAGACCCTAATATAACACGGTAAAGAAAAAGTAGGTAACTTAATAAAGTTTTACGCCTACCAAACCAACTCAACAGCGACATAATTTAACCATTTGTCTTGCGTTGGTTTTTCTTCGTATTTTTATAGCATTTGCATTCCCTTTCTACATCATATTCATTCAGAAAAGTTGTAAAATAACTTGGCCTAGTTAATATTTTGTCAGGATTCCGCCGCTCGGAGAAATTTAAATTGGCTCGGAAAGTTTTATGAAGTTGGTATATTTTTGTTTATTAGGCTTCTTGCCTGACGTGGGACCTGCCTACACAGGGTGTGCACCTCAACTGCCCTCCGTATGATATCATACATTGTGCGCTGACCACGTTCTTCAAGGTAAGACCAATCTGTGCTAATTAAAGAATTAGCACAGAATGTCTCAATCATTACCTACCGTATCATTTTAATATTATGGTTTGAACCAAAACATTAAATTGATACGGTACTGAATATTTAACTTACTGGGCCTGTTTCAGAATCTCCAGATAAACTTATCTGCCAGTTAAAATTATTGCTATCCTTTTCTCTAGTTATATAAAACAAAAGGACAGCAAACATTTATCTGACAGATATGCTTTAACTGGAGATTGATAACAGGCCATAAATATTTAAATTTAACCGTCTTACGAAGAAACGAGGTGTTTTTGCACGGGATTATTACTTACATTATTACGTAGACCGACTTTGTACAGTCGAATCATCCACATCTTTATTTGTATAGGTTTAAGGTTCTGTATTTTTGTCGAATTAATAGTATGACTAGTGACAGTAGTGTAGTAAATACTATTTTATCTACACTCATATTGTAAGTTCTCTAAAACGTGTTCGAAAACGGTAGGCAATGGCTAGCATTACCACGACCGATTTTACTATGATAAGCTTTTTATCCGTAGCAGTAACGTAATTTTAACTTTTCATGCTCAATTATTGATGTGCTATGAGTTTTGATAACATAATGTACACCTGCACCCTCCCGGGGATCCGCCGACAGCCCGACACGCGCCCGCGCGACCGCCGGCACAATCGAGTTGGCCATGGTGGCGGTGCAATGGCGGCCATTCTATGGTTTCCAAATAAGTCATTTAGAATAAATAATATGAGTGTAGATAAAGCAGTGTATGCAACTGTACGTAATTAAGCCTTAAAACACTCGTGTGATCTTATTATGAAATTCGCCTGCGGCTCATTTCATAAAACCACACTCATGTTTTAAGGACCCTTATTACGTAACAGTTACATAAACTACTATTTCGTCACTGCCTGCAGCCAAAAAAATCCTGGGTAGGTAGCCAAGTAACAATCGTTTATTAAAATGAGATAGAGATCTTTATTTGCAACCAAGTAACCAATATGTATAATGCCAACAGACGCTTAAGCAAATATAATGTATGGAAAAGGGAAAAGATCACATGACTTTTCGTTCCCATCTGTCATTCCAATACATGTTCGCCTTTTTAGATTGGAGTTATCGATAATCGATAGTCATCTTGGCTTCGACCCCTTAACCAATGACGCCTATAAGGCGTGTACAACGAACGGCAAACAAGTTGTTACAACTTGTAATCAAAGTGACTTGTATTATTTTTTACAGAACGCGCAATCATCACAATGGTCAACGACTGCAGAGTGCAACTACGCGCGGCAGTTCGCCGCACTTTGTCCTATTTGTCCCGAAGACTGTTTCGCCTCGGCTATCCCATACGGCTCTTGCAACGCCTGCAGACTCTTACCCCAAACTCCGTAACAGAACTGGAAACCGTTGCAATAGTCTATCCATCTACCCAATTTGCCCTGAAGACTGTTTCGCCGCGGAGACTTTGAAGTAAGAGCCATAACTGCCATAAGAGATATCTTATGGCTCTTACCTCAAAGTCCCTAAAAGAACTAGAAACCTTCATATTCTCTAGATTCCTTTTGCCCTGAATACTGTTTCGCCGCGGCTATCTCTTATGGCTCTTGGAGTCCATCTTCTCCATTTGCCCTGAAGACTGTTTGGCCGCGGCTATCCCTTATGGCTCTTGCCACCCACTTTGCCACTTTGCCACTTTAAGTCCAAACTCAGTAACATAACTAGAAACCCTCGCAATAGTCTAGAGTCCATTTGCCCTGAAGATCGCCTCGGCTGTCCCTTACAGCTCTTGCAACGCCTGCAGGGTCTTACCCCGAACTCCATTACATAACTATTTAGAAACCCTCAATATAATCTGGAGTCCATCATCTCCTGAAGACTTTTTCGTCTCGGCTACCCCTTACGGCTCTTTGCAACGCCTGCAGGCGCTAACTTCAAACTCCGTAAAATTAGAAACTCTCGCAATAGTTTTTGGCGTCAACTGAACCCCTTTAGGTAAACCTCCATCTGCCCTGATTGCTCTTAGACTATTTTGCTAAGCCATTCCATAACGGCTCTTGTAACGTCTGACATTGCATTCCGTGCGGCTCTTGTAACGGCTATGTTGTAACAACAGAGCAGGAAGCCTTGGCAGGGGTGGAAGCCAGAGTAGACTTGCCCCAGCTAAATAATCGGCTAATCGCATAATTTACGGTTCCTTGTTACACTTACATTAACTAATTGAGGCCTGAGATACGTTTATACATAAGGGGGTTAGACTACCGAGAATTATTGATCTAGTTAGCAATCCCGCGTACCGATACAATATTTTCCTGCCATGTATTAACGCAGCCGGTAATAGTCTGATAATAGATACCACTTAAGTATAATGTAATAAATTATAATTCTTCATCTACACAGGGAGCCCGTCAGGAACACCGAGGATAATAATCATAAACAATAATCATCGTCCTCGTAATTTAAGGTATAATCTAACAATGTGACATTGACAATAAATAAATACCACATTATGTTTCAGAGTTGTATTTATTATTTCAGTCATAAGACTTAAAGCTATACAGAACAACACTGTTTTGTTATATTTTTGAACATTGACTAACTGTATGTGCCTAAATTAATACCTCTAGTACAGTCGCCATCAGATATATCGGAGCGGCCAAGGTGGTCACCAATATCTGAACAACGCCTCTATTGTCAAGGCGATTAAGTGCATGTTCAGATAATTGTGAGTACCTTGGCCGCTCCGATATATCTGATGGCAACTGTACCTACCAGTACCAAAATATAAGTAGTAAAAAAAACTTAACTATGTACAAGTCGTACATAAATATGGGTGGATCAATTGTTTCTTGACAATCGTTTTCATGGTAAAACTTTCTGCGTCATTCTTCAAACCTATTCTTAGACTTATATCATAAAAAAACTGGTTTATTGTAACTTGTTATGTAACCCATTCCTTCATGTAACATCTAAGTGTGTTACAAATGTTACAATACTTTTTATTCTAACAAACTTTACAGCTATTACTGTTTTCTTCTGGATGACGAGTCAAAACAACAAGAAATAACCGATCCCCCATATTATAATATTGATATTTGATAATAAGAACATACACAGATATAAGCTCAACTTGTATCTTAATCCTAAAAAATGTAGCAAAAAATAATTTATTAATTTAGGCCAAAAACTAGACTCGTTGTTATAGTCCAAGCTCACGTCACGCACACCCTACGTCTTACTTTTTAATGTGTGACCCTTAACCTAAAGTAGGCCTTCGCTGGTATACTCCAGTCAAACAGATTTAAGTTATTTCTGTTCCCAAGAATAAAACACCTATTTAAAAGTAATACCTACAATTTAGATACAGTCCAAAACTATGCTGGAGTACAGTCGCCATCAGATATATCGGAGCGGCCAAGGTGGTCACAAATATCTGAACAACGCCTCTATTGTCCAGGCGATAAAGTGCATGTTCAGATATTTTGAGTACCCTGGCCGCTCCGATATATTTGATGGCGAATGTATAAGTTATCTTCTGGGAATCAGGGAGTTAATAACAATTATATTTCTATAGTACAGCAAGATTTGGTCAAAATCCCAACTAACTGACATTTTATTACTATTAGCCTGTGGGTTCTACTGTTCATATAGTACAGTCGCCATCATATATATATATATGAGCGGCCAGGGTACTCAAAAATATCTGAACGTGGACTTTATCGCCTTGACAATAGAGGCGTTGTTCAGATATTTGTGACCAATTTGGCCGCTCCGATATATCTGATGCCGACTGTACCCTGATTAAAGATAGTAGTAGGTAAAACTACAAATATGTATTGCTTAGAACTGCTATTTTGCATTGATAAACGTTATCTCATTGGCACAGGTTCCCAAGTTCTAAACATGGTCAGTTTAGTGTTACATTGGTACAGAAGTTGAAAGGTACTGAATCTAGGATCCTAAAAATCCTAATACGACATATTAGACATTTAATTTAAATATCCTCCGCCCGACCATTTGGGACGTCTTCAAGTCAAAGGAACATCATTGTCGGATATCAATAAGGCGTTACTGCCATAAAAAGTTTAGAAATAAACTCTATTAACAACCGACAATGATGTACATTAGACTTGAAAACGTGACATTTACATTACTAAACACTTGATTTCATTATAATATTGTCTACTCATATCTGTACCAAAGTCTGTTGTAAGTAAATCTCTACTCTAAGTAATAAGAAATTTCTTGGTAACTCAGCTTGGCTAAAATTTCAGGTACTACGAGGGTTGCTACTTATATATCCGGAAACAAAAAAACAAACAAACGTACACGGCTGAAAATGGTTTTATTGTTTTTCAAAGTATTCCCCTTGATGATCTATGCACTTTTGCATTCGCGTGAACCAATTTTTAAAGCACTTCTGCCACTCCGCCTGAGGTACCTCCATAACGTGTTGTTTGAATGCATTGACAGCATCTTCAGCGGTCGAAAATCGTTGACCGCGTAATTTATTCTTTATATTTGGAAATAAATAAAAATCGTTGGGTGCCAAGTCAGGGCTGTACGGCGGATGACCCGTTAATTCCACATTTTGACCCTCCAAAAATAGAGTTGTTTCGCGTGACGTATGACAGCTGGCATTGTCATGATGAAGAATGATTCTTCGTCGCTGGTTAGTTTTACGAATTTGTTCAAATACTTCCGGTAAGCAAATGGTCGTGTACCACTCTGAATTAACCGTTCTACGGTTTTCTAGTGGCACTGTAGCTACATGGCCATTAATACCGAAGAAGCAGGCCACCATTTGTTTCAATGTACTTTTTGCACGAGTAACTTTCGTAGGGTTCGGCTCATTTTGAAACACCCATACCGTTGATTGTTGCTTCGTTTCGGGATCGTATGCATAGATCCAGGATTCGTCACCTGTATAGATGTTATAAACGGCTTTTGAGTCACCACGGTTATATTTTTTTAACATTTTATTGCACCATTCGACGCGAGCATCTTTTTGCTCTTTTGTTAAGTTGTGGGGTATCCAACGCGAACAAATTTTTTTTACAGCCAAATAATTATGTAATATGCTATTAATGCTGGTCATAGAAATACCCAGAGTCGCCTCTATCTCGCAGTACGTAACATGTCGGTCGTCCATTATAAGTTTTCGCACAGCCTCGATATTTTGTTGTACAACGACCGATTTCGGGCGACCTGCCTTAACTTCGTCCGTAAGCATACTACGTCCACGATTGAACTCACTAAACCAGTGATACACAGTAGTTTTAGATGGGGCTTCATCACCAAAAGTTGAAGTTAGTTGATCTATGCACTGTTGTTGCGTTAAACCACGCCGAAAATCATAATAAATCATAGCACGAATATTTTCACGAGTGAGTTCCATTCTTGCTGCGAGATGACATTTAAAACCCGTCAAAAACAAAACACGAGCGTTAATAAGAAAGAAAAAATATACCGGCCAGTACTTAAAAAAGTTAAAATTTTACCATGGAGGTCAAATATGCTATTTAAGAAGATTGTAATCCCGGTTTCCGGATATATAAATAGCAGCCTATGTACATTCAAGTAGGGTTCTGATCTTATAACTGGGAATTAAACCTCAGTCTAATGTCAAAACGACATCAATAAAGTTTCTTATCTGTATATAATTTATGTGTCCCAATTTCAACTCAATCGGTCTAGTAGTTACTAGACAGATTGGCTGTAACAAGACGGACAGAAAGATACTCGAGTAGTCCTACTGTTATTTGCTTTTGAAGTACATAATTATAAAACTCGGAAGTTAATTACAATGTAAATATAGACTTCCAATGTATAACATCGAAAAATAAGATATATCTATCTATAGATATTATATCACAATTAAGAATAATCCATTGGTGATTTGCTTAATCAAAATCGCACACAAGGTTTCCATCATTTTCAACCTTATTACCACGAAAAGTTTAAACGAACCCATTACAATTCAAACGTTTGGTATGATAGGGTAATTTTTTACTGCCATTCACCCAGTTACAGTGCAAAAACAGGGCCCTTTACCCTTTAAATATTGAGAAAACCTGGTATATCAACTGATAATAATGTTTTGTATAGGAATTCTACACAATAAAGTATCCAGACAGACATATAGCCCATATAACAAAAAGCCATAAAATCATGGCAAATACCACCAATAGATTCAACAATCAATCTCCTAAACTCATCTCAAAGAACTCCTTCTTCAAAACCGGCATAGACTCCTCATCTTTCACCCTCGGAGGCAACGTATTGTCAAAATGTGGATACTTGGGGTGCCACCAGTCAACCACAAAGATTGTAACCACAGAGTCTATGACCACAGATTGTTCTGGAACGAGGTTCCGGGATATGTTGTGGGCGCTAGAGCTGAAACCAAGGCTGAGGCGGTGGTGGCGGAATCCTGGTGAGAGGACCAAGGTTAATGAGGTTAGTGTCATGCCCAGGAGTGGCGGGACTTCGTGGAAACTTGCGCAGGTCACCTGAAAGTTGGAGGATGGATAAAATATTATCAACCGGACTTTATTTTTAGGAATACACTTACAAGAATAAAAATAGGTGTAGGTACTATACATATATGGAAATAAATACTTAAGTAACGTAGGTACTGAATAACTTTATATAAAAGTAACCCATTTTAAATACTCAAGTAATGTAGGTACTGAATAACTTTATATAAAAGTAACCCATTTTAAATGCTTTCAAATATCGAATAGACTTTTTTGATTAGTAAAGCAATTTATGCAGTTGTTTAAAAGCCATGATAAATGATGCTAAGAAAATAAATGTAAAATAAAATAAACTTATCTTGAATGTTAATTTGATGATGAAACTTCATTTTTGAGGTAAACAAATTAGTGTAAAATCATGTAAAATAATAAAAACAGGTCAAGAAATGTTTTTATCCTATTCAATTAGCAGAAAAAAAGAAATATTTTTAGTAAGTAGTACAGTAAAACTCGCTTAATACAATTTTGAAGGGATCCAGCCAAAAACGCATCCTAGGCGGGAAAGCGGGACTGTTCTGAGGGAATTCAAGTTGCAGGGACCGATATAAAAGGGCGTATTATTTATTATTTTATTTTATTTAATATTTTTATTTTATTTAATATTTTTATTTTATTCTGACATAAGGCCATAAATAAATAAAAAATATGAAACAAACAGGACAAGGGTTACAATTACAACATCTTTGCTTAGCTTTAGACCTATAGTTTCCAGTATTATTTTAACTTAGAAGTAAACAAGATCCCACCAAAAACATTCTGTAAAAAAACCGGCCAAGAGCGTGTCGGGCCACGCTCAGTGTAGGGTTCCGTAGTTTTCCGTCCGTCACAGTAAGTGTCCCCACTTAAGAGTTAATAACACCGCCATGTAGGATATGATATGAGAGTTCCACGTACAGCGACATCTATCGGCAAATTAAGTAAACTATTGCGCGCGAGCTTAAAGTATGGAAGATGATTTTTATGGAATAATTATTTATTGCGTGAACCGATTTTCACCGATTTTACTTTATTTGAAAGCACGTCATTTCATTGTATTTTGTAGAAATTACAGGTACCTACAATAAACACCTGCTTATACGGTTAAATTACAAACTTAGTTCAGAAATTATTTTGTAATTTTTTTTCAAAAACTATTCATCCTATCAAGTTCAAAATAATTTTCCTAGAAAGTTTTTATAAAGTTCTACTTTTGATTTTTTTCATATTTTTAAAACTTATGGTTCAAAAGTTAGAGGGGGGGGACGCATATTTTTTTACTTCTGGAGCGATTATTTCCGAAAATATTTACATTATCGAAAAATGATTTTAGTAAACCCCTATTCATTTTTAAATACCTATCCAACAATATATCACACATTAGGGTTGAAATGAAAAAAAAAATCACTCCCCACTTTACGTATAGGGGAGGTACCCTAATAATAAAAAAAAATTCCACTTTTTATTTTACCACTTTGTCGGCGTGATTGATATACATATTAGTACCAAATTTCAGCTTTCTAGTGCTAACGGTCACTGAGATTATCCGCGGACGGACGGACGGACGGACGGGCAGACATGGCGAAACTATAAGGGTTCCTAGTTGACTACGGAACCCTAAAAACTAGCCAAGTCTCGATGCAGCTGCTTGTTTATCTCTAAAAAGTAATGAAATCTAGACAAAGTTGTGCCCAGTCTAAGGTTCCTTACTGCGATTTCTTTATTATTATAGTTAATGTTGTGTGACTTGGCCGTTGAAGGGTACACAAGGGTACAAAACCAGGTGCTCCATGACACCATTGCACCAATCTGTCGCCAGAACCGCTACCCATTGACAATGGAAAATTGCCACTTGGGAAACGTTGATTCAATAACCATACAATTGACTGGTTTTGTACCCTTGTGTACCCTTCAACGGCCAAGTTTTTTTTTTTTTTTTTTTTTTTTTTATACTACGACGGTGGCAAACAAGCATACGGCCTGCCTGATGGTAAGCAGCTACCGTAACCTATGGACGCCTGTAACTCCACAGGAGTCACATGCGCGTTGCCGACCCTTTACAAAAAGGAGGATTCACTGTGTTGAAGCCTAAAGGAACAAGAGGGTCCCTCATCGTCAACACACTGGGTCCTCTTTGAGCTCTTTGGCAACCTTACTCACCAGCAGGAACACAACACTATGAGTAGGGTCTAGTGCTATTTGGCTGTGGTTTTCTGTAAGGTGGAGGTACTTCCCCAGTCGGGCTCTGCTCCAGATTTGAGCGAGATGACATTTACTGAACGTGCCCTACCACACTAAGCGAGATGCCATTCGCAGTGCCCATACCTCTCTTTTTGGCATAGTTTAAGGACATACCCAAGTCCGGACGTAGTTTAAGGACATACCCCGGGTCCAAGTCACACAACATTAGCTATAATAATAAAGAAATCGCAGTAAGGAACCTTAGACTTGGCACGACTTTGTCTAGATTTCATTACTTTTTAGAGATAAACAAGCAGCTCCATCGAGACTTGGCTAGTTTTTTACAGAATGTTTTTGGTGGGATTTCACTTCTTTTTGTAGAAACGTGGGCTTATTGATTTATTTAGACGACAGCGACAGTCAGCGCCATCTAGCGACGTGTGCGGGTATCACCGCCACTCTTAGTCCAATGCAATATATTTTGACCAAATTTTGTTTTCTAATCAGGGTCACCAGGTACTCCAGATCTTCGATTATCCTAGTTTTTATAGTTTTCCCTTTATGTGGCCATTAAACCCTAACTCTGTACCAAATTTCAGTTCTCTGAGTTTATGGGAAGTACTAGTTCTATTTTGATGATCATGAGTGAGTGAGTGAGTGTCATAAATGCGAAACTTTGCTTTCGCTTAACTTCGGAACTAAATGACCTACAGACTTGAAATTTTGGATTTTAAGTATGTGATTATAGCATACTGGATGACGAAAGTTTCTGCGTTCTGGTCTTATTCAGAGGTTCTCAAATAGGGGCCTGAAAATGCGGCGAAATGGTTCCAGTAAAGGATGGTACGGCAGTGTTTGCTTCGCGCTCGACTTGGGGGGGGCACTGCCGTGCCCCCAGATGTAGCACAAAATACCAATTACTGAGTTGATATAATTTATTTAAAATCGATATAAATTTACGAGAAAACATTGAAAAGCATTGTAAATAGAGGTCAATTAAAACCAACTAAGGTAGTTGATTAATGGTAAATAAATTTGCATATTTTACATTCTAAACACATTTTTTAAATAGCCTATGGTACAGTTAAATATGTCAACATCTTTAACTATATTACTATCATTATAAAATGTACATGCATGTCTAGTGAACATATTTTTACAGTAGTTGGTTCAACTATATGGGATGGAAAATAAATATATGCCAGTAATCATATTAAACATGATCGTATTAAGCGGGTTCTACTGTATTTGCGAAAAAAATGAAGTTTATCTGTAATTAAAGCCAGAATAATGTATTCCATTTAAACAATCACCCAGTCCCAATATCATAGGTGTAAAACATTGAAATATGGCTAGGCAAAAAAAAATGCTTGATATAAATAAACCAATGCATGAGAAATGACAAAAAAGTTTAAACTATAATCATACCTGCAACACCTGACAATCTTCGTCCGGATTAGCATCAATTCTGTCCAACTCATCTAACATGCTCCCGCTCTCACTCTGCGGTCGTTCCAATGGCAGCTTCTTAAACTTGAAATACACCAGCCAGTGTATCGGACCTTTATTATACCAGACATTTATGCAGCGACGCTTCACCAAACGGTGCGGCCTACTATCCTGTATAGCATCCAGCTCTATTTTACGCACAAACACACTGTATGTATGGTACAAGGCCCGTATAACTCTCTGCTGTAACCCATACACTTTGAAACTGTTCTCAATCTTTAATCTTGGTGGTAACCGTGGATGACCTTGACAGTAACACTTATATAAGTTGCGCCAGAATGACTCCCGATGCGTACAGGCATATGAAGCTTTATTTATGCCAGCGAAGCTGCCTATTTGCTCCGGTTTAATGTAAGCAGATATGAGATAAAATACAATTTCTGGGTATACTATACCCGGCCGCTTGTCTATATCGACATCAAGTTTAGCACTGCTCTTTTTCTTGTATATGTATCTTTTGTAACCTTCTGCATCTATCTCTTCAACCAAATTATAGTCAACCATATCATCCCATGCTAGTTCACCGGTATCTGAGAACTGTGCTTTCTTTAAGCGTCTGATAGGTTTTGGCGCGTCTGCGGAGTCTTTTAAAGTAAAATCTGAAACAAGAGAAAAAAAACCTGATACTTTTTGTTGAATATATTTTATAAATAATAGTGAACTGTACCTTTTGTTTTCGTTTTATAAGATCGACAGAAAAATAATTAGTATTAAATTGAGTCCATAGTGTTGTAGGACTTGTATTGTAGGATTTGTAGGCCATGTATTCTTATAAGAAAACTTATAACCTATCATATTTCTTTAAAGAATTCTTAAGCAATACCCTGAGACTTAAAATTACGACATTTCACACAGTCAATTTAACGTATATTATAGGGGTGGCCTTTTGAATGCCTAACAATGTTTGGCCTAAAATCACTTGGCCTAACTGCTATGGCCTAATGGTCACTTGGCCGAACAGTCACTTGGCGCAATGATAATTTTGCATAATGTATTGTTTCACCGAAATGTTATGTTTCCTAAGCATTTTTGTGCTAATGGTGAGTATCCCTAATGGTTTTTTGCATATTACATGAAATCCCTATTATAGCGTGAACTATAATGACATGTCCGAACTGTTTTGGCCTAATGGGTGCGTGGCCTTTGGTGAAAGATGGATGTAAATAAAACAAAGGGTCATTATTAACATTGTTATGTTTAATTAACACGTATTTTTGTAACAATTTAATTATATTAATTATATACCTACTGATTTGTTTAATTTTTATTTTGTGTTTTTTCCTCAATTTGTATTTCTGTAGAATGTTAGATAAGCTTTAAATTAGTGGCGATCGCTTTCAAAAAGTCGGTCTTGGATGGGTATTCCTCTTGCTTGTCTATAACGTTCCCCACTCTTGTGTTTTGGTCGTTCAGTTTTCTTCGTTTTGATGCTGGTAACGGGGCACCATTCATAATTTTTACAATTTCAGCAGATGTGTATTTTATCTCTGTAAACAACTTGTTTGATAATTTATAGAATGCTGCATGATGGTGGTTCACTATTATTTGAATGCGGTGATGCCATGCCTCGGCATTATTTTGTGTACGTGGAATGTTATTCGCGTTTTGTTCATGAGTACTCCAGAAGCTGGGATCGTATGGTGGTGGTGAGGCTTCGGTTCCCAAAACATAATTTTTACCAAACCATTCTGCGATTGCCATTGCTTCAGCTGAAATATCACTACCACACAACTCGTCGAAATATATAACTATATGTGACGGTGACAGGAATGATAATGCTAATAAGCATTTTATTTCTAGTGCGAAGTTGGCGTTGTTTCCGTACAATGTTTGGTAGCCTTGTTTTTGCACTTGGCGATAAATAATTTGGCCCAGGTGGAAATAACATCCTTTAAAAATGGTGTGTTCGAAACATTGCTTAGCAATGCTTTGTGGTGCTTTTTCAGAGTCTGTAATAATGTACCGTGGTGACAATGTTAAAGCATTCTCTTCACAACATTCTAATAATAGTTCAAACATCACTGCGTAGCTCTTTTTGTCCTTATTAGTGCATAACGCATACACAAGCGGAAATGTTGTGTTGGAATGTAATATATTGCCATGAATGGTGTATAATTGCAAAAATATGTGTGGCACAATGTCAAATGTTCCATCCATTAGCCAAAATTTCGCATGACTTAAGTATATCAGATTTTTTTTTGTTGTGTACATTATTACAAGTTTACCACTGAAAATTTTATCCTTCACTATAATTTCTTCATCGCAACCAAAATAATCATAGTTAATTTCAAAATCAAATGTGTCGAGCTCATTGCTTTTATGTGCTTGAACGTTTTTTTTTGAACGGTATATCATTTGCCTTAAATTATGTTGCAAAGGCATGTTTGACAATATTGTTGACGAAGTTTTAGCAACGACATCATGTACTATGCACGTAGGTTGTTTGTCCACTTCAGTCAATGCTGTACGTTTCATCTCATGAATTGCGTTTGCAACAGTACTTCTTAGAGCATTTGGTTCATGGTTATGGTGTGTTGTCCCCTGGGATAACAGTACATGCATACCATTTTCTGAATGCACATTCGAAATAATTCTCACTTTGCACTCGTAGATCTTGTCTCTCCTCTTTTCACAAACCCAATAGTATTTTTCCTTGACGACACGATTTTTTTCAAATGCATATCCGTTCACATTGAGTTTTATTCCACCTTTCGTAGTATTAAACACTTCGTACAACATATCACTAGATTCCGACATAATCGCGCAGACAGCTTTTGGAAAATTAACCTGTCATATGCAATGTGAAATGAAGTGACACAATTTATTTACCTACCGACGAACAAAATCAATGCAGCATTCATACCCCAATCATTCATACGCTTACTATAATAAATTAGCAATACTCAAGCCAGGTGCGAATTCTGCCATAATGGTTGGCTCTTGTAAAATTATCGGTGTTGGGAGTGTTGGGATTGATTGGGACGGTTTAAAGGTAATGGTAGGTTAGGTTCGTTAGGTATCTTCAAACGGCCGAAGGCCAAACGGCACAGAATAGGAGCCCCGCGCAAGCGGGGCTCCGTCGAAATTGCTAACTGTACGCAATTAGGGTAAAGAGTGATTACCACCAAAACGAATCATAATTAGGCCATAACAAGGTGTAGGCTGTGTGCCATTTGGTAAAAAGATAGTTAGGACATACGATTGTTAGCCTTTTCAATGATTAGTCGCAATGAAGCTTATTCCATGTAATATTAGGGTATGTTACGATTGTGGTAAGTGTCATTAGGGAAAAACAAATTAGGCCAAAACGAAATCGGCCATTGCGGCATAGGGCAACCACAATTCGGCCATACGAGTGTTAGGGCAAGTGATGGTTATGCCAAATAATGTTAGGCAATGACTAATTAGGCCAAAAAATTTTAGGCATCCAGATATAGATCCATATTATAGTACCTGAATTCGAACATCTCTCTCGTTTCTCAAACTCTCCTTTTTTCTTCGGCATTGATACAGTTGATTGTTTTCTTTTTAATAAACAATCTGTTCCCACAAATTCAACTGTTCAGTTTAGAGTAACGAAACTAGCATTATGTTGACTGTGAAAGTAGGAGTGGATGGAATGTATTGCTATTTATACGGTAGGTTGGGTTAAATGTTATGATAAAGGAAGAAAATAAAATAATAACTCAGCTCAACCAGCGCTGCTCCATTTTTTCGATTTGACAATGACATTGACATTTCGTTATCGATTTCATAGTAATCGTTCCCCAATTGCAAAATACAAAACATTACATTGGTAACACACTCACTCAAAAAAAAATGATTACAGCTGATTTTTACCAAAATCATCGGCAATCGTGCTAAATACTAGATAATATGTAAAATTTTATAATTTATCCAATCGTTCTCCTTCTTAACTATTCATAATTTGTAACAACCTTTGTAAACCGCATTCCATTAGCTCTTGAAGCGCCCTCTGTATACCCTAAGCGGTGACTTCTTCAAAGAGTTGAAAAAAAATCAGACAGTTAAGAGACAAACATCCATTTTAATTTAATTTTAACATATATACACTTATAAATATTTTGAAACACAATAATCAATGTATGCTCCATGACCGCCAAATTATATTTAAGACCAAACACTCACAAGAATGCAAGGGAGTTTACAGTTTGGCCAGAGACTGTCTCACTTCAGGCATAGACAGAGATAATCATCTCGTTGTCTTTTTCTTAAGCTAGTAACCTTACCACTGAAAAAAGAACGAGT
Source organism: Pammene aurita (assembly GCA_947086415.1). NCBI lineage: Eukaryota > Metazoa > Arthropoda > Insecta > Lepidoptera > Tortricidae > Pammene > Pammene aurita. The sequence continues at coordinate 35,188,515 of OX352301.1, read as the reverse complement.
ATAGCGTATAGCTTATTAATTATCCTGTCGTTGCGGTGTTTGTTTAGTCAGACTATGGCTATTGCCGTTGTGAGCAATGTGTTCAAACCGCCCTTTGAGACTTGAATGTTGAAAATGGGGGTAGTCTCATGCCCTTATAATCAACACAGGGTGTAATTGTTTTCAGGTGATAATCAAAAAACTTTGAAAGTGCGTTATTAAATAAGTAAACTCGCATCAATAACTTTTTTAAATGAAACTACAAATATCCAAAATATTAAGTTTAATTAAACGCCCCGATACATTTAGTATGACGTTCGTTAAGTGGTTTAATTTCTCTACTGTTATCATCCGCCTAGCGTTTCTCAGTTTTTACACCAGCTCAATTAAACCTGATGTCCGCTCAGCCACCTAAGCACACGAATTGGCGTAGGCACTAGTTTTTACGAAAGCAACTGCGGGCTGGTTCAAACGGCAAAATGGCAATTCGAGGGCAGTTCTAATGCAATTGAAGTTCTATTGTCGTTCCTGTGCAGTTACTTCAACTGCATCAGGACTGTATTACAACCGTAGTGCCAGGTTGCAGTCAAATGATTCGAGAGGAAACTGGATCTAATCCCAATTAGGCCTAGTTTCTCTTCTGGGTTGGATTGGAAGATCTAATAGCAGTCGCTTGAGTAGAAATAAGTGCCTACGCCAATTCATGAGATTAAGTAGCTGAGTGGACCCCGGGTTTATTTGAGCCGTGCCATTATTATTATTATTATTATTATGACTAAAGATAAATTAAACCACTTATCGGACGTTTGCCTATTAAATGTATGAGGGCGTTTAAACCTCAATATTTTGGATATTTTTTGGTTTTATCAAAAAAGTTTTTGATTAATATTTATTTATTAAACTAACAACAAAATACATTAGAGACAGAGGCCCTGCAAAACTATCTGAATAGTTTGACTGCAGGAAAGAGTTTAAAATAGACAGACAATTTTTTATACTTAGCTCTACACATTATAAGTCTATATATGTATAATAATTATGTTATATATCTATGCCCTATGATGTAATTTTAGTAATTGAGTAACGTTCTTTCGACATTAAAGAAATGTTTTTTGTTCTTTTTTACTTGCGTAATAATCGCCTATAAACTGTTGTCAATCACATCCTGTATAACCCAAGCCATCAGTCAAATTCAGCCTGAACTGTGCGGCAGAGACCGCAGAGTTTTTAAAAATTGGTCTTCAAAGATATGGGCTACCTGAAGAAGCCGAGGCGGACATTTGAACGTCATATTTCAAAAATAATGGCACATATGGGCCTTTCAAATAAAATTTAAAAGTAATTTAATAAAACATTTTAATAAATTTTAATTTAATAAAACAATAATTTAATAAAACAATAATTTAATAAAACAAAAGTAATATGTATATAACTAGTTATAGAGTGACATTCATCCTGTCCACACCTTGTCAAGCTGTCAGTAGGTCTCGCTAGAGCGTTTTGTCTATGGCTATGGCCACCATTTTAGATATCACTCTTGTGTGATTCCACCCCAAATTTCCACCACAAAAATGTGATACTCGTATCATAGTTGTCTCGCAAGCGACTGTCAGTTATGCCATGTCGAATATATATACACATACATATATATATGTATATATATATATATATATATACATACATATATATATATATATATGTAACGGCCTCCTAGCCCAGTCGGTAGTGACCCTGCCTACGAAGCAGGAAGTCCCGGGTTCGAATCCTGGTCAGGGCATTTATTAGTGTGTTTATCACAGACACAGGGCGGACACGCCATACTACAAAGCTGTTTTGAGCGCCTATGTGTGCACGGCACGTCTGTACACGCTTCAATGTGTGCGTATATTCTCAGGGCTGTCATTCAATTATTTTTCTACTTTCCGCTGTCGATGTCGTAACGTCTCACTCACTCTACAGCGAGTTGAGATAGTTGTGTCCTTGTCGGTACTGTTTCGCATGCGAATGCGTAGGTCGACTAAAGGCGTAAAATGACAACGGTTATGTACAGTCACGAACCTGGATTGTTGAGCCACTTACCATTGTTCGTAATTCGTAAAAAATAATCAAATATATATATATATTTAATAAATAATAATAATCTTTATTGACTTATAAACCTGAAACAGACATTTTTTAACATAAGATATGCTAATTTACAAAAGCTTACGTTAGGTTTGTAACAGTATAAGTACTGGGATCGAGCCTCTGCCTCCCGAACTAGGACAAAGCCTGTGACTCGAAATATGACAAATTTAAGTAGTCCATACTCCAGGTTGTCCATAGCCATTCAACGTGGTAACGCGGCTAGCGTGATGGGAACTTTTGCACCGGGGACAACTCGTGGGGGACTTTTTGAGTAGATTAGTCATAATGTAAGAGTTTTGTTTATTGTTTTTTCTGTGTGTTGCTGTTGACAATTTATATTTGAATAAATTATTTTGTAATTTAAGTAAGGTTATATTAAAAATAAATAAGTATCTATTTCACATTACATCTCCGTCTCTATCGTTCTCGCCTATTCGAAAGAGAGTGATGCAAATAGACGATCGAACGAAAGAAGAGGTTAGCGGTTATAGGCCTGGCTACTCCAATAATTGGACGTTTTGACGAGAGCTAAGGAACCCCACTGCGGGCCCACCGCGAACATGGAAATTTAGTTACCTCCCTCTCTGTCGCACTTGCTCATAATACGAGCGAACGATATGCAGATAACGAAATTTTGATTTTCAAATTTCGCGGTAAAACCCTCTTGTCTGCGTTCTATAACTTGACAAAGTCGCGGCTCGCGGCCGAGACGCGCACGCGAGCTGGCAACAGTGCAGCAGTGGCAACGCCGCACATTTTGTTTCATAATATAATATTTTTGGTAAATAAGTAATATAGATAAAAATAACTGCCAAAATCCTTCATCAATTTCATCAATGACACGTCTGTTCTACTTTGAACAACAAAAATATGCGTCATATCATGTATTATATCGTCATGGATTCATGTGCTACTTACGATAAAGCATAATAGTTATTTCGACCGAAAAAATACTTCTTTCCTTATTGTATGTAATTACTTTCTAAACACCCATTAACATGGCAATACACCTTGTACTGCGGCATTTTGCGTTGTTTCTTCGACGCGCTGCCGACCAGCTGACGGCCTACCTACGGCCTACCAAACGGCCGCCGCGGAGTGAGGTAATTCGAATCGGGGCGGGGCGGAGCGTGGCCATTCTGTATGAAATACTATTATCTCTTCTGTGTCACAGATATTTGTTCCTGAGTTAAGTGAGTTATGGATGTTTTCTGTGTATTTATCCGTATTTATCTATTATATATATCGTCGTCTAGTACCCATAACACAAGCCTTATTGAGCTTACTGTGGACCTAGGTCGATTTGTGTAAGATTGTCCTATAATATTTATCTATTATTATTTATATAATACACATAGCCTGCTTTATTATAATTAGTAAGCTATAATTTAATCGATCCCTCCTCTGTACACAGCAACTATCAGCTATGACAACACTTAAATGTTCAGTTAACAGATAAGATTACATGAGAAATCTTTAGGACATTTCGCCAATCTGAAAACTGTTGAGGTGAAATGACATATCTGTATAAATTTCTACTCTTTGATGTGATTGACGTTCCAATCCAAGATGGCAGACAGGCCGTTTGAGCCGTGATAGTACGGGATTGTAGGAGTGCAATTTCTAGGTGTGTCATTCTAAATACTGAACTAGAATGTCTACCGAATTCTTGACTAAAACCTTGTACGAATATTCTGACAATGTGAAACTACGTCCTCGCGTATCGTGCGCTAGGTTTAGGTAACGTTTGTGCCGGGACATATGTAAAACGGTGATCGAATTGTGTTATTCTGTGTGTCGTGTACGCGATTCATTCTGGTTTGATGTTAAATTAAAATGTGGAATATGATGTGCGACGTGATGCCCACTATATCGGAAGACAGTATCAGCCAGCGAAGTTCGCAGTTTTCTGGCGAGGATGCGAACTTCGAGCAACTCATGGTGTCTATGCTGGACGAGCGGGATAAGCTGGTGGAGAGTCTCCGGGAGACTCAGGAGCGATTGGGAGACTCGGAGCTTCGCCTCAAGGAGGTGGAGAAGGAACGAGACTCGCTGCATCGGCAGATAGCAGCGAACTTGCCTCAGGTCAGTGACACAGTGACACTGCGTTCTGTTATACATATTTTTGCCGATGTCGGCTTTTTCGAGTCTGTTATCTAATAGAGACCTTGATTATGCAGCAAAAAGGTTTTAGGTGTTTAGAAAACTCTTGCAGTTTCTCATAACCTAAAAATATATGAACAATAGTTAAATTGATTACATAGGGACACCTTGATATTGTTACTATTTACTATTGATTATTGCTATGTATTACGGTTATTTCAATGCTTTCAACGGTCTTACACCACATAGTACTGCTTTCTATAAATACATTAGTCAGGTAATTTTGAGAGTGTATGATTTGTTTTACAAGGATGTTTTAAAATGTTTCTAATATCATATTTTTAATTCAAGACAGTAAACCTGACAGATCCTGCCCTACATTGTAAATCACTTGGTATGGAGAGAACTGTCAGATTACAGTCTTGTATTAAAAATATGAAAACTTTAAAAAAAAAACAAAAGTCTACATTGGCAGAATTCATCTTGCTAAAACCAGTGAGGAATAAAAGCCATAAAAAATGATATTAATCAATTTTCATTAACTTGGTAACTTAAAAAACTGATGTCAGCAGTAGAAAGGCTAAGCGGGTGAGGCATTCAAAAAGATCTAGACGTCCCCTGTTTTCCTAAAACAGTTAATTTGTAACAAGATAATTGGGTACTTTTCAATAGATAAACTTGTTTCATTGCATTCATAAAAAAAAATTCCAAAAATACATGGTAAAATCCAGGTGTTTGTGCTTTAAATAATTTTATAATGGTTGAAACTTTTATAAAGGAGATGTATTTATCATACAGTATTGTGACGTAACAATATTAGTCTCCCATATAAACTCCATTGTAATAAATCGTTTTGACGTTCCCTAAGGAGTAGATGATTAACTTCATAGGAAAGTAAAAATAAAATAAAAAATAAAAATAAAAAAGCCTTTTATTTCTGGGTGCAAAAAAAATGAATCTAATATAAATTTCAAACTTAGTCTAATTTAACTTAAATTTGTTGGGTAAAGAAACACACCAGAACCCTCTTACGAGGTATAGGCCTCTTCCAGAGTCTTCCACCTCTCTCGATCTTGGGCCACCCATACCCAGTTTGCCCCTGCCACCTTGACTATATCGTCAGCCCAGCGTGCCAGTGGCCGTCTTGGTTTCCTTTTACCATCAGGACCTCTCCAGGCTGTCGCTTGTAAAGTCCATCTCTCGTCCTGGAGTCTGGCAACGTGGCCATCTCCATTTTTGTGCATGCCTGGCATAGTGCATCTATTACCTTCGTCTTGTCTCTGATGATAGAGTGCCTGATCTTTTCACTTTTCTTTATTTTTAGCATGCTCCTTTCCATTCCCCTTTGGCATGAAACTATCATTCTTTTCGCCTTCAATGAGAATTTCCAGGTTTGACATGCGTAAGAAAGTAGCCTATTTTAGGCGCTCTGTCTGCATAGCTACTTCTGCAACTGTACAGCAGAAACGTTGTAGAGTTTCTACAGCGTCTGACATTATTAGGACTAAGTTTTTACTCATTATTACCATACATCGGGGTTTTCGGTGCGGGAACAATTTGAGAAAGAGTAGATATAAACATTAAACAGATAGATTAGTCTGAGAAAATATCATATTATGCCTAATGAATAACTACCTCTCTGCGAATAGTATACACACTAAGATACGAGTTTTTTTTGTAGGCATTTTTGTATTGACTATTTTGTAGTATGTTAAAAATGCAATTTGCATACTTGCATAATAGGTCACTTTTTCCTTTGTGAAATATATGAGAAATGTATGCACTAATAATTAATTAAGAAAAGGACACGGTATGACAATAAGTGTCAAATATTAATCTTGACGTCCGATATTTATGAACTATTTGCTTATAAACTGCTTATAAATGTTTAGGGACTTAACTGAAGAGTATGATAATGACCGACTATTATATAATATATTGTATGATTTTTTCAAGTATTTAAAATTACCTATTATATTTATTTTTTTCAAATAATTATTCATTAGGCAGAAACCATTAGAGTACATTCTGTTTTTTAAGTCAATACCTACTCTGTGGCTAATGTCAAACATTCCCGCACCGAAAACCCCGATGTATGATTATTACCAAATTGCATAGGTTGCCTAACCACCAAGGCACCTTAACCTAGATCTCTTAGAGTTTTTTGAAGCTCATTATACAGCCAATTACTAACACTAATTAATATAAAAAAAACTAGCTTATATTTATTTTTGTATTATCTAAGTTCATAAGGATTGATTTTGTGTTACAGTGATCTAATAAATCCGAACATCACGGAGAGTTAAGATGGCAGACTTCAGATGACACTTATTTTTGTAGAGCCTTATGAATACCATTTTTATTAACCCTCTAATGGGCAAGACTGAAAAAAATCTTCAATTCAAGCCTCATCACCAGAGGTCGGCGGGGGTGAGCTATTTACCTTATAATTTGACATGTCTTACGTCATTTTATAAGGCAAATAGCTCACCCCCGCCGAGCTCTACTCATCACCAATCTATAGTCCTAATACTGTACAAGAAAAAAAAATACAAAAAGATGATGTTACAGGCAGTCTTTTTTTAAGAACCGTTGCCCTATAAAGGGTTATCTAAAATTGACACCATTTTTCCTAAGAACAGATACTTATTATCTCTTAATTTCTGACTTCTTCATACTGACCTATTTGGATTGTTATTATGCGTCTTTATTGTGCAAAATATTATTGCAGGTGACTTAGTTTTGTCACTGAACATTGACATTATTTACTAACTAAACATTGGACATGCAATTCTAAACACACTACTATTTATCAATGAACGTTTCACAACATTATGTAACACATTACATGATATAATTGATGATCTACAAGTTCACTGACAATAACATAACATACATTAGCGAGGTGAAACTAGAACATGTGGGTGATTCTATATTTTATCTAATCTTTACTTTTGTAGTGTAAATGATGACTCCATAGATTAGTAAGACTTTTATTTACCTAATTACTTAATTATTCACTGAAAACCAAGGAAAAAGTTTTGATAGCCTTGATTAACACTCTCACTGCCATCATACATGCTGCGCTCCATGTTTTGTGGGCGGCCGGCATACCATGAGGCGGTTAGAGTGTTACATACTACAGTTTTTTTTTTATACAAAACTTCCTTCATCGACAGCGTAGGCCACAAACACGGACACTACGGATAGTGAAAATGAATTGATGATTTGACATTACATTCATCGGGACAGTATTTTAACGATTTCAGTCTATAGAAATAAATCCATTCTATATAATAAAGAAAAAAAACACTAGTCATTATAACAATAAAAAACACTATAATTTTTGCTTGTAATTACTGTAATTAGGTCATTACCTATTAATTAGTCATATAAAGAAAACCTAAGATAATTCCCCCAAGTTAGTAATAGTCTTGTGAAACACCCACATACCATTGTAAACGCAGTTGACCATACATGAACCTTATTACCTTACATTAAGGTCTATGATCGGTTGTTGTTGTTAGCATGAGCATGTATGACATAATAGCGATGCACTGTCATTGAATTGAACTCATTTAGCTCCTCAGTAGGTCAATCACATTCTGAATTGCACTTTATATGCTAGGTTAAACTGCATCCATAGTTTAACAATTTAATTGAAAAAAATGTTCTTGAAAAGAAATTCTTTTTGATTTTATTTATTTTGTACAGACGTCAAATATATCGGAGCGGCCAAGGTACTCAATAACATCTGAACATGCACTTTATCGCCTTGACAATAGAGGCGTTGTTCAGATATTTGTGACCACCTTGGCCGCTCCGATATATCTGATGGCGACTTAACAATAAAGATATGGTCGCTAGAGGTTTGTTGATGACGCGTGATCCTCTTGTACTTTAAGCCGTCGACACAGTGAGTCCTCCTTCATATTAAAGCGGCAACATGCATGTGACACCTCTGGAGATGCTCATAAAATGCAATAGATACTCTGGAGGTACAAGATACAAGGTACAAGGTATAAGATACGGCAGCCGCTTACCCAGGCCGTATGCCGTATGCTTGTTATGCCACCGTCAGGCACGGTATTAAAAAAGTGTTCATCTTTCTGTAAATTCGGCAAGCCGGCGGGAACCACCAATGCTACCTATTAATAGTTTTAGCCAAGTGTTATCGATACAAGGTCGCGTTATCATCTGAGGTCAACACAGACCCATTAGGGCACCGCGGTTATCAGCCTGTATCTCGCACTATCGTGGGCCTTAATAACACCTGACGTATTATTATTATTATGTTACTTAACTGACTAAAGGCCAATACACACTAGATGCATACGGCGATTAGGGATTTGGGTACCGCTGTTTTTTTTATTTTTATGAAGGATGAGGCAGACGTTTGACCGCGATCTCACCTGATGGTAAGTGATGGTGCGGTCTACGATGGAGCACGCTTACTTATGAGATCCCTATTTATCTCGCTTTGAAGAGACCCAAATTGTACTCAAGTGGAAACACAGACTCTGGCAGGCCGTTCCACTCCTTGGCAGTTCGCAGACGGAACGTTAACGCAAAACGCTTCGTGCTTATATGTGGAATACCTACCATGAAGCGATGCCGGAGTGCCAATTGTCTGGTAGTCCGATAGTAAAATGGGGACGGAGGAATAAGGTTGTGCATGGGGCTTGCAATTATCCGAATAATACGAATATTATTCGGATAATTCCATACAAATTACTATTGGAAATATCCGACTTGCAAGCCCTAGTTGTGCAGTTCCTCGGCACACTCTCCGCATCTCTGTTTCGCTGTTTCGATGCTCTCTCTGTGTTCGGCATGTAGGTAGGTATCTCGCACTATCGCGCGTTCTCGCGCTTTATTGCTATCCGACGTGTTACAATTACATTGTTACTTAACTAGAGCACATCAGCTGCGTAGAGACCCATTATTGACTAAGAGCTGGCTACGTCAGATATGACACATCACACACACACATTGCTATACTATCCTTATTGCTAGTTCCAGGCATCTGGCAGCTTTTAATGGGTGGATGTCAGAGTGACAGACTAGCAAAATGTTTGAATTGGCAAATAGTAAAAAAAATAAAAACTGCCGAAGTTGTAAAGTCAGTCTCAGTGTCAGTTATAAACGACATGGCCTATATTTTAAAGTCCGTCACAGACTGAACTATAATAAATATATATATATAAATATACTGAGGATACCTGTATACCTCCCACGCTATGTATAGGTCGCCCACCAGTAGTACAAAATTGTCCACTAACATTTATTTATTCCGTGTTTGCAAAATCAGCATAAATGACACAGCATTTCATACACGCGCCTCACATTATGGAATTCGAGCGCAGAGTCAGCAAAATTGGGCATTACGGGCATCTCAGCAGTGTTTATATTGTTCTGCGCTGGCGACGCGCCAGCCGCATTCCCGATAACAGATCTGGGAATATGTTGAGAAAATTACAGCAGTGCCAACTTGGTACAAACCCTACAGAAGATCACAATTATAACTGGCAATGACCAAAGTTAACTAAAGTGGACTAGGTACATAGATAATATCGCGTTCCCATCATTCTGGCAAACGCGCCATCTATCGCATCAATTAAACTTATAATAAATGTGTTCTCTTAAACCTTAAAGATTGGCTTACTTTTCTTCTTTACTGTACATAGGCTGCTATTTATACATCCGGAAACCGGGATTACAATCTTCTTAAATAGCATATTTGACCTCCATGGTAAAATTTGAACTTTTTTAAGTACTGGCCGGTATATTTTTTCTTTCTTATTAACGCTCGTGTTTTGTTTTTGACGGGTTTTAAATGTCATCTCGCAGCAAGAATGGAACTCACTCGTGAAAATATTCGTGCTATGATTTATTATGATTTTCGGCGTGGTTTAACGCAACAACAGTGCATAGATCAACTAACTTCAACTTTTGGTGATGAAGCCCCATCTAAAACTACTGTGTAGCACTGGTTTAGTGAGTTCAATCGTGGACGTAGTATGCTTACGGACGAAGTTAAGGCAGGTCGCCCGAAATCGGTCGTTGTACAACAAAATATCGAGGCTGTGCGAAAACTTATAATGGACGACCGACATGTTACGTACTGCGAGATAGAGGCGACTCTGGGTATTTCTATGACTAGCATTCATAGCATATTACATAATTATTTGGCTGTAAAAAAAATTTGTTCGCGTTGGATACCCCACAACTTAACAAAAGAGCAAAAAGATGCTCGCGTCGAATGGTGCAATAAAATGTTAAAAAAATATAACCGTGGTGATTCAAAAGCCGTTTATAACATCTATACAGGTGACGAATCCTGGATCTATGCATACGATCCCGAAACGAAGCAACAATCAACGGTATGGGTGTTTCAAAATGAGCCGAACCCTACGAAAGTTACTCGTGCAAAAAGTACATTGAAACAAATGGTGGCCTGCTTCTTCGGTATTAATGGCCATGTAGCTACAGTGCCACTAGAAAACCGTAGAACGGTTAATTCAGAGTGGTACACGACCATTTGCTTACCGGAAGTATTTGAACAAATTCGTAAAACTAACCAGCGACGAAGAATCATTCTTTATCATGACAATGCCAGCTGTCATACGTCACGCGAAACAACTCTATTTTTGGAGGGTCAAAATGTGGAATTAACGGGTCATCCGCCGTACAGCCCTGACTTGGCACCCAACGATTTTTATTTATTTCCAAATATAAAGAATAAATTACGCGGTCAACGATTTTCGACCGCTGAAGATGCTGTCGACGCATTCAAACAACACGTTATGGAGGTACCTCAGGCGGAGTGGCAGAAGTGCTTTAAAAATTGGTTCACGCGAATGCAAAAGTGCATAGATCATCAAGGGGAATACTTTGAAAAACAATAAAACCATTTTCAGCCGTGTACGTTTGTTTGTTTTTTTGTTTCCGGATATATAAGTAGCAACCCTCGTACCCAGACTCAACTTAAGGCTTGAAGAATACTAGCTCGTCTGATTATATTGTCTCGAATTTCCGACAGATTGAATAGGGTTTTTAGGACTTCGCTCAAGCACCAGTAGTCAAAGCGATAGTTTATTTTCCTGTGATTCTAGATTGATCGTTTCTGTAAACACTTTTTTCAACAATGCAGCCCGCTTGATTGAAGTGGTTACGGTAGCCCAAACGCTTACAACTCCAAGGGTTGCCAATATTTTGCAAATTTCTATAGCAATTAGCTGCTCTACTCGTTGTTTTTCTGCTCAGCAAGTTTCGCCACGAAACTCCTCGTCTAAGTTATGCAGAATGGCTTACTTTACTCCTTTCACTATACCCGGACCCACTATAAAGCTCGAAGAATAACTGACTCTCTATTATCGTTGTCTTAAAACTAGACCCGTACCGATAAATTATGAAGTTTCGATAATATTAAAGATGCTTATTTTTCACATACAGAATTCAGGGCATCCAACTTAGCTAATAATAATAATTTGTGTCATCCTAGGTTGTTGCTTAGGTAGAAACTTAGACATTTCTGTTTTTAAACATTATTCGGTGAATATAAAATTAGAGATCAAAATTGTTTTTTCACTGTAACAGCAAAGTTGTTACTGACGCACGCACGCGTTTTGTGTCACTTTCGTCAATGGCAATACTGACATTCAATCAGCACAAACATGTGGACTTTTATAAGCCTATATAAAATTAGAGTTGATTGATTAGGTACTGTGATTTCTAAAATATCGGTATCTAGTATTTGAATAAATTTGTGCCATATTAATCAATGATATTTATTTATTTAATTTTTTTTTCTTTGTGAAACCTGTTAACAGTACAATAAAATATTAAAGTCATTAATGTTTGCGTTAGTATTTTTATAACAGCGTATCGAAACCATGTTTGAAATTTGTGTCGTTATAATCAATGGATTATTTTTATTTTTCAAAACAAAAACTTTTTTTGCGTAAAGGGCATGCGCAGGGAAGGGTAAGGCGCGGGCGGGGTGCATGTACCGGCCAGGCTGCCTAGCAGCTCGTTTGTTTTCTATACATTATTACTCTATACATACATATAGTAATAAGTGCGACAAACACAAACAGCGAGTTTTTAATCGCTCTTCTTTATTTTTCATAGTAAAGAAAGCAGTAATATAAAACTTAAGTAATTAATGGTGATATAACGTATGACTACACCGTAGTCCGTAACGGACTGCAACGGCGGATCTGTGTGCCACGGTTAACCTAGTTTACCATATAAACAGTATTATGACAAATTGTCACAGATCATTTGTAACTAATAAATATGTAATTTATGCATCAAGGCGGTTTGTTCACAGAGTGCCAATCGTGAAACGCGAAAATAGAAATTTCGTTATCTGCCTCTCGGTTGAACTAGCAAAGAGCCGGGCTGGGCTTAATAAATTTTTCATCAGATGTCATAATAACGCTATGTTTTTATTAACTTATTGTATAAAATACATACAAATAAGCAACTTTTCTTTAACATTTTTTTTAACTCAATAGTTTTGAAAGTTATGGGGCCCTGAAGGTTGAGTACAATTTGGACTATTTTGGTTGAAATGGTGTCATTATGACACATACTTTTTTTTGTCTTATTGTGTATAATGTACTCAAATAAGCAAGTTTTATTAGAAACATTTTTTTAACTCAAAAACTTTGAAGTTACCTTACTTTGAAGATTGACTACATGGAGTAAAATTTGGACTTAAATAATAAAATGGCGACGGGGTATCATTTTAACGAGTACTTTTTATGATTTTTCCGTAGAGAATACGCTAAAATAAGCGTCTTTTATTAGAGAAACTTTTCTCTAAAATCAAAAATGGCTGAGATAATGGACTCTGAACTTGTATATAATTTGGACTTCGAAAAAAAAAACTATCGACGGGACTACATTATAACGTGTACTTTTTATGATTATTCCGTATAGAATATGCTAAATTAAGCGTGTTTTATTTAAAAAACTTTTCTCTAAAATCAAAAATGGCCTAGATAATGGACTTTGAACTTGTATATAATTTGGAATTCAAAGAAAAAACCATCGACGGGACGTCATTATAACATGTACTTTTTATGATTTTTCCATATAGAATAAGCTAAACTAAGCTTGTTTTATTCGAAAAACTTTTCTCTAAAATCAAAAATGGCCGAGATAATGGACTCTGAACTTGTATACAGGGTGACTGGTAATTCGACCTATTCCTGGAAAGGGGTTTATTCTAGAGGTTATTTACAATGTTTTTAGCCCAGTCAACCAGGGGTCTAAATTAAGTGGTTTTCGAGTTATTCAAGTTTTTAGTGTTTTACAAAAAAACGCCATCTTCCGGCCTTAAAATGGCAATAAAAAAAAACTACATGAATTAGGATGGTTAATTATTTGTTTACTGGTAGCCAGTGAACAGAAGGTTATTTAAAAAAAATCATGTCAAACAATTAAGACTTTAGAAATAACAGGTAATAAATCAATAGCTATCGTACTTTAAAAAAAATTATAAATCATAGACGAATACCCTAAAAAATGTGTATGAGACTTCGCGTAAAAATAACTGAAATGGATTCCTCAATTCATAACCTTTCCGAAAAAGTACAAATGTTGACATGATTCACTAAATTATTGAAAATAATAATAACCGCGCTGCTGGAGGATGCGCCGCTTGGTACAAGGATGGCCATGATTTACCAATACGATGGCTGCCCAGCTCACTAGTACCGGTGTGTGTGAGTGGATGGATTGGTCGAGGCGGTCCGATCCCTTGGCCAGCAAGGAGTCATGAAACATGAAAGAAGGCATGTCGCCGCGAGTAACAATCACCGATGTACGCAAAAGGCTTCGTGCTTGCATTCGAAATGAGGGCAGGCAATTCGAACAAGATTTGTAAATTATTATGTTTATTTTTAACTAACGTTTTTACTTGCTTCTGAGCATGTTTTGGAGAATTTAATTTCTGAATGTATGTCTCTTGTTGCAGTCGGTTAAAGATCTTTCTAACACCCTGTGAAGCTTGTTTACTTCGTTGACTTCTGTCTGTTTACCTACATCTACCTACATATCTACCTTACGTGTGCACAGAAGTCAAAAGTATTTTCTAGTATTAAAAATATTATTCCTGCTACACAAGGTGTGACCAGCCCATGATTTTTTGAGTTTCCCGCCAAATATTTGGGTAATATTTCAATAGTCAGACTCTAGATAATAAATTAATAAATAATTAACCATTCTTATTCATGTAGTTTTTATACAAATGCCATTTTAAGGCCGGAAGATTGCGTTTTTTTGAAAAACACTCAAAACTCGAATAACTAGAAAACCACTGAATTTAGAACCCTGGTTGACTGGGCTAAAGACATTGAATAGGTCGGATTACCAAACACCCTGTATAATTTGGTTTTCGAAAAAAAAAAACCATCGACGGGACGTCATTATAACATGAGGTGTCACATGCGCGTAAAAGTACATACTTTTTATGATTTTCCCGTATAGAAAACGCTAAAATAAGCGTGTTTTATTTGAAAAACTTTTCTCTAAAATAAAGAATGGCCGAGATATTCTCCTCCTTTTTGTAAAGGGTCGGCAACGCGCATGTGACACCTCTGGAGTTGTAGGCATCCATAGGCTACGGCTTACTATCTGGCAGGCCGTATGCTTGTTTGCTACCGTCATGGTATAAAAAAAAGAATAAAATAAAACAAAATAAAAACAAAATAAAGATAAAATAATAACAAAATATTATTTAATCAAATACAAACATTGAAACATTGAAAAAATAATCAACCCAGTTTGACTTGAACCGCCGACTCCTTTACAAGTGTCACAACGGAAACTAATGTATGAGTGGAATACCCACTTTAAAAAACAAGTAAAATAATTATGAGTTGATAGCAGGCGCCATCTGTTATTTCCGTTGTGACACTTGTAAAGGAGTCGGCGGGAAGGGTAGCTAACTGTAGTAGTTGGCACCTAGATGTCGCTTACGGCTGCTATAAAGTCGATGTAAAAATAAATGCAAAAAGATGATTGAAGGCATTGAGAATTTCGTCAGCTCAGTAACTGAACCCATAGCTTAATTGGTAAAGCGATATCGAGCCCCGGTAAGGCGTATCGATGTTTGTTCAAGTCAAACTGGGTTGATTATTTTTTCAATGTTTCAATGTTTGTATTTGATTAAATAACATACTAATGTATGAGTGGAATACCCACTTTAAAAAACAAGTAAAATAATTATAACAAAATATTAACAAAAATAAAACAAAAGTAAAACAAAAGTAAAACAAAAACACAAACAAACAGTAAGCTACCGCTTAAAAGGTACATCGGGGCGAGACAAGCACGAGTTCTTTGCCCCACTCCCCGGCTACCCGCGCCCCGCTCCACCGCTCAGTTCCTTTGTCGAGTATGTCAGCTAGATCACCCCGCGCGCGCCTCCGTGAGCAAGTACCTACATCGTAACTGCTAAGATTCCAGCGCCTGGTTGACCCATGGTTTAACTTGTTAAGAAGCGAGCCGGGGGTCTACTTCTAGTAGTCACTACAGAAGCACGCCGAACAGGCTTGCCATGAAGGTCACGCGCTATAGTTAGGACAGTCTGAACGCAAATATTGTTTCTGTTTAATTTTTGTCGAAATATCATTGATGAAAGTGACACAAATTGAAATATCTACTTTAAAATCCCTTTGTGATTATTATAATGTGACTTTAATAATTTATTGAAACGATCACAGCCTAAAAAAAACTAATTTACCAAGAAAATTAAATTTTCATTGCTTAATTTGACACATATTGATTTTATTGACGTATTTTAAGGTGATGATATAGTTAATCCTTATTTTATTAACTCTAATTTTTTATACGAAGTTTTTTAGCGTTGTCATACTATATCAAATAGCACTCGACGTAAATGACACAAACTGGTTTTGTGCAACAATATAACTGTTCTAAATACAAAACAGTTATATTTTGTAACTCTAATATTCTTTTACTCAAGTTATGGCAAGCTAAAAAAGTTAACCTCAAATTATTGAATTACAAAAAAAGCACCAATTGAATATGACACAAAACGCACTGAAAGATTCTCATGTACACACTGTATTTCCAACTTCAATAATAAGTGACTTTAGAATTTTCGAAACTTAACCCTCAAAATATTGCCAGTGGGACGGAACTAAACTCCGACAGATTGAAAAGGGTTTTTACAGCTTCGCACGAAGACCCACAATCTATGTAAGTAAGCTCACCTCCTTGAGATTCTGCGGTTGATTTGTTGACTGTATTAGGATAGACATTTTGGTTCCTAATGTTCCTATTATAACTAAATAGACGCATTATATACAGTTTTTTAACATTGTGTTACCTATGGCTATTTCTTAGTTAAACGTTGGTGGGCTAGCGATAAGCGTGCGACTTTAAATTAGAAGGTCGCGAGTTCGAATCCCGGCTCGCTGAGGTTCTGGGAGCTTGTGTACATAATCGCTTTTCGGTAAAAGAATACATCGTAAGGAAACCGGTCCTAATCCCAATAAGGCCTAATTTGTCCTCTGGGTTGAAACTTGAAAGGTCAGACGGCAGTCGTTTCCATAAAAACTAGTGCTTAGAGATTAAGTCGCCAAGCCAATCCCAGGCTCAATTGAGCTGTGGCAAAACACAGAAAAGTTGGGAGGATGGTATCTTATTCAAGCGATAGTTACTTTAGCAACCTTAAAATTTAATGATAAGGTTTTCGACCGGCCGTAAGCTAGATAACGTAGGATAATTTTTCTTTAACGTTATAGCGCCACTTCCGCTACAGAGCCTACAGATGACGTACGCCGTAAAGGAATGTGACAGTTCAAATTTAAGATAAATAAAAAGGAGCACTCTAAGTTTACTTATTTCTCTGTGGCCTCAACCAAGTAGCGTGCACAACTCAATAATGTGATTTATGTGTCATCCATCTAAGCCCTCATGCCTGAGGGTTGTGACCACCATAAATCGCTCCACGCTGTAAAATGGTCTCCATCCTGGCCGATTCATTGCCTTCCTAAAGGAGTACGTCGCGTGGAAGCTCTTGATAGCATTGAGCCAGTCATACAGTAGCTAAGATAATTACGGTTCCGGAACAAAATAGAGAACTTTGGTTTGACTGAAGAACGAATCAAATTATTTTTAAATAAATATTTTGAACTGTTTATTTTAAGTAGATACACTACTATATAAGTTATAAACTTATATAGATGTCATATACAAAGGAAAAAGTGACTTAGGCCTCCGGTGCCCAGGGCTGGGATCGAACCAGCGTCTTCTGCACTCGCGGCAGACGCCTTAACCACTTGGCCACCCGGGTCACAGCAGCACCGGTCGAATTTTCCCGTGTATATGCAATTTTTGTAAATGCTAAGGA
Source organism: Pammene aurita (assembly GCA_947086415.1). Classification (NCBI taxonomy): domain Eukaryota; kingdom Metazoa; phylum Arthropoda; class Insecta; order Lepidoptera; family Tortricidae; genus Pammene; species Pammene aurita. The sequence goes on along the minus strand of OX352301.1, from coordinate 35,170,913 downwards.
GCATTTTCGCCAATCATCTAAGGTAGAACATTATGAGTCCGTACTTCCAATCCGAACTCTTAGGAGTTCATTGAAAGCGAGAGAGATGGCGCTGCCGCGAATGCAGAAGACGCTGGTTCGATCCCAGCCCTGGGCACCGGAGGCCTAGGTCACTTTTTCCTTTGTATATGACGTCTATATAAGTTTATAACTTTGGTTTGTCTGCGTAATTGCGTATGTAAGACCCCTGTGGCTAAATTGGCGCTTGGAACAGTCAGCAGCAGATGTAGCTAAACGGGTGAGGTTTTAAAAAATGCTTGGCACAACTTTTTTGTAAAAAAAAAAAGATAAATTCCATGGCTGATCGTAACGCAACATGCGTTCGGAACGCCGTTCCAATTATTAGCATGTTTTTATTCATATTGCAAATTGAAATTAATATATCTAGCGATAAAAGTAATTGTTTTCTAAGTATAATTTATCACTTACATTATTTGCACCAGAAATAAATATACATTCAAATTAGTGGTAGCTTGCGTTCCGTATTCATGGAATTAACCTTGTTCAGAGAATTTTGATCATCTCGCCCGCTTAGCTACTTCTGCACGCCTAGCAAAACTTGACGGTTGACGCGACAGTTCATACTTCAAGCGCGACTCGAAGTATGGAATGACAGGCGACAACGTAAGATATGCTAGCCGGCCTGCAGCTGACCGATGGATGATCTTAACGGGATGTCAACTACTAAATTTCATTCCTATCTTTTTCAGCGCGAGTGAAAGAGAAACACTGTGTTACGATTAGTATGGGAGCTCATTGTAAATTTTGCAAAATGATGAATTAAAAAAAAACTACGCATGCATTGAGAAATATAAAAAAAATATGTTATTAGTGTGGTGGTTTAGCCTTTAATTACATACGTATAAGTCAAGAAACTAAAGACATGCAACTGTTACAAGCTAATTTTAAGATGTAACTTTGGAATCATTTTCTATCGAGCCGATTTCGTCTAATCGTGTATCGGGATGAACAAAATTCTTCTACATTTAATGAATATTAGGAGTCCGGTAATGATTTGAAAACGAAAATCGTTAATATTGAAATTACGCACATGAATCGCATTTGATAAGATAGTTTGTAGTCTTGTTATTGCAAAAAAGTTCTTTGGGTCTAAATATATTAACATTTAATACCCTAAAACTGAATTCTTACAGAGCTTGTTTAGTGGGGACGTTGATTCGTGCAATTTTAGCAGTTTATTATTTGTTGTGGCCCCTATATAATATGTTTTGTATTATCTGATTAAAGAATGAAGTACAGTTTATTTCTGTATTTTTATTTTTGTGAAATGTCTTCCCAAAAATATCACCTAAATTTTGGCAATTTTTAATAAAATTGCTCTAGCTAAACATATTCTCCTTTACAAAATATATAAGTAAATTTAAAAAAACTGTCCCACTTATTCCTCAGACGACTCATTTTCCAACGTATTTATGTATTTTACGTACTAGTGACTTAATTTTAATCAATAAAAACCTTACTCTTTTCACCTCTCCACGCAAAAATCGCGAAATAGGTCTTAGATTAGGGTGAATTACTTATAGATGAGACAAGAAAATAAAAAAGTATTCCACTTATATAATTTAAAAAGAAACGTACTTTCAATAATATGTTTTTTTTTTTTTTTTTTTATACCACGACGGTGGCAAACAAGCATACGGCCCGCCTGATGGTAAGCAGCTACCGTAACCTATGGACGCCTGCAACTCCAAAGGCGTCACATGCGCGTTGCCGACCCTTTACAAAAAGGAGGATTCACTGTGTTGACGACTAAAGGAACAAGAAGGTCCCTCATCGTCAACACACTGGGTCCTCTTTGAGCTCTTTGGCTTTTGCATGTATACAAACTGATAGAAATTTCGTTAGTTACTGCAAAAAACTGGCCAAGTGCGTGTCGGACCACGCATAGGAGGGTTCCGTACCTTCAATGGAATAAGAACCAAACTAATACCAAAAGGTCGTATCTGATGCCTATGGAAGAAGTATTTTGGAGATAACTCAAAAATGGCTGAACCGATAATGTTCAAAACAAATTTTGTAGAAAGTATATAACAAGGCGCATCTCTTAAATTTTTTTCATATTTTTTGAACTTACGGTTCAAAAGTTACGGGGGGGGGGGGCTACACAACTTTTCTGACTTTCGAAGCGATTATTTCAGAAAATATTCACCTAATCACAAAATAGTCAAAGAAACCTCAATGTTATTTTGAAAGACCTATCGATTGATGTGTCACATGTAGATATTTGGTAAATTTTTTTTATTTTTATTTAGTTACCTGTATCTCCATACAAATTTTAACGCCCCCTAAAAATTTTTTTTTTTTCAAATTTAACTACATAACTAAGTAGCTGCATACAAAATACACCTTATGTGTAAATTTTATTCAGATACGTCGTATAGTTTCCGAGTAAAATGCCTGTGACATACGGACGGACAGACAGACAGACAGACATGACGAATCCATAAGGGTTCCGTTTTTTGCCATTTGGCTACGGAACCCTAAAAAGTATCAAAAAGTTGAACGAAATCGAAAAAAAAGTTTACCGGACTTTGTTTTAGCTAAAAAACTGTTTAAGTAAAGTCAATTTAAAGGTAACCGGGTGTAGTCAACCTCTTAAATAACGGTCTCAAACACCTGTTTGTACAATCGTGGTTGTGCAATCGTACTTACCAGAGTTTCTCCGTGTAAATATTGTCTTTTAGCTTACGAGAATTATTATTAGTATAGTACCTAACTACCGTCCGACTTTCCCACCGTTGTACGGTCGCCGGCAGGAGCTAAGCAAAATGACATGCATAAGGCATTTTGAAATTAGGATTACAATTGTTAGAATTTGAAAACAGGCTATGAAGTTTGTTCGAGAGACGTGCCGACATGCTAGTGACTTCACAAAATACGATTTTTTGCTGTTTAAAATCAGTAAAAGTAGATTGACCTCTTCTATAGTATCTGACGTTTTTTTTTACTATAGTAAATTACTAATTGCTGACAACCATCATAAGTCATAACCCTCTGTATAAAAAGATCTAGTTTGACACCTGTAGGCCTATGATGGCAGATTTTATCAGCGGATAAGTAGATATAAACCTGATAAAATGACAGTTTCCGCCATTGTTTGTCATTTATCAGGTTTATATCAACTTATCCGCTGATAAAATCTGCCATCATAGGCCTGCTGGTCTGTCAAACTTCTGTCAGCAGGTTACTATAGTTACGAGTAGATTAACCACCATAATAGGTAGTTCCTTCACCCGAAGACCGGATACTTTACTGGCGTTCATAAAAAAAACCAATACCTTCTTTTTGTGCTGACTGTACATTTTATGAAAGGAAGATGTAATTATTATTGTTATGTTATTAAATATATTTCGATTTCTGTAAATTTATTCTAAGCGTGAAGTTATGTCAACAGTCAGGAAATGCAGACTGTACAATTGACCCGTTCAAAAAGAGCCTATGTAAACTTAAAATGTATACAGACCTTCTTCGGATAATTTCGAATTAATGGACTCAGTTTATAAGTGTGTGAAATGGTGTGGTGGGCACGTCGCAATCGATACACTTAAATGGTTCTAGTGTAGTTCAAGTAAATAATGGTTTAGTTAGCTGGTGAACAGTGTGTTTGTTTAGGTATTTTTCTAATTTCACTCTTGGATAGCCTTTCTAGGCAGCGAGAATTGATGTACCTATTATAACTAACATTAGACGGGTCTCTTGCGGTTTAAATTTATTTAGGTACCTTGTACCTTAGTTCCAACGTTTTGACACAGACAGTTTGGTCGGAGCTTAAGGTAAATAAATGTAATACACGATATACCCGTCTAATGTTAGTTGGGTAGTAATATACGTGTACAAAGTTTGTGTACGAGGGTTGCTACTTATATATCCGGAAACAAAAAAACAAACAAAACGGCTGAAAATGGTTTTATTGTTTTTCAAAGTATTCCCCTTGATGATCTATGCACTTTTGCATTCGCGTGAACCAATTTTTAAAGCACTTCTGCCACTCCGCCTGAGGTACCTCCATAACGTGTTGTTTGAATGCGTCGACAGCATCTTCAGCGGTCGAAAATCGTTGACCGCGTAATTTATTCTTTATATTTGGAAATAAATAAAAATCGTTGGGTGCCAAGTCAGGGCTGTACGGCGGATGACCCGTTAATTCCACATTTTGACCCTCCAAAAATAGAGTTGTTTCGCGTGACGTATGACAGCTGGCATTGTCATGATGAAGAATTATTCTTCGTCGCTGGTTAGTTTTACGAATTTGTTCAAATACTTCCGGTAAGCAAATGGTCGTGTACTACTCTGAATTAACCGTTCTACGGTTTTCTAGTGGCACTGTAGCTACATGGCCATTAATACCGAAGAAGCAGGCCACCATTTGTTTCAATGTACTTTTTGCACGAGTAACTTTCGTAGGGTTCGGCTCATTTTGAAACACCCATACCGTTGATTGTTGCTTCGTTTCGGGATCGTATGCATAGATCCAGGATTCGTCACCTGTATAGATGTTATAAACGGCTTTTGAGTCACCGCGGTTATATTTTTTTAACATTTTATTGCACCATTCGACGCGAGCATCTTTTTGCTCTTTTGTTAAGTTGTGGGGTATCCAACGCGAACAAATTTTTTTTACAGCCAAATAATTATGTAATATGCTATTAATGCTGGTCATAGAAATACCCAGAGTCGCCTCTATCTCGCAGTACGTAACATGTCGGTCGTCCATTATAAGTTTTCGCACAGCCTCGATATTTTGTTGTACAACGACCGATTTCGGGCGACCTGCCTTAACTTCGTCCGTAAGCATACTACGTCCACGATTGAACTCACTAAACCAGTGATACACAGTAATTTTAGATGGGGCTTCATCACCAAAAGTTGAAGTTAGTTGATCTATGCACTGTTGTTGCGTTAAACCACGCCGAAAATCATAATAAATCATAGCACGAATATTTTCACGAGTGAGTTCCATTCTTGCTGCGAGATGACATTTAAAACCCGTCAAAAACAAAACACGAGCGTTAATAAGAAAGAAAAAATATACCGGCCAGTACTTAAAAAAGTTCAAATTTTACCATGGAGGTCAAATATGCTATTTAAGAAGATTGTAATCCCGGTTTCCGGATATATAAATAGCAGCCTATGTACTGTAATTACTGTAAAGCTGATGTGGCAACAGCTACTTGTCACTAATAATTAAGCACAAGCCTAGGTATGAACACCTATTCTACTAGTAACAAGAATTAAGTGCTTGATGTAAATCTAACATAAATTGTTGCTTTAAACGAGCTGCTGTATTCGTCTGTCGCTTGTTATGTTGTTATCACAGCGTAATGTGTCCACACTGTCCACCAACTTTGTGACAAGCTGACCTGTAAGTATTTATTGCAGTCTACTCGTAACTATGGAATATTAAACATTTAAAGTGCAACAATTTTTGAGCATCCGTTTCCAAACAGCATGCGTCATCCGCATGTGACAACTCTGGAGTTGCAGGCGTCCATAGATAGGCTACGGTAGTTGCTTAATATGAGGCGGGCTGTATGCTCGTTTGCAAACATCGTGGTATATAAAATAAAATAAAAAATTCCGTAGATTTGATAGCCCGTAGGTAGATAAGCGGGTGAGGTATTCAAAATAATCTTGACACATTCTTGTTCTAAAAAGTAAAGTAAACTTTCGCTGCCAGAAACCCGCTAGTTTGGTTTGTTTTGTATTAGGATAGGGAGCTTGGCTTTCAAAGTGTTGACCCACCATATCCTACGGAGCTGAGACGTAGACTCACGGTAGGGTTAGTCCACCAGTTCAAAGTCTCTCAGCGAGCTATGGACAGAGCTATGCTCGGATTTTCTCTGAAGGATAAGATTCGTAACGAATACATCCGACAGAGAACCAAAGTTATCGACAGCTCAAAGAATTAGCAAGCTGAAGTGGCAGTGGGCCGGCCATAACTCGCGAGGAACCGACAACCGCTGGGGTAAACGTGTTCTTGAGTGGAGACCGCGTCTCGGCAAACGTAGTGTAGGACGCCCTCTGGCCAGGTGGGATGACGAGCTGCGAAAGACTGCAGGCAGATGCTGGATGCGGCAAGCTGAAGACAGGGAGCTATGGCGCTCATTATAGGGAGACCTATGTCCAGCAGTGGACTAATATAGGTTGATCATGATGATGATGATGATGATGATCTTAATCGTGTCAGGATTATTTGAAACCTCAACCATTGAGCTGCTTCTGTTGCTGTACATTATTAAGATTCAAAATGATGTATACAAGTTTTACATACACATAATACTGGCAAACAGAAAAGGTGTACTAGCGTAACACCTCGAAACGGACCGTTCTCATAATGCTAGCTTGTAGCTTATAAAATTACCTTAATGCGTCATTTTTGTTGTTACACCACTAGGACTTGCGATGTAAACGCTAAATGCACTATTGCCCCTTTTCGCTGAGCACTACACGACGTGTAGTGTAGTACACGTATCATAATATGCTTATTGCTTAAGCTCCAGCGATTTAAGGGGCGGGTAAATTGGTTCCGTCCTTCCGTCGAATGTCAAGGTTCTTCGAGCTGTTAGGGCCGGCACTAAACTTGACCCAGTTCGCCTAAATGAAATTTGTTACCAAAAGACACGAGCATTTTCATTGTAAATTGCATCTTTAATGAGTGGTGATGGTGGTTATGAAACTTCATTATTTTGAGAAAAACGTATATGGTCTCGCCGGAACATCGGCGCTGGCTTTCGGGTAAGCATTATGCTGAGGCGGGCCTATTTCGTAAATGTTTAAAATGTTTTTTTTTCTTGATATTTCTACCTTTGTAGGCTCATTAGTTTACTACGAATAAAATTTATGATTTATGATTTTTGAAAAACGGGACTCAATCGCGTAGACTTATTTTAAAACAGAAACAAAAAATGTACGTAATTAAGTCTCGTTTATGTCAAAATAATGAGTGAAAATCGTGTGAGTTCAATACGTTAAAAACTTATGAAACTTAGTGGCGGTTTAAGCTTAACAGAAAAGATGTTGATTCGCCCTAATGCCCATGTTGAAACGCCAGTTTGATAGTATTTACTATGTATATAAGAAATACAAATTCACATTTCATATCATATGTTTAATGTCGGATAGGCTGCCTGTTAATTTTCCAGCGGGTACTGACCCGGATAATCTCAACTTGAGGCTATCTCGAATGAGCATCTCGGCTGCCACTTAGTTTAAACTTGTCAACGGATTCATATTTCTGGATATTAAATGCTATGTTTGTCCCACATTTAGGTATGTACATCTAGTATTTTCATCATACGAGTGCCTCAAACTAGAAGGTCGCTGAAGATATTTTGTTTGAAAGAATTTGTAGTTTGAGGGCACGATACTTTTTTGTAATAAATTACTTTACAATAGCACAGGGCAATAGAATAGACGTGCAACAAAATCTATGTACCTATTATATTGCCACATTGTGTAATGCAATATGATAGGCAGGCTATCGTTAGAGGTACAGTGAGATTCAAAATTGCATGGACACATTTTGAATTAATTCATTCATAAATGGTCCATGCAATTTTTTGAATTAATTCATTCATAAATGGTCCATGCAATTTTTAATCTGGGTGTACATAAATGTAACCGGGCGATGGCCAGGTCAGGTTTATTTAAAAAATATATAGACATCTAGTATTGAAAGGGTCACAGAGACACGTTAGTTAACACCAGTTGGTTTGAGTTCTAGGTATGGACACTGGCAGTGGCTTGGTTCTACATTCGATTTCATTACTTTTTGCGTTGCAAGACATGCATTTTATGCTCATGTATGTTTTTGGTGGAATCTGTAAAGGCCCATTTACACATTGATTAGTGTTTAGTGCGAGTCCATACATTTTGTACTTGTGTTTAGTAAAAAATGTATGAACTCGCACTTAACACTAATCAATGTGTAAATGGGCTTTAATACACATACGAGTAAAAACTTGTTAAACGAATCATTCGCAAGTTGTCACTCACATGCAAACATCAAAGGAGCGTGCTAAGCATTAAACCGCTTGAAAGGTCTATTTATACGTTGCATTGTCCGCTGATACCGAATAGACCACCCACGACGGTAACACGACTCTGTCTGTATGCCGTTCTGTAACATGTATTATTTACCTTTTCGACGTGTCCGCCCGACTGCTGAAGCACACATTATGACAGTTGAAATTAGTTATAAATAGTTTGTTATAACAAACAATTTACTTAAATAAAAAAATCACGTTTTTGGTGCAACAAAGTTCAAATCTTAAGTATTTTATTATAGTTCTCAGGATGGGAAGTACGAACACGATCCTTTCAGAATAAAACCGTTAATACTGTGACGCTGGTTTATTATTTATCCAAGTAAATTAGTACAAAAGTTGTAAAGGAAAGCAAAAGTCACGTCCATCATGCTCCATCCATGACTCGAATCTAAGTAATCATTTAACGTACTCAATAATCACTATCTACTACAATTTATTACGTACAAATCTCATAATTCACGAAAATAATTAATAATGGTCAAAACATTTGAATTTATAAGAATATGTTAACGAAAAGTAAGAATTAAATAAATTAATCATGTAATCGATTAATGACGTAGGTCGAAAGCTCAGTGGCGCCATCATAGGCGGTGTTCTCGTGACGTATGATGACATAGGCCGGTAACTTCGATGCCTGGCAACAGATGGCGCTCTCGTAGGTCTTATTATACTGGTTTAGGCGCCGACGAGGTAGAGGATGCTAACAATTTATTATCGAACACGGTCACCGCTAGTGATCTCTGCTTTTATATCTGTTTCACAAAAAAAACGCCCTAAGCGTTAGATACCGGCTTCGAGAAATAATTTTAACAAAAAAGAACCGACTTCACTTAGCCTCCTTTCTAAAAGCAAATACCCGAGCTACTGTAAAAAATACTCATATTACTTGCCTATAATACTTGAAGAGTTCCCTTGATTTCTCCTAGATCCCATCATCAGATCCTGACCTGATGACAATGGGCCAACTGTGAAGTTCTTTCAAAAAAAAAAAATATTTTCCCAATCGGTCCAGCCGTCTTCGAATAAACGGTGAAAAAAAACAAAGATCCCGTCGAATTGAGAACCTCCTCCTTCGAAATCTGGAAGCCGGTTGAAAACGCTGCGAATTGGAGCGTTTCTTTGTGAACGTGACCAGGGAGCTCACAAGTTTGTTTCATACGCTCGTCGCCGACAGCGTCAAAATCCGAGCGATATCGCTCGGAGCGTTTTTTCGTGAAACATCTGCATTAGTCAACCTTGTTCACACGGTTTAGGCGCCACACCTAAGACCAACAGAAGCTGTATGATCTCTATGAGTAGCTGTCGCGCCCTGATTGGTTCCGGCCACGCTTCGCTCGGTTTAACCAGTGCTATGTCACTCAATCGGTTGACGACGTACCCGGTACGTAATTATATAAGTAAGAAAGAGAACGTGTCATGTATTGAGCGACAACATATTCGTCGTTTATGATATTATTGACAACTATGTATACGAAATCTAGGAAAAAGCTAGTTAACTATACAAGGATGATTAAGACATGAATTGACAATGCCTAATCCAAAATCGCGTTCCTCGAACCTTCAGGTTATACGTCTGTTTTCGGTACTAAGTGCCACAGCGCCATCTGTCGAGTCTGGAGTCGAGTTATTCTGTCAGCGTTAAGCGCCGAACAATCCTTGGTTAACTATAACGCCTATTCCATTTTTGCACCGCATGCATGCTTGTCATTTCCGGTACCCGACGTGACAACCGTGTCCGGCCAATTCTCTTAGTGCTGGGCTGTTGGCGTTAGAAAATGTAAATACCATCCCGCTCGAATTCAAGTAGCTAAACGCTACAGAAGATTAAAACTTTCGTGAGACGTGCTAAGTGTGCTGTGCGACATCCCCTTAGTGCTTAAAGCCTGCCTAATGATGAGGTAATGACTAAATGCACGTGAAAACCGTAAAGTTTTATATTGTTACAGGAGATCATCAAAAACATTTTTATCGTACTTAGCAACTAATATTGACCGTATGAGTAACTTTCAGACTCTTTAGCTTGTATTATGTTGGATCATGTAAGACTCGCAGTCACTACACAAAGGCGCTCCTGCTTGTCGTTACCTTTTTTTTATTGAAAAAGAGAAAAAATAGGAATACAATTATAGGTATCTTAATTCAATTTTCGCAAACGGCAGTTTATTGGCGATGCGCCTAAATAAATCGTGATCTAAAGTTTTTAAGATGTTATGCGTAGGCAACGCAATGCAAGCAACATGACAGACGAGTAGCTGACAATGTTAGTACGCATGTTCAAATGTTTTAGATCTCCTAATCCTAAACTGTATAGATAAGATATATCTGAAGACGACTGTAATAAGTCTTCTTTGTATTTTTCGACATTCAACATAGCCGTTGTCTGGCTCCAGAGCCATTTGAAGTATTTTGTAATTCTCAAACCCTTTTGGACTGAAACTTCGCAGACGGTCCCCTTGGTCTTCAGCGTTACGACACTTAATAACTTTACTGTATTGCGTAGATAAGCTGGTTGAGGGTAGTTTAGTTTAATATTCAGCAGTGTTCAAAATGATCTTAACACGACTTTATTTAAGAGAACCAAAGCTTGTCAAGATTATTTTGAATACCTCGCCCGCTTAGCTACTTCTGTTGCTGTTGACTGTACGAAGATAGTGTCAAAAACACCTTGAATGGCCATAAATAATACGACGCTGTCAATTTCAGGAAATCAGTATTGAAATCTATGTAGAACTCGCGTCTACATATACGAGGCAATAAACGTGAAACCTGATAACATTCGGTTTGTAGCAACTATGTAAAAGATTAATCTTCTTTTTGATGTTCATTGGCTCGCGTCTCTACTGAAAAAGTTTAAAAATATGTATTTACATGCGTTATATAACCTACGTCAGACACACACACTTTTAATATAAGGAATAAGCATCAGAGATCATGAATTTCCACTTGTTTAAATCGTTGGCTATTCGTAAGCAAGGAGACTATAATCATCGTACATTAATTGATTGGTTAAGATCATAAACATTTTAAATGAAAATGTTGGTAAAGATATTGGACGTCATAAATTCAGACAAGTCTTCCAACTTTTTAAGTCAGATGTGATAATCAGCCATTGAAAAATAATTCTTTCTTGAACGTAACCATAACGTTTTTGCTAAATTTAGAATGTGATCACTATGTAGTTACCTACTTGATAATGTCAACTCGGAGTTCACAGTGTGTTAGTGTTACTGTCCTATTAATCTGATTCTTTCATGGATGTAGGCAGCTGTGCCCTAGTTACTAGATGACATTGAATGTACAGGTTGCACTGTTATTGCCAGTAACCGCGTATTTTCTACATGTTTCCTAACTTTTAATTCAGGTAAACATTTATAAACTGAATTCAGCACCAGATCAGGTAGAATGTTTTGTTTGTCTTTAATCCAATCCTCTTCGCCTAAAACCTCTTATTAAACAAATACGGCATGTAAATCTTAATTTAAATTCTTTTTATTGCGCTTCGTTTGCGCGATATTCGGTTTCAAAGGGGAGGATTTCTAAAAATAAAATAACCGTATGTCCATTCCCAGGACTTACAAAGTTCTCTACGTGCTAAGTTTCATTAAGATCGGTGAAGTTGCTTAACCGTGACATAAATTCTGTCTGTCATCTTGGTTTCGGCAGTTGTGGCTGGCTGGTAGAGTTCGGCCATCAACTTTGCATGGGCGAAATGTAGACCTTCTGCTAACGCGCTCAAGGTGTTCTCCAAAAACTTGAAGCGAGTACCCTCAACAATGAGAATGTACGCCTACCATTTGGTCTGGAACTGTCACCTCGCTGTTAATCGCTCGTTAATCTCCCAATTGATCGCGGCACGCCCCCGGCCTCATCCCTGCCAATCTGTCTAGACACGAGGTACTCGCGAGCCTTGTTCGTGTTCATGATGTGTGGTTGGTAACAGCGAGCACACAAAGTAGCTCCGCAATAACGGTCGAAATTATCTGAAATAGCTGTGTTCTTTTGACAATGTTGTGTGTCGATCCTTATAAACCTTTTGTCTGCTTATTTACTGCTGCCGATGCTTAAGTCATTTCTCTTCGTGCTTATATTTTACAATTGATCTGTAACGATAAAGGAAAGAACAAAAAAAACTCAAACCGTCATTTCGAAATTGAATTGGGAAAGACAATCTGATTTCGGCTTCAATTGCTGTGTCTTTAATGTCTAACTATCAAAACCAAGAAATACAGACTCTAGCCTAAATCTGTTTATGACCAGAACAAGTTTTTACATTAATGGAGTAATAATAAAGCAGTCAAAATGTAATAACGGTAAATTCAACAAGTAAACCGCACGTTTATCTAGCCGCATCGTATCTCTGGCGAATTAACCAACAGGTGCATTTGGCTTAATAGGATTCTGCTATGATTTGAAATGCTGCATCTGTTCCATTATTCAACATGTGCGTATTGTAATAAATTCTTGCTTTGATTCGGAATATTTTTTCAGCTTCACTTTTAATTTGACTGTAATAATATATTTTTAGAATGATATAGAAAAATATCTGACATATTCTTATTTGTATTCGAGCGTGTCATAAATGTTCACGCATTTCGGTGTGCATGATAAATTGATAATTATTGCAAGTTACTCAACGCGACAGATTTACAATGTTCTGGGACACAAGTTTGAGACGGACAGTTGCCGTTTAATAACGTATAAGTGAGTTCACTTTTCACTTGGCTAATACCTTATTAACTGGCCAGTGAACATTAAATGTTTTACTGTTAGTTGATGGTCTTCCAAAGTCTCCCGACACAATCTCATGCTCTAACGAAATACCAAAAACCTACAGAAAATCTACTTAGCCATCCTGGACAATCAACAGAATGAAACCATTCAGCTGAAACCATTACCTAAGACAACAGTGGCGCGTGCGTTCCACTCAATTCTACAGCAACACTTAACAGAACAATTTGAGACCTAATCTTGTTGCAATAAGGATTAAGAAAGGTCAGTTAAGTATGTCGAGTGTAACGCTATCCGAGTGAACGTCGGAAAGGGAACGGCGCGTCGCGCGCTGATTCTTTCGAGGGCCGGAGACTGGGTGGCGATGGGGCAACCCGAAATATGATGTCTCCATGTGAAGAAATAATATACCCTAAAGAGCATTACTTACTTACTTTGCTGGTTTAGTATAGTACTTAGTTTTCTGCTTGCAGGGCGTGTAGGTAGAACTCTCTTCTTGGTCTCTGCAACGATAAAGAGCATGATACAAATAAAATAAAAGAGTAAGCTTCTGAGATTGATGTTCATGGTCAAAGAAACAAAAAGCGTCCAATTTACCATCATTTATCATTCATTCGTTATTCACGGACAACTCATATAGCAATCAATGGGTAACCATTGATTGCACCCCAACATAAAAATAATATAGGTTTTCTTTCCGGTACAATTTTTCTTAGAATTTACTTAGCAATAACGTCAATAACAGAGAGGATATCATTGAAACAAGATCAAGTTTCATGGAAATAGGTATGGCTTTTGTGTTGTGATCGGGAAGGGAATCCAAGAAACCGCCCACGTGCGCCACTTGCAATCCCAAACGATCGGTTTTGAACGTGCTTATATTATGTATAGTCAGCAACAGAAACAGCTAAGTGTGTAAGATGTTCAAAATTACCTTTATACGCCCTTATTCCCTTAACAATAAAGTCGTGCCGAGTTCATTTGAACACTTCACCCCCTTAATAACGTGCATGTGAACCTAGCATAACAAATGTTAGCATCTCACATTTTATTGACAGTTCTAGTAGCATCCACAATAGTTCTATAGTTCTAAATGGTTTTTTTAAATAGTTCTACTAATTTAAGCATGTTTTTTTTAAATTTAAAATTGGGATGCTGACTTCACACTTCGATTCTAGCATCCCAAAAGTACCGATTCGTACATCAAAAATATGAATTGAAATCGAAAGTTCTATCAGTTCTGGACACGTAGGCAATAGTTCTAGTCAATCAGAAGAAAAAAAAATTTTTAATACACATGTGACCTACATATTCGAAATCACTCATCTAATAAAATTGCATACATGCGATGTTTGATTCGCTTTGTGCCCTGTAATTCAGCCGGTTGGGAGAGCTAGATACCTAAACATAAGCCTGGCATAAGAAAACTCCCAGTCTATCTTCTAGAACTAATTTTACGAACGTTATAGAGGATAAATGTCGAAACGCTCAAAAAATCACAGTCCTTAGACTACACTTCTCGCATCCGAGCGTCTCTTCAGCATCTTAGACTCAGCATCGCAGCCGTTCTAGGTAGCCAGTAAATAATCTTATACACAACAATATTACCTGTTTTAGAATCCAGAACGAAATTTCAAAGAGTTTTCAAAGACAGAAGTTGGACAATTGTTGAAAATTTCAATAAATGTAATGTTTGTCACTAGGCATACCAGAAAATATGGCACTTAGGTCCTCACAACTCAGGCATTTAGGTTGCTAGCTTCCTAACACACGTATAAACAAAAGTCCTTACTTCTAGAAGATGTTATCATAAAGTTTCTAAAATACGCTTTGAAAATCGCGTAAAGCAAGAATACATGTCATGTTCGAGAGGTATCATCCCAAAAACTTATGCTCTGTGATTCAAGGTTTTTTGTTGTTTTGATAGCTATCCTTCTTAATCAACAGGACATCATCAGTACCTATCTTCTAGACCTAAATTGACAGAGTTTAAGAGGATGAACTTCATAGACAGTCTCTTGCTCAAATAAATGCGGAATCTGAGACTATAATGCTAGCATCCGCACGAATGTAGTTCTTACAGACAGCATCTCAGCCGTTCTAGATAGCCAGTAGTCTTTAACACCAGACTAGCACCAGTTCTAGCATCCAGAACGAAATTTCAGAGAGTTTTTATAGACAATAGTTCAAAAAATGTTAAAAATTCCCAGCAATGCTATGTTTATCACTCGGCATACCAGAAAATAGGAATCTTAGTTCTAAAACCTCACGCGTATCAGATTGCTAGCTACCTAACACACGTCTAGACAAAAGTTCTTACTTCTAGAAGATGTTATCGTAAAGTTTCTGAAATAACTTTCGAAAATCGCGTATAGCACGAACACATGTAATATGTACCCAATGTTACAGAGATAACATACCAAAAAGTATTGCTCTAATATCAAATGTTTTTTTGTAGATTTGATAGCTAGCCTTCTTAATCAACAGGACACCATCAGTTCCTATCTTCTAGACCTTAACCGACAGAGTTTTAGAGGATGAACTTCATAGACAGTCTGATGCTCAAATAAACGCGAAATCTGAGACTATAATGCTAGCATACGCACGAATATAGATCTTAGAGACAGCATCTCAGCCGTTCTAGATAGCCAATAGTCTTCAACACCAGACTAGTACCAGTTCTAGCATCCAGAACGAAATTTCAGAGACTTTTTATAAACAATAGTTCAAAAATTGTTGAAAATTCTCATGAATGCAATGTTTATCACTCGGCATACCAGAAAATAGGAATGTTAGTTCTAAAATCTCAAGCGTTTCGTATTGCTAGCTTCCTAACACACGTCTAGACAGAAGTTCTTACTTCTAGAAGATGTTATCGTAAAGTTTCTGAAATAAGTTTCTACTCGCGTAAAGCACGAATACATATAGTATGTACCTAATGTTTGAGAGGTAACATCCCAAGAACTATTGCTCTGATGTACAATGTTTTTGTAGTTTTGATAGATAGCCTTCTTAATATACAGAACACCAACAGTTACTATCCTCTAGACCGAAACTAAAAGAGTTTTAGAGGATTAACTTCATAGACAGTCTGATGCTCAAATAAACGCGAAATCTGAGACTATAATGCTAGCATCCGCACGAATATAGATCTTAGAGACAGCATCTCAGCCGTTCTAGATAGCCAATAGTCTTCAACACCAGACTAGTACCAGTTCTAGCATCCAGAACGAAATTTCAGAGACATTTTATAAACAATAGTTAGTAGTAGTAGAGAATTAATGAAAATTCTCATGAATGCAAAGTTTATCACTCGGCATACCAGAAAATAGGAATGTTAGTTCTAAAATCCCAGGCGTTTCGTATTGCTAGCTTCCTAACACACGTCAAGACAGAAGTTCTTACTTCTAGAAGATGTTATCGTAAAGTTTCTGAAATAACTTTCGAAAATCGCGTATAGCACGAACACATGTAATATATACCCAATGTTACAGAGATAACATACCAAAAAGTATTGCTCTGATATCAAATGTTTTTGTAGTTTTGATAGCTAGCCTTCTTATTCAACGGAACACCATCAGTTCCTATCTTCTAGACCTAAACTGACAGAGGTTTAGGGGATGAACTTCATAGACAGTCTGATGCTCAAATAAACGCGCAATCTGAGACTATAATGCTAGCATACGCACGAATATAGGTCTTAGAGACAGCATCTCAGCCGATCTAGATAGCCAATAGTCTTCAACACCAGACTAGTACCAGTTCTAGCATCCAGAACGAAATTTCAGAGACTTTTTATAGACAATAGTTCAAAAATGTTGAAAATTCCTATAAAAGCGATGTTTATCACTCGGCATACCAGAAAATAGGAAATTTAGTTCTAAAACCTCATGCGTTTCAGATTGCTAGCTTCCTAACACACGTCTAGACAAAAGTTCTTATTTCTAGAAGATGTTATCGTAAAGTTTCTGAAATAACTTCCGAAAATCGCGTAAAGCCCGAATACATGTAATATGTACCTAATGTTTGAGAGGTAACATCCCAAAAACTAGTACTCTGATGTCCAATGTTTTTTGTAGTTTTGATAGCATGCATTCTTAGTCAACAGACACCACCAGTTCCTATCTTCTAGACCTAAACTGACAAAGTTTTAGAGGATGAACTTCATAGACAGTCTGATGCTCAAATAAACGCTAAATCTGATACTATAATGCTAGCATACGCACGAATATAGGTCTTAGAGACAGCATCCCAGCCGTTCTAGATAGCCAATAGTCGTCAACACCAGACTAGTACCAGTTCTAGCATCCAGAACGAAATTTCAGAGACTTTTTATAGAGAATAGTTCTAAAATTAATGAAAATTCCTATATAAGCCATGTTTATCACTCGGCATACCAGAAAATAGGAATCTTAGTTCTAAAACCTCAGGCGTTTCAGATCGCTAGCTTCCTAGCACACGTCTAGACAAAAGTTCTTACTTCTAGAAGATGTTATCGTAAAGTTTCTGAAATAAGTTTCTACTCGCGTAAACCACCAATACATGTAGTATGTACCTAATGTTTGAGAGGTAACATACCAAAAAGTATTGCTCTGATATCAAATGTTTTTGTTGTTTTGATAGCTAGCATTCTTAATCAGCAGGTCACCATCAGTTCCTATCTTCTAGACCTAAACTGACAAAGTTTTAGAGGATGAACTTCATAGACAGTCTGATGCTCAAATAAACGCGAAATCTGAGACTATAATGCTAGCATCCGCACGAATATATATCTTAGAAACAGCATCTCAGCCGTTCTAGATAGCCAATAGTCTTCAACACCAGACTAGTACCAGTTCTAGCATCCAGAACGAAATTTCAGAGACTTTTTATAGACAATAGTTCAAAAATTAATGAAAATTCCTATAAAAGCGATGTTTATCACTCGGCATACCAGAAAATAGGAAATTTAGTTCTAAAACCTCATGCGTTTCAGATTGCTAGCTGCCTAACACACGTCTAGACAAAAGTTCTTACTTCTAGAAGATGTTATCGTAAAGTTTCTGAAATAACTTCCGAAAATCGCGTAAAGCCCGAATACATGTAATATGTACCTAATGTTTGAGAGGTAACATCCCAAAAACTAGTACTCTGATGTCCAATGTTTTTTGCAGTTTTGATAGCTTGCATTCTTAATCAACAGACACCACCAGTTCCTATCTTCTAGACCTAAACTGACAGAGTTTTAGAGGATGAACTTCATAGACAGTCTGATGCTCAAATAAACGCGTAATCTGAGACTATAATGCTAGCATACGCACGAATATAGGTCTTAGAGACAGCATCTCAGCCGTTCTAGATAGCCAATAGTCTTCAACACCAGACTAGTACCAGTTCTAGCATCCAGAACGAAATTTCAGACACTTTTTATAAACAATAGTTCAAAAATTGTTGAAAATTCTCATGAATGCAATGTTTATCACTCGGCATACCAGAAAATAGGAATGTTAATTCTAAAATCTCAGGCGTTTCGTATTGCTAGCTTCCAAACACACGTCTAGACAAAAGTTCTTACTTCTAGAAGATGTTATCGTAAAGTTTCTGAAATAAGTTTCTACTCGCGTAAAGCACGAATACATGTAGTATGTACCTAATGTTTGAGAGGTAACATCCCAAGAACTATTGCTCTGATGTCCAATGTTTTTGTAGTTTTGATAGCTTGCATTCTTAATCAACAGACACCACCAGTTCCTATCTTCTAGACCTAAACTGACAGAGTTTTAGAGGATGAACTTCATAGACAGTCTGATGCTCAAATAAACGCGTAATCTGAGACTATAATGCTAGCATACGCACGAATATAGGTCTTAGAGACAGCATCTCAGCCGTTATAGATAGCCAATAGTCTTCAACACCAGACTAGTACCAGTTCTAGCATCCAGAACGAAATTTCAGAGACTTTTTATAGACAATAGTTCAAAAATGTTGAAAATTTCCAGAAATGCAATGTTTATCACCCGGCATACCAGAAAATAGGAATCTTAGTTCTAAAACCTCAGGCGTTTCAGATCGCTAGCTTCCTAACACACGTCTAGACAAAAGTTCTTACTTCTAGAAGATGTTATCTTTAAGTTTCTGAAATAAGTTTCTACTCGCGTCAAGCACAAATACATGTAGTATGTACCTAATGTTTGAGAGGTAACATACCAAAAAGTATTGCACTGATGTCCAATGTTTTTTGTAGTTTTGATAGCTAACATTCTTAGTCAACAGACACGAACAGGTTCTATCTCCTAGACCTAAACTAACAGAGTTATAGAGGATGAACTTCATAGACGGTCTGATGCTCAAATAAACGCGAAATCTGAGACTATAATACTAGCATACGCACGAATATAGGTCTTAGAGACAGCATCTCAGCCGTTCTAGATAGCAAATAGTCTTCAACACCAGATTAGTACCAGTTCTAGCATCCAGAACGAAATTTCAGAGACTTTTTATAGACAATATTTCAAAAATGTTGAAAATTTCCAGAAATGCAATGTTTATCACTCGGCATACCAGAAAATATTAATCTTAGTTCTAAAACCTCAGGCGTTTCAGATCGCTAGCTTCCTAACACACGTCTAGACAAAAGTTCTTACTTCTAGAAGATGTTATCGTAAAGTTTCTGAAATAACTTCCGAAAATCGCGTAAAGCACGAACACATGTAATATGTACCCAATGTTACAGAGATAACATACCAAAAAGTATTGCTCTGATATCAAATGTTTTTGTAGTTTTGATAGCTAGCCTTCTTAATCAACAGGACACCATCAGTTCCTATCTTCTAGACCTAAACTGACAGAGTTTTAGAGGATGAACTTCATAGACAGTCTGATGCTCAAATAAACGCGAAATCTGAGACTATAATGCTAGCATACGCACGAATATAGGTCTTAGAGACAGCATCTCAGCTATTCTAGATAGCCAATAGTCTTCAACACCAGACTAGTACCAGTTATAGCACCCAGAACGAAATTTCAGAGACTTTTTATAGATAATAGTTCAAAAATTAATAAAAATTCCTATATAAGCGATGTTTATCACTCGGCATACCAGAAAATAGGAATCTTAGTTCTAAAACCTCATGCGTTTCAGATTGCTAGCTTCCTAACACACGTCTAGACAAAAGTTCTTACTTCTAGAAGAAGTTATCGTAAAGTTTCTGAAGTAATTTTCGAATATCGCGTAAAGCACGAACACATGTAATATCTACCCAATGTTACAGAGATAACATACCAAAAAGTATTGCTCTGATATCAAATGTTTTTTGTTGTTTTGATAGCTAGCCTTCTTATTCAACGGAACACCATCAGTTCCTATCTTCTACACCTAAACTGACAGAGTTTTAGAGGATGAACTTCATAGACAGTCTGATGCTCAAATAAACGCGCAATCTGAGACTATAATGCTAGCATACGCACGAATATAGGTCTTAGAGAAAGCATCTCAGCCGATCTAGATAGCCAATAGTCTTCAACACCAGACTAGTACCAGTTCTAGTATCCAGAACGAAATTTCAGAGACTTTTTATAGACAATAGTTCAAAAATGTTGAAAATTTCCAGAAATGCAATGTTTATCACCCGGCATACCAGAAAATAGGAATCTTAGTTCAAAAACCTCAGGCGTTTCAGATCGCTAGCTTCCTAACACACGTCTAGACAAAAGTTCTTACTTCTAGAAGATGTTATCGTAAAGTTTCTGAAATAAGTTTCTACTCGCGTAAACCACCAATACATGTAGTATGTACCTAATGTTTGAGAGGTAACATACCAAAAAGTATTGCTCTGATATCAAATGTTTTTTGTAGTTTTGATAGCTAGCCTTCTTATTCAACGGAACACCATCAGTTCCTATCTTCTAGACTTAAACTGACAGAGTTTTAGAGGATTAACTTCATAGACAGTCTGATGCTCAAATAAACGCGCAATCTGAGACTATAATGCTAGCATACGCACGAATATAGGTCTTAGAGACAGCATCTCAGCCGTTCTAGATAGCCAATAGCCTTTAACACCAGACTAGTACCAGTTCTAGCATCCAGAACGAAATTTCAGAGACTTTTTATAGACAATAGTTCAAAAATTAATGAAAATTCCTATAAAATCGATGTTTATCATTCGGCATACCAGAAAATATGACTTTTAGTTCTAGCATCTCAGACGATTCAGGTTGCTAACTTCCTAACACACGTCTAGACAAAAGTTCTTACTTCTAGAAGATGTTATCGTAAAGTCTCTGAAATTACTTTTAAAAGTCGCTTTAAGCACGAATACATGTAATGTTAGAGATGTATCATTCCAAAAACTATTACTCTGATGTACAATGTTTTTAGTGGTTTTGATAGTTAGTCTTCTTAATCAACAGGACACCAATAGTTCCTATATTCTAGATCGAAACTGAAATAGTTTCAGAGGATAAACGTAAAAAAAAATCAGAAAGTTTTTACAGGCAAGAGTTCAACAATTATTGAAAATTTTCATAAATGCTAGGTTTATCACTCGGCATACCAGAAAATATGACTTTCTTAGGAGTTTCAGGTTGCTAGCTTCCTAACACACGTCTAGACATAAGTTCTTACTTCTAGAAGATGTTATTGTAAAGTTTCATGAAATAAGTTTCTACTCGCGTAAAGCACAAATATATGTAGTATGTACCTAATGTTTGAGAGGTAACATACCAAAAAGTATTGCACTGATGTCCAATGTTTTTTGTAGTTTTGACAACTAGCATTCTTAGTCAACAGACACCACCAGGTCCCATCTTCTAGACCTAAACTGACAAGAGTTTTAGAGGATGAACTTCATACACTCTGATGCTCAAATAAACGCGAAATCTGAGACTATAATGCTAACATACGCACGAATATAGGTCTTAGAGACAGCATCTCAGCCGTTCTAGATAGCCAATAGTCTTCAACACCAGACTAGTACCAGTTCTAGCATCCAGAACGAAATTTCAGAGACTTTTTATAGACAATAATTCAAAAAATGTTGAAAATTCCCAGAAATGCAATGTTTATCACTCGGCATACCAGAAAATAGGAATCTTAGTTCTAAAACCTCAGGCGTTTCAGATCGCTAGCTTCCTAACACACGTCTAGACAATAGTTCTTACTTCTAGAAGATGTTATCGTAAAGTTTCTGAAATAAGTTTCTACTCGCGTAAAGTACGAATACATGTAGTATGTACCTAATGTTTGAGAGGTAACATCCCAAGAACTATTGCTCTGATCTGATTTCATTTCATTTTATTGACAAAAACGCTTACATGACCTTACAGTAAAACCAATTCGTCACGAAACTTAAGCTAACAATTACACAAATAATCAAAAAACAATATAAAATAAAAACACACGGTAAAAAATGAATCACTGCGGAACTGTTGAGCACCCAGCATCCATCGCCTCACATACCCTCAAGCATTCACCATAAACTGCCGCCCATCGCCACGCAAACAAGTCACACTCTGGTGTTGATGCCAGCAGCGCATTGAGCTGTGAAAGGGCGCGGGGCAGCGGCGAGTTCCTGCACGACACGGTGCGTGCGGACGGCACGGCCAATAGGTCGCGTCGCCGTGGTCTCAAGGCTATCCTCGGGATATCCGGGACAAACAAACGCACGAGACGCTCAACCAGCTCGGGACAGTCGGACTCTCCACGCAAAGCTCGGCAAGGCATTATCATTAAATGGAAATTACGCCTCACTTCCAGGGAATTGTACCCTAGGGAGCCCAAAAGATACTTTGTTGGGTACAAATACGGGTAATATCCGCAGGTTTTCTTATAAAGGAACCTTAAAAATGCTTTCTGTACCTTTTCCAGAAGTAAGGCATACGTCGATTCGTAGGGGTTCCATATAATCGAAGAAGACTCTAACTTACTCCTTACCAAGGCATTATAAACCTTTTTTATGGCTACCGGGTCATGAAAGTGGCGAAGGTTCCGGATTACAAAGCCCAGCCTTCGGAAACAGCTCGTGGCAAGAGAGGAAATATGCCCGTGAAAAGTAAGCTGCGCGTCGAACACCACACCCAGATCCTTAATGGAGGAGACACGATTTTATTGGCTCTGACCCTAACGTATATTGAGCATGTAAAGCAGTTCGAGAACGGCTAAATGTACAGACACAACACTTAGCTGGGTTAAAATGGAGCTTGTTCTCCATACTCTACCGAAACACCAAGTCGATGTCCTTTAACGTCTCGCAATCAGCTCTCTGCTCTACCCCGAAGCTTATAGCTTCAGATCATCAGCATACAACAGACACTGAGCCGCTTGAAGAACTGATTTAAGATCGTTAACCATGATGCCGAATAATAATGGCCCTAATATGGAGCCTTGACTGACCCCAGACCCAGTGGGGTAAGGAGTCGAGACAAAACAACCATGTCGAACGAACTGCTGCCGATCGCGCAAGTAACTGGCAAAAAGGTTTAGCAACCTAGGAGAAAACCCAATGGCATCAAGCTTCCTAAGAACGCGACAGAACCATTTAAATTACTAACAACCTACAAACGACGTCGCCGCTGACTTCCAGCCAGACCTTATTAAACTACGAAAACATTTCATCACCGCGATCTACGATTTAACTTGCCAAGTACAGCGACATCTAGCGGCAAATTAGAACGCGGTTGTATTAAACTAGGTATTTGTAAATATTGTTGTAATTTTAAGTTAGTAGCTATAATGCTTTATTGAATCTAGATACATTTCGAAAAACAAGGCTTTTTACAAGCTTTTATTATATTATTATATAACAAGCTTTCGTTTAACTTGCACTGTTCGTATGTATGTAAATATGTAAGTAAGTTGTCCGTCAAAATTGGCTATCCATTTTTCAGTCACTTCCCGTTATCCGATTGAGCTGAAATTTGGAATACTTATTTATGTTTGGTAACAATGCAATACTTTGTCACCAATTAGCTGATCTGATGCTGGAGCCATAAGATGGCCACTAGAACTCTATGATAGACAGTGCTATCATAGTCGAGTTTGGGCTCGTTTGTTTTGTTTTTGTCAGCACTTACCAGTGCACATGATAGTTGAGTTTGGGCTCGTTTGTTTTTTTATCTTCAGTACTTACTATTGCACCTGATGGCGAGGCTCTCATTATGGAGCCGGAAGATGGCCACTGGAAATCTATCACGAAAAGTGCTATGATAGTCGAGTTTGGGTTCGTTTGTTTTGTTATCTTCAGTACTTACATTACATTTATGGGAATATTCAACAATTTTTGAACTTTTGCCTATAAAAACTCTCTAAAATTTCGTTCTGGATGCTAGAACTCGTGCTAGTCAGGCGTTGAAGGCTCCTGGCTATCTAGAACAGCTGAGATGCTGTCTCTAAGAACTATATTCGTGCGGATGCTAGCATTATAGTCTCAGATTTAGCGTTTATTTGAGCATCAGACTGTCTATGAAGTTCATCCCCTAAAACTGTCGGTTAAGGTCTGGAAGATAGGAACTGATGGTGTCCTGTTGATTAAGAAGGCTAGCTATCAAAACTACAAAAACATTTGATATCAGAGCAATACTTTTTGGTATGTTATCTCTGTAACATTGGGTATATATTACATGTGTTCGTGCTATACGCGATTTTCGAAAGTTATTTCAGAAACTTTACGATAACATCTTCTAGAAGTAAGAACTTCTGTCTTGACGTGTGTTAGGAAGCTAGCAATCTGAAACGCATGAGGTTTTAAAACTAAATTTCCTATTTTCTGGTATGCCGAGTGATAAACATCGCTTTTATAGTAATTTTCATCAATTTTTGAACTATTGTCTATAAAAAGTCTCTGAAATTTCGTTCTGGATACTAGAACTGGTATTAGTCTGGTGTTGAAGACTATTGGCTATCTAGGACGGCTGAGATGCTGTCTCTAAGACCTATATTCGTGCGTATGCTGGCATTATAGTCTCAGATTTCGCGTTTATTTGAGCATCAGACTGTCTATGAAGTTCATCCTCTAAAACTTTGTCAGTTTAGGTCTACAAGATAGGAACTGATGGTGTCCTGCTGACTAAGAATGCTAGCTATCAAAGCAACAAAAACATTTGATATCAGAGCAATACTTTTTGGTATGTTACCTCTCAAACATTAGGTACATACTACATGTATTGGTGGTTTACGCGAGTAGAAACTTATTTCAGAAACTTTACGATAACATCTTCTAGAAGTAAGAACTTTTGTCTAGACGTGTGTTAGGAAGCTAGCGATCTGAAACGCCTGAGGTTTTAGAACTAAGATTCCTATTTTCTGGTATGCCGAGTGATAAACATTGCACTTCTGGGAATTTTCAACATTTTTTGAACTATTGTCTATAAAAAGTCTCTGAAATTTCGTTCTGGATGCTAGAACTGGTACTAGTCTGGTGTTGAAGACTATTAGCTATCTATAACGGCTGAGATGCTGTCTCTAAGACCTATATTCGTGCGTATGCTAGCATTATAGTCTCAGATTTCGCGTTTATTTGAGCATCAGACTGTCTATGAAGTTCATCCTCTAAAACTCTGTCAGTTAAGGTCTAGAAGATAGGAACTGATTGTGTTCTGTTTATGAAGAAGGCTAGCTATCAAAACTATAAAAAACATTTGATATCAGAGCAATACTTTTTAGTATGTTATCTCTGTAACATTGGGTACATATTACATGTGTTCGTGCTTTACGCGATTTTCGAAAGTTATTTCAGAAACTTTACGATAACAGCTTCTAGAAGTAAGAACTTTTGTCTAGACGTGTGTTAGGAAGCTAGCAATCTGAAACGCGTGAGGTTTTAGAACTAAGATTCCTATTTTCTGGTATGCCGAGTGATAAACATAGCATTTCTGGGAATTTTCAACATTTTTTGAACTATTGTCTATAAAAACTCTCTGAAATTTCGTTCTAGATGCTAGAACTGGTGCTAGTCTGGTGTTAAAGACTACTGGCTATCTAGAACGGCTGAGATGCTGTTTCTAAGATATATATTCGTGCGGATGCTAGCATTATAGTCTCAGATTTCGCGTTTATTTGAGCATCAGACTGTCTATGAAGTTCTTCCTCTAAAACTTTGTCAGTTTAGGTCTAGAAGATAGGAACTGATGGTGTCCTATTGATTAAGAAGGCTAGCTATCAAAACTACAAAAACATTTGATATCAGAGCAATAGTTTTTGGTATGTTACGTCTCAAACATTAGGTACATACTACATGTATTCGTGCTTTACGCGAGTAGAAACTTATTTCAGAAACTTTACGATAACATCTTCTAGAAGTAAGAACTTTTGTCTAGACGTGTGTTAGGAAGCTACCGATCTGAAACGCATGAGGTTTTAGAACTAACATTCCTATTTTCTGGTATGCCGAGTGATAAATATGGCTTATATAGGAATTTTCATTAATTTTAGAACTATTCTCTATAAAAAGTCTCTGAAATTTCGTTCTGGATGCTAGAACTGGTACTAGTCTGGTGTTGAAGACTATTGGCTATCTAGAACGGCTGAGATGCTGTCTCTAAGACCTATATTCGTGCTTATGCTAGCATTATAGTCTCAGATTACGCGTTTAATTGAGCATCAGACTGTCTATGAAGTTCATCTCCTAAAACTGTCGGTTAAGGTATGGAAGATAGGAACTGATGGTGTCCTGTTGATTAAGAAGGCTAGCTATCAAAACTACAAAAACATTTGATATCAGAGCAATACTTTTTGGTATGTTATCTCTGTAACATTGGGTATATATTACATGTGTTCGTGCTATACGCGATTTTCGAAAGTTATTTCAGAAACTTTACGATAACATCTTCTAGAAGTAAGAACTTCTGTCTAGACGTGTGTTAGGAAGCTAGCAATACGAAACGCCTGAGATTTTAGAACTAACATTCCTATTTTCTGGTATGCCGAGTGATAAACATTGCATTCATGAGAATTTTCAACAATTTTTGAACTATTGTTTATAAAAAGTCTCTGAAATTTCGTTCTGGTTGCTAGAACTGGTACTAGTCTGGTGTTGAAGACTATTGGCTATCTAGGACGGCTGAGATGCTGTCTCTAAGACCTATATTCGTGCGTATGCTGGCATTATAGTCTCAGATTTCGCGTTTATTTGAGCATCAGACTGTCTATGAAGTTCATCCTCTAAAACTTTGTCAGTTTAGGTCTACAAGATAGGAACTGATGGTGTCCTGCTGACTAAGAATGCTAGCTATCAAAACAACAAAAACATTTGATATCAGAGCAATACTTTTTGGTATGTTACCTCTCAAACATTAGGTACATACTACATGTATTGGTGCTTTACGCGAGTAGAAACTTATTTCAGAAACTTTACGATAACATCTTCTAGAAGTAAGAACTTTTGTCTAGACGTGTGTTAGGAAGCTACCGATCTGAAACGCATGAGGTTTTAGAACTAACATTCCTATTTTCTGGTATGCCGAGTGATAAATATGGCTTATATAGGAATTTTCATTAATTTTAGAACTATTCTCTATAAAAAGTCTCTGAAATTTCGTTCTGGATGCTAGAACTGGTACTAGTCTGGTGTTGAAGACTATTGGCTATCTAGAACGGCTGAGATGCTGTCTCTAAGACCTATATTCGTGCTTATGCTAGCATTATAGTCTCAGATTACGCGTTTAATTGAGCATCAGACTGTCTATGAAGTTCATCCCCTAAAACTGTCGGTTAAGGTATGGAAGATAGGAACTGATGGTGTCCTGTTGATTAAGAAGGCTAGCTATCAAAACTACAAAAACATTTGATATCAGAGCAATACTTTTTGGTATGTTATCTCTGTAACATTGGGTATATATTACATGTGTTCGTGCTATACGCGATTTTCGAAAGTTATTTCAGAAACTTTACGATAACATCTTCTAGAAGTAAGAACTTCTGTCTAGACGTGTGTTAGGAAGCTAGCAATACGAAACGCCTGAGATTTTAGAACTAACATTCCTATTTTCTGGTATGCCGAGTGATAAACATTGCATTCATGAGAATTTTCAACAATTTTTGAACTATTGTTTATAAAAAGTCTCTGAAATTTCGTTCTGGTTGCTAGAACTGGTACTAGTCTGGTGTTGAAGACTATTGGCTATCTAGGACGGCTGAGATGCTGTCTCTAAGACCTATATTCGTGCGTATGCTGGCATTATAGTCTCAGATTTCGCGTTTATTTGAGCATCAGACTGTCTATGAAGTTCATCCTCTAAAACTTTGTCAGTTTAGGTCTACAAGATAGGAACTGATGGTGTCCTGCTGACTAAGAATGCTAGCTATCAAAACAACAAAAACATTTGATATCAGAGCAATACTTTTTGGTATGTTACCTCTCAAACATTAGGTACATACTACATGTATTGGTGGTTTACGCGAGTAGAAACTTATTTCAGAAACTTTACGATAACATCTTCTAGAAGTAAGAACTTTTGTCTAGACGTGTGTTAGGAAGCTAGCGATCTGAAACGCCTGAGGTTTTAGAACTAAGATTCCTATTTTCTGGTATGCCGAGTGATACACATTGCACTTCTGGGAATTTTCAACATTTTTTGAACTATTGTCTATAAAAAGTCTCTGAAATTTCGTTCTGGATGCTAGAACTGGTACTAGTCTGGTGTTGAAGACTATTAGCTATCTAGAACGGCTGAGATGCTGTCTCTAAGACCTATATTCGTGCGTATGCTAGCATTATAGTCTCAGATTTCGCGTTTATTTGAGCATCAGACTGTCTATGAAGTTCATCCTCTAAAACTCTGTCAGTTAAGGTCTAGAAGATAGAAACTGATGGTGTTCTGTTTATTAAGAAGGCTAGCTATCAAAACTATAAAAAACATTTGATATCAGAGCAATACTTTTTGGTATGTTATCTCTGTAACATTGGGTACATATTACATGTGTTCGTGCTTTACGCGATTTTCGGAAGTTATTTCAGAAACTTTACGATAACAGCTTCTAGAAGTAAGAACTTTTGTCTAGACGTGTGTTAGGAAGCTAGCAATCTGAAACGCGTGAGGTTTTAGTACTAAGATTCCTATTTTCTGGTATGCCGAGTGATAAACATAGCATTTCTGGGAATTTTCAACATTTTTTCTATAAAAACTCTCTGAAATTTCGTTCTGGATGCTAGAACTGGTGCTAGTCTTGTGTTACAGACTACTGGCTATCTAGAACGGCTGAGATGCTGTTTCTAAGATATATATTCGTGCGGATGCTAGCATTATAGTCTCAGATTTCGCGTTTATTTGAGCATCAGACTGTCTATGAAGTTCTTCCTCTAAAACTTTGTCAGTTTAGGTCTAGAAGATAGGAACTGATGGTGTCCTATTGATTAAGAAGGCTAGCTATCAAAGCTACTAAAAATATTTGATATCAGAGCAATAGTTTTTGGTATGTTACGTCTCAAACATTAGGTACATACTACATGTATTCGTGCTTTACGCGAGTAGAAACTTATTTCAGAAACTTTACGATAACATCTTCTAGAAGTAAGAACTTCTGTCTAGACGTGTGTTAGGAAGCTATCAATACGAAACGCCTGAGATTTTAGAACTAACATTCCTATTTTCTGGTATGCCGAGTGATAAACCTTGCATTCATGAGAATTTTCAACATTTTTTGAACTATTGTTTATAAAAAGTCTCTGAAATTTCGTTCTGGATGCTAGAACTGGTACTAGTCTGGTGTTGAAGACTATTGGCTATCTAGAACGGCTGAGATGCTGTCTCTAAGACCTATATTCTGCGTATGCTAGCATTATAGTCTCAGATTTCGCGTTTATTTGAGCATCAGACTGTCTATGAAGTTCATCCTCTAAAACTTTGTCAGTTTAGGTCTAGAAGATAGGAACTGATGGTGTCCTATTGACTAAGAAGGCTAGCTATCAAAACTACAAAAAATATTTGATATCAGAGCAATAGTTTTTGGTATGTTACCTCTCAAACATTCGGTACATACTACATGTATTCGTGCTTTACGCGAGTAGAAACTTATTTCAGAAACTTTACGATAACATCTTCTAGAAGTAAGAACTTTTGTCTAGACGTGTGTTAGGAGGCTAGCGATCTGAAACCCCTGAGGTTTTAGAACTAAGATTCCTATTTTCTGGTATGCCGAGTGATAAACATCGCTTTTATAGGAATTTTCATAAATTTTTGAACTATTGTCTATAAAAAGTCTCTGAAATTTCGTTCTGGATGCTAGAACTGGTACTAGTCTGGTGTTGAAGACTATTGGCTATCTAGAACGGCTGAGATGCTGTCTCTAAGACCTATATTCGTGCGTATTCTAGCATTATAGTCTCAGATTACGCGTTTATTTGAGCATCAGACTGTCTATGAAGTTCATCCTCTAAAACTCTGTCAGTTTAGGTCTAGAAGATAGGAACTGGTGGTGTCTGTTGATTAAGAATGCAAGCTATCAAAACTACAAAAAAACATTGGACATCAGAAAACTAGTTTTTGGGATGTTACCTCTCAAACATTAGGTACATATTACATGTATTCGGGCTTTACGCGATTTTCGGAAGTTATTTCAGAAACTTTACGATAACATCTTCTACAAGTAAGAACTTTTGTCTAGACGTGTGTTAGGAAGCTAGCAATCTGAAACGCATGAGGTTTTAGAACTAAATTTCCTATTTTCTGGTATGCCGAGTGATAAACATCGCTTTTATAGGAATTTTCATTAATTTTTGAACTATTGTCTATAAAAAGTCTCTGAAATTTCGTTCTGGATGCTAGAACTGGTGCTAGTCTGGTGTTTAAGACTACTGGCTATCTAGAACGGCTGAGATGCTGTTTCTAAGATATATATTCGTGCGGATGCTAGCATTATAGTCTCAGATTTCGCGTTTATTTGAGCATCAGACTGTCTATGAAGTTAATCCTCTAAAACTCTTTTAGTTTCGGTCTAGAGGATAGTAACTGTTGGTGTTCTGTATATTAAGAAGGCTATCTATCAAAACTACAAAAACATTGTACATCAGAGCAATAGTTCTTGGGATGTTACCTCTCAAACATTAGGTACATACTATATGTATTCGTGCTTTACGCGAGTAGAAACTTATTTCAGAAACTTTACGATAACATCTTCTAGAAGTAAGAACTTCTGTCTAGACGTGTGTTAGGAAGCTAGCAATACGAAACGCTTGAGATTTTAGAACTAACATTCCTATTTTCTGGTATGCCGAGTGATAAACATTGCATTCATGAGAATTTTCAACAATTTTTGAACTATTGTTTATAAAAAGTCTCTGAAATTTCGTTCTGGATGCTAGAACTGGTACTAGTCTGGTGTTGAAGACTATTGGCTATCTAGAACGGCTGAGATGCTGTCTCTAAGATCTATATTCGTGCGTATGCTAGCATTATAGTCTCAGATTTCGCGTTTATTTGAGCATCAGACTGTCTATGAAGTTCATCCTCTAAAACTCTGTCGGTTAAGGTCTAGAAGATAGGAACTGATGGTGTCCTGTTGATTAAGAAGGCTAGCTATCAAATCTACAAAAAAACATTTGATATTAGAGCAATACTTTTTGGTATGTTATCTCTGTAACATTGGGTACATATTACATGTGTTCGTGCTATACGCGATTTTCGAAAGTTATTTCAGAAACTTTACGATAACATCTTCTCGAAGTAAGAACTTTTGTCTAGACGTGTGTTAGGTAGCTAGCAATCTGATACGCGTGAGGTTTTAGAACTAAGATTCCTATTTTCTGGTATGCCGAGTGATAAACATAGCATTGCTGGGAATTTTTAACATTTTTTGAACTATTGTCTATAAAAACTCTCTGAAATTTCGTTCTGGATGCTAGAACTGGTGCTAGTCTGGTGTTAAAGACTACTGGCTATCTAGAACGGCTGAGATGCTGTCTGTAAGAACTACATTCGTGCGGATGCTAGCATTATAGTCTCAGATTCCGCATTTATTTGAGCAAGAGACTGTCTATGAAGTTCATCCTCTAAAACTCTGTCAATTTAGGTCTAGAAGATAGGTACTGATGATGTCCTGTTGATTAAGAAGGATAGCTATCAAAACAACAAAAAACCTTGAATCACAGAGCAAAAGTTTTTGGGATGATACCTCTCGAACATGACATGTATTCTTGCTTTACGCGATTTTCAAAGCGTATTTTAGAAACTTTATGATAACATCTTCTAGAAGTAAGGACTTTTGTTTATACGTGTGTTAGGAAGCTAGCAACCTAAATGCCTGAGTTGTGAGGACCTAAGTGCCATATTTTCTGGTATGCCTAGTGACAAACATTACATTTATTGAAATTTTCAACAATTGTCCAACTTCAGTCTTTGAAAACTCTTTGAAATTTCGTTCTGGATTCTAAAACAGGTAATATTGTGGTGTGTAAGATTATTTACTGGCTACCTAGAACGGCTGCGATGCTGAGTCTAAGATGCTGAAGAGACGCTCGGATGCGAGAAGTGTAGTCTCTGTGATTTTTTGAGCGTTTCGACATTTATCCTCTATAACGTTCGTAAAATTAGTTCTAGAAGATAGACTGGGAGTTTTCTTATGCCAGGCTTATGTTTAGGTATCTAGCTCTCCCAACCGGCTGAATTACAGGGCACAAAGCGAATCAAACATCGCATGTATGCAATTTTATTAGATGAGTGATTTCGAATATGTAGGTCACATGTGTATTAAATTTTTTTTTTCTTCTGATTGACTAGAACTATTGCCTACGTGTCCAGAACTGATAGAACTTTCGATATCAATTCATATTTTTGATGTACGAATCGGTACTTTTGGGATGCTAGAATCGAAGTGTGAAGTTAGCATCCCAATTTTAAATTTTAAAAAAACATGCTTAAATTAGTAGAACTATTTAAAAAAACCATTTAGAACTATAGAACTATTGTGGATGCTACTAGAACTGTCAATAAAATGTGAGATGCTAACATTTGTTATGCTAAGTTCACATGCACCTTAATAACTAAGTATAGGTGAAAAACTTAAGTAAGTCACCTGTTGTATGTAGTTGTGTACAGTTTGCAAAAAAACGCATAAGCATAATAAATTATATAAACATTTAATATGAGTAGTACATATTAATAACATACTGAAAATTTATTTATCTCAATCACTCGGCATTTCGTCATCCTCATTTTCATCAGTGGACTATACAGAAACAATGTCACTGTCATTATCTTATCGATGTTTTACAATCTACTTCCGTGGTAAACTAATATAAGTATTATAGACGGAGAGCTGGCCACGTCGTATATGACACAATAATGAGAGCAACGAAACCCATGTAGTTAGTTGCTATACTATGCTTATTTCTAGATCCGGACATCTGGCAACTGTAAAGTGGTGGAGGTCGAAGAATGCATATAACTTGAAGAAAACAAATCCTAGAGTTCTGGGTTTAATTAAATATTATGGTAAATTATGTAATTAATTAGGTTATATCATATCCAGAAGGTTCTGTTGGGGGAAAGTAGTGTCAAATGATGTAAAATACAATTTTTAGTTAGTCGCCTACTGTTTTCGTTTCCGCAATAATAGACAATGGTTTTTAATCTAATGTTAAAATATAGGCCCTGTCCTCTATAAATTACACAACTTTGGCATTTTTTACCTAATTTGGTATTACTTTTTTCCAACTTAAAAACTTTGTTGGTCTGTCACTCTGACATCCACCCATTAAAAGCTGCCAGATGCCCGGATCTAGCAATAAGGATGGTAAAGCAGTATAACTAGACAGATTTCATTGCTCTCATTATTGTATCACATCTGACGTGGCCAGCTCTTAGACCATTATTGTTTATTCATGAAAGACGCAAAAAAATACGAAGACAATTACTCGACATTGACAACTATTTATATCTTATCATGACAATAGAATCATAAGTGGACAGGATTAATCAAACTTGAAAGATAAGCAAATAATGAGTTTGCAAACGATATATTACAAATTTTAAAAATGGAATGTCTATTCGCACA
Source organism: Pammene aurita (assembly GCA_947086415.1). Taxonomy (NCBI): domain Eukaryota; kingdom Metazoa; phylum Arthropoda; class Insecta; order Lepidoptera; family Tortricidae; genus Pammene; species Pammene aurita. The sequence continues at coordinate 35,137,112 of OX352301.1, read as the reverse complement.
CATTACTCACACATACAACAGGTGACTTACTTAAGTTTTTCACCTATACCTACTTTTGCTTTTTTCCACTTAGTCTTTTACGAGAATGTCCTAGTAATTCCCTACTCTGTAAAGTTGAGGTTGTCATAAACGCACCGAGAGGCAGGCGGCGCGGGGCTGAAACCTAAGTTGACGGCTCGGTCAACATCCATTAGAGATTGTTGCAAACTTTCAGACCACTTAGCTAATAAACTGAGCCTGTTTACTTTGCATTTCTTAAATAACAGCTGAAAATGATCTGGAGATTTGGTAAACAAGAAAGGCTAGGTTACCTTAAATTAGGGTGACCTTTTGTCTAAGTTTACTGGCGAATCTAACAACTCAACAGTTTCTTAAACCTTTTTCGATAAATGTCTTAACAATGAAAAAAAGTGACACTTATTCAGCGTTTTGTTTTGCTTTAATGTGTGAACCTGGCGGATTTTTATTGATTGAAGTTCAAGCCTTTTAAATAAATTGCTTGCGAGCGGGCAGCAAGTTTTAACAAAATCTATGACTGAGTACAAATTAAAATAAAATGACATATATTTTATCAATTTAGTTAAGACAATCTATTTAAAAGTAGTATTTAATCTTGGAGTTAGAAGATCCCCTATTTGCCAAAGTCATTTTCCGGGAGTCCCGCAAGGCTCTCTACTGGGTAATTAATAGCAACTTACGTCAAGCTGCGATAATAGATTCGCCCATTTACCTACTTAAACACGCGGAGCTTTGTCGTGTCCCTTTTGGTGGTAGTTAACCTCTTATTAGGCAAACTGGCATAGCGATCATACTTACTATTTAGTGGTTGCTCCAGGTGATGATCATCGGGAACTGATCGAAATGGGTGACGTAAATAGTGTAAATACCTATTTTAAACAAGCGATTGGGGTCAAACTTCATGTCAAGTCATCGTCAGATATATCTGAACTGGTGTGGTGCTTAAAAATATCTAAACATGTATTTTTAACGCCGGGACACTACTATTGTCAGGCGTGCGCGTAACATTGAAGGTTTGATTTTGATAGAAAACGAATTTAGAACTTGTTGCCATATCTACTTTACTGAGGCTGGGAGTTTATTGAATCGCTACTTCGGTTTCCCGGCCGTTTCCTGATATATTTTCCAATATTTTCACAAACGCTCTCATCGCTTGCTTTACATAGTTCCAGAAGATTATTTAAAGGTTTTTATAGTGCTCATCTATATATCTATAAAAATTAATCAAGAAACATACGTATTTTAAGTTTTTGTTTAAAGATTTCGGTTAGTTTAGTCTGTCATCATTAATTTTATGTAGAGTTTAAACATCCAACCAAAGGTTAAAACATCGAACACGTTCATACGTATCAGTCTACGTCCCCATACTACGTACTGACCCATGCCAGTCTACGTTTTTAGGGTTCCGTAGCCAAAATGACAAAAACGGAACCCTTATAGTTTCGTCAAATATCAACATGTTGCACATCAATCGATAGGTCTTTAAAAATAAAATTGAGGTTTGTTTGGACATTTTGTGATTATGTGAATATTTTCAGAAATAATCGCTTCGAAAGTTGGAATAATAGCTTCCCCCCCTGTAACTTTTGAACCGTAAGTACAAAAAATATGAAAAAAATTGAGAAGATGCGCGTTATCATATTCTTTCTACGAAAATTATTTTGAACATTATCGGTCCAGCTATTTTTGAGTTACTTCCATAAGCATCAGATACGACCTTTTGGCATTAGTTTGGTTCTTATTCCATTGAAGCTACGGAACCCTCCATTATGCGTGGTCCGACACGCACTTGGCCGGATTTTATAAGCCATTATAACAATGTATGGGAACGTCATACTTGTGTGCCAAGGTAGTATGGTCGGAATGTAAAATAACTTTCAGTCTTTCAGTTAGGTACTTGCACTTAGAACCAAAACCTTCAATAAAATTGAAACTTGGCTGTCGCTGTATAAATTGGAATCTGCGAAGATTAAAACGGCACATAGCGATAAAAACGTCCAAGTCTCACAAGCGACTCAGTAGATATGGGACTTTACGAGGTCATTGCACTCAGCTGAAGTTTCTTTACTTCTGGACACTGATTACTATCGCTTACCGAGAATTTCGCATTTCAATTGCCTCAGTCTTCCTGAGAGCTTTCTTTAGGCATCTTGAGGATAGAAAACTATTCACCATTCATGAAAACCAGAATATATTTATGAGAATCACCTCACAAGAGTGTAGCTTACGAATAAGAAATCGCCCGCGCTTCCGTACAATACAACATTCTCTATTGTTCACCAATAGCAGAAAATACAAAACTTATACTTATAATAAGAGTGGTAGACAAAAGGAGGACTTATCTCTAAAAAGCGATCTCTTCGAGACAACCTTTGGGTTCGTAAAAACTGGAGCCTACGCCTATTCTTTGGATAAGGTTGCTGGTAGGACCCTGGTTCTATTGAGCTGGCAGAAAGTCAGGAAACACGCTAGGATGATAATGATGGTCCAAAATTTTGTGCAGACAACACTTTTTTCCACAAGAGATAAATGAGTTTGCTTTGACATTTCCCTTGCTCGGTCAAAAAAGATTGATAGAGTTACAGTCTCTCTCTTTACAGGATGATTATCTTGTTCTAAAGGGTCAGCAACGCGCATGTGCCACCCCTGGAGTTGCAGACGTCCATAGGCTACGGTAGCTGCTTACCATCAGGCGGGCCGTATGCTTGTTTGCTACCGTCGTGGTACTGGAAAAAAACTTGTATTCGCTTAAAAAACTGCTGCTGCGCTATTACCTCTTTTTGTTTCTATCTCAACTACAATAAATATGATAATGCTATAATTTTAAACAAAAAAAAAACAACTTTACCTACTTGTATCCTCTTTCAAACAAAAAAGAATTTTCTAAATCGGTTCAGCCGTCTTAAAATAATCGGTGAACATACATTAAAAAAAAAAAAAAAAAAAAAATAGCAAAAACAAAGAACCCGACGAATTGAGAACCTCATTCGAAATCTTGAAGTCTGTTGAAGTGATTCGCTCGGTAAGCTTGTGTTATAACGGCCCTGAAACTGATAAAACGGGAGGCGCCGCACTTGCACCCCGTTCGCTGATTTACGCCCGCACGTGCCCGGGGAGCGATTGTCTTGTCCGAAATAATTGGGACTGGACCTGCTCGATCTTCATTCAATTCTGTTCGCGCGCTGAACGACGAAATAATGGAAGTAGTATTTAGATCTGCTAAATGAGACCACGTTTTTGCGGGTTCATATGGCATCCGGGACGGGGCATACAACTTAGGCTGCGCAGCCTTAGGCGGTTACACTGCTGCGGTTTCAGCATGCGGCGACCTGCATACGTATAGCGCTGTCACGCTTGCACACCGTCGCCGCATGCGGTTGCGGCGCCAGTGTGATAATCCCCTTATGACAGCAAGCCGTTTATTGTAGTTACCTGCGCATGGCGTTTGACGTTTGATTGACCAATCAATTTTTTTTTGGTGGCAAAAATTTGCGTGTTTGGTCATATTCAAACCCGGGGGGGACAGGGAGATAACTGTCTGGAGTGTCTAGAAAATGCCGGGACCGTTTTTGGGAGCCATGCTTCCACTGGAGACTTCGTCCATATCTTCATTTCGTCGTAGATTACTTCACGTGTCCTTATGATGATTTTTGTTGATGAAGATGTTGATTGTAGGACTTCGAAACAAGTGCAAGTCGGATTCGTGCCTCAGGGGTTCCGTAATTACAAATTACTAAACTTTTTAAAATGGTTTTCCTTAAATCCAACTTACGCTTGACCGTTGATTTTTTTGAGGTGCTCCTATAATTCTTAGGTTAAAAAAAACAATCGTTGATGACCGCGTTGACTGCGAAGGCCAATCCATTATATTACAGTAAACTTTATCTCAAAAAACGCTAATGCTTTTGATGTCTCTAAAACCAATCGTTTTTTCACCAAAGTCGTAACTAGGGAATGCAACCCCGAAAACCCGTGTTTATACATACTAAAAAAACCCGGGATGCCTTCGCTAGTCGTACCGTAACAGCGAAAACGTAATTAACAGCCTTCGTCCTCATTAATAATCGACGGTCCAGGAAAATGGGTTAATGTACCGCTATCAACAGCCCGCTGCCATTCAACACCATTAAATATGAATTAGCTCCACAAATCAATGGCCGATGCTTAGTTTTACGAGTGTCTATTTGTGAGTGCTCTGGAAAAATAACGCCTTTTCTTGGAACTTAAAAAGGCGACTGTAATTAATTGATTAACATAATTGATTGCGCCGTGAATGTAGCCTAGGTGTTATCGATTCACCCCAGTCAACGGTATAATAACTAATAAGCATGGATATACAGCTTGTAAATTTTATACGGGTGTACACTTTATCCACCTATAGTATCCAGCAATAGGACTCATATAGTATAATCATTTTGTTAATTATTGTTATTAATTATGTGTAATGATTTTTTAAAGTCCTACCGGGCACCAATGTACGCTATCCAACTGATTTAAAACTGACATAACTGACATGACGCACCGGTAAGTTAATTGTCATGGATGCAATTCATTGCGGGCTGAATTATTATGTATGAAAAAAAATTTTCTTATTTTCATAAAGAAATATATGTAAATAGGTTCCCTGGGTCTAATACTAACCGCCATTACAATATACGCCCGTATAAAATTTACACACTGTACAGTTGCTTTTCTAATGCATGAAACTACATCAGATACGATCGAAAGTCATCAAAATGTAGGCCAAGGCAATATATCCATTATTCCAAGACGTCAGGGGGTGAATTGGCGTATTAGTGCCACGCCGATCTGATTACCCAGCGACCTTCGGCCTTGCAACGAAGGGCGATAATCGATATTTTTGTTTCGGAATTCATAGCCGTGTTGTAATTAACGGCGATACCTCAACTGCTGATACATATTGAGGTTAAAGTACACAGCATTTTTTAAAAGCCTAATGAGGGTCTAGTCTTCCATTTGGGTTGGAAGGTCAGTTGGGAATAGCATTAAGGACGTCGACCCAGATTACAAAGAGCGGGAGGAATGTACGCCATACAAAGCCTTTGGTGATAAGTGATAACCAAACTGGTGCCAACACAAAGAAAGTAACAAGTAGTTCAAGTAATCTACTAGAAAATATTTATGGTCGGGTCTTTACGCTCGAGCGAAGCGATCGACAGCGTGTCTTGCACGGCGTCCATATCCATACTAAATAAAACGTATGAAAGTGCCCTCAGTGCACGCTCAAATCGCTTAGAAGCTCGAGGCAAGGCTAAACTCGCCGATAGACGCTCGCCACTAGTACCGTACATTTACGCTATTCAATAAACATCAGTCAAAAATCCATCCTTCGTTTTGTTTGCCCACTTATTGTCATATCCTTTTTCATGTTTGTGTTGGTTAGAAGAAAAAACCACGAACAAACAAACATGTAACAGAGGTTTGCCAAATTTTGTGAATAAGGGATCTACGATGAAATAAAGTTCTCAACTCCTCAGTACATGGCTCCCAAAAACGGTCCTGATGATATGCCCTTGACAGGATAACCCTTTACACCCTTCCTCGGCTTTGAATATGACCCAATACGCAATTCCCCGCTATTCAAAAAAGTTGTGATTGGCCAATCAAAGTTTTCATTGGCTTTAAATTTTTAGTTTAGTTTAGTTTAAATTCTACGTGGCTAGATGCCATACATAAGTAGCTTATGCCCCGGCTGCGAAGCCATGAACATCTACAAAATTGTGACGTCATTTTTCAGAGCCAGTACGATAGTACGAAAAATTTGCCCTGTGTAGTAAATAGCCCTCTAAAGTGCTTCGGGGTAGGTGTAACGAAAACTCAAGTTATAAGAATTAGATTGGCAGTAGTTTAATAATGGATAGATATTTTTGATAGGGGTTGAGGGAATATACAACACGTTATGTAGAAGAGGAGTCCGATTTTTCCATAATGGCGAAAGTAAGTTTTAAATGTAAATAAAATAAAAAATAAAACAGAAACTTCATGTATATACATTCTTTCAGATGGAAATCATAAAATCAAAAATATTTGGGCTCAACTTGCCACGGTTAATAGCGAAGCAACTGTTTTTACAGTCTTTACCAGTATTGAGATATCGCTCTCTGACGAAAATGTTATGTTAAAAGGATATTGCGATGACTGCAGGATAACATTGTCCTATACCTGGGACGACGAATATTACGATAGTCATTATCTAAGTGACTTATATTGTGATATCTGCTCTAATGAGTTATTTAATTCGTTATGTTAATACGTGTACTATAATGAAACCAATTAATTTTGTTTACGTCACACCTGGCCATAACGTGAGTTTTGCCGCACGCTACGCGTACGGTAAAACTCGCATTATGGCCAGATGGAGACGTAAAATTGTGTACTCACCACGGGCAGTAAAAAAGAAAGCCCTCTATCGCATATTTACAACCTTCGCCTGCGGCTCGGGTCACAAATACCTGCGATTTCGGGCTTTCTTTCTTTTACAGTCCTTGGTAAGTAATGTACTATTATAAAATAATAAACATATAACACATCCGTCGTTTCGTTGATTTAGTAGTTAGTAAAATTAGTTACAAATGCTAACACAGCAGTAGTTCAGTGACCTTTTTTGACAGTCATACGTCAAATTAAAAACAATACACCCTTTGTTGCTAGGCAACAAACATAAAACTTAAAAACGAACTTTCAGTTCAGAAGCCTACTCTTGATACTTGAATACTTTCGTTAGTTTTTTTTTTACAGTATGTTGCACCAAATATAATTAATTGATTTTTTGTATGCTAGTAGCTAATACTATAAGCAATTTACATGATTTTTTTCATAATTGTACTTTCAAAAAAACGTGTTGGAAAGAGCTGTCAAAAAATAAATTGACATTTATTTCTTTTATTTTCCACGTATAAAATATTAATAAAATTATAGGGTATACTCCCACTCAAACTACGTAGCTGTGATTTTACTACGGTACTATGCTGCTGATAGTTCTAGTGAATAAGTTCAAAGTTTTTTTTTGCATTTACTGAGAATAGTTTAGTTACATAACAGACATACCTACTTTAATGTACTTAGTTTTAAGTTACTTATATGAATAAATCACGAAAAACCGTGTTTGTCGTAATATTTGTTCATCTGAAAAAAAAACCTTATTTAGAAAAAAAACAATGGTGCCAGGTTTATTTTCATGTTTTTTTTCATAAATTTGAAAAAAAAAAACATTTTTTTTTTCTGTTTGCAACCCTACACATTCCACACTCGATTAATCTCATACCCCAGAATCAAGTCACCGGGATTGTTTATACATAAACCTTCTTCAATAAGGCGGCGCAATACCCTAATAACATGAATAATACGTCCTCGACACACGCCCACCGCATTCTTTCTTTGGCACGCTCTCAACCCTTCCTGGGGTATTCTCGTAGGATGCGAAATATAGGCGAGATTGAGGCTCTGAAAAACCAGAAATGATGCGAGAATAATGTTGGACTAAGCGCTGGCAAACAAAAACAGTAGGCGACAAACTATAAATTACATTATACGTCGTTAGGCACTACTTTCCCCGAACAGAAACTGTTGACAATGATATAATCTCATAATTATTTTTACATGTTTTTAAAGTGGGGCATTCCACTCATACAATAGTATGTTATTCAATCAAAAACAAACATTGAAAACATTGAAAAAATAATCAACCCAGCAGGACTTGAACCTCGCATCGATACGCCTTACCGGGGCTCGATCGCTTTACCAATTAAGCTATGGGTCAAAGTTACTAAGTTGACGAAATTCTCAAAAACAGTCAAAGCGATCGAGCCCCGGTAAGGCGTATCGGTGCGAGGTTCAAGTCCTGCTGGGTTCATTATTTTTTCAATGTTTTCAATGTTTGTATTTGATTGAATAACATACTAATGATATAATCTATTTTTTTTAAATAATTTCTTGACCTCCACCACAACAGCTGCCAGATGTCCAGATCTAGTAATAAACATAGTATAACAAACTGACTAGAGGGGTTTCGTTCCTCTCATTATTGTGTCATATCTGACGTGGCTAGCTCTCCGTCTATGTGCGGCTTTTCTCATTTGGCACTGTTTAAATCTAGTATTTCTATATTTCAAAACTCTTTGGATAACAGGATGTCTAATAGAAATAAACACGCAAAGCAACGCGCAGAAATCGTTTAAAAATGTTTTTGTTTAGATATGATACCTTTGCAGAATTCGTCTCGCTAACACCGGCAAGGAGTAAAAGCCATCCATACTAATATTATAAATGGGAAAGTGTATGTGTGTGATAGTTTGTTTGTCCGTCTTTCACGGCAAAACGGGGCGACGAATTGACGTGATTTTTTAAGTGGAGATAGTTGAAGGGATGGAGAGTGACTTAGGCTACTTTTTGTCTCTTTCTAACCCCCCACTTCCCTAAAATGGGGGATAGAAGTTTGTATGGTTTGTTACCCCGAATTTAACGCGAGCGAAGCCGCGGGCAAAAGCTAGTCCTTTAAATAAATAAAATACTGGCCAAGTGCGAGTCGGACTCGCGCACGCAGGGTTCCGTACCATTTTATCTATAAAAAGGGCAAAAAAATTATGTCTGTTGTATGGGAGCCCCCTTAAATATTTATTTTATTCTGTTTTTTAGTAAAGCATAGTTCACATAGAAATGGTACGCAATCAAATACGTAGCATTTTCAACGAAATTAAGACACGTGGATTTTAAGTAATAAAATTAAAATAATATTTGTTTATTTAATAGTATTTAATGAAATAATACACATTTATTATTGTTACCAGCGAATTTACGGACTTTTTTCTTGATGGATGTCATCATCTTCTGAACAAGACTTCTTTCAACTTTTTTAGCCTGTTGTTTCCACGTGGAACGCAGAGAATTCATGTCCTATACCGTTTTGCCTGTTTTGATTCATATAACTTTCATTATTACCCAGTAGTTTTCAATTGGACGAAACTGAGGACAGTTTGGAGGATTCATATCACAGGGTATAAAATCGATGTTATTTGAAGCATACCACTCCAAACCCCTTTTGGAGTAGTAGCAGCTAGCCAAATTCGGCCAAAATTTTACTAAGCCATTGTGCTTTTTAAAGAAAGGCAAAACTCGCTTTTGTAAGTCCTCTTTCATGTAAACCTCGGACGTCATTGTTGATGATGTAATGAAAGTGTGGTCTTAAGACCGCAACTGCAGATACTTGCTGTATCTCATATTTCGTGGCAATTTTTTCAAGTTTTACAAACTTATATTTTTTATCAACATTCCCTCTATCTTTGGTAATATAAAACTAGGTACCCGGTAGTTAATTAAAATCTAGCTTGAAAGTAAGTTTCATCATCCATAAGAGGCAACCCTTGAATTTTGTCAAAATTCGGTCGTATAAGAGTCAAGCACGTGTTTTTGGCTATTTGGTTCTGTTTCATGGTTCGTTTTGGCTGTTTTATGCCTTTATATCTCTAACCCAGCTCTAAGGCGTATGTCTTACAGTACTGCGACTTTTTTTTAATATGCCAGATAGATCATAATCCGATATACCTGGATTTTGTTTAACAGCCCTTAACACTTTTTTTACCAAGTGGGAGACCTTTGGTTGAGTTTTCTATCGAAAGACAGACAACCCTGGTATTTTTTTAAGACCCTACATACCGTGGTCTTCGGTAAATTTAACGATTTAGCGATATTCGATCCGGATGAAGAGGGATTTTCTAAGTATTTGTTCACTATCAATTTTCGTCTTTCAACTTCCATCGTCTAAAATTTCGAAATTCATAGACCTATCCGAGTCAAACTTTTGGCGCTAAGACTTCGAAATATTGACTTTGAATTGCGATCGTCATTTCAAAAAAAAAAGATAAAGATAAAAGATTTTATTCTTCAATTTAGGCACATTACAATGCACTTATGAACGTCAGAGAGAAAAAGAAAAACTACCACCGGTTCTAACCCTACACCTCTGACCCGAGAAGTATTATTTATGACCGGCAAGAAACACGGCGGGACTTATTTTTTCAAAACAGTAATACAGTAATATTATATCTTAAAGATACACAATAATGCGTAGTTCTATAAGAAGACATGTCAAAACAGCTTGAGAGACATACGAGTACAATGTACGTATAGTTTAATTAATATAAAATAATAATAATAAAATCCAAATCTGCTTCACAAAACGTTTGATATGCTTTCCTATCTGAACTGTGTCCTCTAAATCTTAGATGATTTTGTAGTAGTTTCTAGTTTGGGCCATGCATGTTTGTCCGTCATGTAGTCCTCGACCCTGTAATAACCCTTTGACATTAAACTTTTTTTCAAATATTTCTTAAGAGCGGGAAATGATAAATTTAAAGCATCGACGGGTAACTTGTTATAAATGTGAATACCTTGACCAAAAAATGACTTATATGCCTTGCGGATAGGACTACTTCTGATAGCAAGATTGTTTTTATTTCTAGTGTTATAGTATAGCTGTGGATGTCAGAATTTTTTTTGAATGTATGTATATTCTTTACAACATAAATAATATTGTCATAGATATATTGGGAAGCAACAGTTAAAATATTAATTTCTTTAAATAGTTCTCTTACTGATGTACCTGCCTTTAAGTTATACAGAAAGCGGATGGCTCTTTTTTGTAAAACAAATATAGTCTGTACGTCAGCTGACTTTAGGGTTCCGTAGCCAAATGGCAAAAAATGGAACCCTTATGGATTCGTCATGGCTGTCTATCTGTCCGTCCGTATGTCACAGGCATTTTACTCGGAAACTATACGACGTATCTGAATAAAATTTACACATAAGGTGTATTTTGTATGCAGCTACTTAGTTATGTAGTTAAATTTGAAAAAAAAAAATTTTTACGGGGGCGCTCCATACAGGTAACTAAATTTAAAAAAAATTAACCAAATATCAACATGTGACACATCAATTGATAGGTCTTTCAAAATAACATTGAGGTTTCTTTGACTATTTTGTGATTAAGTGAATATTTTCTGGAATAATCGCTTCGAAAATCAGAAAAGTTGTGTAGCCCCCTCCCCCCATAACTTTGAACCGTAAGTTCAAAAAATATGAAAAAATTTGAAGAGATGCGCCTTATCATATACTTTCTACGAAAATTGTTTTGAACATTATCGATTCAGCCATTTTTGAGTTATCTCCAAAAAACTTCTTCCATAGGCATCAGATACGACCTTTTGGTATTAGTTTGGTTTTTATTCCATTGAAGGTACGGAACCCTCCTATGCGTGGTCCGACACGCACTTGGCCGGTTTTTTTTTTTTTTATATCAAATATTTTTTTGATGTTGCGACAACTGCGTGCCATTTCTATATGAACTATGCTTTATTTGTTGTTATAACGACAACAGAAATACATTATCTGTGAAAATTTCAACTGTCTATCATGGTTCATGAGGTACAGCCTGGTGACAGACGGACAGAGGAGTCTTAGTAATATGGTCCCGTTTTTACCCTTGGGGTACTGAACCCTAAAAAAAGACATTTGAATTAATTATAATCTCTGGCGCACAAGAATCATGTATAAAAAAGTTACTCCAACGTCGCCTGAGTCCCAGATGACAATTAGGGACATGACTCGGAAGAGACATCACTAAGTTTAAATCAAATTAAATGTACGTTTATTTCAGGCCCGGGAGCCCATAAGAAATGTTAGTTACATGTCTTAGTGTCTACGTTAATATACAACAGTAATGACAATATAATAGATTATTTTTATAACAAAATTCAATCAATTCGAATAAACAAATCTTAAATATATAAAAGAAGAAACTGACTGATTGACTGACTGACTGACATATCAACGCATAGCCTAAACCGCTGGTTCTAGAGATTCCAAATTTGGCATGTAGGTTCCTTATAAGGCCTAGGGGTGCACTAAGAAAGGATTTTTAAAATAATAAGCCCTAAAGGGGTAAAATGGGGGTCCAAAATTTGTATGGCGAATCAAGATTTGTTAGACTATTTTATTCGAAACTTCACAGGAGTATTCCTAACGATAAATGAGTAAACACGTGTTTCAGGTTTTTTTCAACCCCTAAAAGGGGCAAATGTGGTCACAAAGTCTGAAAATCAACATGGGTATCGTATTCTTTTTAAGTACTTATAGTACGCGGGCGAAGCCGCGGGAAAAAGCTAGTAAAATATAATGTTACATAAAAATTACAGAAACACATAAAAAAAACAAATTACATTACTACTTTAAATTAAATCAAACTAATCACCCGTAGGTCCTCATCCTCTTAAATAGTTACTGGCCACGAAACATGCCAATCGCAATTCTGGTCACTCCTTAAATCAGACGCATAGTTTTCAGCAGAAATAATCTTATCACGTTCTTGTTTTCTTGACAATAAAATCGTGTCAAGATAATTTTGAACACCTCGCCCGCCTAATCGTTATCTAAAGGTCACGTAATAGGTACTGAGTCACCCTCGCTCGTGCAACCAGTAGTACACGGCCTGGAAACTCATTTTGGGCCAGGAATATAACATTACCCCCAACCGGGAATTCGAGATTTTCCAGAGATGTAATTAGGATCCTTACACCTTTTTCTGGTTACATGATTTACTGCCGTTTGTCGGCGGCAATACTTGGAATAATGATACATAACATTATACTACGAGTAATATTCTAAATATGAAAGATTGTAGGTTTTAATTGAACGTGCCTAACTCAGTCACATAAAAACGATAGAACAATTTGGATAGAATTAGGCATCAAAAAGATAGCTTACAATATTCTTCATAGTCTCAGCAAGTTATCATTATCAATGTAAAGAGTAAACAGAGGTGGAAATTAACTTAACGAAAAAGCAGGCGGGGACTTTTATTCAAACAAAGACAGGGCAGATCAGAAGCAATATAAATTGGATTAATCCCCCAAAGAAGCAACCATATAGCAAAAACCGGCCAAGTGCGTGTCGGACTACGCATAATGGAGGGTTCCGTAGCTTCAATGGAATAAGAATCAGACTAATGCCAAAAGGTCGTATCTGATGCCAACGGAAGAAGTTTTTGGCTAAACCGATGATGTTCAACACAATTTTAGTAGAAAGTATATGATAACACGCATCTTCTCATATTTTTTGGACTTACGGTTCAAAAGTTACAGGGGGGAGGGGGGAGGGGGGGGGGCTAGTTTACCGACTTTCGAAGCGATTATTTCTGAAAGTATTCACTTAATTACAAAATGTTCAAAGAAACCACAATGTCATTTTTAAAGACCTATCGATTGATGTGCAAAATGTTAATATTTGGTAAAATTTTTTTTTTAAATAGTTACATGTATGGAGCGCCCCCTAAATATTTTTTTCTGCAATTTCACTACATATCTAAATAGCGGCATACAAACTACATCTTATGTCGAAATTGTATTAAGATACGTTTTATAGTTTCCGAGTAAAATGGCTGTGAGATACAGATGGACATGATCAAAACTATAATAGGGTTCCGTTTTTGCCATTATGGCTACGGAACCCTAAAAACCTTCCAATGAGTAATGACGGTATTGAACAAAAGACACTTTTAGTTATTTTTGAACGCTTCCGAAATTTAAAAGTAATCTTAAAAGTCAATCGAGTTTTTGTCGATTTTATCTTCACAGTGAGTACCGCGGGCGCCGACACTCCAGGCTCAGTTAATGGCACTGTCAAGATGTTGGTGCTAAAGACAGGTCTATAATAACGACTGGGAAGGGATCGATCCGCTTAACGCCAGACGTGCGCTTGCTGCCATCGTTGTATAAAAACTACGAAAGCATCATATTTGGCTTGTGTCCTAAAAAAATATTATTCCGTCGCAATATGAAACAACTAGCTTTTGCCCGCGGCTTCGCTCGCATTAAATTGGGGGTAACACGGTTCCCCTTTCCTGATTACCCCCCGGAATGCTCCATACAAACTTCCACCCCCCATTTTAGGGAAGTGGGGGGTTAGAAAGAGACAAAAAGTAGCCTATGTCACTCTCCATCCCTTCAACTATCTCCACTTAAAAAATCACGCCAATTCTTCGCCTCGTTTTGCCGTGAAAGACGGACAAACAAACAAACACACACATACACTTTCCCATTTATAATATTAGTATCCATATTAGACACGTATTTTTCTGTTGACAATGAAACAAGAAATATGGGTTGACGTCACGAGCCCCCACTTCCGAACATTGTAAACTTGGCTTGCTTGACAAAATAAAAAATACGTATCAATTTTTTTTTTCTCAATCTAACTGACGGACTAAATACAATTTTATTTTATGTATACCCAGGAACCAGCAGCTGCCAAGGTCGCCATCTTGACACTCACTTATGTAATCGACTTGACGCGTTATGAGTACCAAATTGTTTTGGGAGTCATCAATGTCATCATAAATAGAGTTATAATATCATAAAGCTTTACAACATATAACCTGGGATCCAAGGCACCTCTCCCGAACTAGATAGTCTGACAAAGCTAATAAGAAAGCCACCCCAGGCAGGTAAACATCAAGCGGTGAGGGCTAAGAGCTCAGAGAAATAAACCAATGGAGTGGTAATTGTCAGGCGGGTGTCAAAACTACAAGACCACTGGTCGTAGCGGTTATATAAAACTAGTTGTCGCGCGTCAAACGGCATTCAATGAATGTCAGTCAGCGCGGAACGATCTGAGGTAAAAATGCCGAATAGCTGCGTGTTTTCATGTAAGAAAAGATGAATTATCTAGTTTACAGAAGGATAACGTTTCTTTTCATCTCTAAGTATAATTACGTCTAAATATCATCAAATAGTGTACGAAATTAGCAAAAAACTAAAAAATATTGTCAATCAAAAAGTGTTGCCACTTAATGGTACTACATCTACTTTAGGGTAATTTTTAAACTTGACTCTTCATAGTACATTGTACCATCGGGTTCATAATTGCATACCCAATTTATCAATGAATTCATTCATAAATTGGGTATGCAATTATAAACACGATCAGTACGATTACATCGAGGGAGGCAAGAGAAATATTGCAAACAAGAGTAAAGGTTGAACACGCCAAAACTCGGGCACGCAAAATTTGTTTTTAAACCAGTTTAAAAATAAATAAAACACATTATGAATACCAGATTTAATGACAAATTTAATGAATTCTAAAATGGCATTTTTAATTTTAATTAATGTTTACACAATAAGCCATAGATCGAACTTTTCTACGCACACGGCTCATAGGACTTTGCACCGTCTCTTTAGGAAAGATTTTTGTCGCCCAGGTCCATATTTTTTGTAGCTCAGGGACCAATTTTACTTCTCCGCCTTTCTTTTTTAGAATTCCTTTCATAATACTCCAGTACTCTTCAACAGGCCGCAGTTCTGGACTATTTGGCGGATTGCATATTTTGGGTACCACCATGATCCTGTTAGCGTTGTACCATTTCATAACTGATTTTGCGTATTGGCTACTGGCTAGATCTGGCCAAAACAGCGGTGGTGAGGCATGCTGTCTTATAAAAGGCAGCAAACGCTTGTGTAAACAATCTTTCCGATAAATATCCGCTATTATAAATTCCGATAAATATAGCCGTTTATTGTCCCGGTGGTGATAACCGAGCGACTTATTTTACCACAGCTACATACTGCCTGCCAAAGAAGGTATTTTTTTGGAAATTGCCCTCGTTTTTTTAATTCAAAATCTTCAGGAGTATCTGTTCGAGATCTGCTAGTATAAAACTCTTGACCAGGTATTTGTTTAAAATCCAATTTTATATACGTCTCGTCGTCCATCACCGCCTATTCAAATTTTGTAAGAAAATCTTCATAGAGTTGTCGCGACCGTATCTTTTGGGATAAGAACTGTTTTGAGTCTCGATCTGGTGCGGCCTGGGCTTTATAACTCCTCAGTCCTGCCCTCTGTTTCACTTTTTGGACATAGGACTGAGACATTTTCACTTTTTTAGCAACATCACGAGATGAAATCGTATGATTTGAGGCAAAAATCTTTAAAATACTCTTTCCTTTTTCTTGTTCTTGACTCCCTGCAACCCACCACTTCCTGGCTTTCTATCTATTGTCAAGCGTTCACGGAAAGTTTTTAATACGTGACCAACCGTAGATTGTGGATATTTCAGCCTTTTCGCGATATCTCTGTAGCTTAACATGGGATTTTTTACATGTTCGTGCAAAATGCGTTCACGTGTTTGATGTTGTACGCTCGACATTTTGCCAACGAATAAATAAAAGAAAATAAATTTATCATCATTTTATAGCCCAGTTCCTTGTGAGAACATTGTTGTTTAAAAAGTTTGAATATCTCCATTTTTCGAATAACTATAGCTATTTTTACATGCCCAGGTTTTGGCGTGTTCAACCTTTAATCGACTCCAGTGCGGCAGAAATACATCCACCATTATGTCATTCATTGTCATTGGCAATACACTTAAAGGATACTCCGTGGGTTAGGCAGAGACCCATTCGGCATACAGCCATAATTGTAATGCATTGCTCTGTTAAAAAAGCAGTGTGTCTGTGTGTGTGTGTGTGTTGTTATTAAATGGTTTCTTAACATATTTTCATCTCAAAAATACAGCTACCATAAACAAATTTCCGTTTTAGTAGACAAATTTCGGCTAGTGTGATGAATTCCGCTCTAATGTGTGGCGCCCCTTAAGTGAAATATACTTGTAGATGCTTGAAATAACGATATTCCTGTTTAGAAATTAATTCGTTCCTTTATTTTCACCATACATTTTATGTAGCATTTTAATTTTGTATGGATTATACTTCAATTATTATAAGGTACGTTATACGCACTTATCCCCTTAAATAGGCACTTTTAATTTCCGACTCTGGTATCACTGTACCTAACGGGTAAGTTTTAGTGATGGGACAGCACAAAAATAAATGTCGATATTAACATAGCAGTATGATATACTTTTTATTTATAATATAAAATGAAGAAGAGATAATATAAATAGAAACACAAATTGGAAACAGATGCTCATTACAATCAAAATATCAACTGCGAAGGACTCTGGAACATCACGATGTCGCTAGTGACTGATTAATCATTCAACTGAAGAACAAATCAAATTACTTAAATAAATATTTTGATTTGTTTATTTTAAGTAGACACACTACTATATAAATTATACTCTTATATAGATGTCGTATACAAAGGAAAAAGTGACCTAGGCCTCAGGCCCAGCCCTGGGCACCGGAGGCCTAGGTCACTTTTTCCTTTGTATATGACATCTATATAAGTTTATGATTAATCATTGTTCATTACAGTGAAAAATTCACTGATGTGGATAGAGGAACGTCTAGTGTAATTGGAAGCACATTGGAACGGTAATCTAAACACGTGGGTTCCAATCCCGTGATGTTCCAGAGTTCTTTGCAGTTCATTGTTTCATTGTAATATTTATTTGTTTCCAATTTGTAGCTCAACCGTCGAAGACAATACATTTATTAAGGCGCTAGGCGCTAATTGTGGCCAAAAACTGTTACTTTCTAAGGGATATATCTCAATAACGGGTCATTCAAAAATTTTGAAAATAATATATGTTAATTACCATTTCATGTACAACATTGTCAACGTTTGAGTAACTCGTGTAACGTATAGTTTCTCCGTTATTTAAATGTAACGAAATGTCGTTTTACGGTTAATTTTGCTTATATCTACTGAACGGCTCATTCGATTAAAAATATTGTTGAATTAAAAAATGTGTACTACAGAACACTACAAACTCAACGTAGGATATTTAAATTGATTAAATTTTCTTAAACAACTTGATCATAATTCCACATTTCGTGCGTTGGTAGCTCGAAAACGGCGTTGCTGGCAGTCGTGAGCTAGCTTTGAGACGAGGAGGCTGTGTCGCTCGTCGCTCCGTGCTTCCCTTGTACTACAAATACTTGTGCTTGGTCCGTGAGCAATAATATCGGACTTACTGTGCCTAAAGGCTAAATAACTGCAGAGGGTTCATGCGGTGCGGGCATAACGTGTCTTGTCGGAATCAATAGCGCATAGACGTTTTATCTTTTAAGATAATATACCCGTATGTGTGTTCATGTATTTACGTTCTTAGAAAAAGTGTATTTTATTTAGATGACCTATATTACAAATTAAATAAAGAAATGAAATAAAAATGGAGAAAAAACAGAACTCATGCATCTTATAATGCCCTGAAAACAAATGTAGTCTTGTAAGTACACTACAATTATTATGTATTAGTACTTATTCTGATGAGTCACGCAAAACAGGCGTTAGTTGTCGAGTTGCGGAAACCTGCTATTGCTACAATACAATGGACTAATAGGTAATTTTCGGAGTTATTATTTACGAAAATATGCGTTTTATCCAAATCTTTTTGGAAGACCTGTCCAATAATACCACACACTATCGTGTATCGTATCAATCGCGTGGGTTGGAGCGAAAAAAAATCACCTCCAGTACTTCATTTTATTTTTCTGATTTTGATTTACCATATTGTCGGCGTGATTAAAACACATACAAATTTTAGTGTACTAACTATCACTGAGCGAAGCCTGATCGAGATTCTAATTAAAAATTGCTGATATTTAAGAGTTTAATGTCAGTAAGAATAAAGGAAAAAAAGCTTTACTATCTCGCTGAAATACAAATTTATATTAATTATCAACACAAGTAAATAAATAAATTACTACTAACGGTTAATACTACATATCAAATATCTTTAAAAGACCGGCCAAGAGTGTATCGGACCACGCATAATGTAGGGTTCCATAGAAAGTAGTTTCTTGGAGATAACTCAAAAATGGCTCAACCGATAATATGTGAAATAGTTTTCATATAAATAAGTACTAAGCCGTATCTTCTTTATTTTTTTCATATTTTTTGGACTTACGGATTAAAAGTTAGATGGGGGGGGGGGGCTATTATTTAGACTTTCGAAGCGATTATTTCTAAAAATATTGACTCAATAAAAAAGGTTTTAAAAATCCTCTATATATACTTAAGATATTTTTAAACCCGTATCGATAGATGTACACAATGTTCATATTTGCAAAAAAAAATCGTTTTGAAATTTAGTCCGGCATATGTATGTATGGAGTGGAGCAATTTAGCTAAAAACTAAGTAGCGGCACAAGACACACCTATGGATAAAATTTCATCAATATATATTTTATAATAAAATGGTTGTGACATACGGATGGACGGACGGACAGACGGACATGTTTCAAGAAACTTTTTTAGTTTTGTAAATTTTTCGTAATTATGTAAGTGATTTTTACGGTTGATATTCAAAATCGCTACAAAACAATATCCATCTATTTAACTCACTTGCGCAGCAAAAAAACTAAATTCACATGAAAACATCGCTTTGATGTGCATTCAGTTTTTTTTCTGATATGCAGAATATTTTTACCAATATTTCGCCGCTGTTTGTACTTCTAATTCAAAATCTAGGTTTTATTCTATTACATAAAAATCTCCTAATTGAGATCGTTATTACTTATCTTATTTAATAGGTAAGTAGCATTCCTAAAAATATCACCATTGCAGTACTTAATCACAGTATTCAAATAAAAAAATATCCGCAAAAGGATTATAATTATTATAAAGCTGCCCGCGCGCCTCTGTGTATAGTCATATTCTTTGAACATCGTACCGGTGCAGTGTGGCGGATTTACGTACGATCGCAATGAGAGGGTAAAGCGGGTAGCGCGGGTACACAGCGCCCAAACGCTCAAGGACACTCTGGCGACAATCGTCTTAACTTGTGGATCCCGCTTAGGGTTGCCAGACGTCAGGGTTTTTTTGGAAAATTTCCCAAATCTTAAATTGCTTATAGACTTCTGTTCATTAGTCACAGAAACGAGAAACAAAATACCAGGATTTTTTGAAACGAAATACTGAAGATTGTCTTTATAATTTATCTACAAGAAAGTTGTTATGAAAACTTGTCTCCTGAGTTCTGAGTAGTCCTGACATGACATTGATAAACAAATCTAATAAATTTGTTTGTCAGGTTGATTAAGACGGTAAGAAACTGATGGACAAAGGCGGTTCCAGAGATCCTTGGGCAAAACCATGTCCTGGAGTGAAGTTTGATTTTTGAAAATACAACGATTAATTAAAAAATCTAAAAATATTGATCATAAGGCTGGTTAACCCTCTTCGGTCGCGTGCGGAATGGCAATGGCAGGACCAAATGACAATGACACCTTAGAAAAAACCTATCCCAGGTGACACAGATAATTTTGTTCAAGAATCAGGACGCAATAAATGTTTGGTAACCCTATCCCCGCTTGTCCTTTGATGGTTATTGGGAAACTCCAAACAATAATAGGCGGGATATGATGTATGTTTCATATAACGGCGTGGTACATTAAGTAAAGGCTTTCACGCATCCAATTTAGTTATGACACTTATGACAGGTCGTAAAAACGGGTTAACAGGCTTTGTTCTCCAGCTGACTCGGTAAATCCGGCAGCAGAAGTGGCTAAGTGGGTTAGATTCTGCTAAAGGTCTCAAACGTAATAGGTTTCCGACGACAGAAAATTCAACGCATAGAATACAACTTCCTTCATAAAGTATCACGCTTCTAGGATATTGACTAACTACCTATATTTAAGCATGTTGTGCAGATAACGAGACAGAGTCAGAAACGCGTAATCTCATATTCGTCCCTGGATACGCCCGGGGCGTCCCTACACGTGTTACTATTGGTTGAGCGAGCATTAGCGAGTAGATTTGCTTGAAGAACCTGTGTAGTCGGTCATCGGAAGTGCCGTAACATTTTCCGTCCCAGAGCTCCCTACGCGCTACGAGCGCTCCCTAGCGTTTTCCCGCTATGTAGAGAAAAGCCACTACGACGTACAAAGAGCTTAAGCTTCTTGCCACTTAATTCTTGGTGCATAGTATGTAGGGCAAAGTCCCAGTTCCGAATTTGTAACTACGGCTAAAACTTGAGATCTCCCAGATCCAGTTCATTCAATGCTAAGCGTTGTGTTAAGAGCCTGCGTAGATTTGTAACAAATGCCGGTTGTAATGTTCGTAATTATACGTCAGTAGCCACATGGATTGCGTTGCGTGATATTTGCCACATTAAAATTCCATTATCTACGAGTAAACCACGTCAGGGGGGTTTCACTACGCAGTTTAGGTACATTCGGCCGGCGCGCCTCCCGGGCAGGCGTATGGCAGTGGGCTGCCGCTCGTCTCGCATGATAGACGTGTCACGTGGCACTCCGGCAAAATTGAAAATACACGATGGCTTCGAAACCTAAATATCGATCTAATCCGAATAATATCTAATTCCTACATATTTATCTTAAAAATAATAAATCAGTAGGTATAGGTACAAAAACTTGTCAGGTGACAACCCTCAGAGCTCGGTCATAAAACTGCGGCGCGCAAAGAAGATTCACGGTTCGTGCGCGGTTATAAGTTTCAATTTTGCTTGCAGGCGGCGAGTATAGGTATAATTTTATACCTAAATCTGACTTTTGTGAAGGAGTGAATTTTCTGTACGGTAGTACTATTAGTTATTCTGTGACCACGTGTCTACGCAAGGGTACACTACGCAAGGTGTCTGTTGACTCCAAAGACATATGATTGTGATCGCCGTAACGCTTCCAGAAAATTACAGAAGTGAGCAGAAGAGGGGCTATTACTTATAGGAACATTTTAAGAGTGCTTAATAGAGACAACAAATCCAAAATAATTTTTATAATTGCACCAAACCGCTTGATGGTGCTAGAATATAAACTAAATCAAAAATTACATGTCCCGGTTTTACTTACCCCTTTTGGTTAATATTATGCCGGCACCTTGGAAGCTATCGGAATGTCACTTCTGAAGTTTTCATTGCGTACATACCATAAAACGTCGCCTTTGACGTAACGAAACTAAATATTTAATGACTTTTGGGTGACTTCTGGGCTCCGCATTACCGATCCTTTAATAAAAAGGAAGATTATCTGTGTTGCCGGGTAAAGGGACATGAAGTTCGTCGTCAACACACTGCAACCTCTTTGATTACTGGCGACCTTGCTTACGGGCAGGAACACAACACTATGATGGCTCTAGTGCTATTTGGCTGTGGTTTTCTGTATAAGGTACTGCCCCGGTCGGGCTCAGCTTCAGATTTAAGCGAGATTACATTCGCTGATCTGTGCCCCACACTACATAGCGAGATGTCATTCTGGATGCAGTGCCCATTACATCTCTTATTTCTAGGCAATAAAATTGTGCTAAGATCATTTTGAATGCCTCGCCCGCTGCTACATCTGCTAGTTTTGCTGCTCACTGTATTACAACTTTTGCTGTCTCGGTGTGTTTCACGCTTCTGTAACACCGGAAACTTGTAATTGGTACGTGTCTTATAAATTTCTTTTTGAGTTCGTGTTAATGTTATTTCCGAAGTCTTTTCTCCTAACTTTAATGTATTTGTTAATCTCTTGTAATGAACCTCTGTTGGTGTTGTAGGCAGTCTATTCCGCATTAAATCTAAAATAAGGACAAGCCAGAATATACTAGAAAAGTAGCAAGTTGACAAGTGAAGGGTGATAACTAACCCCCTCGGGTAAACATATGGCACGCAGCGAAAACACGCAAAAAGCTAGTTTTGACGTGATTTTCCTTTCACGGTAAATCATGTTTTTGTTGCGGAGTTCAAAAATAACTTCAAAGATTGTTCATCAGTATAGATTTTAGATGAAGGTTAAACTGCGACTCATCAATTGTGCGGAATTTATTTAAAGAAACGAGTGTAAAAAGTAAGATATAATCTATGTTTAATTACTATAAACGAAAAATTACTGAATTTAATTTTAGATGATTGTTATTTAATATTTATCCAAACTCGCTCGGTAAAATAGTCCGTAAAGCGTTTAGGAAGGAGTCCTCGAAAATGCCTTTGAAGTAATCGTGGTTGTTCCCCAGAGAGAGCGGGCGTATGCCATGCCTCTGCCTATATTTACTTGTATTTACGTTCTATTAGGTACGGATATTCGTAATGGAGGCCGCTATTTGTTGGTAAATTTTAGTTACAATGGATATAAAGTATTGTTATATCACTAGTCATCTGCAACAATATGTATTTTGCACTCCAAGACCGCAAATACACGCTTTAAGGAATAAGGTTTGCAATTACATGCTTCGTTATGTGAGATATCAATGATATCGTTGTGTGGGACTGTAGAGTAGTTATCCAATTGTCGAAAAGCTTCTTGATTTTGGACATAAGAATCATTGTGATCACAGAAATAAGCAACTGATTCGAACAAAAGTTTGACATTCAATGTGACTAAAAATGTATCGAAGACTTTACATCTTGGTAATAGAGTCTTGGCTACATATTTTTGTCACATTAAATGTATCCAAATTTTCAGACGTGACTGTATATTGTATGTTAACTAGCTAATGTTTCTATGTGTATTATTTGATTGGCTTTCAAATAAACAATAGTTTTCCGGATATTTGGAAGGCGTAGGCGGAGACATCAATTGAGGAAGGCACATCCTCATACACCTAGACGTTGAGAGAACATCAATTCAGGAAGCTATATATTATTGCTCCTAAGCATAAGAAAACTCCTCCGAGACAACTTCACCGAAAGCTAAAGCTAAAATTCCTAAATCCGACTCTCAAGTTAGTTTACAAGAAAAATTGAGATTCAGTAAAGTGAGCCCACACTGATTGTAATTAATAGAGGTCCCGTATCTCTGTCAAGCGTTTTATAACCGCCCCCGGTCATAATTCACGGCATTTGATTTTGAGTCTTGGTGAATGATACTTAAGGACTACTTTTGTGTGAGTTTGAGGGAATTTGATTTAAAATCGCTGCACATCGTAATTAAGATTAATTATTCGTTCCTCCCTTCTCTGGTCACTTGCTTTTTTTCTTATACGTGATGTACCAAGCCAACAATAGCCGTGGTTGTGCGAAAAGGGATTTAAGAATTAAATTGGATGGCAGTTTTTAAAATATGCAATGTATAAATATTAGACATACTTCTACAGTCAACAGTTCTAATTTGACTTAGATTGTTATGGTCCATAGGGAAACAATACAATAGCTTTGTAAAAAAAAATGTGGTAAGGAGGGGCATACATCTAGGTCAAGCAAGGCAAGGGAATTCAATAAAACTTATAAGAAACCTTTATCAGTATTATCATATTTGTCGCGAAATAGAGCAAACTCCTTTAACCTTCTGCAATGTCTTTATAATATTACAACAACATTGTTTCAAATATAAAACCTTTCAAAAATAATATCTCTGTCTTATTCTGAAGTTTTCTTTGATATTGTATTTTCTCTATGTTCTATACATCTAGGTCAAGCAAGGCAAGGGAAGTTAATAAAACTTATAAGAAACCTTTATCAGTATTATCATATTTGTCGCGAAATAGAGCAAACTCCTTTAACCTTCTGCAATGTCTTTATAATATTACAACAACATTGTTTCAAATATAAAACCTTTCGAAAATAATATCTCTGTCTTATTCTGAAGTTTTCTTTGATATTGTATTTTCTCTTGAATGTTCTATACATCTAGGTCAAGCAAGGCAAGGGAAGTCAATAAAACTTATAAGAAACCTTTATCAGTATTATCATATTTGTCGCGAAATAGAGCAAACTCCTTTAACCTTCTGCAATGTCTTTATAATATTACAACAACATTGTTTCAAATATAAAACCTTTCAAAAATAATATCTCTGTCTTATTCTTAAGTTTTCTTTGATATTGTATTTTCTCTTGAATGTTCATTCGTACCCTGTTGCATTGAACGGTTAGGCCGCTAGATGTTTTCAAAGGAAGGATATTAAAAAATATACTAAAGTGCTATGTAAACTGGTACGCTCTGTAGCGGAATTCCACTATAATACTCTTATCTGCACAAAGTTATCTTTAAAATGTTATCTGAATTTGTAGTAAATAAAATTATGAGTCACTTTAACATTGTCGCGATAAGATTCATTCATGATAGTTATGTTATGAGCAATTTCAAAGTTATTTATTTTATTTTATTGAACTGAAAATGTTATTTGTTACGTATTAGTAATGGAATAATTTATTTTTGTTACAGGTATGTTTCACCAACACACTGAACACCAATTATTGGCTTCGGCTGAGCGTAAGTCGGACTTGCCTATTCGGTAATCTTATATTATTTCCATCGTAAGATTGTACAATAATATTTATTATCGTTCGTCCACAACACTAACATAATCACGTTTTAGTAACGTGCTTTTGTTGACATGCGCCTTTATTAAAATAAATGGCTTCCAACCGCAGCTTTATCCCCGCAGCCATAGCGTTGAAAGTCACATTCGTAATTTAGCGGAGCTTCAGGATATCACAATCACGATATTTAAAAAATATGTGTTTTAATTTCGAGGTCCTACCTTAAACAGATGCATTATCTGTGCTTTGAGTTACTTACATATCGTGACCATACTTCTAAATCCTTAGAAGAGTTGCAACACCCGCCCCGGATAACTTGAAGGGTGACTACAATTTTACGGTTTACTATGATTGTAGAACGATTGTCAGTTTAAATATACTAGCGGCGTATAATAATCAGTGTAGATTGATTTCATTATTATTTGTAGGTATTTATTACCGTCGGTAGCAGAAGTATCTAAGCATTTGAGGTGTAATGATGGTTGCACTTTATTTTTAAGATAACAATAGTAGAGGTCATGTTAAACACCCGACCTGTTACGCCACTTCGACTGCTTACTGTACTAATAATACATACATGCACTTGTTTAGTATTTTATTTCTATCCCCATAATTCATTGTTTATCAATATTTATCATAAACCCAACAAGTCTATCAGCGTCGTCCAGTTAATAAAAAAACAATAAACAAAAAGGGGAATTGCTGTAAATAATTTGTGAATTAGTTTAGTTTATGAAAGCTTTGTTTTGCGGTGTAATAAAACTCGAGGGAACCGTTTTACAAGCCATAAGTGATAGCGGAATTCTTAAGGGCGCGATCGAGTGTTTTTAGCTAAATACTATCCCTTAGATACTATGATTATGAGCAGACGCCGGAATTCTCGTAGTACTTTTGAGCTGTCATAGAGATTTCTCGTTCATCGACTTCCGATATACATATTTTATCGGGTCTAGGGTATTTTCGCCGAAAATTGTGATGCCGAAAGTTTCATTTGGCAGTATTTTATTTTCCAACTTTACATAATCCAACCTAACCTTACCCAACCTAGTAGGTAATTTTCATTTCCCAACTATGGGGTTCGGAAATGAAATGGTTGCGAAATAATTATTTGGCAAATGTCAAAAGTCAAAT
Source organism: Pammene aurita (assembly GCA_947086415.1). NCBI lineage: Eukaryota > Metazoa > Arthropoda > Insecta > Lepidoptera > Tortricidae > Pammene > Pammene aurita. The sequence continues at coordinate 35,110,792 of OX352301.1, read as the reverse complement.
GAAACGTCTGCGAAAAGTTGGTTGGCAAGTGAAATTCGGCAATACAATTTTCGGCGAAAAGGCAGGACACCATTTAATCGATACATTGTAGAACACAACATATTCAATAAGATCAAAATTTGAGCCTAGTTTTTTCTCTGGGTTGGAAGGTCACATGGAAAACTAGTGCCTACGCCAATTCATGAAATTGGGTTGCAGAGTACACCCCAGGCTCAATTAAGTCCTGGCAAAAGACGGGACATGGCAAACTCTATGAGGATGATATGAAGTACAATTGGGTTCATAATTGTACACCCAATTAATTAATTAATTCGTTCATAAATTGGGTATGCAATTATGAACCCGACGGTACACTCAAGGACAATTAAAAAGAGTCATCTTGTAGTAGTAGTAGTAGTAGTAGTAGTAAACAATTATGAAACACTAGCTTTTGCCCGCGGCTTCGCTCGCGTTAAATTCGGGGTAACAAACCATACAAGTTTTTACTTTTTGTCTCTTTCTAACCCCCCATTTTAGGGAAGTGGGGGGTTAGAAAGAGACAAAAAGGAGCCTATGTCACTCTCCATCCCTTCAACTATCTCCACTTAAAAAATCACGTCAATTCGTCGCCCCGTTTTGCCGTGAAAGACGGACAAACAAACACACACATACACTTTGTACAAAGACGAACTTATCCCTTCAAGGGAGCTCTTCCGGGTAACCTTAGAGTAACTGAGAGATGCTGAGATCTTGTATAAACCGTTAACCGTTAAATCTTGTATAACCTTCATTGTCCTTCGTGTATTTTAGATGACAATATACACTTGTCATTGGCATTTACAGTATCTATACGTGTAAATCCCAGACGAATGTACGGTTATATTTAGTTGAAACCGTTGTAGTTGACACAGACTATTCGTAATATTTATTGTATCCTGTATTGCTGCCGTCGCGCGCGGCGGAATATGTAGAAAATAGGTACAGTCACCGGCAATAGTATCTTCCTACATGAAGGCCGCAAAAAAATGTGACACGCTCTTATTTGTAGGGTTATAAGAGTGTGTCACATATTTTTGCAACCTTCGTGTCGGAAGATACTATTGCCGTTGACTGTACAGTACAGTTTCAGGTATATTTCATCTAGATTTTAGAACAACGAAGCTCAAGGGCATTTTTACAATTCGTTGTATATTCGGATTTCGAGAAATTCCAAGTTGTTCCTATTCAGAATAGTAAGCAGATTTTAAATAGAGATTTTAGTACATACTTACCTACAACTAACTTTCCATTACGCTACATACATATAGGTGCCCTTAGAAAAGCAACCAAAAATATTAGGCAACTTATTGTGTCTCAGTAGACATTGTTGTTCATGAGTGAGTGATTTAAATGAACTATATATTTTGTTTCAACTCTCTGAAGATTAACTCTCTCAGTAACTCATCTATCTCAGTGGTTACAGAGTTACTCGCTCGCTCTTTTTCACACATGATTCGAATGAACCGGCCGAGTCAAACGAGTGACACGATGTGATTGAGGCGAATATGCGAACTGATGAGCGAAATGAGCGAAGCGAGTGATACATATCTCCTCGAGCGAAATATATGAATCAATATTTTCAATTCAGTGAAGCGTTTCGCGCGTCTCTACAGTAGAATAAATAGTAGTCAGGATTCTGAGAAAATATTATGACTGTTTTTTTTTTTTTTTTTTTTTTTTATTCAACTTGCGCCAACCATAAAGCTATGAAACAAAAACCTCCGCTAAAATATTGAAGGGCCCTACGGCCCTCCGCTCTAAGAGTTTTTGTCTTCATTTATTTATCGTAGCGCGCCCACGCGCGCCCAGATTTCAGAACTTGCCTCATACTTTTGGCTATTAAACTAATTACTATGGAAGAGAGGGTTTGGGTAACTAACAGAGAATTTATCTTTTGTTTAGGTCAAGTTCAAGGTACTTAACTTTACTTAAGCTAATATCAACATTTCGCGTCATCAAAGCAAACGAGTTTCGACACCCAAGCACTAAGCTTGTAAATTGAGATGTAGACTCCCACAACATGTCGCTCGTAGTGACTAAAAATACGTAAAAAGTGTTACCTTTAGATTTTTTTCGCTCTTTTCATTCATTTCTGAATCGATTTTTTCACCAGGTGGCAGCACCAATCATGTTTAATCATGTTTTTTTCAATTGATGGATTTTGACAGCTGCTGTCAAAAACACCAGTCGACACAGTGCCTCCACCTGGAATTCCGGAAACTCTAAAAAGAAAAGTATTTTAAAACGATGGAAAATTACGCTGTATTGTAAGAAATCGCAAAAATGTACAGTCGATGAGTCTCCTTTGTAGGTGGTAAAATGTTAACATTTATCTTTGACGACAACTGTACCTCCCTAATAATGTACGGTTGATTGTGCTTTTCCTAATGTACCTTAGTTTACACATAATATTATTGCTAGTCACTATTTTGTAAGTACGTATAATTCTTGAAATAGTTTACCAACTCTGTCATTTACCAAAATAGTCCACTTGTCACAGAATCGTCGAGAGTGTCCCTATCCATTGGACAAAGCCGAATTTTTGAATTGGACAAAGCTTACCTATACATTAGGCCCATTAGGGTATTTAGGACCAGTATAAATAGTACTATAACAATCGATGCAGTGGTTATGACAAAATAAAGAAATTCTGCCATCCTAGTTTGGATCAGTCTGTACGTATTTAAAGCTTTTTACTCGTAATAGTATGAAACCTCCTTCATCTTATTTGATTATCTTTTTTTATTCATGACACTAATTACATTTTGAATTGACATTATGTCTTACTTACGTGACAAATGTGTGATAGTGTGACAATGGCTTGTTCCGCGATAACGTTAGAAAAGTTTTTTCTGATTTTATGAAATTTGTTGGGGTTTAGCAGACATACATATAATTTAAGAGTTCGTATATAAGCAGGATCGATCAAGGTGTTATGGAGCTAAAAGGCGCGAAACGATCTTCATACGGGTCATGTTATATTGGTCATCTCGTTTGCAAGTAAATCGCCAGTTCTCAGTTCGAGGCGGACTACTAGTTATTAATTAAAAACATATTTACGTAACGAGAATTAACCCTCTGTGGGATTGAAGGCTTTGTCTAATGGCTAAGGACGTACTGTTATTGGAGTTCTTGTATATCACATTAAAGGTATTCTTACACCGAGATCTATTTAGTATCTATTGCACTCATCATTCTTCTATTTTGGAGCTTTTGTGTTTAGCGATAGTTATTGTTTTAATAGCCTAATCCTAAACCTAACTTTTTTTTACAGATGTGCCCAAACCCGTCCCAGCCCGTTCCTGAAGAATCATCTCATCTCCTACTTCCCGGAATTCCAATAAAAATCATCCTTACCCAATTTCCTCAATCGTTTTATTGCTTTTTCATTAAACTTTTTGCAGCCGTGTAGAAATATCTTTAAGGGCTTCGTGTAAATGAGTGATGGATCAAATGTCAGAATGTCAACAGAGTTTTGTCATTTTATTATGGTTTTTTTTAACTAACGGCAACGACTCAAGTAACCTATAACGAGTCAAAGACAAGTTGGGGTCGGGCACTTTTATATTTGGGTTCTGTAGAATGTAATTATTGAATAGTTAAATGTGTTAGTTATTGTTTTATTAAGATGACAGAATGTTTCTAGCGAGCTTTTCCTACCATTTAGACTTCAGTTTTTTTTTTACATGTTTTATCTATCTGTAGTGTAGTATAGTGTAGTTATATATTTATTAATAAATTAATATAAAGAGAATATGAAGTTTTATGAAATTACATAAGTAGACTGTCTTGGCGCTATCAATTACCTATTTTTGTATAAATCTAACAGTAACCACACTGAAAACAACTGTTAGATTTATATGTTCTGTGAAAGTTATAAAACCGCCATGTAATAATAATAATGACATTTATTAACTTTAAATGTTAGTTGACAGAACTGAATGCCGATTAGTCTTCATCATTATCATAATTTTAATAGCCTGGCTCTCGTCGGTGGAGTAATCGCCATTCCGTTCTGTTTTCCACTAATTCTTTTAGCTCTTGATACGTCATGACGTTAGCTTTTTATTTGGTTTGATCTAGAAACGCACGTCTTGGTCTTCCTCGGCCTCTTCGTTTTTAGGGTTCCGTAGTCAACTAGGAACTCTTATAGTTTCGCCATGTCTGTCCGTCCGTCCGTCCGCGGATAATCTCAGTGACCGTTAGCACTAGAAAGCTGAAATTTGGTACTAATATGTATATCAATCACGCCGACAAAGTGGTAAAATAAAAAGTGGAAAAAAAATGTGTTATTAGGGTACCTCCCCTATACGTAAAGTGGGAAGTGATTTTTTTTTAATTTCAACCCTAACGTGTGATATATTGTTGGATAGGTATTAAAAAAAACCGGCCAAGTGCGAGTCGGACTCGCGCACCGATGGTTCCGTACAAACCTGTAGGTATATAATTAAAAGTTCACCCATTGCATTGACATAGAAAATTGATTTTGTTACAGCTTAAAGGTATTACCGTATTATAGACCTGATATGAATTTCAATTTAATACCTCTACGCGTATGCGAGGAAAAAGGTAGTAAGTTTAAAATTTAAAAAAATATTTTTTGTATGATTTTACTAAAAATGTCAACTTTTCGTAATTTTTCCTTTGTCTATTTATATGACAATGCTTCGTGCCAAATTTCAAGTTTCTGAGCTTACGGGAAGTACCCTTTAGGTATTGAGTTTCTTGCGAGTACTCAGTTTTCTATTCTAGTATTGCTATTTCTTTTGATTGCGTTGACATAAAAGTCTGGTTTTGCTACATCTGAAAGGTCCTATAGCCCTGAGTATTTGACATGAATTTCAATTTAATACCTCCACGCGTTTACGAGGAAAAAGGTAAGTAGTAAGTTTAAAAAAAAAAATTGTATGATTTTCCTAAAAATGTCTACTTTTTGTAATTTTTCCATTGTCTATTTATATGACAATGCTTCGTGCCAAATTTCAAGTTTCTGAGTTCACGGGAAGTTCCCCGTAGGTTTTGCGAGTTCCGAAAAACTCTAAAATTTGCAGCATAAACGACTGTATCTTTTGATTGCGTTGGCTTTTAAAATTGATTTTTTTACAACTCCAAGGGACAATAGACTTGAGTATCCATACTAATATTATAAATGGGAAAGTGTATGTGTTTGTTTGTTTGTTTGTCCGTCTTTCACGGCAAAACGGGGCGACGAAAAGACGTGATTTTTTAAGTGAAGATAGCTGAAGGGATGGAGAGTGACATAGGCTACTTTTTGTCTTTTTCTAACCCCCCACTTCCCTAAAATGGGGGGTGGAAGTGTGTTACCCCGAATTTAACGCGAGCGAAGCCGCGGGCAAAAGCTAGTTTGATATAAATTTCAGCTTGATACCTCCACGCGTTCCTGAGAAAAATCGTCTTGACAGACAGACAGACAGACAGACGGACAACAAAGTGATCCTATAAGGGTTCCGTTTTTTCCTTTCGAGGTACGGAACCCTAAAAATGACTACGGGTTTAGTAAAATCATTTTTTGATAATGTAAATATTTTCGGAAATAATCGCTCCAGAAGTAAAAAAAAAAGTGTCCCCCCTCTAACTTTTGAATCATAAGTTTTTAAAATGTGAAAAAATCTCAAAAGTAGAACTTTATAAAAACTTTCTAGGAAAATTATTTTGAACTTGATAGGTTGAATAGTTTTTGAAAAAAAATTACCAAATAATTTCTGAACTAAGTTTGTAATTTAACCGTATAAACAGGTGTTTATTGTACCTGTAATTTCTACAAAATCACAATGAAATGACGTGCTTTCAAATAAAGTTTTTTAACTCTTAACTGGGGAACCTTACTGTGACTTACGGAAAACTACGGAACCCTACACTGAGCGTGGCCCGACACGCTCTTAGCCGGTTTTTTTGTTATTCTCCCTTCAGTAATCTAGTTTTTATGTAATCGTCATGAACTCATGACGTATCAAGTGCCCCAACATATTTCCTCTTCTGTTTTCAAACGATTAGTCTTACATTACATTAATAATTCAAATATACCAAATCATATCAACATTGAATACCAGTTTACATCATTTATGGATAAACAACTTTGAAGTACGCGCCGTTAGGATGAGTTAGATGAGCGATATGCTAAACATCGTATCGCCATACACACTGACGTGAACCTTATTACGAAGACAATAGAGTCCACTGATGGTCAGTAATGAACTAAGGAGTGTGCCATGTTAGTACTAGTATATTATCCTTAACTCGCCGATATTTGCTTCGGTTCACCAGATATTGAGGCAATTAATATGAATATTAATTTGGTTTTATCGGTCAAGGGACTGAAGCTATTTAATGCTAGGTATATATAGTAAGTACTATTAGGCATATTATTATATAGTTTTATACCGACTTCAAAATATGAGGTTCTAAGTATGAAGTGTACCGAAGTTTACTTTAGTAACACATTGGTAACCTTAGTATAACATGACGTAGATTACGGGTTAAGAAGTCCGGTAAAAATCATCATAATTATTTGTAATATAACATTTTAACCTTTCTCGTTTTATACACATATATATTTACGATCGCGATTATTATTGTTTACTATGAGTTCAGACATTTCGTCTAGTTGCACTGAGTTGTCCGTGAAAATGACCAGTGCAATTTGTATCGAACGTCTGAAGTCAAGGTAAACAAATTTAATTGGCCTGACTAATGTCACATAATTACTTGTCTTAAGCACTGCGTTCATTCTGGTTTAAGTATCTGCTATCAGGATCCTAAGGGATCTCGCAGCGCCGTCGTCTATATAAATAGCCCGGTCGATACTGGAGCGAACAGACGGACCGTGCCGACCAGGATAATTATAGAACCATACGGATTGATCCAGGGTCACTGTCAGAGCGGTTTTGGACTCGGGTGTCCAGATGTATATTGTATAGTTATAGCTGAAGGCAACACGGAGAAGCGGTGTACAAACACCAACATCCTTAACCGGCCATCGGTAGTCCTTATACCGTTGCAATAGGGTATATAAATGGCCGGTTAATAACAGGGTTGGGAAAATCCTTTCAAACAACTTATCGCAGAACGTTTAGTTAGCATACCAACATTTACCAAATGAATGGTTACGCATAGTTTTTTTTTTTTTAATAAATAAATATTATAGGACAATCTTACACAAACCGACCTAGTCCCACAGTAAGCTCAATAAGGCTTGTGTTGTGGGTACTAGACGACGATATATATAATAGATAGATAAATACATAGAAAACATCCATAACTCAGGTACAAATATCTGTGATAAACACACAAATAGATGCCCTTACCAGGATTCGAACCCGGGACCTCCTGCTTCGTAGGCAGTGTCACTACCGACTGGGCTAGGAGGCCGTTTAATAGGTTATATTGTTAAAGTATAAAAACAAAGCGCCTCTCGCCATCAAACGTAACAGTTTGGCGAGAATATATATGTACAAAATCTAAGTTGTTACTTGAATATATAAAAAAATAAAATTGGGGGAATTTTCATTGGGCATAGGTTAGGTTAGGCGGCTTTCACACATGTGGCGCCGGTGCGCGAGCGTGATAGCGCTATCACTCATTTTGCTCATTTCGCCCAGTAGATCTGTTCGCATATTCGCATCGACTCACTCGTTTGACTCGGCCGGCTAATTCAAATCATGACTGGGTAAGAGCAAACAAGTAACACTGTAAACATTGAGATAGATGAGTTACTGAGCGAGTTAAATCTTCAATCAAGAGTGAGTGCGTAGAATCAAAAGATATAGTTTAATGGGTGTGATAATTATGTTGTCCAGAGGAATCCAAATCTTAAAAGAGCACGACATGCTATGAGTGTGCCCTTAGATTCTTCTGTCAACAACTGAACACCACAAGATGAGGAGAAGTGAAGGAGTGCTCGGGGTAGGGCACGTATGAGATGGTCCAACCTTATGAAGGGAAAAGGGGTAGAAAGTTGGTAACGACAACCACGCGGACAAAGTCGCAGGCGGATAGTTAGTTATAAAACATAAAAGTAAGCCGCCAGTGCCGCCACACGGACACAAAAGCCAGCGAATTGGGCACAATCTAGAATAATCGCATCAGGCCACAATTTGCATTTCTACGTGCGGTTAGCCGTGATTTTTCAGCACGTGGCTTCTGTGTGGCTATTTACCAAGACCATAGTATATTTAATTCACTTGTCGTAGACCTTATTGCAACTAAATAAGATATACCTTAGTTCTGTCAGTTATTAGGAGTGTTAGGATATTCGCAAGCGCAATTTACACCGTGTAACATAGACACCTGGATGTGTAACAAACAAAACGCAATGAGGTGTCAGTGTTATACTAGTTTGGCTCAACGCTGGATCGATTTGTAAATTCCTGAATGTTAACACAGGCGGTTTTGACTTTTGTGTGATAAAGTGCCAAAACTGACAAATCTGTAGTTTGGTGAAGCAACCATCAGTTAATCCGGTTTAAAGCGGATTTGTGTTTAATATTACTGTTTTATATGTCGCTTGGTATATAGCCGCTAAGTATTACTAGTATTAGTCACTGCAGTTTAAAGCCCAACCCTAACTAGTGACTAATAGACAGTAAAAATATTTCGATCGTCCTTACCTTTTTACCTAGCTATGATAAACCCAGCTAAAACGAATAACATCTAATTCACAAAAGTGTGGTCCATATTTTTTTAACGCAGATGGTAACATTCAAGGAGAAATGCATTGGAGTGCAACATTTTATAAAGCTTCGCTACAACTGTTTATTAGACGGCCAGGGATTTTCTCCCTTCGAGCGTCGATAGAGAATCATAGTGTTTCTTATATTAATCTTATATAACCTCAAAAAGTGAGATCCCATTGGCACAAACCAAAAACAACAAAAACAATTAGATAAGTAATTACCAAGGCATTTAAAAGATCTTGAACGACCTCCTTGTTTAAGCCCGATTCTTTATTCGTGCTAAGAAACGCTTACAGCGAGCTCTGTTTTCAAAGTGCATCGTTTAAGGAACTTTAATAAAGTTATGATGTCCTTACTTCCCGATTAAGTATGTTGATGAAGGTATGACGCGGATTAATGTCATAATATCATGATGTATTATGATTGTGGTAAGCGCTGGTGGCCTGGCGGTAAGACGGTCACTTTCAATCCGAAGGTCGCGGATTCAAACCCCGGCTCGTACCACTGAGTCTTTCGGAAGTTATGTACGAAACGTCATTTGATATTTACCAGTCGGTTTTCGGTGAAGGAAAACATCGTGAGAACCGAACCTAATCTCAACAAGGCTTAGTTTCCCCTCTGGGTTGGAAGGTCAGATGGCATGGCAGTTGCTTTCGTAAAAACTAGTGCCAACGCCAATTCCTGGATTTAGGTTGCCGAGCGGACCCCAGGCTCAATATAGCAAAAAGCTGGGAGAACCGCTAGGAAGAAGAGAAGAATATGAAGCTGATGATGATATGATGAGAGCTCAAAGAGGACCCAGTGTGTTGACGATGAGGGACCCTCTTGTTCCTTTAGCCGTCAACACATCAGTGAGTCCTCCTTTTAGTAAAGGGTCGGCAACGCGCATGTGACACCTCTGGAGTTGCAGGCGTCCATAGGCTACGGTAGCTGCTTACCATCAGGCGGGCCGTATGCTTGTTTGCCACCGTCGTGGTATAAAAAAAATATATATGATTGTGGTTATAAGTTTTGATTGTCGGTCTATTTTGTTTTGATATAAAGTGCCTGTCTAATACGATGCACTCTGAAGCCTATTTAGGCTCATAGGCCACATAGTGATCATTGCCTTGCGCGCTCGCGCGGTCTGGCGCTGATGGCACGATTTTTCCGCCCGATGCTTGGCAGTCAAATGGTTAAAGGCAACGCGAAGTGATATTTAGGAATTGCAGGTGGTAACCGCTTTCCATTAGGCTTGTTTGCCTTCAACATGGTATAAAAATTACCGGCATCTGAGCACTTTACTTGTGATGAAGACTCCAAAACTGATCCTTATGTTCGCTTTTAGCTCTTGTGAAACATCGCCTTTCGAGCACAACGGTCAAAAACTTTGTTAGGCAATCCAATTCCCATCTCGCTGGCTTTTGTGGTTTTGTATTGCTATCCATACTTATATTATAAATGGGATATAAGTGTGTGTTTGTTTGTTTGTTTGTTTGTTTGTCCGTCTTTCACGGCAAAACGGGGCGACGAATTGACGTGATGTTTTAAGTGGAGATAGTTGAAGGGATGGAGAGTGACATAGGCTACTTTTTGTCTCTTTCTAACCCCCACTTCCCTAAAATGGGGGGTGGAAATTTGTATGGAGCATTCCGGGGGCAAAGGGGAACCGTGTTACCCCGAATTTAACGCGAGCGAAGCCGCGGGCAAAAGCTAGTTAAAAATATTTATAACGGGTTACTCACGTCATTAAATCTATTTTTGCTCGACATGTTTCGGTCAAATGACGATGATCCTCACGAGCGGCCTTCCGCGACGAAAAATCTTTCGTGAGAAATGATCATCGTAATATGATCGTAACATGTCGAGCAAAAATTGACTTAAATGACGTGAGTAACCCCTTATAAATATTTTTAATATGTTAGAGTCTCCCGAAAGTTTTGTAATGCTATATCTGTTAATATTAATGCAGTTGGTCCGTTGGGCCCTTGCGCTCTGAGTCTCTTAAATAGACCAGAAAGAGACTCAGACTCAGAGATGCCACATGAAAACGAAGAGCTGGCAGCTGTCTGGGTCAATGAATTAGTTTAGCAATCCAGCGAGGCAATGCTGCCTGGATTTTCGGCACCGTGCCGCACGGGCCATCTTTAGATATAGTAACAATGTGAACCATCTGTTTGTATATTACGTTTCGCAGTAGCCAATGCAGTTTGATTGTAGTCGAACATTTGAACGAATACAACTCATCCTACTATAGTCCTTCAACATTCCTCAATAGAACATTCCACTATTAAATGTAGTCATCGCGGTGTGAATGGAGCGGACATGTCAATAGGATTGTCGTTCTCATCGCTTAACGAGTACTCGCTTCCGAACAAAAACTAACGCTTGGATGGCAATTTTTTTAACGACTGTTATCTATTACACCGAGCATTCTGAGCAAGACGATTATAATAAGCCTACACTGGAAGTGGCTGCATTGTTACATACTTTTTTTAGGCTAGACCCCGTATATTGACTCCCTGCCGAGGTTTTCCCAGCGGGCTACAGTATGAGGTTCTTCAAAAAAGGAGTGTATAAGTAACGCGCGACAGGCAACGCGCATGTGAATCCTTTGGGGTTGCAGGCGTCAATAGGCTACTGCTAACCATCAGGCGGGCCGTATGCTTGTTTGCTACCGTCGTATGATACCAATTTTTTTACCTAATATACGCTTCAAATCTTAAGTAAGTTAACCTCTTGTCTCCATTATCTTATCAGACAACTCGATGGTACTACCATATTTTAGCATAGACATCAAAACCTCAGCTCGGGACTCGTTTAAATCTCGCTTGAAAGATTTTATCTACCTATATGGCTTACAAACATTCTAATTTAACTTATTTAACAAACAATAAGATAGGTGAATTATTAATAAAATAAGGAGCAAAAATATAAATTAGCCCAATTAAATGTTTTCAAACAAACATTTGTAGTTTTTGAACAAGGATTATTTTGTCGAATCCAAATTGACTCAAGTTCATCAGTGACCCCATTCCTCTATGGCTTATAATTTTCCGGGTATCTAAAACATGAATCGGCAACTTTTCTAAGGCATATTATAATATAAATTGGCCGTGAATTAATATTTTAGCGACAATTTTTTTTTATAAGCCTCAAACATGTGGCATCATATTATTGAAAAACGGCAGCAATATATAGCTGACCAAAAAATTAACCGGGAACTTGAAATAATAGGTTGGCAATAAAAATATTAACTTGGCATCTATTATTCAAAGCAGGCTTGGTTTAAATATTTGATGCCAGCTATTTGTTTCTACCTAATTAACCATTTTTTGGGTATCAATTGCTGGTATCATTTTAATTACGGGAGCACTAAAATTTCAGGAAACTGGAATATTTTTAAGGTTCCGTACCAAAATGGTTTAAAAGGAAGCATGTACTACTCTGTCTTGTCACAATGTCTATTTGCTCCGAAATTGCTAGATCGATTTTGTCTGCGCGACCGGTGAACATGTTGGTTAGGTAATGGTCGTTTTCCACATGAATCTTCCATGGCAATAAATATTAGAAAAAATTAAAATTCTGAGTAGTTTGTATTTTTAAATAAGCCTAAGAAGATTTAGGTGCGAAGATGAGCAAAGGAACAAGGAGCTTAACTGTGATCAAAAGTTAAAAGTTCAGTGCATTTTTCATAAAAAAAATTGCTACCAAAATATATAATAAAAATTTTGATCTGTATGGAACCCCCCCCCCTCTCTTTATTACGTATTTTGAATTTATACATTGAGAACTTGAGCTTTAGGTAATACCTACTTCCAAAAGGTAGGCACATGACTACTATCTAGGTATAATCAAATAATTTCATTGAATATTTTAGTCATTTATTTTTTATTAGAAACACTACTACATATACATTATACAACTTTTAAATGTCAATAAACAACAGGTAATGATTATTATAAACTGCAATATGTTTTTTTCTTTTCCTTTAAAACTTAAGGAGTGGTCTGTGTAAAAGTAAGGTAGGCGACTATACCTCTTTTTTTTCACAATAGATAATGAACGATCCATTTCGCCTATGTATCTTTTTTTTCAGTCCTATGAGGGAAAACTACGACAATCGCACAATTTTTCGAATCTAAAAAAAAGGAAGTATAGGTAGATATTTAGATAATACTCGTACCTACACAAAACGCACCCTTCATATTTGCTATTAACTAGGTAGGTAGGTATTTAGGTAATACCTACACAAAAGGCACCATTCATTATGCTCTATTAACTAAGTTGGTATTTTGGTAATACTGTAAACAAAAGGCACCTTTCATTTTTTCTAAATCATATGTGGCATATGAATTTTGGTTCTAGATATCTGACTATAGATACTTACCTACCGATATTCATAGACCCTAATAACTTTTTAGGAATCCATTTTATCTTATAATTACAGCTCGTGTAAAGTTGCCCGTTGTACTAATATTGAATATGTCATTCACTTTAATTGTTTCCTAAATATTTTAAAAGTACCTAATTTTTAATTTAATAGGTAATCGTTTTCGTTTAAAAAGCTGCTTCTTAAAATGCTTCCCAGTTATAAATTCAGTTTTCAATATAATTATTTGATAGCTACCTTTAGTTAAACGATGGCTATTAAAAAACAGCCCATATTGAAATAATGTACGGCCCCGAATTAGTTTTGGTACCCATTTTTATTTTTTATAGCTACCCAAATTCAATTATTTAGCAGCCTGGTTAAATACATGCCTTCCTCTATTTGGTTTGGATATTTGGACAATCGTAATGAAAGAGCAACATTTAATTTAAATACCTATTTTTGAAAAATGTTGGTGAACCACTATTCCCTTAAGAATAATTCATTATCAGATATCACGATACACTGGTTAGCTTTAGGCGATTAGAGGTCGTTTAATAGTTATAGCAAGAGCAACTCCTGCGCCGCTCTCCGACCTTGTCAAGGCAAACCGGTGTCCGGCGATCACCTAAACTCTGTATGACTATCATTCGTCTTTATCTCTTCGCGATAAGGTTTAAAATGGGTTAACTTGTGTCAGCTGCCGCGCGGGTTATTTTAAACTTTACCGCTTTGAGATAAGATCTAACTAATGAGCATTTAGTAGACGCATACGAGCAAACATTTAAAATGGTTGGTTCCGAAGCAGGTTTTTATTTTATGTAGCTACATATTCTTTGACACGTGTCTTAAATTCATTGAGGATAAATTGTAGTATTTCTTGTGGTTTTGGTAGTACGAATGTTTTTTGCGATACGATAAAATAAAAAGTAAATTAACTTAATTGTAAACGTGTAAAAAGTGAATCTTATGAGCTGGATAGTGGTGATCCACTACCAATTGTAACATCATTTCAAATACCTGTGTTTTACAAAGAAATAAACGATTGTGATTAGTTAAAGTAAATTGTATAACAGTTTCCAATACCTACTCGTAATGGTATAAAGTCAGCCAAAGAAGTAACCTGCTCAAAATTACCTTCTAAACACTTCAGAATAAAGTCGTGTGAAGATAATTTTGAACACCTCGCCCATCTGTAAAAAAAAAACAGAATCCGAAGGTTTACTAAAATCTGTAACAAAATAAATAATTATGGCAGTGGTTCCATTCCATGTAAGGACGTAAACATTGCAGGTACTTATTATAATGTTTTGATCTTCGAAACGTCTCTCTTGTATCCTCCCTTTGCGTTCGCGAAATGAAAAGGTCAACGTGGGCAGGAGGCTGTTTGATAATGTAAATTTATTTATGCCTGTTGTGCAACACCCACGCGAGGATTTACAATTTTCTAGATCGTCTACTTGTTTCACCGATGTACAGTCGCCATCAGATATATCGGAGCGGCCAAGGTCACAAATATCTGAGCAACGCCTCTATTGACAAGGCGATAAAGTGCATGTTCACATGCTATTGAGTACCTTGGCCGCTCCGATATATCTGATGGCGACTGTACATGAAAAGGCAGAGAAATTATGGAATTTAGAATTCATGCGGCTGTTACTCACGGAGAGCTGTGAGTGCAAAGAAATTATGCGTTTACGCGGTGCTTAGCGTAGTTTTTGGAATTTGTTATTACCACGACGGTTGCAAACGAGAAAACCGCCCGTCTGATGGTAAGCAGTTACTGCCTATGGACGCATGCTACTCTAGGGGCGTGAATTTGGTTGTATATCCTGCATTCGTTTGTATTTCTTTTCTTACAAGGCCGGATGAAGCGCATAATCGGGAGGCATGGAGAGGAGATCCAAGGGAGAGGTTTTTGTCCAGTAAGTACTCAAGCAAGTAGCCAAAGGCAAAAGCCCTAAAAATAGTTACTACGCGGAAAAAATACCTTTTATTTTAAATAGAAAGAGTATTTATTTGCCGTGGAAAACCAATTATATTGCGTTCTTTTTTTACGGGAAAAAGGTCATGTTTGTATGCCAGTTATTCAACTTGGTTGAGTATTATTGACGTTGCACCAATTTAACAGTTCTCACAACAATATATTTTAAACCGGCCATTTAAATTCCTGTGTCCCTTTTCCGCGATATAATTCGACTGCGTTATTTTATCCGCCGGCCCTCCGGTTTGTACGCGGTCCCCAGTAAAAGCGCGGCCCACTGTTAGCGGGGAATGGTCGGAGTGCTCGCATGTCCACCGATGAACAGCTGCCAGATACCCGTATAGCAATAAGGATAGTGTAGCAAACTGACTGCGAGTATTCGGTGCTCTTAAAAGTCTTAAAACTGTATACCCGGGGCTGGCTCTTAGTCTGGGATTTTAGGTCTTAAATGTATCCTGTCTTAAATGGGTCATGTCTTACGACAGCGACATACGTCGTTCGGGATACTGGACAATGCCTATTTGCTATGTTCACCTTGCTTATTTTGAATACCAATCGTAACAAAATTCTAGGCTTTGTATAACGTTCGTACAAAGGATAAACTGTCACTTATGCCGTTGGGTTGGGGCTGCACGTATCTTGACGCCGGCCGAAAACCCACTGAAATCTCGGCCAACGGTATAAAAAGACAGCATGAGCTAGAAGCCTTAACAAACCGTTGCTGCTCCCTGCCCAGCAAAATGATAAAGTGTAAACGACGTAACTATATGAAGCCCATATTGCTCTGGGCATCGTAATAATCGCAAAACGGACGCAGAGGTGTAATTAAGCGACTTAATTCGCAACACCACCGAGTCAGCGAGCGAAATGCATATTGGTTAGATCTCCTAACCCGAAGAGTCGAGGCACGCGTTTGGCAGCGCGATCATAATGTAGCCTTGTACGGACCTTCTCTTATTTTTGACAACAGCGGGTGCCGCTCGCCTTTGCTTCGCACCGAAGGTCGTGTGCGTTGAGTCTGAAGCCTTATAAAAGGCAACTTCACCGTAGTTTCGTTAGCCTTAAAAGTCTTATGCCTGTTTCACGAAAAGCCTCGAGCGTTTGACGCCTGCTTAAAAAAACGCTTTAGAGCGTTTTTCCGTGAACATGACATAACAGTTCCACACGCTCACCGCCCACAGCGTCTAAACCGGAGCGGTAGCGATTTTTTCGTTAAACAGGCATTTGTAGAGTGGATCGTTCAGCGGTTTCCAGAATATTCTGTAAGCGTAAATCCGCCCACAGTGAGGTGCGTCTCGCCCCGAGCGCCGTGCTAATTTGAACGGAGTTAAGCTCGTTATGCCGTCTGTTTGTGTTCCTCATTTTTACATAAAAAACTTTAAGCCCGTGCCTACGCAACAGGTGACGTAACATCTGCGTAAAAGGATCTCTATGATGTTACCTTTATTTTTGTGATAATTGAGCGCTTCCATTTTAGCATTTTCACATCTACCGTAAAAATACCTATGCTTACCTAAATAATACGTAGCTTATTGTCATAACTAAAAAAATTATGTTCTAAATATGTAATATTTACCTACACAAATGAAGGTTATTTCGTAAGACATTCTTAAGGCGCTAGGCGCTGATGGTGGCCATAAACTGTTACTTTCTAAGGGATATATCTCAATAACGGGTCATTCAAAAATTTTGAAAAAAATATATGTTATTTACCATTTCATGTACAACATTGTCAACGTATGAATAACTCGTGTAACGTATAGTTTCTCCGTTATGTAAATGTAACGAAATGTCGTTTTACGGTTAATTTTGCTTATATCTACTGAACGGCTCATTCGATTTAAAATATTGTTGAACTAAAAAATATGTACTACAGAACACTACAAACTCAACGTAGGATATTTAAATTGATTAAATTTTCTTAAACAACTTGATCATAATTCCACATTTCGTGCGTTATTAGCTCGAAAACGGCGTTGCTGGCAGTCGTGAGCTAGCTTTGAGACGAGGAGGCTGTGTCGCTCGTCGCTCCGTGCTTCCCTTGTACTACAAATACTTGTGCTTGGCCCGTGAGCAATAATATCGGACTTACTGTGCCTAAAGACTAAATAACTGCAGAGGGTTCATGCGGTGCGGATATAACGTGTCTTCCCGGAATCAATAATGTATAGACGTTTTATCTTTTAAGATAATGTACTCGTATGAATGTTTATGTACGTTCGTATAAAAAGTGTATTTTATTTAGATTATAATACAAGTAAAAAACAAATGAAATAAAAATGGAGAAAAAACAAAAATCATGAATCTCACATTGCTCTGAAAACAAATTTGGTCATGTAAGTAAACTAAAATTATTATGTTTTAGTAGACGCATGCATCACGCAAAATAGGCATTAGTCGTCGAGATGCGGAAATCTGCTAGTACTGCAATACAATACACTAATATTTAATTTAATAAAAAACTCCAAAGAACCGAATTTATTTAAACATATTTATTTAAGAATACCGTGTTCTAAACGAATGTAATATGCGTTTTATTTTAAGATTAAACACAATCTTTAATGTTATTTTTTATACTAATTCCTCAAATCTAGAAATTGCGAAGTAAACTGCAAAGGATTGCAGATAAACCGGCCAAGAGAATATCGGGCTATGCTCAGTGTAGGGATCCGTAGTTGCCGGCCTGTTACAATACATCCATTCAAAAGGTAGTCTATAAAGAAATATTTTGTGGCACTTACGTTATTTTACTATAGGCATAACTCAAAAACGGCTCAACCGATTGTATTCCATATAGTTTTTATTGAAAATACGTGATAAGTATTTCAATGGCCTCACTTCCAGGAATTTTCCCAATTTTTTTGGACCCACGGTTCAAAAATCAAAGAGCGTTTTAACTTTCGAAGCTACTATTTACGAAAGTATTCGTTTTATTCAAAAGTTGTTTAAGGCATATTCTTCTTGAAAGACCTATCCAACAATGGGTTTCAGATACTTATTGTTTTACCACTTTGTAGGCGTAATTAAAACACATAATTACTCATACCAAATTTCAGTCTACTAACTATCACTGAGCAAAGCCTGATTGAGAATCTAATAAAAAATTGCTGATATTTAAGACTTCAATGTATGCAAGAATAAAGGAAATAAAGCTTTTTTTTATACCACGACGCTGGCAAACAAGCATACGACCCGCCTGATTGAAAGCAGTTATAAAGCCTATGGACGCCTGCAACCTCAGAAGATTCACATGCGCGTTGACTACCCTAAAAAACTTTACTATGTCGGTGAAATGCAAATAAATACAAATTTTATATTAATTGTCAACACAAGTGAATAAATAAATTACAACTAAGGGTTAATACTACCTATCAAATATCTTTAAAAGACCGGCCAAGTTTGTATCGGACCATGTATAATGTAGGGTTCCGTAGAAAGTAGTTTCTTGGACATAACTCAAAAACAGATGAACCGATAATATGTGAAATAATTTTCGTAGAAAATTAAGTACTATGCCTTCTTGGTATTTTTTCATATTTTTTAGACTTACGGATTAAAAGTTAGATGGGGGCTATTATATTTAGACTTTCGAAGCAATTATTTCTGAAAATATTGACTTAATAAAAAAGTTTTAAAAATACTATATATATATATATATATATAAGATATTTTTAAAGCCGTATCGTACAACATGTTCATATTTACAAAAAAAATATTTTTGACATTTAGTTTGGCATATGTATGGAGTGCCTCACCTAAAAGATTTTTTTAGCAATAATTGCTAAATAAATTGCTACTTAGTTTTCTGGCTTTAGCCACATGAAACACACCTCTAGATAAAATTTCAGTAATATATGTTTTATAATAAAAATGGCTGTGACATACGGACGGACAGACGGACATGTTTCAAAAAACTTTTCAGGGTTCCGTTTTTACCATTGTGGCTATGGAACCCTAAGAAGTGTTTGCGCTGTGTTATATTTTAAAGATCTAAATTTAATGGCCTTACAGCTCTCATTTGTATGATGATTTCGTGCACAAATACCACTCCTTACATGTGCATTTTTACTATTCGCAACTCGCAATAGGCTTAGTTTTGTTAATTTATCGTAATTAAGTGAATTTTTACGGTTAATATTTAAAATCGCAACAAAAAATAACCATCTCTTAAGCTCACTTGCACAGCAAAAAAAATCCAAATTCACATGAAAACACCGCTTTGATGTGCATTCAGTTTTTTTTGCTGTACTAGTCAGTATTTTTTTATTTTTTTCTGATATGCGGAATATTTTTAACCATATTTCGTAAATTCATAAATATTTTGCCGCTCACTGTACTTCAAATTCAAAATCTAGGTTTTCATTTTTTTACATAAAAATCTAGTAATCGAGATCGTTATTACTTATCTTATTTAGTAGTGTAGAGAGTATCCTTAATTAATACTCTCAAAATATACTTGATAGTTATTTATTTTCTTTTTTTTATATTATTAGCTAGTACATCAAAATCGACTATCGGTTTAGGCTGTCCCTTTGAGACTCCTCAAAGAATCCTGAACGTCTGACATAGAACGTTGTAATTCTTAATTTGAATAACACCGTGCCAGACAGTGTTTGAGAAGAGAGGTTGTAAAGGTAAACAACCTTTACAGTAGCATTCCTAAAAAATGTCACCGTAGTACTTAATCACAGTATTCAAATCACAAAACATCCACAAAAGGATTAGGTATGATTATTATAAATCTGACCGCGCGCCTCTGAGTAAAGTCATATTCTTTGAATATTATTGCGGTGCATCGCGGCGGATTTATGCACGATCGCAATGAGAAGGGTACGCGGGTGGCGCGGGTAGAGAGCGCCCAAACGCTCAAGGACACTCCGGCGACAATCGTCTTAACAAAATGATAGTTTTAATTGGCCCAAAATGTAGTCTAGCAGTGGCGGCGTGTCAAATTTGTTTGGGCAAGCCCGAGCTAAGTTGACTCCCGTTTTCCACCGACTTCAAATTTTCAAAATGAGGAGGCACTCAATTCCACCGTATGTTACGCGATTACTTCGTCCGTCCGTAAAGATTATTTCTCTGTTTAAAAGAAGATTTCTCTTAGTCCCGTCGGTCCCGTTCGATTGTGGTTGCGATCTGATGATGGGATCTATGAGACACAGAGGGAACCCCTCAATCTTGAAAGGTGCATGCGTGGTGATCTTGGTGAATTTTGGCGTAGCTTTAAGAAATTCATCATTTCAATCACGAGCTGTATGAAAACTGCTCATTTGTTTGAAAATTGGGAAACTGGCGGAAATATACTTCTACGGACGGGACGGCCCGCCAGCCCGCTGCTTTCTATATCTTTATAAAGTTCTGATGATGGTTTCCGTGATCGAGATTTCCACTAGATGGCAACACCGTGGCGAGAGGTCTAGCTGTCATAATCCACCAACCATGTTTAATCATATTTTTTTGGTTAGTTGATTTTGACAGCCGCTGTCAAAAACCTGCCACGGTGCTGCCATCTATTGAAAATCTCGATCGCAGTAACCCTCATTAGTTTAGTTGTGCTATTGAATTTGTGCTACGTGAGTTATCGACGTGAGAAAGACACAACATGGGTTTCGTTGCTCTCATTATAGTGTAATATCTGACGTGGCTAGCTCTCCGTCTATCAACCCGCACGATCGCTCTCGCCTGTGATTCGCGCCGCAACCACTACAGATCGCCCGCGCCCTCACAAACACTTACCTGCCCTAATTGACCTAAATGCCGTCAATTACGACATTAGAGGACAAGACAACCAGTGACAATGACGACGCTGACAACAGGGCTCACCGCCCAAACAGACACATCTTCAGACGACCCAGACACGTACTGACCGACCCTGACGACCCCATTACATCATCCATCCGAAGATGGAATGATGCGATGGGTGCCGCCAACAGACATTCCGACAGTGAACCTGACTCTTACCCTCCAACTGACGCGACAGACTATGACACTCAGGACAGCGACGACACTCTACGTGCACACCTTCGTGCCCGCCGGCGGGGACGTCCTCCGCGCCCCCATACACAAGCCCTCTCTCAAGATATTGGTCAGATATCTTCCATATCGGACATCCCTTAGCTAGGAAAACCCATTTACATTTCAAAAATATATACTCAACGCCTCAGTACCTCAAAGTCCACAACAGCTAGGTACACACCGATTGACCCGTGCGCTCCCGGAGCGCGTCAATTCCACTCACAGCGGTCGCTTGGTTTACCGCGGTAAACCACACCGCAACACTGACCCACCGTTGCAGTCCCATACGGACTACGGTGAAATGACATGAGTCATTTAGTAGTAGTTGTGCTATTGAATTTGTGCCACCTGAGTTATCGACGTGACAAAGACACAACATGGGTTTCGTTGCTCTCACTATAGTGTAACATCTGACGTGGCTAGCTCTCCGTCTATCGACCCGCACGATCGCTCTCGCCTGTGATTCGCGCCGCAACCACTACAGATCGCCCGCGCCCTCACAAACACTTACCTGCCCTAATTGACCGGACGCGATTAATTATAACCGGTTTTATCCGGGATCACGGATGCGGGCGGATGTTGTCCGGATCTGAGCGCAATTGGCTGTTAATGACGCCTATGGAGCCTTAATAGGACTAATATTACTAGTGACTGTGAATATGTAGATCTCGCGACCCTACTCTTATATTCCATAATCCATAACATACTCGGACCTATTTAGCTATTTGTATGAAAAGATGAAATCATTAAAAATAGTTCCTTCATTGTTTTAATATACACCTGACAACAGTTTTAAGCGCCATTAGAGATGGGTAGGAGTAAATACTGAGTATTTACGAAGTATTTATCCAAAGGACCCGGTAAATACACGTATTTACTCATTTCGTTGGGTAAAAACTATTACTTAACTATTATTTGAGTAAATACTGAGTATTTACCCGTGAGTCTTTACTCACCCTAAGCGCCATAGAAACTAATATCCATGAGGTCCTTTATACTAATTCCGCCATACAAAAAAAAATGTGACGTTTTCAAGTCAGTCATCATTGTCTAGTCTATAGTTTCTTCCTAAATATTTTTTTATGGCATTAACCATTAACGCCGACTTATTAACACCGACAATGATGTATACCTTTGACTTGGAAACGTCACAATTAATGGACTTTAAAATTCTATACAATTATCAAACGTGCCCACTAACTTTCAAGAGGTTCGTTGAGAAATGCAAAGACATAATGAAGACATGACCAAATTCGGGCCAATAACCAGTTGTATAGAGTCAGCACTCTAAGCTGACTCATTTCTCTATGACTAGCCGGATATTCAGACAGACATCAACCGGACATCTTGACTTACGAATTATTTTTTGCCTAAACTGAAACATTGACACACTATTAGCTTCACTCGCTCTGTCAATTAGACGGTTCGTACCATCGCCCCCACTGTTAACTGCCCATCGGTGGATCTAATGCCTTTAGTAATAAGGTCCACCGATGTACAGTTATACTACAGTCATTTTACGGGCGGCTAGTATGGGGAATTGGAAATAATTAATAATAGCTAATATTTTTAGTGTAACGGATATATCATGATACAAGTATTATTTACGCAATGAAATCCTACAAAATATCGTTATTCGCTAACCGCCACAAATATGTACACACATATTACAAGCGCTTTTCTTGTAGGATTTTAATGAATATATCGTTTCTATGTCATTTAAAATGTGTAAGAACAAGCTACCAATTATTACTATTTGTTTCTAACGAATTAGGATATATATCGCCCGCGCCGTACATTTTGTTATTTATGTGGTTTTACATGGACACGGTTACTTGTTTTTCGCTTTAAACAGAAAGAAGACTTAAATATCGTCATATTTACAAATAAAAATAATTGATATTATTGTAAATAAAAATATACAAATTTTTTATACATATTTTTTTTACCTATTTAACTCCTTCCGGGTGAAAAGTTGGCAGGATTTTTGTATATATTATCTATAAATATGCCATAAGGATGAATAATAAAAAAATCAGGCTATTATAAATTAATGTTTGACGCAACCGTATCTTCACTGTACATTAATAGTGTTGCTGTTTGTACTTACACCGGCATAGCGACCGGATGCGGCAGCGGTGTGTTACCGCCTTAACGGTTTATTGTAGCAATGGCAATATACACAAAATAACAGTTTATGGTGTTATTACGTTGTTAGAGTAATACAGTTCCAGAAATGGGCCTGGAACGACTGGGCGGTTAGATAACGGTCTGAATATGAGGAACATAAACGTTTAGTATGGATAAATATTAGCTGCTTGAGCTATAAACATACATTTATATGATAATTTGTGTTTCCTGAAGCACCATTTGGACTTTACAAATTGATCTCACTTTGAAATCAGCGTATATGATGGCTGCCCGACCATGGGCCATCATAGGGACGCAGCTATGTTTTAGAGGGAGCAACAGATATTGTGATCGCGTTCCGTCGTATACCTGCATCCCTTGCCATGATGGCCAGGGCCCGGAATTAGGTGAGCTAAAATACCTAAAGTTCGCGAGAGGACATAATATAGAGTGGTTACAACCGGATGAAAATAATATTTTATTTGGATTCCGGGTATTCGATGTTTATTCGGGGACTTGTCGTAATATTGAACGTGATATGTTTTGTTTACAGTGCAGCATGTTTAATGTTAGTTTTTAGTAAAAAGGGCTAGACAAAAGAAGGTATGTATAAGATAAGATAAGAAGTCGTTGTAAGACGAATAAAATGGGTTTCCCTACACATTTATTATTATAATGTTAACTTTATGGCTGCAATGTAACCATTTTTCATCATTACGACTATTACTTGCAGTGCCCGGATGAATATCGAATACCCGGAATCCAAATAAAATATTATTTTCATCCGGTTGTAACCACTCTATATTATGTCCTCTCGCGAACTTTAGGTATTTTAGCTCACCTAATTCCGGGCCCTGATGATGGCCCATGGTGCAGAGCCTTGACAGAGCGCTATTTCCTTTAACACTTTCCGCACCCACTAGGAACCCAACCCACTAGGCGGGATCTCTGTGTAGCGGAAAACGCTGGAATCGGTTAGGAACGTTGCGCATAGCGAACTGCGGTAGGGAAAATGTTAAGTTCAATACTACTTCTTTGTATAAGACAAGTAAATACATACAAGGGTGCCGCGCTGCTGAGACAAAATTAATATTCCATGTTCAGCCCATTTTCCATGAGTATCTCACATTTCGGTTCGAACTTGAATCCAGGGCTTGTAACCGGTTTTCGCAAAAAGCCCGAAATAACCCAATATGTTTACATATTTTATGGTTTTTACGTAGAACTCGCATGGTTACAAGCCCTGCTTGAGTCATTCTTGACAATTAAAATTGTCAAGCTTATTTTGAATCCCTCACTTATATTTGTATTTTTTTAGACTACATCCATCTCTTTTGTCATTTTGGGGAAAATCTTTAGTAAGATACTTGTTGCCATTATTACTTAATTAGCTTGAGACAATAAGATGCAAAATGGCGAGTTGTAAAATCGTTTTCCCAGAAATCGCAAGAATTTTTTAATCTAAAAAAAAACAATAATAGCTACTTTTGCTGATGATTGTATATAATAATAAACAAATTAAACAATGAAAAAGGACAAAGACGAACTTGTCCCTTTAAAGGGATCAGAAAGACTGTGTCCATGAGAAATCAATAAAAAGCTATTACTAGCAATCAATTTTCATAACACCCGATCCGTTTAGTGCAAATTGCAGTGTGCTGCGGCGAGCTTCGAAGCTAATCTCCAATCCATTTCCACCCATTCATGACTAGTCTATACGTAGAGATACCTCTATTCAATTTACTATCTCATCTCCTACGCGCAATAGTCGTAGTACTTGTTCTTCTTCTTCTTTCTCGTTCCCTCACTGCTGAGGATCGCGACCACATGTAGCTTGCTTCCATAATGTGCGGTCATAGGCCATGTGGACTGCACGGTTCAGGCTGCCGCCAGCCGACCTTTTTGCGGCGTTCGACCATCTCATCCGTTGTACTTGTTATATTATGTGCATTGTACGGTCACAGTGTTGTTCCGGATACGGTAATTGCCGTAATATACTATACGGCAATTCAGTCAAAATTACGGCGTACGGCAGCGATCTCATTGCCGTACCTCCATACATTTCTTCGACACTTTTCTAAGATTTTCCATAGAGATACGACAAATTACGACACGAAACACGGCAACCCCAACACTGGCAAAGGACAGGAACAACCCTGGTCAATTGGTCATGGACTTTAACTGTTGAGCCATTTAGGGTTTATCATTTATTTTTATACCACGATGGTGGCAAACAAGCTGACGGTAACCAGCTACCGTAGCCTATGGCCACCTGCAACTCCAGAGATGTCACATGCGCGTTGCCGACCCTTTACAAAAAGGAGAATTCACTGTTTACTTTACATAGGACATTTCATAGAGTATAAACTATTTACGAGTAGCTGTACATTTCACAAAACTATAAGTATTAATATTTTACAAGCTTAAAATTTAAACCGTCAATAAATAAAAAAATAGACTACGACGGTGGCAAACAGGCACACGGCCCACCTAGTGGTAAGCAGCTACTGTATCATATGGACGCCTGCAACTCCAGAGGTGTCACATGCGCGTTGCCGACCTTTTACAAAAAGGAGAATTCACTGTGTTGACGGCTAAAGGAACAAGAGGGTCTTTCGTCGTCAACACACTGGGTCCTCTTTGAGCTCTTTGGCAACCTTACTTACCAGCAGGAACACAACACTATGAGTAGGGTCTAGTGCTATTTGGCTGTGGTTTTCTGTAAGGTGGAGGGTACTTTCCCAGTCGGTCAATATTAATCCATAAGGGTATTTATCTGTTGAACGGTTGACTTCCGGCTTGAGACGGCTAACATGGCGGGTGTGTCTTAAAAATAGTTTTTTGTTCATTTTCGTACTTCAGTGTGTAATATTGATAGCCTGCTGTGCGGTGATCTAACGAGCAAGTGTGCTCAAAACACGTGTAACCACTGTTTGGGTTAGACAACCGGTTGTATCGCCCACGGCCGCCCCGTGTTGTTTGTCGGGAGCAGCTATCTCCCTACAAAAAGCAAGGACTCTACCGTACAACGTCAAGTTTTTAGAGCAAACTTTTAACTAACCGTACTCTTGCCACGCTACCTTGACACTGGCGAAATTGTCCCAATGGACAGAAGCCATTTAATTAAAAAAAGTGAACTGAACTGTTGAATTGAACAGTCTTTGGTCAAACAAAAAAAAAGTTTTTATTTTTTAAATGTATTCAGTAAATGAACCACAGGTACACATCAAGTACTTAGATCTTTTACTCGTTAAGTTAACTATACCGGTTCTAACCCTACACCTCTGACCCGAGAAGAATTATATTTCTTTAGGAGAATGGTTTATTGTTAAATTGAGTTTATTAAAGTTTCACAAAACCTCAGCTGAATAAATATTAGTAGATTTGATTACAGCGCCACCATACGGACGACTGTGGAAACCTAATCCGCGCACTAAACCTTCAGGCGTAATGTTAGGGAGACAAAGTACAGCCAGTGTTAGTTCATCCACCCTCCGACAGATGGAGCTAGTACTAACATTTTACAAAGTCACCGCAAAGTATAATTTTTAGAAGTCTGTTTAGCAACGTTTTGCTCGCTAGTACCAGATTTATTTTCATATGGAAAAATAGTTTTTGGTTTCAAGAGAGCAATAAATCGTGAGGAGAATAGAATAACGGTAAAATTGAATGTCAACAGTCACCTAATTCACATAATCTTGCCAATTATTATTCACCGTCAAAAAACATCATGTGATTCGATATCGTTTTATACTTGTGCTATATTTTTATCGTATAAACATAAACACGGATGAGCTGGCACGGTCGACGGTCGCACTCATAGATAACATGGCATTAGAACTCGCATTATACAGGATGGTCCAAACCTTGACGTCAAAAAATTTTTTTAGATACCTCTCGTCGCGGGCTATCAGAACATACCCCATGTATGTTAGCCGATTTTTCGTAGTTTTTGAGTTATGAATTTTTGAATTTTTAACCTTTGTTAAGAAGTTCCGGGTGAAGCAATTAATTTATTAAAAAAAACTATTGAACTTTTGTGATTGTTTCTTTCTGTAGCACAATCCTTAATAAGCGACGCAGTTACAAAAAAAAAACAGCATCCTCAGTTGTTGAAAGTTTTACGTTCATGCTTAGATTGTCTTACGTTCATGCTTTGTGGTAATTGCACTGATAACACATAGCTTAAGTTACTAACAATTCTATGGATTTTTATGGTCCGAAATAAACAGTTTTTATTTTTATTTTATTTATTTATAGCGGTGGGGAAGTGCCCCATAACATAACAGTAGGTATTGATGATGACAGTCAACTGGAGCAGGTAAAAATGAACCCTTTATAGATAACAACCCGCCGCGACGCGGCTCCAGTTAAAATAAAGTTAAGAAGTTAATCAAAATGATGCTTGGTCTATCACATGTCACAAAATTGAATTGTCGTGGTAATTTCTGTGTTTGTTTAACGTTAGGAATGACAAAAGAAGATTTTTTTAATGAATTACTAATTTGCGAACTTTCCATCTCAGTTCCTTTGACCGGCGACTCTGTCAAATTATGACTATTAACATTGATTTATGCAAAAAGGGAGATGTGGTACCGGGCGCTCGATTGTGTGCCATCAAATATAGGTTCCGGGACCTATATTGAATTAGTCGTGTGTAGGGTTACCAGGCCCAAAAATGAAAAAGCCGGACTCCGCACTTAATTTGGCCGGATATTCGATCCCAAAAGCCGGACATGCTGGTCTTTCGAATCCACTGGCGTGACTGGCGCGTAGCGTAAGGCACTGGTCCCACCGCGGGCGAGTAACGATGAGCTATCGGCGATTTTCTCGCCCAAGAAACAAACAAAAGATAATCGCTCCCGTGTAAATAAAAGAGAGAGATATATATTTATAGTTCATCGCAGTGTCAACGTCAACAGCCAGCGATGAACTATAAATATTTACACGGGAGCGATGATATTTCGTTCGTTTCTTGGGCGAGAAAATCGCCGATAGCTCATCGCTTACTCGCTCTTGGTGGGACCACTGCCTAAGTCAGACAAAAGCCTAACAAAAGCCGGACAGGCCAGACGAGGAATTATTTGGCCGGACACACCCGTAAAAAGCCAAACATGTCCGGCTAAAGCCGGCAACCCTAGTCGTGTGGCAGTCTCTCAGTCACACTTTGTGCAATGCGCAAAATATGGAGGTCTCCCTTGCATACCCGTGTAAACTATATAGGTTTATCTCTTGTGCCCATGATGCACATACATTATAGCGGTGTGTAGCATTTTACAAGTGTGTAGGTGCTGGAACACATTTCGGTTTTATTTACTATGAACGTCACTCATCTTCCTTTTTGTTTATGTCTATGACTATTATTAAGTGTCACTTTTTTTTAACTTAGGGTCTAGCAGTTTCTAAAATAACAAAAAGTCCTTGAAATCGATTGTATTTTTTATTTAAGCGCAAAATCTAAGCTTGGCATGCTTGAACGTAAAACTTTCACTTTTGGCTTTTTTTTACGACTCGCAGCCAAGTGAGGATGCAGATTTTTTTCGTAACTGCGCCGCTTGTTAAGGATTGTGCTACAAAAAAAAAATCAAAAAAGTTCAACAGTTTTTTTAATAAATTAATTGCTTCACCCGGATTTGATTCACAAAAGTTAAAAATTAAAAAAATCACAACTCGAAAACTATGAAGAATCGGCTAACATACATGGGGTATATTCTGATAGCCCACGACGAGAGGAATCTAAAAAAAAATGTTAACGTCAAGGTTTGGACCAACCTGTATAATTAACATTCAGGGCTTGAAACCGGTATTCGCAAAAAACCCAATATATTTCATTATTTTATGATATTTATGTAGCTTATAAATCAGTATTGTATTTAGGAAATGACTACGTATTATAAGATTGTTTGATTAAAAATGAAATAGTAAACGAAAGACCGAAAAAAACCGAAAAAAAATACCCTAAACTACTACTACGATGTTACGATCTATCTAGTGGAGAGCATGGTGATTCGTGGCCGACAGTCGCACGTCTATTTTCGTGCGCGCACGCATTTAGAGTTCATTCATTCATTCAGTCAAAATTAGAACGATTCATTTGGTTCAGTTTGATAGTGGGCGGGGCGGACGTTGTTAATAGCGGAAGGATTTACTTATAGTTATAGGGTATCTTTGGACTTGAGTTTGTTTTAACCATAGAGAAATAAGTAAGGCTAGAGTGCTCTCACCATACAACTGGTTATTAGCCCAATATAAATAAATATTAATGGGACGATCTTACACAAATCAACCTACTGTACAATTTTTCTACAACCAATATTTGACGGCTGTCATCCACATACATATTTTGCGTTTTAGGTTATAAATTGTATGGAAATGACAGCCGTCAAATATTGGTTGTTAAAAAATTGTACAGTAGTCCCACAGTAAGCTCAATAAGGCTTGTGTTGTGGGTACTAGGCGACGATATATATAATAGATAGATATAGATAAATACTTAAATACATAGAAAACATCCAAAACTCATAAAAAATTATATATCCGTGATAAACACAGAAATAAATGCCCCGACCAGTATTCGAACCCAGGACCCCCTGCTTCGTAGGCAGGGTCACTACCGACTAGGCTAGGAGGCCGTCCAATAGCTTGACATTAAGCTAAGGCTTGACGACTACCAAGCTCGAGCCGGTAACCACACCCCCTACTCCCTACCCGCTCCTCCCTCAGTCCCTTTTGCTACTTCTGCTGAATGTACAATTAGGTACAGTCACCGGCAATAGTATCTTCCTACACGACGGCCGCAAAAGTATGTGACACGCTCTTATGGCCCTACAAATAATTTTCGCGGCCTTCGTGTAGGAAGATACTATTGCCGGTGACTACAGTCGTGCGGCGCTACTACCACAACTACTAAAATTGAAATTTCGTTCTCTCTCTCTATAACACTGCGAATGCTAAAGAATAAGACGCAGATAAAGAAATTTTTATTTCGCGGTACCAGGCCTGGTTAGTTTCATGCTTGGACATATAAGTTTCTGCAGTGTACAGTCACCGGAAATAGTATCTTCCTACTCGAAGGCCGCAAAAACATGTGACACGCTCTTATTTGTAGGGCCATAAGAGCGTGTCACATACTTTTGCTGCCTTCGTGTAGGAAGATACTATTGCCGGTGGCTGTACTCGTTTGGTACCTATTAATTTAAAGCGACTAGAGGTAAATATTATCTCTAGCTAGTAGCTATGTCTATGTAGCAGCTCACAATACGCTTATACCTACTTTAACAAACATTAAACAAAAATAAGAAATATTAGTAGAATTATACACACAATAATTGACTAATGTACAAAAGAATTAAAATCATGCAAGTGAAACCCGTTTTTAATTGTAGCGTGACTCAAATAAGTTAAACAAAAACATGGACTTAAACACACTTTTAGTGTAAAAGTGAGCGATTTTATGGCGACTGACATGCTACTGCGGACTGTTGCTATCAAATTAAAGTTCCATACATTTTTTTTTTATACTACGACGGTGGCAAACAAGCATACGGCCCGCCTGATGGTAAGCAGCTACCGTAACCTATAGACGCCTGCAACTAGGGTTGCCAACCGTCCCGCCTCACGCGGGACGTCCCGTTTCTAGGGCCCTAAAGTATGCGTCCCGCAAGAAGTCCAGACGGGACGCCGATTGTCCCGTTTCTGACTAGACTAGATTGTAAGCACTAAAATTCAAAAATACAAACAATTCATTCCGAAAGTAGGCTTTAAAACGAACTTACTTACATAAAACAACGTTAAGTTATATACTACATTAACTTAGGTAAGTAAGTATAATTTGAATTTTTAAATTGAATATACCGCGAGTAGCGCGCTAACACCGCGCGCTCACTTGCTCACTCGGCACTTCCCTTCCCCGCTCTTTCACTGCCTCGATCGCCCGCACTCAAGGTCGCTTCACGCTGCTTCGAGTGACCGCGCTGCGTAAGTGAATTGCGCAGTGCTCAGTGAGACATTGTGCTTAATGCGTGCTTGTTGCTGTTGCTAAACGCTAACGCTATAACCTATAACGCTTTATAAAGTTATCGTTGACATTTATTTTTATTTACGATTGTGGGTGAATTGTATTGTGTGTGTCGCTTTATTTTCTTGTTGCGTTTGTGTACTTTAATCATCTTCTAATCATGTCCGATTCTGACTCAGATAGTGATAATAAAAATAAAATAAAACCAAAGAAACGTAAACGGATGTGTACTTATCGGTGCGAATGGGAGACTACGTATCATTTTGTAAAAAAGGTCGATGGAAATATGCACAAAGCGTTTTGTGAGATATGCAAGAAGCCTTTTCTGATCATGTACGGAGGTTTAAATGATATCAAACGACACGTCGAAAGTCCAGACCACATTCGAAGCGTAAGATCTCAACAGAGCACTCAAACCTTGCACAATTTTATTAAACGTGATATATTGACCACAGAACAGGAGCAGATTATTGCTGCTGAAATAACAAAAGCTTACCACGGAGTGCAACATAGCATTTCATATGTAACTACGGATTGTGATGCTAAGCTATGCGCAAAGATTTTTCACGATTCAAAAATTGCTGCAAAAATTACGCTGGGTCGAACTAAGGCATCGTCTATAGTATATAATGTTATGGCACCAGCGTCGGTAGAAGACATAAAAGAAAAATTACAAACCGATGTGTTTTATAGTATTTCTACTGATGCTTCAAATCATGGTAATACAAAAATTTACCCGATACTGGTCAGATTTTACTCGCCTGATGATGGCATACGCACTGGCCTGGTTGATTTCTACGAAGACCCGAACGAGAAAGCAGTTGACATATATAATAATATTAAAGATCGGCTGCGAAGCGTCGATCTAGAATTAAAAAACGTATCTGCGTATTCTGCAGATAATGCAAATGTTAATTTTGGAATAAACCATTCCGTGTACAGATTGCTTTTGAACGACAACGAGCACATTCTGCCTTCCGGGTGTCCAGCACATTTGCTGCATAATACTGTTAAGCACGCCATGGAACAGTGTAGTTTTGATGCTGAGAATTTGGTTTTAAAAATTTACGGCCACCTATCCTATCACGCCCAAAGAGTCCAAAAATTAAAAGAAACTTTTGCCGAGGCAGAATTGGATTACCAAAATATAGTGAGACATGTAAAGACCCGATGGCTTTCATTACATCCCGCCATTGAAAAAATTTTACATGGACTTCCAGCTTTGAAGCAATATTTTTTGGGACTCGAAAATAAATGTCCAGTTGCAATAAAATACTATTTTGATGATGACCAGATAAAGAAAACAGAATGTTATCTTGGTTTTTTTGATAATATATTAAAAGTTTTCAAAAACACTATCATGTTACTGGAAAAGAATAGTGTTTTATCATGCGAAATATACAATATTGTCTACGAATTGAAGCAAAAAATCCAGCAAAGGGTCAACGATCAGTTCTTTGGGTTCATTTGTACAAACTCCATGTCCAGTTTTACAGAAAATGAAAAGGAGTCGACCAAAAGTGTTTTAACTAAATGGTACAACGACGCTCTGACATATTTAGAAGACCGTTTTGATTTCTCCGCAAGCAATCATTTGACGTTCTCGCAGATTTTTTCCTTGAAAGAAACAATAACATTCAATGAATTGTCAACATGTTGCGAGAAGTTGGCATTAACATCCGCCGTAGACATGGACGAACTTTACAATGAATATTGCGTTGTCCGAGATACGTTAAATGCAATGGTAGAAGACACAAAAAAACCTAACTCTACTGATAAGGCGTCTGCTTATGATTTATGGCATAAATTATTCTCCACAAATCGAGACGTTCCAAACCTATTGAAAATGTTTCAATTCATAGCATCAATTCCGGGTTCAAATGCAGCTGCAGAGAGGGTATTTTCTCTTTGTGGCAATGCGTGGACCGATGCAAGAAATAAGTTAACAGTCGACCACGTGAAAGCAGAATTACAGGTTAAAGTAAACTTTGAATATGGATGCCTAGAATTTCACGATTACGTGCTGAAAAACAAAAAACTTCTTAAATGTGCAAAGTCCCAGGAGAAATATTCTTTTAAAAAAAAGAAAAATGTGTAATGATATGATCTCAAGCTCAAGCAATTCAAATGTGATTAATTAAGGGAATGTGATTAAAATAGAAAAAAAAATAATAATAAGGATTATGTTTAATTTAAGATGTGATTTAGATGTGATTTATTGACAAAACGATATTTTTAAGTTGTTTAACTGCGTAATGTTATTGTATGCCTAAAAGGATTAGTACAGTATGTTAAAATTTAAAATTAATTTGCTAATGTGCAATAAATGTTCACAAAAGTTAACATTTTTTAATTTTCCATGTCTTATTTAATACACGGACGGCAAATAGGCCTTTCTTAGTAAGGCGGTGTCAGAGTCCCGCTTTTTATAGCAAAGTCCCGCATGTCAATCACGTATGTCCCGCAAATCTGTGAACGACAGTTGGCAACCCTACCTGCAACTCCAAAGGAGTCACATGCGCGTTGCCGACCCTTTACAAAAAGGAGGATTCACTGTGTTGACGACTAAAGGAACAAGAAGGTCCCTCATCGTCAACACACTGGGTCCTCTTTGAGCTCTTTGGCAACCTTTCTCACCAGCGGGAACACAACACTATGAGTAGGGTCTAGTACTATTTGGCTGTGGTTTTCTGCAAGGTGGAGGTACTTCCCCAGTCGGGCTCTGCTCCAGATTTGAGCGATGACATTCGCTGAACGTGCCCTACCACACTTAGCGAGATGCCATTCGCAGTGCCCATACCTCTCTTTTTGGCGTAGTTTAAGGACATACCCAGGTCCGGACGTAGTTTAAGGACATACCCCGGGTCCGGGTCGGGTTTTAGTGCTGTTAAATAAAATAAAACGTGTACGATGAGGATAAACGCGCAAAATAACAATCTTTAGATATAATTATTTTACTTGTTTTTTTTAAAGTGGGTATTCCACTCATACATTAGTATGTTATTTAATCAAATACAAACATTGAAACATTGAAAAAATAATCAACCCAGTTTGACTTGAACAAACATCGATACGCCTTACCGGGGCTCGATATCGCTTTACCAATTAAGCTATGGGTTAAGCTATGGGTTGAACTGAACCCATAGCTTAATTGGTAAAGCGATATCGAGCCCCGGTAAGGCGTATCGATGTTTGTTCAAGTCAAACTGGGTTGATTATTTTTTCAATGTTTCAATGTTTGTATTTGATTAAATAACATACTAATCTTTAGATATTTCAAATCCATATACCGTAGAATAGACCAATACAAAATTGAAATGGGACCACACGGGAAGCACCAGCTTTCAAATAAAAAAAGAATCATCAAAATCGATTCACCCAGTCGAAAGTTCTGAAGTAACAAACATTTAAAAAAAAATACAGTCGAATTGAGAACCTCCTCCTCCTTTGAAGTCGGTTAAAAAAGTTTATTTTTGTCTGCGGTCCCCAAACAAAAAACAGTTCGTTCTAAATAAAACGAACATTGTATAAACAATCTATACGAAGTAGCTCGTTTTCATTGTCTTTAGGTATTGTCCTTAGGTATTTCCTGGTTAAATACTTCTGAGGGTAAGCAATGATAACCGAGTTACTGAACTCTCACCTCTGACCTTCGCCCCTTAAAGTCCACCAATCATGGCAGACTGGCGCCCCATTTATCATCAGCTAATACGTAAAATAAGGTTTTTATCTACACTCATATTGTAAGTTCTCTAAAACGTGTTCGAAAACGGTAGGCAATGGCTAGCATTACCACGACCGATTTTACTATGATAAGCTTTTTATCCGTAGCAGTAACGTAATTTTAACTTTTCATGCTCAATTATTGATGTTGTGCACCCTCCCGGGGATCCGCCGACAGCCCGACACGCGCCCGCGCGACCGCCGGCATAATCGAGTTGGCCATGGTGGCGGTGCAATGGCGGCCATTCTATGGTTTCCAAATAAGGCATTTAGAATAAATAATATGAGTGTAGATAAAGCAGTGTATGCAACTGTACTTAATTAGGCCTTAAAACACTCGTGTGATCTTATTATGAAATTCGCCTGCGGCTCATTTCATAAAACCACACTCATGTTTTAAGGACCCTTATTACGTAACAGTTACATAAACTACTATTAAAATTCATGATAATAGTTTCGTAATATTATAATAATTTAAGTTAAAATATAGGCAACGTGCGTAAACTAAAGAGGGCAGCACAG
Source organism: Pammene aurita (assembly GCA_947086415.1). Taxonomy (NCBI): domain Eukaryota; kingdom Metazoa; phylum Arthropoda; class Insecta; order Lepidoptera; family Tortricidae; genus Pammene; species Pammene aurita. Next base: position 35,075,339 of record OX352301.1, on the reverse strand, counting down.
GACGCTACTGTTTATTGGGGCGAAGTGCAAATGACGTATTAAAGTTGCCAAATTAGTCGACTATAGATGGCAGGGCCTATAACGTGTAACCATATACAAGATATCTCTATACTCCGCTTAGCGCGTTATTTCTTTGAAACCTAAGCTGCCAAAAAGAAGGGGTGCGGAAGGGGAATACGCAGTGCTAGACAGGGAACGCGCGATTGTCCCGTGGGGCGTAAGAGAGAGTCAGACATTAATGGTTGCCATGGAGACGCACTAAGTTTACTGTCACTTTCAATAATTAGTGTCTTACTTTAGAGTGAAATTACTTAGAGCATGGCAGCGGGGGTCGCCCGGCTATGCGGGGTCTTGGGTTAATTAGTCTATGAACACGAGTAATAAAGTGCCTATGTAGGTTACATAAATATCAAAATCAAAAATCAAAATACGTTTATTTGGAAACACTAGGCTTCATAGAATATTACAATACATTAATAAGATTAAATACATTAATAATAAAATTATACATTACATTTACACATGTCATGGTTAGTAATTGACTATTTATTCTAGGTTAGTACACTTATATTAAACATATTTATTTAAAAATGTCTGTAGCGAAATTCATTCAACTATTCAACATTATGTAACTATTAAATATGAAGGGTTAGGTGCTTATAAAGATTTACGGCATAGACAAAAGGTAATAAAAAGTAAGATTTTCACCTAAGTACTAGGTACTGTCACTGCCACGATCACGATGTCCTAGCCAGGTCACGTCAGTCTGTCTCGACATGCCTTAATCACAGGCTCAGCCTATAATGGACGCCGATACAGTAATTTACGGCATCTTCGTGACAATTACACTGACAGAGTAATTGGGCCCGGATTACGACGCTCCTTGGACTGACGCGGTGACGGTATAATTGTGAAGTAGTATGTGATGGGGGCCCATTTAATTCGTCAAAGTAACAGGTGTAGCATGATATTTATTTATACAGTCGAGTTCTCCCATATCTATGCGAATAAATCGAAAAATTTGACAGAAATATGTGTACACGACCTTATACCCATGCGAATAAGGTTGTGTTTATGGGCATAATTATATTTTTTTTTTTAAATATCCTATTTTCTAAGTCGCAATACAATACCAATTATGCCCTAACGGATCACCAGTATTCTTGTTACAACCTTTATGTTTGTACAATTAATCATAGATATTAGACTGTACCACGAAGGTGACAAACAAGCATACGGCCCTACTTATGGTAAGGAGCTACCGTTACCTGTGGACGCCTGCAAGTTTTAGTAGTAGGTATATAGTTGCAGTAATTCGACAAATACTTAATACCTACTATGACTTTAGCTTCACTTAGAACATGGACCAATAATATAATCTGTCAAACAAGCGCAAATGATATGTTTCATCTTACAACTGAAGAACAAATCAAATTATTTGTAATAAATATTTTAATAGACGCTGGTTCGATCCCAGCCCTGGGCCCCGGAGGCCTAGGTCACTTTTTCCATTGTATATGACATCTATATAAGTATTTGTTTCATCTTGTTTTAAACACACCCAATTTACGTTAACTTCATGACCACTGTGAAACAACTAAATTAGTATTCAGGATCAAGTCTATTGAGATGATAAATATGTTTCATCTTACAACTGAAGAACAAATCAAATTATTTTTAATAAATATTTTAACCTATGTATCACTGCGACGATCACTGATCTATTGTGATCGCCACCTAATACAACTCTCGGTCTAACCCTGCAACTTCAAACAGTTCCAGGATCCTTTTGATCTCGAGAGACTTTAACTCCTCCTCCTTTAATTTACGTTAGAAATAGAAATATCTTTATTCGTGACATTACAGACAGAACAAATAAATTACAGATAATTATCTCTATAATTATCTCTAAAACAAGTGTCACGAAATGGCCTCTTCTCAGCATGTTGCTAGCGTTAGCCAGCGCTGATCTTCCGAAAAGACCATCCGGTGAAAACATCGTTAATTTCATGACCACTGTGAAACAACTAAATTAGTCTTCAGGCTACAAGTCTATTAAGTTAACCCGTACTCCACCGTGACTTCCTCGTTACCCCGTACCGCACTGCGATAACTCCGTCTCATGAATATTGCTGTCAATCCGTAAATAAATCAATTATTTGTCAGCCAGCAACTAGCAATTGCATAGCAAGGATTTGAATTTTACCTTCCTATTCTGGTAGTTCTAGTTAGTCTTGATTGCATAGCTTTACTTTAACAAATCACTTGAGATTAGAACCATATGCATACATCGTTATCGCGGGAGCAAATACAAATGTGTTGAAGAATATGTATAACAGAATGTCCGTTTATTATAAACAGAATATTATGCCTACACGTCTTAGCCTCTAAGAAGTTCTTCATATCTAGCACAATGTTTTTGCTAGAAATGATCAATCAAACTCGACTTGCTCCTTTTCGACGTTCGTTAAAGTGCGTCTTTTTATGTAGAAATTTCGTTTAACAGAAGATTAATATTTCATGAAAATTATGAGTACCTAACGTTGATTGTTGAGAAAAAAATACTCTTCGTGTGTCTAAAATAATCCTTTACTTACAAGTCCAGACAAATCGATCATGAATGAAAATTGTTTTGAATAACAGGTGACTGAAGAAGTTGTCGTTAGGATTGCGTGGCTATCTTTTTAGTATGTACTATAATCAAGTCGATTACGAAGTTTAGATATTAGAAAAAACATCGATAAATTTTGAACTTGTAGGTACAACGCGTCGAAACTACTGTCACTTCTGTTATTTCTTATTTGTCATAATCTTTGACTACTGTCAAATCGTTTTTGCTCCCGCGATAACGACGTATGCATATGTGACTTACGTAGAGTTCTTATTTCAAAGAAAAATTTACTCGAGTTATCTGGTATGACCGCTCACCCCTCGATATTGGAGCCTTTTCTCGAAAATCGACTGACAACCCAGTATTTCACTTTATGTTTTAATGTAGGGTTGTGCTATTTGTCTTTTTTTCCTGGATATGTCAAAGGAAAGTGACGCAACGGCGCAACACAATAACAAAACACAAAGTAACCGACTACTACATCAGATTTGACAAGTAGGATTATAATGTCGGTGTAATATCTAAATTATCCCCAAAAAAATGGCCCCACAATAGTACCGCAAGAACGACTCGGACGGTACTTTCTATGTCAGTCTTATTACGGCAAGTATAAGACTGACCGGTTACAAATTTTCAGGAGCCATATGTTCAACTGTACCTCCTTCACATTGTTGCTCGAAGGTGTACTTCAAAACTAATTTTGTTTATTTTCATTACAGGTATATTAAACTCATAATTCGAGCCAAGAGATTCGAGTTTTCCCAGACCAGGTAAAAACCTAATAACTGTAGTTCTGTCAAAAGCAACGTTCCGATTGAGTCGAAACTCCTAAAACTAGACGTCTCGCTTACTCTCGCTACGCTACGCTGCTACGCGTCGCAACGTTCTTCCTTTATTTTATTGCCGTACCGGCACGATGCTTTTGACTCTACAACATAGACTAACTAACCCAAGACCCTGCATAGCCGGACGACCCCCGCTGCCACGCTCGAAGTAATTTCACTCTATAGTGAGATACTAATATTGGAAGTGACAGTAAACATAGTACGACGTCTCAATAGCAACCATTAATGTCTGACTCTCTCTTACGCTCCACGGAAGAATCGCGCGTTCCCTGTCTGGCATTGCGAGTTCCCCTCCCGCAACCCTTCGTTTTGGCAGCTTAGGTTTCAAAGAAATAACGCGCTAAGCGGAGACGTTCGACTTTCAGTCCGGAGGTCTCGGGTTCAAACCCCGGCTCGTACCACTGAGTTTTTCGGAACTTATGTACGGAATATCATTTGATATTTACCTGCAGTCGCTATTCGGTGAACGAAAGGGGATCAATGTTACTCTACATCCGTAGGAAACACCTTACACAACCTTACACGTGATGTGGTGCTAAAAGAGTAACAAACTTGGCAGCTGCACTGTCCCATTCCCATCTGGACCTTACAGCACTCGCTGGATTTTATTCATCATCTGCTTTCCCACTACTACTGCCCCAAAGAAGAAAAGCCTATCTATATCCAGTGACATGTAGCCATACGATAAAATAAATATGGAATTAGGTTGTTAAGCGGACCCCAAGCCGGGACAAACGCTAGGAAGAAGAACGAAGAACTTTCTTTGTAGGTACCTACTTGAGTTTGGAACCCTTTTCGGTGAACGTTGTTCTTTCGTGTAGGTATCGTGTTGCTAGTCGTAAATCTAATAATATAGTACAGAATACGTGACTTCGATCCGAGGTCACTGTTGCCGTTTGTCCCTGGTATAGTTTATATATCTTTTGTAGAAGGAGATATTCACAAGGTCGCGTCCTATTTTGTGAAATACTATACAATTACAAGATGTAACAAAAATGCAAGTGGTCCGTTTAAGGGCATAATTGGTATCGTTTTCTAATTATCCTAAGTTCCTATCTCTTCTTATTCTGCCATGTCCTAACGGGCGTCGGTGGCCACCTTTGCGAAGTCTTTCCTATTCTCGGCCAGTCTTACGAGCGTGGCCGCGTCCTCAATGTTTGTCCATTTTTTGATGTTATCGAGCCAGTTCACCTTCCTTCTTCCTTTTCCCCGCCTTCCCTCTATTTTCCCTTCTATTATAGTTGTATTTTTTATGTCTATATAGGTGTCCAAAATATGCAATCTTCCTACGTTTAATTGTGGGTAGTACTTCTCTCTTCTTGTTCATTCGTCTTAAAATTTCTATGTTTGCCACTTTTGCGGTCCAAGGTACTTTTAGCATACGTCTATATAGCCACATCTCGAAGGCTTCTATTTTGTCTTCCATAGCTTTCTTCAGCGTCCACGTCTCAACACCATAATAGAGTATCGATACTACATAACATTTAACAAGTCTCCATCTTAGTTTCAGGTTAATATCTTTATTAGCATACAATTTCTGCATTTTTATGAAAGCACTTCGGGCTACTTCTAATCTTACCCTAATTTCTTGTTTTGGGTCCCAGTTTTCATTCAGCCAGCAGCCCAGGTATCTGTATTTTGACACTCTTTCTATCGGTTCACCATCTATTAATAGATTGCTTGTTGTAAATTTAGTCTTAAGTTCCTATCTAAGTTCGTTCAAATAGTCCCTTAAGCTTACAAATGGAATAAAATAGCTATCTCCTGGTCAGCCCATGGGCAATTTAAACCTGTTTTTTGGTCTTGGATATTAGGTCGGTAAATCGCACGTGCCCGCTAAATAGCCAACCCGCTCCTCATTTCACACTACATTCGCCCGGATAGGGCTGCCAGTAAGCTTGCTTGATAAGTGGTTTAATATAAGCTAAGAAAAGAGAAATATCGCGTGATATTGTGTAGGATTTGATGGTCTTTCTACGTTAGTACAGTCAACTGAATTTATATCTTGCACAGATGAAACTCTCTTATGGCTCTGCGAATTAAATTATGTTAGAATTTTTTTACTGCACAGTATGTCATCATATTCAAGGAAGTCTACCGTATTTGTGTGAATGCATCTGTACCATTCTCAACCGCATGACAAAGCTTTAACCCAAATCTGTTCACTACGACTTATAAACGCGCAAAGCAATATGCTCTCCTTCTTCTTTGTCGGTCCCTCATTACTGAGGATCGTGACCACTTGGTTTTGCAGTCCTTGTGATTTGTTTCCATCGGTCTCGATCTCCCGTAGCTCTCACCGCTTGATGGAGTTTGCCTGAGGTGGCCTTCTTAATTTGGTCAGACCATCTGGTTGGCGGCGGGCCCTTAGGTCTTTCGCCTTCCACTTTTCCGACCTTTTCATTTTTTCTAGGCTTTCATCACCTCTAAGCATAACATGACCAAAGTATGAAAGCAACCGATCTTGGCAGATGGTGGACAAACGTGTTTTGATGCCAAGCTGTGAGAGAATTGACACATTTCTGCGCCGGGCCGTCCAGGGTATCCTAAGCATTCGCCTCCAGCACCACATTTCGAACGCGTCTATGCTCTGTCTCTCTCTGGCGAGTATTGTCCATGTTTCTGCTCCGTACATAAAAATTGGGAAGACCAATGCTCTTACTAGGCGTGCTTTAGTGTAGAAGCTGATGGCACGGTTTTTCCAAATGATATAATAAATGAAAAAGCAATAGGCGCATGGTGCGTAAATCCTTGAAAGAAATCTCTTTCCAGATGTGAAATCCATACACCTAAAAAAACTGTATATTAGTGTATGGATAAAAAAAAGATGGAACCAATTATAATATGTGGATATTTTATCTTTCTCGTTTACTATTTCCGTCGTTGATCGCTGAGATTCATAATAATGGCGAGTAACTACTTTTGTGAAGTCTTGTTGTTTTGTGAATTTTGTGAAGTCGTTGAAAGCATCTGCAACTGAACTTAAAGCTACTGTTAAAGTAATGTCTTTATTAGGAGACAAATTAACCTATTGACATACATGCGTAACCCATTACATAAACCGTCCTCAAAAACCGACACACTTGGCAACACGGGAGACGTCGGCAACCCTATTTAAACACTTATTGTAATTTATAGCGGTCTCTTTCGCGCGGTAAGCATAAACAGACTTGTATATTGTTGTTTCAGACGTAGTAAACTGTGCAAGACGCGAGTGCAGCCAAATGCAGGGTTGGCAATTCTTTACCATTTCTGTAAGATTTAGGTCAATTTGCAAATAGAGCGCGGTGGAACTAGTTATAAGTTAGGATTAAATATCATTGTGCTCTCAATACGCACTTGTAAAAAGAAAGAACGTCAAAGTGAGATTAATTTCTAAATTTTAATGTCTCCTCAAAACTGCACATTTCTCAATTTAATAACCATAGACACGTTTCGTTACTCCTTAAAACCTTCTGAATGCCCAGTGACTCTTTTTAGATACCTAAATACTTGGGTAATTAGTAATTAATATACTTAATTTTAGTTCTTTAATAATTAAACCCTTTAACACACGTAATCATCTAAAATTAGCGTTAGTTATGTATCTGTCCATTTTTAAGTGCGCGAGGACAGATTTTATCAAAAAAACTATCACCATTCATGTAACGACTACTATATATAATATTTAAAAAAAAACACTCAAATCACAATGGAGTCGTAAACAATAGGCTTTATTATATTTTATCAAGCACTCACGATATCGGTAGAATCATGTTATGTACTGATTCCTTATGCCGATCGTTAGGATAATGTTACAGTCGATAATGTGCCTACACCCGCAATGGTGGTTATATCACTAATATGTAATACGTTATCGAAGGTTGTTGGAGATAACTGGTCACACACATAATTTCGATCGAATATCGCTGGACAGTTTCGGTCAATTTATTATGGAGTGTAAGTGAACTGTTTTCAAATATCATTTTATTATTTCTAATGCCCGAGACGACATTCAAGAGAGGTTTGTAGTTAAGAAGTAGTAGTAAAAAGAAGTAAGCACAAGAGCACGGTTAGCACAGGAGTGACGCGACAGTATCTCCCGCGCGAGATATTCTACCCGTCGTTTTCGGACTGTATCAATTAAAAAGAGACTAAAAGATAAAAGATATTTATTCTTCAATTTAGGCACATTACAATGCACTTATGAACGTCAGAGAGAAAAAGAAAAACTACCACCGGTTACCGGACTGGTAGTCTATCTCGCACGCGAGATACTGTCGTGTCGCTTACGTGCTAACTGCGAATCGACAAAAATTGTATCATGCGTCTAACGTCAATGCGTAAGGCAGCCTGATTTCATTCGACATTAACGTAATGCGACGCCTTATAGTGTCGCTGAAAAGCGGCAAGTGCTCTCAGCGATCTTTGTCATAATTGGCTCAGTGTCGGGCTCCAGTCGGCGCAATCACAGCTACTGCCCCGGGGGCGATTCAATTAGAAACTAGCTACCCGGGGATCAAGTTAGTAGAGGAAGCGGAAATACCTATACGTGTTTTTTTTGCTTTATTTTCAGCATATGAATAACGCGTTTAAAAAAATTTTTTTTTTTTCATGCTATAATTGTTAAATCGGCCACTAGTTACATACATAACTAGCCTTTTTCCGCGGCTTCGCCCGCGTACTATAAGTACTCAAAAAGGATACGATACCCATGTTGATTTTCAGACTTTGTGACCACATTTGCTCCTTTTAGGGGTTGAATTTTCAAAAAACCTGAAACACGTGTCTATTCATTTATCGTTAGGAATACTCCTGTGAAGTTTCGAATAAAATAATCTAACAAATCTTGATTCGCCATACAAACTTTGGACCCCCATTTTACCCCCTTAGGGGGTGAATTTTGAAAAATCCTTTCTTAGTGCACCCCTAGACCTTATAAGTAACCTATGTGCCAAATTTGGAATCTCTAGAACCAGCGGTTTGGGCTGTGCGTTGATATGTCAGTCAGTCAGTCAGTCAATCAGTCAGTCAGTCAGTTTCTTATTTTATATATTCAGATAGGGTATTAGGATGTTATGATTAACTCAACCAAACAATTGAAAATAATGACATGTCAATGTAATTTCGAACATTAATAGTCCGAGATACAAAGGAAGCATATTTTAGTGACACACAGGTGCATAATTTATTGCGGTGTTTCAGAGTACGAAAATAATTGAATTGAGGTTTACACAATCATGAAGATAAAACGATTTCGCAGACACTCGTCAAATCCTTGATTCGTCAAGTTAGAGGTTAGTCAAATCCTTTATTCGTCAAGTTGGAGATTCGTCAAATCCTTGATTCGTCAAGTTAGAGGTTAGCCAAATCCTTGATTCGTCAAGTTAGAGATTCGTCTAATCTTTGATTTGTCAAGTTAGAGACTCGCCAAATCCTGGATTCGTCAAATTATTATCTGAGCACACGTAACCAAGAACAAAATGATAAATTGATAATACAATAATAGGCATATAATATTATAAGCAGAATCTGATTATCGCCACCTTCAACCACCACCAATGACGTGACTACTTGTACCATCAGGTTCAAAATTGCATGGTCAATTTATCAATGAATTCATTCATAAATTGGCCCTGCAATTCTGAACCCGATAGTATACTCTGAACAATTTGAACTGAACTCATCCACTTAATGTCTTATCTTTTGTGTGTAAACCGCAGGGGCGCGTGCCACTATGAAAAAAATGGTTTAGCCACGTGTTAGCGTTTATTGAATTTCTACTATATGGACCACGCAATAAGATTCAATATGAACTAATACGAAAAAAGCTCTAAGTTCTATACGGTTGCACCCAATACAAGCGATTCAAATGCTCTAGCACCAGCGTAACTCGACACCGAGATCCGAAACAAACGTGCGTAATTGGTGATCGCGCTTGCACTGGTATTCCGAGCGCACGGCTAGTTAGCGATAAGGAGGCAATTGTAATTTTCCCGAACGGGCAGGTAAAACAGGGTTGGATTCTGATTAAAACATTTGGGTGGATGTACGATTTACAAATATTTAATATATGAAATATATACCTATACATATATAATAGATTTTAATAAATATTGGGTATGTTAAAATTATAATCAGACATATAAATAATCAACTATTTTAAAATTGCTTTCTTAATTTTACAGCTTAGACTTACTTTAACCTATAGCAATTTATGTACTGAGAATAACTCAATTCAAATATAAATAATATGAATCTACATTATAGTTGTGTTTTTTATCATAATTTGAGAGATATAAAGAGAATATAAAAATATATATATTTATAGTACATATTAGTCAACACAAATAATCATATTAATCTTTTCATCATATTAGCATATATAGCGGCAGAAACGTTTACTCGACCATGGTTTTGCTAGTTGGGTTATTATAAAACCTTAGAGTGGTGGGCACTGCCAGTTTATACTTATTTCTAGTATTAAAATTATGTATATCACAGTTCTTTCTAAAATTAACAATGTTTCTATGTACATACACAATATTTTCATAGATATATTGACTATGCACTGTCATTATATTAATGTCCTTAAACATATCTCTAACTGAGGCTCTATATCCTCTTAATAATAAATTATTTAAACATTGCTGTCTTAATTTTATACAATGTGATAGTAATAAAAATACTTTAAAGGAAAAAATAACACTTCACACGTCTTTCATTTAGACATAACAGATGTGTCGCCAGGGTCGTTCTCTCATTGTTGTAATTGATAAACACGTGGTATAAGTACCTGTTTATTTCTGAATGTTATCTACCGTAATTTCCCCTTACCTATACCTAACCTCAATCATGAAAGAGGGAGCGAGATACCAATAAAAAAATCTACCTGGTCTGTTATCAATTTCTGAGACACATTTGGTTATGACAGTTTTGAGTCTAGTGTTTGACTGGCTTTCGCTTGCTCAATACATATTTTATTTCCCGATTCATGGTGCTCTTTTACGCAACTTGGCTACGTTTTACCGGATATTCCCTGCTTTCGATTGGATTTAGTACCTTGCGATTTAACGACCCCAGGCTGTGTCTATTGAATTATCATAACAAGCACAACTATAATGTAGATTCATATTATTTATATTTGAATTGAGTTAATCTCAGTACATAATTTGCTATAGGTAAAAGTAAGTCTAAGCTGTAAAGTTAAGAAAGCAATTTTAAAATAGTTGATTATTTGTATGTCTGATTATAATTTTAACATACCCAATATTTATTAAAATCTATTATATATGTATATATTTCATATATTAAATATTTGTAAATCGTACATCCATCCAAATGTTTTAATCAGAATCCAACCCTGTTCTACCTACCCGTTTGGGAAAATTACAATTGCCTCCTAATCGCTAACTAGCCATGCGCTCGGAATACCAGTGCAAGCGCGATCTCCAATTACGCACATTTGTTTCGGATCTCTGTGTTTAGTTACGCTGGTTCTAGAGCATTTGGATCGCTTGTACTGGGTGCAACCGTATAGAACTTAGAGCTTTTTTCGTATTAGTTCATATTGAATCTTATTGCGTGGTTCATATAGTAGAAATTCAATAAACGCTAATATGTGGCCAAACCATTTTTTTCATAGTGGCACGCGCGCCTGCGGTTTACACACAAAAGATAAGACACTAAGTGGATGAGTTCAGTTCATATTGTTTAGAGTATACCTGGCTACAGCTATAGCGCCGTGCGCACAACCATCATCCCGACCGCCCGCCATTGACCTCGTGGCGCTTGCAGCGAACGGACATCTCTGGAATCTCTGTTTATCTTAGGATCGCGTGAGCCATATACAAGGATGATATAGACATGGATGGACAATATCCATACAAAATCGCGTTCCCTTATTTCAGGTTAAAGCACTAGCGTCATCTATCGGTCACACCAGACACTAAATCCTGGTTTCTAATACTTTGTTCGTCGCTAAACGCTGACAGAATCGACTCGACTACAGACTCGACAGATGGCGCTGTGGCACTTAGTACCGAAACAGACGCATAGCCTGAACGCGATTTTGTATAGGCATTGTCAATCCATGTCTTAATCATCCTTGATGCCTATACAAAATCGCGTTCCTCGAACCTTCAGTATTACCACGTACCACGAACAAAGTATTAGAAACTAGGATTAAGTGTCTGGTGTGACCGATAGATGACGCTAGTTCTTTAACCTGAAATAAGGGAATTTGTTCTTGTTTACGTGTGCTCAGATAATAATTTGACGAATCCAGGATTTGGCGAGTCTCTAACTTGACGAATCAAGGATTTGACGAATATCTAACTTGACGAATCAAGGATGTGGCTAACCTCTAACTAGACGAATCAAGGATTTGGCTATCCTCTAACTTGACGAATCAAGGATTTGACGAATCTCCAACTTGACGAATCAAGGATTTGGCTAACCTCTAACTTGACGAATCAAGGATTTGACGAGTGTCTGCGAAATCGATAAAACTAACAGATTATTTCAGAACTGGAGCTAATTAGGACACTGGTGTCTTTGAGAAAAATACTTAACCTTTTGAACGCTTCATATTTGAATGAAGTGATCACTCGCACGCCAAGCATTGTTGCGTTATCAAAAAAGACAAATCTCGTAGTCCGTCCATAATATGATGTACTTTGATCATGATTTTATTCAAGATCAAAGTACACCTTCACTCCGACCCGACCACTTTATGGGTTGTTGGCGTGGCGGGCACGATGACACAAGACCTCTTTAGGGGTTTTTGGCGTTAAAAGGGTTAATTTAACTTGTGTATAGGTTGATTTTCGATGATAGCTTTTTTAGTCTGGGATTTCTAGCCGGTCAATGTAGGTTATAATATGGGTTCGGCTACGCACACACACGACAAGATATCATTTATAGACACGTAGGCTTGGAACATATGATAGTAAGTCAAGATTCTAAAATCCATGTCGTCACTGGTAAGAAACCGGTGTGAATGTAGCGAATTTTCTTTCAACCGGTACTTATCCATTATCTCATTACTACTAGATATTATATACGGTGCTCGTGAGCATTGCGAGAAATTTTAATCACGAATTCCTGAGATCATAAGAAGTAATAAATGTTATATGAATTTAGGTCAACTTCGCCAAAAAGATATTTTATTTTTTTGCCTTTTTTCGATTTTTTAAATGCTTTTGAACATAAAAACATAAATGTTATTGGTAAAACTGTCGATTAAAATAAATTAATATATTTTTTTTCGTAAAAAATAGTTGACGTAAAGTATTCCTTGGCACTTTGGTATCTGTCAATAAGAATGTCTAGACTAGACCCCATAAAGGGTGAAAGCCACTAAAAAAGCGTTTTGCACTGAGTTACAATAAAAATGTTTTTTTATTGAATTGGTAGTAACTCTGAAACTAGGCGAATTCCAGAAAAGTTTATACATCATTTTAGTCTCCAATTATAATCAGGAATACGCTGTTAAAATTATTCGGTTTCCTCATGTTACACCGTGTATAGAAATCAAACTTTTGAAAAAAAATGTTCAAAATTTTAGGGTTCTACCTCCAACGGTATAGTTTGTGTTGTGTTGATTGTCATTCTCTATCGCTGGTAGCCTGGCGGTGAGACGGCCGACTTTCAATCAGGAGGTCTCAAGTTCAAACCTCGGCTGGTACCACTGAGTTTGTCGGAACTTATGTACGGAATATCATTTGATATTTACCAATCGTTTTTCGGTGAAGGAAAACATCGTAAGGAAACCAGACCTAATCCCGATAGGGCCTAGTTTCCCCTCTGGGTTGGAAGGTCAGATGGCAGTCGCTTTCGTAAAATCTAGTGCCTACGCCAATTCATGGGATTAGGTTGTCAAGAGGACCCCAAGCCGGGAGAAACGCTAGGAGGAAGAGAGAGATTTAGATGACCTACAGCTTGCAGACGCCTCAGTCTATCCCTTAACACTGGTTACACGTAAGCGAGTATTCGCCGGGGAAATCGCCGCGCCTCTGAGAGTCCATGAGAGTCCACCACTCCCTTCTGTAGTCGCAGAGTTGTAAACAACTGTTTACTCTTCACAGGTCCAGATAGAAATCAAGTAAAACCACAACAACTAGAGGGGGGCGTAAAAGTTAGATACCATTATTTTCTTATGAAATTATTAATATAAACACCCCTGATTTGAAATGCCTTTGAAAATAATGGTGGCATAAGACGTTGAGGCGTTAGCTGTATTGCGTTGTTAATGCATTGGAGTTGTATTGAAGTTGGATCGTCTCTAAACGTTTTTTAGGGTTCCGTAGTCAACTAGGAAACCTTATAGTTTCGCCATGTCTGCCCGTCCGTCCGTCCGTCCGCGGATAATCTCAGTGACAAAGTGGTAAAATAAAAAGTGGAAAAAAATGTTTTATTAGGGTACCTCCCCTATACGTAAAGTGGGGAGTGATTTTTTTTTTGTATCAACCCTAACGTGTGATATGTTGTTGGATAGGTATTTAAAAATGAATAGGGGTTTAGTAAAATCATTTTTTGATAATGTAAATATTTTCGGAAATAATCGCTCCAGAAGTAAAAAAAAATGTGTCCCCCCCCTCTAACTTTTGAACCATAAGATTTAAAAATCTGAAAAAAATCTCAAAAGTAGAACTTTATAAAAACTTTCTAAGAAAATTATTTTGAACTTGATAGGTTGAATAGTTTTTGATAAAAAATTACAAAATAATTTCTGAACTAAGTTTGTAATTTAACCGTATAAGCAGGTGTTTATTGTACCTGTAATTTCTACAAAATGAAATGACGTGCTGTCAAATAAAGTAAAAACGGTGAAAATTGGTTCACGCAATAAAGAATTATCCCATATAAATCATCTTCCATACTTTACTACTACTAAATGACTCCAGTTAAAACACCGTAGTCCGTATGGGACTGCAACGGCGGGTCAGTGTTGCGGTGTGGTTTACCGCGGTAAACCAGCGACCGCTGTGGGTGGAATTGACGCGCTCCGGGAGCGCACGGGTCAATCGGTGTGTACCTAGCTGTTGTGGGCTTCGAAGTACTGAGGCTTTGGGTATATGTTATTGAAGTGCAAAAGGGTTTTCCTAGCTAAGGGATGTCCGATAGCTCGCGCGCAATAGTTTACTTAATTTGCCGATAGATGTCGCTGTACGTGGAACGCTCATATCATATCCTACATGGCGGTGTTATTTTAACTCTTAAGTGGGGACACTTACTGTGACGGACGGAAAACTACGGAACCCTACACTGAGCGTGGCCCGACACGCTCTGGGCCGGTTTTTTAGGTTAGAATACGGAGCCGTTTCAAGCTAGTAGTAGGTATAGTCGGGCTGGCCCAAAAGTGCAGTAACAGTGGAAGGAATAAGCTAAACTCTACTCATCCCTTGTTTAGTAGCGAGGGTACTAGCGTAAGAAAGAGACAGTATGATTCTATCTGTCTATGCTTGAAGTAAAACAATCCCTGGCCAAGCTATACGAGTACTCCGTGGGCTTGAGTAACCCAAAAGATTTAAACCGCGCATTTCTGAGACCAAAAAAAAAGGAAAAAATATTACGTTGTTGTTTCGTTACCTCTAATTGACATATGTCATAATGCCGTCCATTCAAATTGAGCCTCAAATTACGAATGTGTACCTGAGCGCGGCATATTGAATGATACCCGTTATCATAAAGAGTGTAAAGACGAACGAGGCGGGTGGTTTGCGTTTTAATGCTGCCATTAGCATATACACCGGCTTCGGGTCCGTGCCAAAACTGATGACTTGATGAGTTTTTGGGCTTATATCATAATCATAACTTTATAACAAAAAGATGTCTAAACTAAATTAGATATCATATTATACTTCAGAAAAAGTGACCAAGTCCGCCGGTGTCCGACGCTAGATTTGAACTGGCGTCTTAAGTATATGACATCTATTTCATTTCAGTTTATAATTTATATATAGTAGTGTTACTACTTAAAAACTGCAAATCAAAAAATATTCAACAAAATTATATGATTTGTTTCAAAGAAAACACGTCTAGTTTACGGTCGTGGAGTTAGTAGCTTTATACACGGTGCCCGTGAGCATTGCGAGAGATTTTAACCACGCATTTCTGAGGTCAAAAGAATGAAAAAACATTATATGACTTTTGTTGTAAAACGCCAAAAAAAAATTTTTTTTTTTACTTTTTTTTTCACTTTTTTTTAATGCTGTTCTACATAAAAAGTAAATGTCATTAGAAAAAAGTAACGGAAAAAGTAAATTGCTACATTTTTTCTCGTAAAAACTAGTCCATGCAAAGTGTTTCTTAGGTCTTTGATATCAGTCAATAAGAGATGTCTAGACTATGCCCCATACCGGTGAGATCGCCATCAAAAAATCATTTTACACTGAGAAACAATTCAAAATGCAATTTTTTGTAAGTAGTATTTACTCTGAAACTATGGCGAATTTCGAAAAAGTTTAAAGGACATTTTGTTCTCTAAATATGATAATGAATACACTGTTAAAGTCTCTCGCAATGCTCACGGGCACCGTGTATACAGGGTGGAAAGATAAGTCGGGCCCTGGAGGGAAACTACCTTAAAACCTTGAGATAGCTCAATTCACTGAAAGGAAACATTCTTTAATTTCTTTAAAGGGACATAACTGCATTTACAAATTTTGGGAAATGAGTACAATTTTCAAAAAAAGTATTTATTTTGTAATTTTTGCCATAAATAATTTTTATGACAATTGATGCCAATCGATCCTGTTTCCAACGAGGATAAAAACTTCTAAATACCAACCAAGTTTAGGGCACAAGAGAACTCATAAATAATAATAATAATATTTTTCATACAATTAGTATGGAAAAAAGTGAAAATTAAGAAAAAAACTTTGAATGCAGTTTTAGTTTTTAGGAAAAATTAAAGAATGTTTCCTTTGAGCGAATTGAGCTATCTCAAGTTTTTAAGGTAGTTTCCCTCCAGGGCCCGACTTATCTTTCCACCCTGTATATATTAAGTACTTATAACGCCCCGTAAACGCAGTGACGTGTATCGTGCGTTGTTTTTTGTTATACATTCTGCTGCTTAAACGGTACTTCTTTTGAAAAACGGTTAGACGGAGCCTTGAAACGACAAAAACATCTTCTTTTCCCGGTAAAAATCAGAACAGCTTTTAGCTTTTTTACAAAGCAGTTATCGCTCGTCTAATTATTCACCCTATCTCTTTCACTCCAGATCATAAACCAACTCGTAAGACAATGACACCCGAGTCGTTATCTGTAATGCTTTTAAAGAAAAATATAGCTCGTCGTTGAAAGGAAGATATCAAGTAAGAAAAGATTCAAAGGAATCTCCAAGTTAAAGAATATTTTCAGACGAAATAAACTCAACGCGATGGTAAATACGAAGTTCATTAGATTGCTGGTCAGTTTATATTTTCCTTTTCTCTCGCCTTTTTCATGGTAATTTGGTTTTCTATAGAGAAAATTATGACGGGCCAATTCACTGACACTATAAAAGCCTGACCAATAATAAGCATTTAAATGCATGATCATTCATGCGCCATGTTGCGGAATTTAATGAGGGTTCCTGCGATCGAGATTTTCACTAGATGGCAGCACCGTGAGGAGAGGACTTGTTGACAGCAGCTGTCAAAATCCACCAATAAAAAAAATTAAACATGATTGGTGGATTATGACGGCTAGACCTCTCGCCACCCTCATTGGAACTAATTTCTTCCACTAGTAATAATTTTAACGAATGAATGAATGAATTATTTATTTATTCCATGTAACCAAGACACAATATTATTAGTGGATCTTATAGACTAAGGGGTTAGTAGGCTTAAAATAAAACAACACTGACAGGGGTATGCAATCTGTTGGCGCAACATAAGTACTCGCACGAAGACCGGTTGACGGCACATGACGTCACACATACGTCGCGGCTCCCCACGCCGCATACCTACATTTTAGACTGCACCGCACAGCCGAAACGGCGACACTGATTTGTATTGATTTCCCTAAACGTTTACCTATTTTACTCATGTACTAGTTTTATAGTAATTACACTGAGAAAAATTTCCTCTGCCGCACTACGTAAAATAAGGACAAAAATCGACCACAATGACGTGTGTAACCCGCTCCATTACGCGTACGTAGTCAGTCATACGTAGTCGGCATACTGACACTCAACATGCAGCGGGTTACGTAATTTACTCGTGGTCGATTTTTGTACGTACGTACGTAGCCCGACATCCGGCTACGTATACGTAGCCCGACATCCGGCTACGTATACGTAGTGCGCAAGTCGCACTGAATACTCCTGAAACTACGACTGCAACACCCGTATGCTATCGTTGCGGGTACAGTAGAACATGGTGAACCATACGTGTGTACCATGGCGGCTTACGTACGATACTGTAGCGGGCACAGTAAATAATGGTAAGCCATACGTGTGCACCGTAGCGGCATACGTACGATACTGTGGCGGACGCAGTAAATAATGGTGAGCCATTCGTGTGCACCGCGACGGCATACGTACGATACTGTGTCTGCCACATTGAAGCACGGTGAGTCATACGTGTTTACCACTGCGGCATACGGACGATACTGTGGCGGGCACAGTAAAGCATGGCGAGCTATACGTCTGCACCATGGCGGTATACGTGTGATACTGTAGCTGGCACAGTCAAGCACGGCGAGTCATACGTTTGCACCACGGCGGCATACTTACGATACTATGGCGGACACAGTATAACATGGTGCGCCATACGTGTGCACCATGGCGGCATACGTAGGATACTGTGGCGGGCACAGTAAAGCATGGTGAGCCATACGTCTGCACCATGGCGGTATACGTGTGATACTGTAGCTGGCACAGTCAAGCACGGTGAGTCATACGTTTGCACCACGGCGGCATACTTACGATACTATGGCGGACACAGTAAAACATGGTGCGCCATACGTTTGCACCACGGCGGCATACTTACGATACTGTGGCGGGCACAGTCAAGCACGGTGAGTCATACGTTTGCACCACGGCGGCATACTTACGATACTATGGCGGACACAGTAAAACATGGTGCGCCATACGTTTGCACCACGGCGGCATACTTACGATGCTGTGGCGGGCACAGTCAAGCACGGTGAGTCATACGTTTGCACCACGGCGGCATACTTACGATACTATGGCGGACACAGTAAAGCATGGTGCGCCATACGTATTAACTGTCGTAGTAGAGGTAAGGTACCGTTGCCGGTACAGTAAGGCATGATGAACCGTGCGTATTTACGACGGCAGCGTACGTACGATACTAGTGCGGGAACAGTAAAGCACGGTGAACCATACTTATTTACCACGCCAGCGTACGTACGATACTGCTGCGGGTATAGTAAGGCATGGTGCACTATACGTGTAACGTATGGCACACCATGCCTTACGATACTCGCACCTGTATTTTCCTTATGCCATGGTACTTATAGGTGTTTAGATAATTATTATGAATATTAACCAATCAAAGTCAATAAAATTTTGTAGACACGATCGAGAAACTAATACGTAGGTCTGTGGTTTATTACATTTTCGTAAATATGTATAGTTTAAATATTGCAGGGAGTTTTGAATGAAAATATTAAAACCCCCTGCAATATTTAAACTATACATTTTTACGAAAATGTAATAAACTACAGACCTAGGTATTAGTTTCTAGACCATGTCTACAAATTTAAATTGACTTTGATTAGTTAGTATTCAAAATAATTATCTGAACACCTTTGCATGTACGGCCAGTGTCATAAATATATATACAAGAGCTCAAAAATATCTACAACCTCTATGTCACTGACAAAAAGATTGGTGTTTACATATTTTGACTAAATGGCTGTATATATATTAATGATGCTGACTGTACCATGCCAGTATAAGGAAAATATCGAGGTGCGAGTATCGTAAGGCATGGTGTGCAATACGTAACACGTATAGTGCACCATGCCTTATACCTGCACCAGTATTGCATGAACTCGGGCGTGTGTCTAATTAGACATACTTGATTTTTAGGTTTCCGTTTTTCCTTTTTTGAGGTACGGAACCTTAAAAATTAAGTATGTCTAATAGCCATCCATCTATGTACGTATGGTGAATGGTATGGTGCCTTATTGTCCCGAACTAGTATCATACCTCTTATTTTTCTTCTCAGCGTATATATTTGTCCACTACTGGACATATGCCTCTCCCATAGTTTTTCTATGTCGTCCTCGATGCGGCGTGTCTGGTCGAGGTCGGCCCTGCCATCTTAGGAATGGCGGTCTGCCCACGCTTCGACTTCCCGTTCCTACCTCTACTATAACAGTTAATACGTTTTATACACATTATGTTTTATAGTACAACCTGCACTGGTAACATATATCTACTTATAAATAATGGTGCGGGTACGGTAAAGAATGATGTATCATTAAAAGCTGACCAGATGTTTTCAAACCCGCGTGTGGTGTGGTATTTTTCAGATTTAATTTATTTTACTGGCAATAGTTACGTCATTGTCATTTTGACAGTTCCATGTCAACAGTGCAAATATGTCATTATTAGAGTAGAAATAATTGTGATAAATATTCAACAAAATGCTGCAGAAATTTCACGAACATAAAAATCTAAATTGTACAATAATCTTTAAGTTAAGGAAATCGGAATGATTTCAGTTTATTGACATATCGACGCTGTTGAATTTGATGTTGACATGACAGGGTATTTTTTGTCATATGAATCGTAAAAGTCGCGTCCTCATTGCAGGGTGTTTTTTTAAACTCTGGTCAGGCTTTATCTACTGGTGTTGAACTGTTGCGATATTAGTGCGGCTATATTATTGTTATTATACAAAATAATTTTATAGCAAACTTAACAGCTGCACCGATATAGCACCAAAGTCCGGATCTGTAAGTGAGAAGCATACAAAAATTGGTAATTTAGATAAAATAATACTTCACGATACATATACATTCAGTGTACACAGCAATGATACAACATTTTTTAATTTTTTAAACTTTTACAAGGTTAAGAAATTCTGAAGAAGTACTGTTCTCAAACCCCGTACAAGTTTTATAGGCTTCCGTGGTTAAAAGTATATACACGTAAAAGCTTCAAATTATTTATTTTCAATCGTAAAATTCAGACATACAAAAAACACAACAAGCTTAATTAATCAGACTATTCTGGAATTACATGGCCGTCAACTTGGCGTACCTGCCCGTCGTCAGGCTATTTACATTTGTCCGCACCTTTTTGTTACCGTTTTTTGTTAGTGGGGACACATTGGAAAAAAAATCTTACTTGTTCCTACCAGGGACAAATGGGTATGATTTCTTCCCACTTTTCCCCAGTGGGACATTACAAATGGGAAAAAACATCACTTGTCCATTGGGTATTATTATTTTCTATGAAAAGTTAATAAAGTATTCCAATAGCAAATTATTCGCGGCATTCATTCGACGAATCAATTTTTATTTTCTAAGAAATGTCAATAAAGTATTCCAATAGCAAATTATTCGTGGCATTCATTCGACGAATCAATTATTCGCGAATAAACAATCCGCGAATGAATCATCCGCGAATAAAAATAGCGCGAATTAATTATTCGAATAGGTAATTATCTAGATAAAAAATTATTCGAATAATACCCATCTCTGGACATCAAGTTACACAAAAAAACCACACCAAGCTTAATTAATCATACTACTCTAGAATTACATAGTCGTCAACTTGGTGTACCCGTGAAACATAATAAAGCTTCAATTTACTGACGGAGGGTTTCCGAAGGAAATTGAGCCAGCTGCTAATACACCACAAACTAGAATACAAATTGTTTGTTTCAATTGTGCGAAGATCTCAGATATTTGTTGCACGAGCCGGAGGCGGGTAAGTATAAGAGCAACCTAGGATTCCCGACCAAAGAATCACTAGTAAGGGTACCTTGGCATCAGTGGAGTCCGCGTGGTCGTCGCTGGAAACCAATGCGTCTAGGCCTACGGTAATAAACTTAACTTAAAACTCGTTCGCATACGAACGCTAACATACGGATAAACCTAACTAGTTGCGGAACCTATGTCGCAAGATCCGACTTTAAACTGATATAACCGGTATTCTACAAAAAAAAATACAAAATGTGGGGATCGCCCCGTTTTGGTAGCGATCCGAGAGCCACCTTTTGGCAGTAGGGGCGGTGCTCCCCTACCCCAGGGCCTAGGTGAAGATTAAACATCAATACAGAGTTTCGATAATTCTACTTTTACGAAATTTGACTGATTTTAAAAGCTTAAATGACACAATACGATGAAACAATACACACAACAAATAAAACTCAGTACTGATGTTTAACCTGAAGTTAAGTTAAAGAAACAAATTGGTGGTGGGCCCGCATTCACGCTTTTGCAAAATGGTAAGGTTTGGGGTAAGTAAGATGTGTAAACTGTATCACCTACGGGCAACAGATCCGCACAGGTGGGTGTGTTTCTGAATTTCTGCACGTGTTGTATGCATGTAAGTGTGTGATGAGAGAAAAATAAACGAAGAAGGTTGGTGCTAATATGATGGGAAATCCTACCCCAAGGATACGTATGTCGTATGTGATGTGGCTACTGGTTTGGCCACGAGGAATCTTGTGTCTGCGGTAAGACAGGTAAAACAAACAAACTATAAATCGATGCATTGTTGTATAGCTTGCCGTAACAAAATGGACTTAGTCTTCTGCGAATTTGCTCAATACTGTGAAACAAAAGAGGTATAGACTATACATCGATTAAAGGTGCGACCACACCGCTGCTTAAGATACGGTGACGCTACGGAATCGCAGTGACGCATAGTATCCGTACCGTTTTTATCGCATGCCCTCCACACTGCTGCTCAAAATATGCTGACGGTACGGAATCGCAATGACGTGCCGTAAACGTCACGACTTTAACGCAGGCTCTCCATACCGCTGCTCAAAATACGCAGACGCAACGTGTACGCGTGACGTGCCCCATACGAAATATTTTTGACGCGAACCTTCCAAACCGTATTTCAAGCAGCGGTGTGGAGAGCATGCGGTAAAGTCGTAACGTTTACGGCACGTCACTGCGATTTCGTATCGTCAGCGTATTTTGAGCAGCGGTGTGGTGGGCATGCGATAAAAACGGTAAGGATACGATGCGTCACTGCGATTCCGTAACGTCGCCGTATTTTAAACAGCGGTGTCGTTGCACCTTTATATACTTTGTGTGTATTATCCGTCTCACCTTAAATACAGCATCGTTCTATAATGCATTGTGATTTAGAATGAAATAATCGAAGATTTTCTACAAGAACTTGTACGGCTTTACGCGGTATTATCGGGTTAGCATATAGAGTGGAGACGAGACTTGCAGCATGGTGACCAAGAGATTTTCGTCTCTTTGAGTTGGTAGAGATTGTATTGCATTTGCTGTTTCGTAAGTTTCTTTGCTTGACGTTGAAGGTAAATTTGAGATATTGGCTTCTGTGTCTGTATCAATCGCATTGTTACTATTTGGATGAGGCAAGACTGACAATGATGACTGGTGGTCTCTAACTAAGTGCTTTTTGAAAGATGAAGAGGAAATATAATGACGATAACACCCTTGTTCACCACACCGAAATCCGGAAAATCCTACCGTTAATTTACAGAAATTTCGCACATGAGTTATAAGTAAATTCGTAGACGCATTGGCTTTTTTGCAATAGTAACACGTGAACATTTTTAAAGTATTAACTCTAGATCCGTTAAAAGAGTATTCACAGCCTGCGTGGGCCTGTCAAATTTAGTTTTAATATCGTAGAAACCCAATTGAATAAAAAGCCATATGTCTCCAGCTTCCTCCGGGTAACAAGCTCCTGTCGACTGAAATATTTTAAATGCACAGTCTACTGCTGTTAGTAACTTGTTAAAACTATACAATGTGTCGTTTATAACTACATAAGCTACTTTTACCTCAATAACGTTAGGGCCAACAAAGATAACGAAGGGTTGAACTGTGCGGCCTAGCCTCTGCAGGTTCTCCTTTTTTTCAATGATATTGTTGGTTACGTCGGCTTCAGAAGCAGCTTGCGATATATAGCCGTCGCATAGCTCTGCTCTGGATGGCTTCCACGCTGGCTTTCCTTTTATTTTCCGTGCAGGTAAAATGTTGATGACATAAGCCAGCAACATCAAAGCAACATTGCTTGATGTCTCTGGTTCAGCTTCTGTATTCAAAGAAAAAAAGTTGCAGTTAATTTTTGAGACTAATTTTATGAAGGTTTAATAATAAGAACTAATATTTAAAAAAAAAACTTCGTACCGTTAATCAGTGCAATTATATTTGCTATTTTTCTTCTCGTGTCTTGGTCTCTAATTTTTCGCAATTTTAATGAAGCATATTTTATAATTTCTTCATTTTTGAGGGTGACAGAAGAAAATAGTTTGTTTTCCTTTCCCGGATACAGACCATTGAAATCGTTTATTAGCTGAAAAAAAAATACAATAAATGTACGTTCCTCTGGTGAGAAATGGTGGCAGGACCTTATGCAAGGTCCGCCCAGATCGCTACCACATAGCTTATTGGGTTGTTAAGAATAGCTTGTCTCTTTTACTTTAGTTCTGCAATGACGGCCGCGCGCGAGTGATACTTTTGCTGTTGCAAGTGTCTAGACTCTAGCTAGAGTCTGTGCGGAAAGAGAAAAATCGTGCCAGGAACGGGAACTAACATTATAAATTTTACATGGCAATCGAAATATAGACACTTGTCTAATAAATAATAAACAAACTTCTGTCATTTACATATCATTGCATTGCTTACGTTTATATACAAAAACCACAAGGATTGTGTAAAAAAAATAAGGCTGCGGTATATGCTTACCAAGGTATAGCCTTGTGATTGTTTCAAGGCTGGGAAATCCTTGAAGTAATCCGCTATTTCACCTTTTCCACATTGGATGCGGTTTAGGCGGTGATCTGCAGTTTCTTCCCACTTTTCTTCAACAGATTTCCATGGATCAACATTGTTTTTCAGCCACAGTAATGTTTCTTCATAGACAATACCTGTAATTTATAAGTGTATGGTGGGATGAGTTAACAAGAGGAAGGACAGAGTGAGATGACAGCAGTCGAGCTGTCAAGCGTCAAATGTTTATCACAGCACACAGAAATGGTGTTCAATCTATATATATATATATTCAGTCTATGATGCGCCAAACCCGAGATCCAGTAAGGATCCCCAGCGTCCAGCATGAGCTCCAGATTTTGATACCGGTACCATCTGCTCATCAGTACAAGTCGAATGAGCCCAAACAGCATGATTCTATGATGCGCCAAACCCGAGATCCAGTAGGGATCCCCAGGGTCCAGCATGAGCTCCAGATTTTGATACCGGTACCATCTGCTCATCAGTACAAGTCGAATGAGCCCAAACAGCGTGAGTCTATGATGCGCCAAACCCGAAATCCAGTAGGGTTCCCCAGGGTCCAGCATGAGCTCCAGATTTTGATCCCGGTACCATCTGCTCATCAGTACAAGTCGAATGAGCCCAAACAGCATGAGTCTATGATGCGCCAAACCCGAGATCCATTAGGGATCCCCAGGGTCCAGCATGAGCTCCAGATTTTGATACCGGTACCATCTGCTCATCAGTACAAGTCGAATGAGCCCAAACAGCATGAGTCTATGATGCGCCAAACCCGAGATCCAGTAGGGATCCCCAGGGTCCAGCATGAACTCCAGATTTTGATCCCGGTACCATCTGCTCTTCAGTACAAGTCGAATGAGCCCAAACAGCATGAGTCTATGATGCGCCAAACCCGAGATCCAGTAGGGATCCCCAGGGTCCAGCATGAGCTCCAGATTTTGATACCGGTACCATCTGCTCATCAGTACAAGTCGAATGAGCCCAAACAGCATGAGTCTATGATGCACCAAACCCGAGATCCAGTAGGGATCCCCAGGGTCCAGCATGACTTCCATCTTAGGATACCGGTCCCATTGCTTATTAATACAAGTCCCCGAGTCCAGAGTCAAAATCGAAACAAAAATCATAACCTCGTAGCTTAACCTAAATTCGCGTTTAGTTAGGTAAATTATTAATGTCAATTACCAATTCACTCTACACTAAAAATTAAATTAATGTTTCAATTTTTGAGAAAGACTAAAAATTAAATATCTTCAATTATTAGTTATTCGCAAAGAACGTTACAATTAATTAATTAATTTCAATTCTAATTGAAATCAATTTGCACTAAACTATTAGTGTTCAATTTTAACTAACGTGTTTCAATCTTCAATTTTTAATTTTCAATTACACTAACGTTCGGCCAACACTGATGTCAGCTACATGCTCCTTAACCCGTGTAGCTATTGGACTAAGAGCTGGCCACGTCAGATATGACACAATAATGAGAGTAATTAAACCTATCTAGTTAGATTGCTTTACCATCCTTATTGCTAGATCCAGATGCCCTGGCAGCTTTTAATGGGTGGAGGTCAGAGTGACAGACCAACAAAGTTTTTCAGGTGAAAAAAGGTAATACCAAAATAGGTATAAACTGCTGAAATTATTTAATTTATCTCTATAAATGAAATAATGTTCTAATATTAAAATATAGGCCCCGTCCTCTGACAGGGCCTATATTTTAATATTAGAACAAAAAGCATTGTGTATTATTGCGGAAACAAAAACTATAGGCGATTAACTATAAATTGCATTATACATTATTTGGCACTACTTTCCCCCAATAGAAACTTCTGGCTATGGGCATTTTTATTTTAACTTGTACTTTAAAGCATGACTTAAGTCGTGTTTCAGTTACGTCTGACCGTGACATTCCTGACAAAATATATAGGATTTGACATTGACCGTCAGTTTTGTGACGATTGCTAACCGGCCCTTAATGGTACACAGTTAAGTGAAAATGCCCCATGATATAATCTAATTAATTACATAATTTCCCATAATCAATCCCAGGCATCAAACCCAGAACTCTAGGATTTGTTTTCTTCAAGTTATTTGCATTCTTTGACCTCCACCACTTAACAGCTGCCAGATGTCCGGATCTAGAAATAAGCACAGTATAGCAAACTAACTGGAGGGGTTTATTTGCTCTCATTATTGTGTCATGTCTGACATGGCTAGCTCTCCGTCTATATGCTACACTGTTTGGTCAATATATGAAAGACCACACTCACAGTCAGTCTTTATTGGTAAAGTTAATACAATTTACAGGTAAAATGATATAATTATTAATTAAGTACATTCGGCAATTTTGTACATTTTGCACCATGACAATATTGTATCCGTGTTTTTTCCCAACAGGATATACATTAAAATAAATAGTAAATTGTAATCACAAATTGTGTATTGTAAAAGCAGTAACAGACAATTGAAATTGGTACGGGCCGGACAACGGATTGGGTTCGCTCTGAACCATCTGTCAGTCTGCAAAACCGGTTTAAAATAACTTGTATGTATATTCATAGGTAGCCTGTCAATACAATTAAATTAGTTACGTTTTGTTATCAAACTGACTAATGTTATGTTATGATTATGAATAACTCACTGTGTTATTAGCTGCAGTAGAACAGTCTGTGGAGATTTTTGCATAATCACCGTCACCTACATCAGTGTCCCGTACAGCGTTTTGAGTCGAGTCGTTTGGCTCAGTATTCTTAATTTCAAGATTTTCAAGGTTCTAGAAAAATAATTTAAAAGCTTTATTACAAAGTATACAGTTAGCAGCAGAAGTCCCTACACTCGAACAAGTTCAAAATGATCTACACACACACACACACACACACACACATCCGGACCTGGGTATGTCCTTAAACTACGCCAAAAAGAGAGGTATGGGCACTGCGAATGGCATCTCGCTAAGTGTGGTAGGGCACGTTCAGCGAATGTCATCGCTCAAATCTGGAGCAGAACCCGACTGGGGAAGTACCTCCACCTTACAGAAAACCACAGCCAAATAGCACTAGACCCTACTCATAGTGTTGTGTTCCTGCTGGTGAGTAAGGTTTCCAAAGAGCTCAAAGAGGACCCAGTGTGTTGACGATGAGGGACCTTCTTGTTCCTTTAGTCGTCAACAGTGAATCCTCCTTTTTGCAAAGGGTCGGCAACGCGCATGCGACTCCTTTGGAGTTGCAGGCGTCCATAGGTTACGGTAGCTGCTTACCATCAGGCGAGCCGTATGCTTGTTTACCACCGTCAGGTATAAAAAAAGATATAGCGTTACTTTGCAGAGGTTCATGACATAAACATGAAGAAATATGTTTGCCGGTCGGTCTATTACCTAAACACAAGAGGTACAAAAAACAAGTACTTACATTCCTCTCTTTGTCGGTCGCTCTTTGTCGTTGTTGTAGTTGGAGCCAATTTCTAAATTTTATTCTGGGGCCAACCTTTGGAAACAGTTCCTTTAATTCTTCATCGGTTAACAGAATGGCAGTTTCTATTGAGTATATAAGGTTGTCTGAAAAAAAGACAATACCCAGTTTATAAATGAACTAAATTATGATGCAACATATTTCAAGGAATCTTGGACACAAAGATAGATCTGTCTGTGAGAAGAATTTATAATCATTACCTACTTATGTTTCTATTCTATCTTTAAGCTTGATTCACACAGAGCGCGGGCGCGGGCGGGCGCGTGACCGAGCGGGCCCGCGACGCTTTTGTATTCAGTAGTTTTATATGACCACCTTCACACACGCAGCGGGCGCGGGCGGTTGCTTGTTCGCAAAAAAGCGACCGCCCGCGCCCGCTGCGTGTGTGAAGGTGGTCATATAAAACTACTGAATACAAAAGCGTCGCGGGCCCGCTCGGTCACGCGCCCGCCCGCGCCCTGTGTGAATCAAGCTTTAAAATATGGCTTCCATCAAATTTATGATGATTTCGCCAATGTCGAGTTTCCTTGAAAAGCTGTACAGTGTTAGCTTAATACAAATCGCCAAGTGATTTGAAGCTAACGCCCCGGGGACTATCGGGTGGTGTCAAAAGACTGGTTATGCGCGTTTCAAGATGAATTCTTCATTAGCTGCACACTGCTACGTTAGTTCACTGCATAATAAGCTAACAATATTAAACATTAAACAACTAAATGAGCAAAAAATAAAGGATTAATCTAGAACACGACCGCCATTTTCTCTAGATACGCCGGAAGTCCCCAAGTACTTAAGTTTTCACACAATCGACATAAAACTGACAGACAACCAATGGCTTACCTTCAAGAAATGGGACTACATCACTTAATCCCTCCGCGTTTAAAATTTCCGAAAGTTCCATGGAATCCATGGCCACGGGTAACTTTATTAACCAAACTTTGCTCAGGCTGCGTCGTCCAAAGAGAATATAACCACTACGCGTCGTCACTGGGCTGTCACGGGCACACAGAGAAGAGCGTTTTTTTGTTTGGGCAGTAAGCAGTGTTGCCAACTCCGAATTTCATTTACCATGTTTTGAATTATACACAATCATACTCTTAGTACATAAATTATTTTTTTAATTACAAAAATATGTTAGATACATTTCCCGATGTCTTATTGAGCTTAAATTCAGTATGTTAATGTACTCGTACTTATGTTATATGTTGCCGAGCTGATTTGATGACGGAATCGGAACCCAAATGTAGTTCTAAATTACACAAGAGAAATCCCATCGTGCTTGAGCTTATAAGAGTCGTCTTGTAAAAGATGACTGAACAATAAAAAAATAACTTTAAAAAAAGGGAACCGCCTTCAGAAAACCAACCCACTGAAAAGCACAAAAAAAAAAATTCTCAAACATGCAATGAAATATTCTCTTAACGTTCCTTATAATAGACTCGGAAGTATCCTTTTTCGGGCGCAGCATCTCGAGGCGGCCTGAAATGGGATTTCATACAACTTTTCAGGCCTAGGCCTGCAAAGTAACTTTTTTTTTTTGCTTCAACGTCCAACGTCATCCAGACAGCGTCAAAGATGGCGGGAGGTTTTATGAACAGCTGATTTTAACTTTTAAATTTTTACTTCATGGTCGCTTTTTAGATTGAATAAAACATTGGCCTTTTGGTTTTTTATTTTATTTTATTTCATTGCATGTTTGAGAAAAGCACTATACATGCCTCGGTCACTTTTAGAAGGTCACTTTTACATTTCGTTCTTACACTACTGTCCCGCTCCAAAGTTTGGCACCGATTTCAAAACCCTCATAGGGACTGATCTAGATCTGTTCTTCTGTACACTGGGTGAATTTACAAGGATGGCTTTGTTTAAATTTTGTTATTGTAAATAATTAGTTATACGTTGTTGTGCAAAATTATCGCATTGGGTCTAGCCTGTAATGATAATTGTATGTATGAAAAAAAAACTTAATAAATACCGAGATAATTATTAATTTTCTTACTATCAGGTAATAACGAATAATACTTTTTGGCAGAAATTTTCTTTATGGGGTAGGGACTAGATAAGGATAGGGGTGGGTATATAAAATCAAATTTGTGCTTTTCAGTGGGTTGGTTTTTTGAAGGCGGTTCTATTTTTATAAGCTTTTTATTTATTCGTTCATTTTAGTGATAGGTACCTACCTACTTCATTTATTTATCTGTCAGAAGTAGTCGTATCCGCAAAGCATATAAGTCATTTTTGGTCAAGGTATTCACATTTATAACAAGTTACCCGTCGATGCTTTAAATTTATCATTTCCCGCTCTTAAGAAATATTCGAAAAAAAGTTTAATGTCAAAGGGTTATTACAGGGTCGTGGACTATATGACGGACAAAGATGCATGGCCCAAACCAGAAAATACTACAAAATCATCTAACATTTAGAGGACACAGTTCAGATAGGAAAGCATATCAAACGTTTTGTGAAGCAATCAGATTTGGATTTTAATATTATTATTTTATTTTAATTAAACAATACGTACATTGTATGTCTCTCAAGCTGTTTTGATATGCCTTCTTATAGAACTACGCATTATTGTGTATCTTTAAGATGTAATATTACTGTATTACTGTTTTGAAAAAATAAGTCCCGCCGAGTTTCTTGCCGGTCATAAATAATTCTTCTCGGGTCAGAGGTGTAGGGTTAGAACCGGAGGTAGTTTTTTTTTTCTCTCTGACGTTCATAAGTGCATTGTAATGTGCCTAAATTGAAGAATAAATATCTTTTATCTTTTTTTTTATCTTTTTCTGTTAAGGTAACTCCATACAATTTTTAACCCCTCATTTCACCCCCTTAGGTGATAATAAAAACTACCCTGTGTCCTTCCCCGTGACTCAAACTGTCTCTAACCAAATTTCATCTAAATCGATTCAGCGGTTTAGGCGTGAAGAGGTAACAGACAAACATACACGCATTTATAATATTAAATAACCTTCTTTTTTTTTGAAGCCGGTGTCAAGTGCAGTGGTTAAAAAGTAAAATTTAAAAAAAAATTGTTCCTGGACAATTTTTCTGCGTGGAATCGCACGGCCCCTGTATCTTCGTTGTGGATGAATTTCAAGATATCTGAAATTTCAGTTACCAAGAGTACTTACTGACCCTACCTAGAGGTAGACCCCCATAACAATTTGGGGCCCAAAATGTAAGTTTTATTAGGTAGTATTAAGCATTATTATGTATGGCCCCTCGATTCTTATATTCCAATAAAATCCAGCGGTCGGCTACTAAAATGCATAATTTTTTTATTACGTTAGAAAGCAGCCAGGTAGTCGCAATCTGTATCTTACAGACTTATTTTGTTTCGCTTATATTTTTACTCAACTAAAGTGGTTGCCCACTTGATTGTAAAAAACGAGGAAACACAAACACGCTAAATACATTTATGAAGTACCTAATGACCACCAAACAATATCACTTTAATGTGATGGCAACCCCAAATGCGTTAAATGCGCACTACGGCGTAAGTAAGCCGCTACAGTAGAATGTTTGCGGTTACTTATTTTACGTACTTAGAGCGTTAATTGCGCAGCTATGTATACGGCTTATATATACGTAGAGCGGCTGTTTTTTTCGGTTCCAGGGTATCTTTTAAGTAATGCGACTTCTGAAAGTGTTCGGGATATCTATACGTCGAGGTACCTACCTACTAAACATATTGTAATTTACCGGGTGATCTCATTTTCATGGTTCCTCATTTTACTAAATATTAACAATAACATTCATTAGCATAATACACATGTTTTTTTTACTGTATTCTATATAATATTATCCGAACAACATATGTTTATTAAATTTATTGTTTTAGGGTTCCGTACCTCGAAAGGAAAAAACGGAACCCTTATAGGATCACTTTGTTGTCCGTCTGTCTGTCAAGACCCTTTTTCTCAGGAACGCATCAAGCTGAAATTTATATCAAATACTCAGGTCTACTGTCCCTTGGAGCTGTGAAAAAATCAAACTTCTAAGCCAACTCAATCAAAAGATACAGCCGTTTATGCAGCAAATTTTCGAAACTCGCAAGGGAATCAAAACCTACAGGGTACTTCCCGTGAACTCAGAATCTTGAAATTTGGTACGAAGCAACGTCTTATAGCACAGATAAAGGAAAAATTGCGAAAACCGTAATTTTTTAGTTACATCATACAGGGTGAAATTTAAGTCGTGAATCGTAATATGTTTTTCTAACTCCATGCAACAAGCAATTTAATACTCTTACTAAAATCAGACAACATTTTTTTCATAAATTTATTTATTTTTTGTCACTTATTTTTCTTTAAGCAGTGGATTTAGGATATTACAACAACGGCTTATTAAGATATTTAAATTAGTAAATTGAATTGCCTCTTTGAATCGGAACTGTCATAGACATCAAATTTGTCATATAATAAAAATATTTTGAATAATTTTAAAGTTACTACCCTTATATATACTCTAAACAATTTGAACTGAACTCATCCACTTAGTGTCTTATCTTTTGTGTGTAAACCGCAGGCGCGCGTGCCACTATGAAAAAAATGGTTTGGCCACATGTTAGCGTTTATTGAATTTCTACTATATGGACCACGCAATAAGATTCAATATGAACTAATACGAAAAAAGCTCTAAGTTCTATACGGTTGCACCCAGTACAAGCGATTCAAATGCTCTAGAACCAGCGTAACTCGACACCGAGATCCGAAA
The DNA here is from genome assembly GCA_947086415.1 of Pammene aurita. Classification (NCBI taxonomy): domain Eukaryota; kingdom Metazoa; phylum Arthropoda; class Insecta; order Lepidoptera; family Tortricidae; genus Pammene; species Pammene aurita. The sequence goes on along the minus strand of OX352301.1, from coordinate 35,042,796 downwards.
CAAATGTGCGTAATTGGAGATCGCGCTTGCACTGGTATTCCGAGCGCACGGCTAGTTAGCGATTATGAGGCAATTGTAATTTTCCCGAACGGGCAGGTAAAACAGGGTTGGATTCTGATTAAAACATTTAGAGAATAACTCAATTCAAATATAAATAATACGAATCTACATTATAGTTGTGCTTGTTATCATAATTCAAATGTGTTGTAGAAGAATATAAAAATATGTATATTTATAGTACATATTAGTCAACAAAAATAATCATATTAATCTTTTCATCATATTAATTTCATTTTTTTTTCTAAATTAATTACGTGCCTACAACTATTCCTCGAATGAGGGTTTGTCATGTTTATTACATTTCTTAACAGATTTACAAACGTTTAAAAAGAAAATAAATAAATAACATAAAATGCAAATGTCAGAAGGAAAATTTAAACTATTATTTTTTTAATAAATCTTTTATACTATACTATAATAAAATATTCGTCTTCTATACTATAATAGGCTTTAGAAATAAGTTTACGTTTTACATAATTTTTTAATTTATTGAATGGTAATTTGGTAATTTATGTTGGAAGCTTGTTATAAAACCTTAGAGTGGTGGGCACTGCCAGTTTATACTTATTTCTAGTATTAAAATTATGAATATCACAGTTCTTTCTAAAATTAACAATGTTTCTATATACACAATATTTTCATAGATATATTGACTATGCACTGTCATTATATTAATGTCCTTAAACATATCTCTAACTGAGGCTCTATATTCTCTTAATAATAAATTATTTCAACATTGCTTTCTTAATTTTATACAATACGATAGTAATAAAAATACTTTAAAGGAAAAAATAACACTTCACACGTCTTTCATTTAGACATAACAGATGTGTCGCCAGGGTCGTTCTCTCATTGTTGTAATTGATAAACACGTGGTATACGTACCTGTTTATTTCTGAATGTTATCTACCGTAATTTTCCCTTACCTATACCTAACCTTAATCATGAAAGAGGGAGCGAGATACTAATAAAAAAAATCTACCTGGTCTGTTATCAATTTCTGAGACACATTTGGTTATGACAGTTTTGAGTCTAGTGTTTATTCTTGTTGACTAATATGTAAAAATCGAGCGAAGATACGAGTTTTACACAGTAACCGAACGCTTCTAGGTACCACCGGCGCGTGCACGTGCGCGGCCGCAATGAACAATATTGATACTTTAGGCGCTCTTGCGTAATATCAGAAATTTTGTTAGGTAAAATAAAACTAAAGGTAAATCTAGTAACCATTTAATACACCATGTTATTTATTATAACGTATTATGCACTAAAGCTATATCTATACATACGTTGCTGTTTTTATTTGGTTTTCTTACGCTATGGATTTTTTTTTCTTTTTACTGCGCCCAACGCACGCTTTTTGTTGTAACCAACCATAATGAAACCTAGAATAGTAACACTATTATTTAGTAAAAAATATGAAGCGTCTTATCAATAAAAAGCCACAAAGATTAGTTTAAGTTTTAAACATATTTTGTATGCAGCGTGATTTGAGTGCTGTTAGTAGGATTCTGCAGAAACAATGCTGCAACGGACAAAGAAATGGAAAAATAAGTATGGTCCTGTTGTAGTTTTGCGTAAACACACAAACAAGGATTCGAGTAGCTCAATACTATAGTTGTAGATTATTTTAAAGGCAAGTTCATGGACTATGCCTTGAAATATTAGTGTTATATATGCGTTGTATTGCACGGCTGTGTACTTGCATATCAAGCAAAGTCTTCGATGATATCTGCATTCTAAAGGCTTCCAGCTAAAAACCACCTGTGACAAAAATATCATGGCAATAAGGTCGTGTAGGGTCATATGTATGTTTTAATATTGTAAGGCTGGATTGACACTAAACTTGTAAGTTTCGTTTTTGTAAGGGACGAAGCTATTTTGTACAATGAGAAAACAATATCTGTCTCTCATTCTGACCTACAACAGCGTCCCTTCGTAGGTAAACAAAACTTAGAAGTTTAAATCTGGCTTAAGAACAACATTAAAACACTCGTATACAATTAAACTAATTAAAAATTACCTAGTGAAACATCCAAATGAAACATGAGGATATGTTGTGTGTTAGACCAAGCTGTGGGGCATTTTATAGGGCTTTATAATATTAATACAGACTAGACATTCCAATGGGCTTAGGACCTTTCGTAACTTTTTGACTAACGCCGATTGACATTTACAGATTAAAGTAAATTCAATGTTTATTTTGATGTCAATCAATCAGTTTTCTACCAGTTATCAAACACAATAGTCCAGTTTAAGACACTTGAAAAGTCACAAATGAATAATTACGATTTCCATACAGTTTCGCATAGTAAATGTTTGAAGAACGCATTTTTTTATTTGTGGCTTTTCTCAATAGAAATCCCTAAAAGGGCAATCCCTAAACTGCGTTGGCAAGTAAAAGACTTTTGAAAGCATTAATTTTTAATATTTTATAACTGGTATTTTTCCTCGCGGTGTTGTAGTGAAAAATGTTGAATTATGCTCGGCAGCAAAGTTCGCTCGTGGCTATATTTTGGTATCTTTTGCTGACTCGGATCTCAATATAAGCACGCGAGGTTAAACAACAACTTTGCTCCTTTGTGTAATAAATAACTATTTTCACATCACCTATTCGTACACCGGCTTTTTCTTCCCTGCTAGGAGGGAACCCAGTGGCGCTTTTCTGTCATAGGACATTAGTTTTTTTTTTCAGCCAGTCCGTCATTACAAAAAAATCTTATTAAATTAATCGATTAATTACAACCAGGAAGCACACTAAGGACATATAAAGTTAAAATAAATATGTTTCTACTAAAATATTTTTTATTTTCCTCTAAGGTGGTGTTGAAAGCAGTATGTGTCACATAGAAGCAAAACTATTTTCACCTTGGGCTTTAACACTTGAACCCCTCACTACACTCAGTAGTCTGCTTTAGAATCCCTTGCTACGCTCGGGATTCTATGATGGACTCAGTCGCATGTTTTGGGTTTTACTATACGCCCTCACCGTAAATATTTCATTTTCTCCCTTGTTACACAATCTACTACTTATTGATTTCTGTTCGAAACGGGTTCAATTGGCATAAAAAATATAATGCAATTTACTCGCTCACGTACATTTTTCATAAATTTGTATGTTGATCGCCCTTACGCCAATTAAAATGTAGCTTCGTGAGATCTAGTATCTGCCCTCTCTGGCCGATTTGGAAAATTCACCCTGTATTCCTATACAGGACCGTTCAACTATTCTTACACCGTTTGTGTATGTTTCTGTTTGGCTAAGTTAGGTTCTAACTCAAAAATTATATGAAAATCGCAAAATATTTAATAAAAATTAACGTACGTACGTAACGTACCTAAGATCAAGACTATTTGGAGTGGAGCGCGTTATATTTACGAGGCGAATAAGGTAAATGATATAATTTCATAACAATTACGAAATAACTTAATAAAAATTTACCTACCAAGTGTTCCAAAGGTCCCCAGATGTCAACGACTGGGTGATAAAAAAATTTTCCCAATTTACGGGTGCCTTTGCACTTTTCGAATTCACGCTAGCGTTCTAGCGGGGAGCGACACACGTCCTGCCTCCGTGAGCTCAGCGAGCGGACTAAATTGCCCGGCCTTGCTTCGTATAATTAATTGTAAGTTTATAGTTAATTTGAAGTGCTCTATTTACGAATATTTACTATCAAGTGGTATATATATTTTACATTATTTAGGTTCATAATAAGCGGAAGTTTATGTTTGTATTAATTTTTTTAATAAATAATCATGTATGTAGTCAGAAACCGCGGTTATTCTTTGTGTATTTTTTCCGAAAGTTGACTGATTTAAATATTTTTTTTCTGAGTAATTTTGTATGACATTGGTAGATTTTTTTATATTTATTCCATAGAAGACTATAAACTCAATATTACAAAAAAAAACTGTAGCAATACGACATCAATAAAATCCCCAAATTGATATCTGTCCGAACCTCCCCGAGCTAAAATTGGTAAAACACTTGTTGGGAATAGGTCAATTATTCAAAATACAATAATAAAGTAGATAATTTTTTGTATTTATACAGTCCCTATTGAAATGATCTTTCAATTTATGCTTAAAAATTTGTTGATTTAGTACTCTTTAATGGCTAAATCATATCAAATAGTTGAGCGAAATTGTAAAAAGACTTTACCGGACTCTTAAAATAGTTGATTATTTATATGTCTGATTATAATTTTAACATACCCAACATTTATTAAAATCTATTATATATGTATATATATTTCATATATTAAATATTTGTAAATCGTACATCCACCCAAATGTTTTAATCAGACTCCAACCCTGTTTTACCTGCCCGTTCGGGAAAATTACAATTGCCTCCTAATGAGGGTTTCCGCGATTGAGATTTTCACTAGATGGCAGCACCGTGACGACAGGTCTTTTTGGCAGTAGCTGTCAAAATCCACCAATCAAAAATTATATGGTTAAACATGATTGGTGGATTGTGACAGCTAGACCTGTCGCCACGGCGCTGCCATCTAGTGAAAAACTCGATCGCGGAAACCCTCATTGCTAACTAGCCGTGCGCTCGGAATACCAGTGCAAGCGCAATCCCAATTACGCACATTTGTTTCGGATCTCGGTGTCGAGTTACGCTGGTTCTATAGCATTTGAATCGCTTGTACTGGGTGCAACCGTATAGAACTTAGAGCTTTTTTCGTATTAGTTCATATTGAATCTTATTGCGTGGTCCATATAGTAGAAATTCAATAAACGATAAGATGTGGCCAAACCATTTTTTTCATAGTGGCACGCGCGCCTGCGGTTTACACACAAAAGATAAGACACTAAGTGGATGAGTTCAGTTCAAATTGTTTAGAGTATACCTACAGGTTTGTACGGAACCCTCGGTGCGCGGGTCCGACTCGCACTTGGCCGGTTTTTTTATTTAGGATATTACAACGGCTTATTAAGATATTTAAATAAGTAAATTGAATTGCCTCTTTGAATCGGAACTGTAATTGAAATCAAATTTATCATATAATAAAAATATTTTTAATAATTTTAAAGTTACTACCCCTTTTGTCCGAGGAGTCACTGACAGGATTGGCAACATCTTGAAACGTGCTTCTATAAAAACTTACTTTAACCCTTAATTGGTTACTAGGAGTATATTTCCCGTCCATATTTTTGGATGCTCTAATCGCTCTGAAGGTAGCTAGATCCCACCTTATGTCAAATATAAAAAAAAACATTAGTGTGTAGGTGCCCAAAATTAAAACTGTGAAACGAAACGCAAAGGTTTTTTTTTATGTGCCATGTCAAAGTGACAACGTCAGTTGGTGACATCGACCATGGGCGATTTGCACGGAATATTTTGAAGAAAAATCACAATGTCGCATAAAAATCCGGTAAGATTTTATGAAACTGTGTTTTCGATAGATTTTGAGTTGCTTTATGTAATTGTTATGATAATTTGGTGATGACTGCAGTATTACTATGTTTTATTGATGTTTAAAATGTGTGGGCAATATAGTACTTCTGACCGTACTGGATTGTCTTTTTGTTACATGTGGGTGTTGAAATCCCTGTGACCAATAAGGAATTATTAGTTTTCATACTAGTTGTATAATTTTCAACATATTATTTACTTTATGCTTACAGAACCAGAAAACTCTTGATTTCTCGAGAAGAGATCACGCTGATGCAGCGATAAGTATGCTATTGAGCTCCTCAGGGAGCGAGGAGTCGGAGGACTGAAGACAGTTGGACCAACGCTAAATTGGATCAAATACAAAATGCATATACAGAGGATGACAACTTGTTTGGTAAGTGATTCATCATCATTCTCCGAGCGTTTGTCCCTGTTTTTTACCACGGCTCATTGAAACTGGGGTCCCCTTGACAACTTAATCCCATGAATTGGTGTGGGAATAGTTTTTTCTGAAAGTGACTGCCAATTACCCTTCCATCCTAGAGGGGAAACTAAAGCCTTATTAGGGTTAGGTCCGGTTTCCTTATGATGTGTTAGTTAGTCTGTTAGTTTTATGAAAATTGCAGTTACTGTTTATATATTAGTATGTACTTAATATGAACAATTTTTGCAGGTGATCACATGGATTTCAACGAAGATGCCCCTGCTTGGCAAATATAGGAGATGCCGTTTCTGCAGCACACGAGCTAAGGAGCAGCGATCCAAATTTTCTTGCGGGAAATGCCTTGTTCCCTTATGTGCTGCTCCATGTTTTGAGAGATTTCACTCACGGACTTCTGGCCCCATTGAATAGTATATACTTACTCGGAGGAAACCGGGTGCCAATAGCGGTCGGAGGGATTATATTTCCCATGTATTTTTTTTTATAGAAAAATAAGTAATTTATAAAATTTAAGTATGGTGTTTCATTCTCCTACATGAATAAAAAAATATACATTTCATTTAAATACTCTAATATAAACTCTCACGCCATGCCTTATTAAGGGTTAAGCCAATGAAGAAGATGTCACAGTTCCTGAGGTCAGTGAAGTCGGCTACTCCTCTACAGAGTGCAGGGGTCTATAGGCTGGAATGTGAATGTGGTCTATCATATGTAGGCCAGACTAAGCGGAGCATCTCTACTCGGGTAAAGGAACATATAGCCGATGTAAAGCATCGTCGACCAAGGTCAGCAGTCTGTGAGCATGTCATGGATAGGCCCAACCACTCAGTTAAATTTGACAAACCGCAAGTCCTCGTCAAGGAGAAATGATACATTCCCCGGATGTTGCGAGAGGCAATCGAGATTAAAAAATATCCAAATTTCAACAGAGAGGATGGTTTTTCGGTACCACCAGCTTGGGATCCAGTTATTCATTTGGTTAAGGAGCAAACTAGACATAGGACTGTGAGACCATAATGGTGGACAGTGTGGACACTAATAATAATTTAATACTAGTTTTAAAAATAAAAATAAAAATAATAATTAATAATAATAAAATAATTTGTTTTGTAATAATAAATAATTTGTTTTTATAAAGGCCCCTCTGGCATGTGCAAACACTAAATTTGTTTAATATTTAATATATGGGTAGGTTTGCATATTGTGATAGTTTTTGAACGGAGGTAATTGTACATTTTTCCTCAGTCGACCCGTTGACCACGAACGCTGTAAAGTGTTCGAAACGTCGGGATGTAATTTAAGCTCAGTACACGCGATAAAATCCGTTTTTAATTGTTTTATTTCATGAATAACTATCGCGGCAACCGAAGACAATATTACTACCCCTACATACCTACAGGTTTGTACGGAACCCTCGGTGCGAGAGTCCGACTATTACGCAAGAGTGAGTCGGTTCGAACCCGGCCCTGCAGAATTTCTTTTTTATGTTATTGTATACTATATTATTACTCGACGAACAAGATTTATAATCGACTGCCGACAGACGAAACGGTACCGTTTTACGGGTTCTGTATAGCCAGATAGATATTGACATCGTGTCGACGTGTCGTAAATTAAATAATTTTGAATGTAATTAATAATTATGTAGTACTTAATACATGTATTGTATTTTCCCAATATTATTAAAAGAAAACGCCATCTATCGGAAAATTTCAACACTTCAGTAATCGGTTTGTACATCGATAACGTCATTGCGAACCCGTCTAGTAGTTAGTTCAAATGGAAACATATAGATGGCGTAATGAAACCTACATAGGTAACCAATGGATAAATGGCTTCAGTTCATTGATTTGATTTGACAGGACAATATTAAGTTTTAACGTTTTGCAGATTGTGTATTGATTGTGTATGTAGTCTATTACGAGTATTCCGACAATTCCGCTGTATTAAGTAAATAGACGGCATACGTACCTATGCTTTCGTAACCGGAACGCGTGTGAAATGATGTCAACAAGACTAATTTACTGTTACGAAGGATAAACAATCCGATTACTTAAATTAAGTATAAAGTAGCCAGGTATGTACGGAACGTAGTCAGTAAGTAAACGGAGTTCGTAAAATGAGCCAGGATACGTATAACTGATGATGTAAGCGACTACTCTTAAATTATGTACGTAATCGGGTATATTATTTAATGAGACGGAGTCAGTACAATGATTTGGCAACCAGTTACTGTTGTAAAGAGCCTGGATACTGAAATAATGCGGCTCTACAACTTCGTACGTATAGCGCATACATATTTTCTGTTGCGGGTTAAGTAAATTACGTATGCTGCTCTTTGCGGCATCAATAAGTCGCATACGTAAATGTTAAGAGTGCGCCACAGTAATTTCATGATGCGGCTTACGTTATAAAGATGCTACGTACCGAACACAGTCAGTAAGTAAACGGAGTTCGTAAAATGAGCCAGGATACGTAAATGATTATGTAGGCGGTGACATTATTAATTATCCCGTGTGCGTAAAATGCATCGGCATATCTCCGACCTTGCTCAAACATTATGTACGTAACCGGATACATTATTTAATGAGACGGAGTCAGTACAATGATTTGGCAACCAGTTACTGTTGTAAAGAGCCTGGATACTGAAATAATGCAGCTGTATAACTTCGTACGTATAGCGCATACATGTTTCCTGTTGCGGGTTATGTAAATTACGTATGCTTCTCTGTTAATACATATGCGGCATCATTAAACCGCATACGTATATGTTAACAGTGCGGGCAAAGTAATTTCATGATGCGCTTTACGTACTAAGGATGCGGCCTCATTACAAGTAACTCGTTTACATTGTCTTTACAGAGCATTATGCCGCATACTTACTTAACATGGTGTCGTTTCATTATAAGTATGGCTCTTATAATTTACGTGTAAAAAGCACATGATACGTATCTGGCTGCCAGTGCATTACAAATTTGCCCACCGTAAGTAGCCCGTTTTTCTCAGTGTAAAAGAAGCTTTGTACTATCCTGGAGTTTCTTCATTGACAACCACGTCGGTTCCTGGTCTGGAGAACTTAATTTGAGGAGTACACCCTACATGACGGCACATGACGTCACACATACGTCGCGGCTCCCCACGCCGCATACCTACATTTTAGACTGCACCGCACAGCCGAAACGGCGACACTGATTTGTATTGATTTCCCTAAACGTTTACCTATTTTACTCATGTACTAGTTTTATAGTAATTAAAAGAAGCTTTGTACTATCCTGGAGTTTCTTCATTGACAACCACGTCGGTTCCTGGTCTGGAGAACTTAATTTGAGGAGTACACCCTACACAATCCCTCGCAGTGTGACATGTACAGACAGTAATAATAATGATAGGTTCTCACTGTTGTCAGTGTCATTGTGGCGGTTTACTTGATAATAGTAGTGTTGAATGTTAAGTACTAACTAACAAAGAGTGCCAAAAACTATTCATAGTCAAGAGCGAGATATCGTATATAATAAACTGTTGGGTTGTGCTCGGGAAATGAAAGTATTTCACAACAAAATATTACCAAATTAACACCAGTACCTCTACCACGAGTCATTACAGAAAATTCTGAAACCTTTCTGCAGTCGTTAACGAATCAACGGGCTTCGAATAGTTTTCCTTCGGTATCGACAGCAAGAAATTCGAAATCTCTATGCTGACATACATCCGTCTCATAGGTAGAACGAGACGGATGTAGTCAGTGCAGTTTGTTATCGATAGGTTTTATTAAAACGCTACCATAAGACACTAATTTGACATACGTCACCGAAAAATACCGTATCGACTGTAGAAAACTCTTTCACTATCAAATTGTAGGGTGAGATGTCAAAACATGGTGAAAGTGAAAACCATTCGTATTTATTGTGTTATATTTATATATTATTAATTGATGAAATAATATCGACAAAGCCTTATATTAAGCATAATTTGTTAAGAAGACTGCATAGTATGATAACTGGAACTGGAAAACGAAACGGTAAATTTCAAGCCGATATGAGAAATAGAAATATCCACATCAACACTTCAATAAGAATAATTTTAAAAAAGAAATCTAGACCCAAGAACTGCTGAATATTTGTGAGATTTATGTATTAATAGTCAATTAATCTGATTTTAAATCGACACAAAAATACCAACTCTAACCTAAAACGAATGGTAAGTAGTTGAAATTTGATATGATAGTTATAAACACTTTCATTTTCAATCATAATAATTACAATGAAACTGTGAAAAATAACAAATAATATTGAAACATCTTTTACAGGTTCTTGTGCATCATTCATTTCTGATTGATTGCTGTAGCAGCTAACTTATCTTATCACCGGCAAGGCAAACTATTTATCCCAGGAAGGTGTATTATTTTATATTCAAGAAGTAACAACTGCGTTTCAGGCCGGCATCTTCGAATTATTGCATCCAAGTACTATAAAATAGTGCTTACTTAAAAGACATCCAGATTTATACAGGGCACTTTGAAATGATAATGTACATAATTATATTAAAGATTTATTTATTGCGAAATAGCCTTTTTAAGTAACATTGTCACAAACTAGAAACTTATAAGTACTACTAACAATTACTCGTACGTGTAACTTATAAATAGAAATAAAACTATCATTATGCAAGAAGCGGCAAAGCCGCAATCCTGCGTTGTGTTATGTATGAAAACCGGCGGCTTGCTGGAGCATCTTTAGCTTCCCTTGTGCGTTTGTTAGGTCGTGAGGCTCCGTGCCCCTTGCTCCACGGATCGATTGCCTCGACACCAACAATAGTTAGACGAACGACAACTATATGTAATAGTCTTGTAGTGATTTCGGATGTCGGGCGCCGCTCCGGCTTGTTCGCTGGTAAATAAATTAAAGGACTTGGCCAACGTGTCAGCGTCGACGCAGGTGGGATGTGTAACAGTAGCGCACTATACTTTAGAGAATCAACAACATCCTGAAAGGGTACTTATCCTTTTGTGATTATACAATAGACCTAAATAATAAGAAATAAACCTATGATCCACTATGATCTTGATCACTAAAAGTCGAACTGTCATGTTGACAAAATAGCCAAATAAATTAAGAATCACCTAACACTACATATGGTCGTAGTTTTAGGACGTTTTAAACTAGTAGTGTTATTTGTACATTTGACATTTCATCAATTTGGTTTTTTTAGGTAATCCTATATCCTACGACGAAATAAATATATGGATGGATGGATGAAGTACTGACAGTTTTCACCCCTTTTCCTAGCTTTGAATATGTATGACGAAATACGTAATTTCCCTGTTTAAAAAAAAGTTGCAATCGGTGAACGTTATGAAAAAATAGTAAAAATAAAGATCCTGACGAATTGAGAACCTCCTCCTTCGAAATCTTGAAGTCGGTTGATAACATTTTATGCGTTAAAAGTCACGCGCGTTTAAATCAGTTAAAAAAAAGGCTTACTGTCATAGCTTGTATTTCAGTAAGCCAGAAACAAATTTCATGACCAATCGCAAGGCGTCCCAGGCGATTATAATTTTTGAAGTGGTTAAGGACGAAGTATAATGATGACTCGCGTAGGTCAGCTGTCGCTCCGTTGGTGGGTTGCGGAACGTCAGTATTTGATGCTCTTATTATCAGGAAAATCGTCAGCCGGCTGATTTGAGGTAGAAAAACCGTCTGCTGATACCCTAAATACCATATATTCATGTGACTAGTTTACGGTTTTTTCAGTGCTATACAGTCGGCTGATGATTTTTATTTTATTTGTAATAGCATATAAATTATCACCTGTTTCAACTGGGACGCGATGGTCATTTTATTTTATATATATTTTATGTGAGAAAATGGCTGCTGTTCCTCAACCCACTCAAGGAACGGCAGCTGACCATCACGAAGCTTGATTATTTACCGCCCTTAACCACTTAAAATTTACCGCTTGGGACACGATGACCAACGGAAATTATTCCTGGTTTACGGCCTAGCAAGCATATTAAACACCCACAAAAAGTATGGTAATTTTTCAGAGCTAGTACGGGTTCTATGCTTATTATTGTTCACTGCTCATATAATTGTCTACAGTTCTAAACCTTCAGATAAAATGTACTTAGGAAGTAAAACCTTTTTGGCTTACCGACAATCTGTTTCGGTTGGTGTGAAGGATGTGACGTTTGTCACGTCACGTCACTTTGTAAAGTATTGAAATCTACACAAACGAAACAAGCAATCGAACTTTCGTGAGCGAATTGCATAAACGATAATTTAACTTATGGTATGGCAGTAATTTTTAGTTCTATAAGTGACCGCTAGAGGCTCTGCACAAATTCTCCATACAAATAATTTACGAATTCGTGAACGAATCTCGAATTGGGCTTATTTGCATGACTCGTGGTAGAGGTACTGTACCTCTACCACGAGTCATGTAGAAAATTCTGAATATTTTTCTATAGGCGTTAACGAATAATCGGGCTTCAAATCGTTTTCCTTCAGTTTCGACAGCAACACATACAAACGATCTATGCTGACATTTCATGTCGGATTACGTTTAGTACGCTGCATACATCCGTCTCATAGGTAGAACGAGACGGATGTATGTGGCACGTCGAATGTGATCTGTCATGTTAACGCACTGAAGGTCAGTACAGTTTGTTATCGATAGGTTTTATTAAAACGTTACCATAAGACACTAATTTGACTTACCTCACCGAAAAATACTGTATCGACTGTAGAAAACTCTTTCACTATCAAATTATAAGGTGAGATGTCAAAACATGGTGAAACTGAAAACCATTCGTAATTATTGTGTTATATTTATATATTATTAGTTGACGAAATAATATCGACGAAGCCTTATATTAAGCATAATTTGTTAATAAGACTGCATAGTATGATAACTGGAACTGGAAAACGAAACGGTAAATTTCAAGCCGATATGAGAAATAGAAATATCCACATCAACACTTCAATAAGAATAATTTAAAAAAAGAAATCTAGACCCAAGAACTACTGAATATTTGTGAGATTTATGTATTAATAGTCAATTAATCTGATTTTAAATCGACACGAAAATACCAACTCTAACCTAAAATGAATGGTAAGTAGTTGAAATTTGATATGATAGTTATAAACACTTTCATTTTCAATCATAATAATTACAATGAAACTGTGAAAAATAATAAATAATATTGAAACATCTTTTACAGGTTCTTGTGCATCATTCATTTCTGATTGATTGCTGTAGCAGCTAACTTATCACCAGCAAGGCAAACTATTTATCCCAGGAAGGTGTATTATTTTATATTCAAGAAGTAACAACTGCGTTACAGGCCGGGATCTTCGAATTATTGCATCCAAGTACTATAAAATAGTGCTTACTTAAAAGACATCCAGATTTATACAGGGCACTTTGAAATTATAATGTACATAATTATATTAAAGATTTATTTATTGCGAAATAGCCTTTTAAAGTAACATTGTCACAAACTAGAAACTTATAAGTGTAGTACTTATATTATAACAATTACTCGTACGTGTAACTTATAAATAGAAATAAAACCATCATTATGCAAGAAGCGGCAAAGCCGCAATCCTGCGTTGTGTTATGTATGAAAACCGGCGGCTTGCTGGAGCATCTTTAGCTTCCCTTGTGCGTTTGTTAGGTCGTGAGGCTCCGTGCCCCTTGCTCCACGGATCGATTGCCTCGACACCAACAATATTTAGACGAACGACAACTATATTTAATAGTCTTGTAGTGATTTCGGATGTCGGGCGCCGCTCCGGCTTGTTTGCTGGTAAATAAATTAAAGGACTTGGCCAACGTGTCGGCGTCGACGCAGGTGGGATGTGTAACAGTAGCGCACTGCCTATACTTTAGAGAATCAACAACATCCTGAAAGGGTACTTATCCTTTTGTGATTATACAATAGACCTAAATAATAAGAAATAAACCTATGATCCACTATGATCACTAAAAGTCGAACTGTCATGTTGACAAAATAACCAAATAAATTAAGAATCACCTATTACATATGGACGTAGTTCTAGGAAGTTTTGAACTAGTAGTGTTATTTGTACATTTGAAATTTCATCAATTTGGTTTTCTTAGGTAATCCTATATCCTACGACGAAATAAATATATGGATGGATGGATGAAGGACTGACAGTTTTCACCCCTTTTCCTAGCTTTGAATATGTATGACGAAATACGTAATTTCCCTGTTTAAAAAAAAGTTGCAGTCGGTGAACATTATGAAAAAATAGTAAAAATAAAGATTCTGACGAATTGAGAACCTCCTCCTTCGAAATCTTGAAGTCGGTTGATAACATTTTATGCGTTCAAAGTCACGCGCGTTTAAATCAGGTAAAAAAAAGGCTTACTGTCATAGCTTATATTTCCCGGCTCCGCTTACGGAGAGGAACAAATTTCATGACCAATCGCAAGGCGTCCCAGGCGATGATAATTTTTGAAGTGGTTAAGGACAAAGTATAATGATGACTCGCGTAGGTCAGCTGTCGCTCCGTTGGTGGGTTGCGGAACGTCAGTATTTGATGCTCTTATTATCAGGAAAATCGTCAGCCGGCTTGTATTGTAACCTCCTTGGTGGTAGATGATGATGATGATTATAGGTAGGAATACAGAATAAAACACATGTTTCCTCTTCGAAGTAGCAATATGTAATAATGATTAAAAGACAGGTATACATTGGTATATAGTTGATGATTAATACAGATTCCATATATGAAAGCAACTAGCCTACTTATTCTAATAAGGTATGTCTCTAGGTACATCACACCTTCCCCGTTTTTTTTTTTTTTGAAAAAAAAATAATAATAACATAAAATAGTATTTAACTAAAGTTATAATTATCTTGGATACAATGTAAACAATAAAGTTCAATCACTCTTACGTTGTTATGCAAACACAATACTAGCGCTAATATGGTGAGCTGTTTACATTTGCAATACCTAACAATAACAATTGTCGCACAGCTGGTGCTCTTATTTAATGGCTAACTTAATATAACTCGTTACACAAAATAAGGAATAGTTCTGTTCTTATGAATAACATTTTGTTTATTACCTATTGCAATTTTTACATTGACACCCATATCTTCAATAACAGAGTATGGACCTAAATATACTGGGTCCATTTTTTCTCGTCCTTCTTTTTTAACTAACAATAAATCTCCTACATTATAGTTTATTGGATTACATGTTTTATCATATTTTTCTTTCCTTAACTGTTTAGACTTAATTAAGTTATTTCTAGCGTCTTCCTGAGACTTTTGTAATCTATACCTTAATTCTATAGGATAATCATCGAAGTTATATATAGGGTCTATGTTGTTAACAATATTACTAGGTATATTACAAAGTTTTCCGAATACTAACTCATAGGGAGTATATTTAGTTTCAGAATGCATAGTCGTGTTATAAGAGAAGCACCAATATTGCAACCAGTTGCTCCATTCGTGAGCCTGGTTATCAGTCTGGATTCTAAGGAAAGCTCCTAAGGCCTTATGAGAGTTCTCCAAAGAACCGAGACTTTCGTGGTGATATGCAGTGGACTGTAGTTGATTAATTTTTAATAATTTACATGTATTTCGCATAGTTGAGGATATGAATTCTGAACCACGGTCTGTTGCTATCTCGCGCGGGATGCCATAATGCAATATAAAGCCTTCAACGAATGCTCGCGCGACTGTTTCGGTTTCTTTATTAGGTAGTGGGTAAGCCCAGACGTACTTCGTGAGCTCGCACTGAATCGTCAATATATAGCTATACCCATTAATGTCTTTAGTTATAGGGCCAACTAAATCTAAATATACTTTATCACATGCTGATGTAGCTGTAGTAGTAATATACATTGGCTCCTTAATTGTTTTGTGGAACTTTTGTTTTTGGCATTTGTCGCATTTTTTTATAAAAGTTCTTATGTCTTTTTCCATGCTGGGCCAGTAGTAGTATCTTTTTATATTGTTAGTCATCCTACGAATACCCGCGTGGCCGCTAGTCGGCAGGATATGAAAATCATTTATTATGACACGTCTGTCATCTTTGTTATTTACTTTGAATACACCCTTTATAATACATATTCGTGGTCCGGACCATCCACTATTAGTTTTTATACGCTGAGTTAACTCTTTTATCATCTTTTCATTGTCATTATTTTTAATAATACATATTTCTTTTATATTTATTGTATTGCAGAAAAGTTCCAATTCCCTCATGAAGAAAGCTCGTTTCATACACGATTGGGATTTTGGTGCAACACTAATAAGTGACAATGAGGGTGTGTAAACAAATGAATTGTTGCTACTACAAATACTATCATCTTTTCTCTTACACTTGCGATACTCATTTTCATCAAAACTTAGGTCTGTTGAATTGTTTGGTTTTTTAAGTATTTCCACAACTTTTGGTTGATCACTCCAATCGTTTTGAAAATTCTTAACAACCGAACTATTTTGCATTTCTTGCTCTTCCATTCGCTTCTTTTGCCTACGCGTTGTTACAAACATAACTCGTTCACTCATATCTTTTAGCTGTTGACTTGTTAGCTCAATCCTTGATAATGCGTCTGCAGCCACATTATCTTTACCTTTCAAATACTCAACCACAAAATCATACTCTTCTAAACATAATCTGAACTTTGTTAGTCGGCTGGAAGGGTCCCTCATGTTAAATAAATATATTAACGGCCTGTGATCTGTAATTATTCTAAAACGTCGGCCATATAAATATGGTCTATAGTATCTTATTCCCCATAAAATCGCCAATAATTCTTTTTCGACGGTTGGGTAATTTTTTTCCGCTTTGTTAAGGGGCCTGCTAGCGTATGCTACAGGTAACCCATCTCCGTTTGATAAAACACAACCTATTGCTATTCCTGATGCGTCAGTATGTAATATAAACTCGTTATCACTGGCAAAATTGGGATATTGTAACAAGGGTGGGTTTGTCATTGCCTGTTTTAGTTTTTTAAATGCGTTAGAACACTCATTGGTCCAAACAAACTGTACGTTTTTTTTTGATAAATGATTTAAGGGTTGGGTTATTTCCGCAAATTTTGGAATGAATTTCCTATAGTAATTGGCGAATGCTACGAATCTTTTGACTTCGTCTTCATTTTTTGGAGTAGGGTAATTTTGAATCGCTAAAGTTTTACTTGGGTCTGGTTTTATTCCTTCTGAAGTGACTAAATGGCCTAAATATAAAATTTCTTTTTCAAAAAGGTACATTTCAGGGGATTAAGTTTAAAATGTACTTTTCTCAATCTTGAAAAGACATCGATTAAGTTTTTGTTATGTTGTTCAAGATTACGTCCCATAACGATTAAATCGTCTAGGTAAACAATACATTGTAAGTAATTTGAACCTGACATTGCTATAGTCATTGCGCGACTAAACGCACTCGGTGAAGATTTCATACCCATTGGTAGTCTTTTCATCTGATAGTGTTTATCAGCCAAAAATGCCGTATATTTCCTACTCTCAGCATCAAGTTTAATTTGATAGTAACCTTGATTGAGGTCCAGAGTACTAAAGTAAATTGCACCAGACAACGAGTCCAGTATCTCAGTAATATTTGGTAATGGGAATTTGTCACTTTCTATGCGCTCGTTAACTTTCCTATAGTCAATTACTACTCTCCATTTCTTTTGCCCACTTGAATCTGCCTTTTTAGGTACAAGTAGTAAAGGACTAGCCCATTCAGAGTATGACTCTTCGATAATATCGTCTGCTATCATTTGTTTAATTTGTTTTTCTATTTCCGCTTTCTGTGAGTGGGGCAACCTATAGGGCTTACTATACACTGGAGTTTCATTAGGCTTTAAATGGATTTTTTGTTCATAAAGATTCATGGTGTTTAGTTTATCTCCCGGTAGGTGAAAAATATCGGCAAATTTTGCACAAATACTTGCAATACTATTCTCTTCTTCCGAATTTAAATAATTTAGTTGTAGCAATGAAAATAATTGTTTTACTCGTTCGGCGTTATTTGAGCATTTTTCAAAATTAAAAACATCAAAATCTTCCAGCCGCCTAATCTCAGGAGTGATACACTTTACAGTCACGTCTTGTTCTCGCGTGTTCAGCACTTTAATCGTTAAATTACCATTCACACTTCTAGACAAAGAGTTCGCTATGAATATTCCCTCGCATACCTCACTCGCACAAACAATAAAATCTCCTGTGACATTAATAGGAACTTTCAATAAAATTTCGCTTCTCGAAGGTAACTCAATAAATGATTGCACGTTATTACTATGTATAGAGTAAACATGTACTGGTATCAAGGATAAATGGTTTCCCTTTTTTAATTTTAATGTATCTGTTTCAAAATCCAAGGTGCCTCTAAATTTTTTTTAAAAATCTTGGCCTAGTATACCATCTACGTCCACAGGTAAATTTTTAAAGATATGAATCTCGTGACAAAATGATTCATTTGTTTCATCATATAAATCGAGACAACTGACACCAACTGATGTAATTATACCGCCAAGCCCATTTACGTTGGTTGTTCTTGGTTGAATGAACGGAGTTGTTGACACTATTGAATCATACTTGACTGCACTTAATGATGCTCCTGTATCCAACAACCAAGTCAATGACTTTCCATTTACGTAAAACTGAACTGAGTTCACATTACCGAAAGCTAAAATATAAGGTAAGTTATTAGTCACGAAAAAACTGGAGTCCAGATGATCTCGCAGGTGACTCATTAGTGTCATTGGACTCACGTGTCGTATTTATTTGATGTTTATTTTGCGGTCTACTTGGTCTGAAATTACTATTATTATGTCCGTAGTTGTTACGGTAGTTATGACCCCTGGAACCATCTCTGAAACTACCACTACCTCTACCTCTGTACGAGTAAAAAGCACGTCCATTGGTTTTCCTGTACTCATATTGTGGGTGCACGGCCGCAATTCTATTTTTGAAATATAAATTTCCACGACCAAAAGACATATGAGGTCTCGTACCTCTACCGCGCGCCGTAAACACCTGTTCCGAAGGTGAAGGCGACATCGCAATTTCTTCGTCTTTGGCACCCTGTATTGCGTCTTTAAGTGACGTATAATTTCGGGCCGATATCACTGTACTTAACCTATCATTTCGCAAGCCACTGGCAAATTTATGAATAGCTTGCCTCTCATTAAGAGGTTTTAGTATACTGTAAGCGCTCGAATCACCATTGGCTTGTGAAATCGTCAGTTTGACAAAAATGTCCTCTAAATCGCTACCGAACTGCTCTATACTTTTTCCCGCTTGCCGAGCTGTTTGCAATTGCTTTTGCAAGGCGTTATCAGACTTACGAGGTACTAAATGATGTTTCATATCACTGATTAAACTCGTAACCGTGGCATAGCTACCTGACAATCGCAGTTTCGCGTTATAAGACAAACGTGTTTTCAAAACGAAATTTATCAACACCGGGATATCCGTGTCGTTTATCATAGTCTCATATAGTTCAATGGCGTCAATTAATTGCAAAGTTATTTTTTCAGTATCATCCATGACAGGTAACAAAGAAACCGCCGTTTTCAAATCGAAATTCGGTTTGGAACCCATGTTTGTCTTTATCAATTGCTGCGTTTCCTCGAATAATTGCAATATTCTAGAATACTCTTTTTCAATTTTCGTAATATACTGCTGTACCCTATCATCGACGGGTTCTTCACCCTTCTCTACCTTCGAAATATAAATTTCTAAATATGCATTATACTCCTTATAAACCGACTTTGCATCTGAAAATTTTTCTTGACCTAATTTCTCACTTCGTCGAGTAGGACCAAGCTTAAGCAAATATTCTTTAAAGTAGTTAATGCGCTCATAAAATTCTACAACGCTTGACATTACCCTAAATTAATCAAAAATATAACGTAATTATGTTACTTATTAAAGGCTATAGTATTGTTAAAATTTTAATCACTACACTTACATGGTTTTCAGGAAGCTTGACGACAGCACTTGTTACTTAACATAGTTTATCGGGTCACTTGCGTTTTCGCCACTGAAAGTTTGTATTTTTCCACGAAACTCGACGATAGTTCCTATTACCACTGCCACCTTATACGGATGCACGCCTGCGCATCACCATAGCAGCCGCTCAATCTTCTTTGTAAGGCACTTATGGACCTTTTTCCAGACGAGGTAAAAGAAGACAATGCTGATCATCACTCCCATGGCCATTGTTATGTATGACTGCTCCTCGCCGTGACTGATATCTTGAGTTGACCTGGCTTTGTTGTTCTGGCCAGTCTGAGCAATGATGACTTCTTCCTTCTCTATTGTAGACACCGTTTTCCCCATGTTGAAAGATTAAATGTAGCTCGTGAGATAAGTGGTTTCAGTTGTTGCAGTACCTCTAACACGCTAATCTTGAGTCCCCCAGCAGCAGCAGGACCTCGACGACAGCACCATTTGTGAAAATTGTCCCTTCGTAGCTCTCCAAATTAACGTACAGCTGGCAGGATCGCCATGTATTGTAACCTCCTTGGTGGTAGATGATGATGATGATTATAGGTAGGAATACAGAATAAAACACATGTTTCCTCTTCGAAGTAGCAATATGTAATAATGATTAAAAGACAGGTATACATTGGTATATAGTTGATGATTAATACAGATTCCATATATGAAAGCAACTAGCCTACTTATTCTAATAAGGTATGTCTCTAGGTACATCACAGGCTGTATTGAGGTAGAAAGACCGTCTGCTGATACCCTAAATACCATATATTCATGTGACTAGTTTACGGTTTTTTCAGTGCTATACAGCCGGCTGATGATTTTTATTTTATTTGTAATAGCATATAAATTATCACCTGTTTCAACTGGGACGCGATGGTCATTTTATTTTATATATATTGTATGTGAGAAAATGGCTGCTGTTCCTCAACCCACTCAAGGAACGGCAGCTGACCATCACGAAGCTTGATTATTTACCGCCCTTAACCACTTAAAATTTACCGCTTGGGACACGATGACCAACGGAAATTATTCCCGGTTTACGGCCTAGCAAGCATATTAAACACCCACAAAAAGTAGGATAATTTTTCAGAGCTAGTACGGTTTCTATGCTTATTATTATTCACTGCTCATATAATTGTCTACAGTTCTAAACCTTCAGATAAAATGTACTTAGGAAGTAAAACCTTTTTGGCTTACCTACAATCTGTTTCGGTTGGTGTGAAGGATGTGACGTTTGTCACGTCACGTCACTTTGTAAAGTATTGAAATCTACACAAACGAAACAAGCAATCGACCTTTCGTGAGCGAATTGCATAAACGATAATTTAACTTATGGTATGGCAGTAATTTTTAGTTCTATAAGTGACCGCTAGAGGCTCTGCACAAATTCTCCATACAAATAATTTACGAATTCGTGAACGAATCTCGAATTGGGCTTATTTGCATGACTCGTGGTAGAGGTACAGGAGCTGACAGGCAAACAAATCAAGATATCACCTTCCCGTAGGGAATATTATATTTTTTGACTATATTGAACTGTTGCCATATCAATGAGAATAATAGCCTCTTGACAATGATCAATATATTTCTGGTCAGGCTTTACTTAATTTTGTAATTTGTAAACTTGACAGAATGACAGGTTGAGGTGGTTAAAATGTGCTGATTTTATTAATTTTGAAAACCTGCCGACGATTTAGCTGCCATTTTGACAAGTTATATAAACCCTTCAAAAATATCGTGTCTGCTTCCATCATTGCACGTATTTTTATATATCACTTGCGACCCGCCCCGGCCTCGCACGGAACTTTTTCGTAGACCTTTTTAATGTGTACATTATTTTGATCTATCTCTTAGGGTTGAGCCGGCATTTGCAATGTAAGCGCAAAAAAAGTGTTTATATACGACATCACATTAGAAACCTCGAAAATCATTAGTGTTTATCTACTATATTATGCATGTATTACATATATAAACCTTCCGCTTGAATCACTCTATCTATTAAAAAAAACGCATCAAAATCCGTTGCGTAGTTTTAAAGATCTAAGCATACGTAGGGACAGACAGCGGAAAGCGACTTTGTTTTATACTACGAGTATATAGTGATGTGATGATTTTAGCACTGTTCTATTAGCATCGCAATTGGGCTTTTAATGAATAGATATAGTCTGGCAAACCATTTCTGTCAGTAGAAACGCGCGGCAAATTCAAAATACGTACATGTGGCAACCATTTGTGATGAGACACCGTATTTCATGACGAACATTTTAATTCACATTGAATTTGTTTTTAGTGCATTTCACTCTCTCATCCTAAGCGCAAGTGAGATAGAACTCCTGCAACATTCCCAATTAAATTTTAATTCATTTTTAAGCCATATGTCAATTGCCTCAACCAGATTATCTGTTGCAGTTGATGACAGATCAGACGAAATATATCCGTCTCCTTTTTACACACCGTAAATGTCACCTAATAATGAAAGGGGCGGAAATACCACCTAAAATTGAAAACATAAAATTTGATGATCATTGCTGCTTTTTTCGCTGATTCTCAGTGTTGGCATACTTTTGTTCGCTGTACATTGCTACTGCGTTCGTTGGCTGGCCAGACTATATGTCAATAGGCAAGATGACACATGTTGAATTATGCAATAAAATTTAGTTGATAGGATGCAAAATGATCAATATATCTAACTAAAGTGAAAATTTATAAATTCTATTGAAATGGCTCAAAATTATCAAGCTGCAAAATTTCTAAATTTTACGATTTTTTAAAGTGCGAAATTAAAAAAAACTGATACCATTCGATTTATAACATTTTACTGTAAAATAAATTGTATAGCAACCATATACATAAACTCAATATTTCTCTGTAAAAATAGCAATTTCATAATTTTTCCATACTTTAAACAGGGCGACTATGTGATCGTGACGTCACTTTTGCACTTCATTTTGTTAGGAGCGTTTTGAAAAACAAATGCTAACCTCGGACTTTAAGTCTCATTTCTGACTTTTGTGTTGCTTTAACGCAATTGGTCCCATATAGACATTTGATCCTCGCAACAAAACGAATCGATTGATACCATACATGAAAAAAATTCACCATGCCTATTATAATGTTCAAGGAACTTTTTCTGTGTAAATAGAGCATATAAGTTAAAATCCCAATTACGCAGGAAATAAATGCAACATCTTATCAGCGAGGCGTCGGCGTCGATCACTGCCATTAGCGGTGATCCATCACCGCGACTTTAGATAATTCCTTTCGCTTTGACCGCAAATCTGCGGGGATCCGTTCTACTTATAATTGTTTTAGGAAGAATGGGCATGATTTCTAAAGGGTCGGCAACGCGAATGTGACCTCGAGAGTTACAGCGGAAGCTGCTTGCCATCAGGCGGGCCGTAAGCACGTGTGCTGTCGTGGTAAAATAAATGAAGAGAACGCACGCAGGGACGCATACTTATGTCAAGATGGCCGAGTCAGGAATAGATAATTTTACACAATTTGTTGAATTTATAGTCTCGCAGACCAAACTCTGCATTAACAGCAGAAGTCAAGAGCTTTACTGATGCCTTTTTTTAGCGGTGATGTTACTAACTAAACTAGCTTAAGAAAAGAAAACCGGCCAAGTGCGAGTCGGACTCGCGCACCGAGGGTTCCGTACAAACTTGTAGGTATATAGGGGTAGTAACTTTAAAAGTAAAAAAAATATTTTTTTGTATTGATTTTACTAAAAATGTCTACTTTTTGTAATTTTTCCATTGCTATATGACGTTGCTTCGTGCCAAATTTCAAGTTTCTGAGTTCACGGGAAGTACCCCGTAGGTTTTGCGAGTGCCGAAAAACTCTAAAATTTGCAACATAAACGACTATATCTTTTGATTGCGTTGGCTTTTAAGTTTGATTTTTTCACAGCTCCAAGGGACAATAGACCTGAGTATTTGATATAAATTTCAGCTTGATACCTCCACGCGTTCCTGAGAAAAATGGTCTTGACAGACAGACAGACAGACAGACAGACAGACAGACAGACGGACAACAAAGTGATCCTATAAGGGTGAATATTTAAAGATATACAATTTTCTTTTGTTAGATGTACCTCCAGAACTCGCATTGTAGATGTTGGTGTCAAGACCGCCAAGCTAAAATGGGACTGGGCAGGACACGTTTGCCGCATCCATCCGGAAAGATGGGCCAAACGTGCTACCGATTGGATCCCACAGGATGGCTACCGGGGCAGAGGCAAACCAAAAAAGAGATGGCGGGATGACTTGGACGCATTCTGTAAAGAGTGGTCGAATTTGTCAACCAACAGGGTCGAATGGGGGAAAAGAGGGGAGGCCTTTGCCCAGCAGTGGGACACCAAATAGGCTAATAAAAAAAATAAAAAAAAGATGTACCTAAATTAACAACTGTTTCACCCTCGTTTCGAGTTTAAGTAAAGGTGTCCTTAGGGCCCCTACTTGGTTAAACACTTTACGTGCGTACGAGGGAGGGCCTGCAATTTTCAGGATATGCGTCAATTCACTTTCAGGTGAACGGTGCTTTGAAATATTAGAAATACATAATATTGGCATCGTTTGACATGTTATGTTGCTGTCGTTCTGTTTCCGCGATGAATATTAGTAATGTATGAAAAAATAACGGAATATATCGCGTGTTCGGTTTTATGTTTTATGTTTTTATATCTATTAATCTTGCTTCGTGTATACTACTTAATGTATTTAGGAATGTTATATTATATGCTATGGGTTACTTATTTAACTTTTATAACGATGACGAAATAAATGTACATACAGGGTGTAACAAAAATGTACATACAGGGTGGAACAAAAATGCCGGTAATCCTTTTTAGGGCGTAATTGGTATCGTATTTATTCTAAGAACGAAAAAGCACGAAATAGTAGTTTATGTAACTGTTATGTTTTAAGGCCTAATTACGTACAGTTGCATACACTGCTTTATCTACACTCACATTATTTATCCTAAATGCCGTATTCCGAAACCATAGAATGGCCGCCATTGCACCGCCATGGCCAACTCGATTGTGCCGGCGGTCGCGCGGGCGCGTGTCGGCGGCCGCGCGGGAGCGTGCAGGTGTACATTATGTTATCAAAACTCATAACACATCAATATTTGAGCATGTAAAGTTAAAATTACGTTACTGCCACAGATAAAAAGCTTATCATAGTAAAATCGGTTGTGGTAATGCTAGCCATGGCCTACCGTTTTTGAACACGTTTTAGAGGACTTAAAATGTGGGTGTAGATAAAAAAAAAAAATTCGCAAAAGAAAAATTGCGTCTAAAAAAATTTTCTTCTACTTTTTTCTCCTCCCAATACGATACCAATTATATCCTTAAACGGATCACCAGTATTTTGTTACAACCAATATAATTTCAAATTTTTTACCTTTCTTTAAAACTACCTTTAGCTGCATTTTCACGAAATATAACCGTTCCAAAATGAGTCCTAATAGTTTCTTGCATTTGAGTTATGCCGCAGTTACAAAGAGACCGGCCATAATTTGCTAGGCATCGGGGCTTCTAGGCGTGCCTGTGACAAGAATTAATAAGACTGCGAGAGTACAGTCGCCATCAAATATATCGGAGCGGCAAATGTGGTCACAGATATCTAAAGAACACCTCTATTGTAAAGGCGATAAAGTGCATGTTCACATAATTTTGACTACCTTGGCTGCTCCGATATAGCTGAGGTGTTCGAAATGAGCTTGACAATAGTCAGGATAATAAGTGTGAAGATTTCTTAACAAATGCTTCACTATTCGCTGTGTGCGAAGTGCATGGTGGGGTGCAGTGCACGTGAACTATGCAGAAATGAAACTGAAAAGTCTGCAAAAGGACATCGCCTATGTCACCTCGGACAACTGTCGAAATAGTGAATCAGCCAGAGACATTTCATATAAGCAAAGAGTACAAGCCATTCATAAAAAAGAAAAAAATTTAGCCCTGGCCCAAAAGATGGCGCCACAGTCATGCACACACAGCAAATGGTAGGAAGGACAGATAGCCCCATGTACAAGAGCATGCATGGAGGCGGAAGAAACAAGTAAACACATTCTGCTATATTGCAAACAGGTAAAATTAAACAGGACTAAACACCTAGGGTCTCTAGGCGCCTTGCACGAGGCGACAAGCAGTCTGAAAGTTTTGCTGGGTTTCGTAGAGGAGCTGGTGCCGTATTATAATTTTAAAATACATTAAAAAAAACCGGCCAAGTGCGTGTCGGACGACGCATAATGGAGGGTTCCGTACCGGCTATCGAAAAATTAATATCGCAAGGTCGTATCTGCCTATGTACGTAGTTTTTTGGAGATAACTCAAAAACGTCTAAACCGATAATGTTCAAAATACATTTCGTGGAAAGAATATTCAAAGATTCTTCTTGAATTTTTTCATAATTTTTGGACTTACGGTTCAAAAGTTACATACACAACTTTTTTGACTTTCGGAGTGATTATTTCTGAAAATATCTACTTAATCCTCAATGTTATTTTTCAAGACCTATCAAGATTAATATGCATATTGTTGATATTTGGTAGAAATTTTTTTTTGACAATTAGTTACATGTATGGAGTGCCCCCCTAAAATTTTTTTTTCAGCAATTTCAGTACATAACTAAGTAGCGGCACACAAAATACACCTTATGTTACAATTTGATAAAGATACGTCTCATAGTTTCCGAGTAAAATGGCTGTGACATACGGACGGACGGACGGACAGACGGACATGACGAAACTTAAGGGTTCCGTTTTTGCCATTTTGGTTACGGAACCCTAAAAACAGAATCTATATTCAACATACATAACTCCAACACAACAAATAATCAACCAATATTGAAGTTGTATTGGAGTTGCATCGGAATAGTTTTCAAGCAAATTCTGACATTTCTGATTCAGACGTTTAGGCCCTAGCTGTATTGCGTTGTTAATGCATTGGAGTTGTTGGTGAAGTTGGATCATGTATAATCAGAATCAGAATCAGAAATATTTATTGCATAAACTGTGTGGGTACAAGGAGATATAACTAGGTACGTGTAAGAAGTATCAACAGTTCCACCCTTTTCGGGCATACAATTTGTATCTTAACCTAAAATATACATATGAGAATCGTTTAATAATTAATTTAATTTTTGAATATTTGCATAAGTATAGAATTCTGTTAAGCTGTAGAAGGCTTTGTTTATCAAAAACATTTTAGGGATCTTTTAAAAGCGTTTCCTTCTAGGCATTTAATTTCGATAGGAAGATTATTAAAAATATTTATGGCTGATACGAATGCACTATTTCCAAATATGGAGGTGTGAACTCTAGGAAGCTCCATATCATGCTTGTATTGTGATCGAACATTTACTTTGCATGATCTCTTTTTAAAATATTTAGGTTGGTTTTTTACAAGCAGACTTAACTCTAAAATGTAAATGCAAGTAAGTGTCAAAAAACGCTTATCTCTAAACACGTCACGAAGTGAATCATCTAAGTACATTTTAAAGATGGTCTTCAAGCATCGTTTCTGCAATATGAATGTTTTTTGTACATCAGTAGAATTGCCCCAAAAAATACTCCATATATAAGTAGAGGGTAGACTGTACCGTAGTATGCACTTATAGTTATATTTTCTGAACAAGTTTCTGACAAAATTGACAAAGCATACCATCTACTGGAAATCGTTTTGTTAATCTCATTTATATGCGCCTTCCAATTTAAGTGTTGATCTATTTCAACTCCAAGAAAACTAGCATGGCTTACATTTTCTATTGTAGTATTTCCATTTGACACTGCAAAAGACTCAGGCTCAGTTTTATAGTTTATAAATTGTATAAGTTTAGTTTTACTAAGGTTTACATTTAGGTTTAGACTTTTGAGCCAGTTTATAATTTTTGTAAGTTCGCTATTTATAATTTCCTGCATAGTTCCATCTGAATCTCCTTTTGAAAACGTGTGAGTATTACTAAAATTCAAAATAGCGCCCGACTTGCGCAATATTTACGTAATATTGTGAAATGTAATTTAGGTAAACGTAATAAATCTGGTTATCCGAAAAAAATAGTAATTAACAACCGAGATATCGAAATTGAATACCGGTTAATTTGTATGGAAATAATACCGGTATTCGTTCCCTGGTGTGATTATAGTAGCGCTATCCCTGATTGACGCAAGATAGCCGATGATTGTCGACTTGCGGAAACAAGTAAATAAGTGTGAAGATCGTTTTGAACCTCGCCCGCTCAGCTATTTCTGCCTTTGACAGTATCTATACGATTGCAGTTACGGTTAAGTAGTGCTTTCCCGTGGACCTAAAATCGTGTTCCTAAAAAAAAGTTTTGAAATAAAAAGACAAATATTTTCGAAATAGCAAAAAAAATGCATACTATTACCTTCTTGAAGCAAATCAAATTATTTTGTTCAATATTTTTTGATTTGCAATTTCAAATCTGGCCTCGGACACCGGAGGGTTTGGTCACTTTTTCTGAAGTATATGACATCTATTTTCTGCATACTATTACTTTTGAAAATTGTATAATCAATTGATAGATTTTTTCCGTGTTTATTTTCGATTGTTTGTCTTTTTCGTGTGTTTACAGAGACTTGATTTTATTTTTTTATTTTTTATTTATTGAATAAGAAAAGTAAATAACAATATTTTATATTACAAGACCCATCATTGGCAAAACCTTAGAGAGGTTGGTGTGCCGATGGGGACTGGGATGGGGATTAGAAATAATATGATTTATTTTATGGAACCAGCCCAAGTTTTATAAATTAACTTTGCGCTATTGATAAATCTATTTCAATATACATACCTACTTAGAGAAAATTCGTCTTTCAAATTAACTTCGGCTAGACACGTCCATAAAACAAAGTCACGCCGAGTCACTTTGTTTTATGAGAGTAACAACTCTAATATTTCAGCGTACACAATCATTCTTCCAGTTTGACACTTTTTGGGACTGTATTTTTCCATCAAAATTACATCTAATGTTATCATCGAATAGGCTTCCAGCCCTGCTAGCATGACTTACATTGTCGC
The DNA here is from genome assembly GCA_947086415.1 of Pammene aurita. Lineage (NCBI taxonomy): Eukaryota > Metazoa > Arthropoda > Insecta > Lepidoptera > Tortricidae > Pammene > Pammene aurita. The sequence continues at coordinate 35,013,848 of OX352301.1, read as the reverse complement.
GCGACTCTCCATATTTCAGGCGTGAAGAAGTATGAATTCGCGCGCGACAACGCATGTTATGCTAAGCTACCAGGTGATTTTATTAATACTTACTTATGAGTCTTATGACACCAATAATAAAATCGATACAATTAGGAAGTATTTCCCTGGAGCAATAATAATTCGATCTCTTTAAATCTAATTTTCTTGTGATATTACATACTTACAGTGCATAGAACCCGCACCAAAATGAACCGTTGACTTGTCTTCAAAGTTAATCTAGAAAATCTAGTCTCAGGGAAGGTATAAAAACGCGACCTCATATAAAGACAAGTATGATAAGATCTCGTCAAGAAATACCTGAACGATACCGTAAAAACTTTGGGCCGTATTTGAAACGTTTTACAAATAACTTGATACATGACAACCACCGCGATCATCTTTTGTGAATTATTTTCACCTGATGGTCTCATCGGAAGATCAGCGTTGACAACCGCCAGCATCATGCTGAGATCAGGAGTGCGATTTTTGAATCTCACCAAGTGACTAATTCTCACCGATGTGAGTGATTTCCGAAAGTAAATCACTCACATCGGTGAGAATTAGTCACTTGGTGAGATTCAAAAATCGCACTCCAGGCCATTTAGTGGCACTTTCTCGTTTTATGTCTTCTTTCCTTTTATTTCTTTTATGTGTATGTGTTAACTAATAAACTATTTCTATTTTTAATTGTATTTATTGATTTTGTGACGATAATAATGGCCATGTAAATTTATCAGTTATTATCACTTATAAAATATGCCAGTTTGATAGTAAAACACATGTTTTTACCCGATATAGTCACCAACCACTGTCAGTAATAACACAGTATAAGGAAAGTGGTCTGTTAGACCAGTGACCCATCTTCAAACAAATGAAAATTCACGTTCGAAATTCAAATTTCACACGCTGGGATGTACCAATAGGGACCGTGCGCGTTGGAGGGTCTGCCATCTTGTGGTCTAAATCGAAAACTGTAACTACTCCACGCCAATACGAGTAGAAGATGCTGCATTCAACATTTGACTCACGGACCCTTGTACAGTCACCGGCCAAAGTATCTTCCTACACGAAGGCCGCAAAAATATGTGACACGCTCTTATGGCCCTACAGATAAGAGCGTGTCACATATTTTTGCGGCCTTCATGTAGGAAGATACTATTGCCGGTGACTGTACGTACAAATGCCTGCCATCTAGTGGACTAATTCGACAACTTAAATCTGTCATTTACTCTTCGCGACAATAACCAGGGGCGGCCTGTGCTGCCATCTTCAGTTCACGGACGTTCCCTATACCAAGCATGCTTATTTATTTGATTTTTAATAATCTTTGATAATCTCAATTCCATTTTTTTTAATACTGTGGCAAACAAGCATACTGCCCGCCTGATGGTAAGCAGTTATCGCAGCCTATGGACGCCTGCAACCCCAGAGGATTCACATGCGCGTTACCTACCCTTTAGGAACCTATACTCGTACACTCCTTTTTTGAAGAACCTTATACTGTAGCCCACTGGGAAAACCTCGGCAGGGAGTTCGTAAAATGTACCATCAAAATACCAATAAAAATAGGTTTATATGATTTCATAAATGTTATACAAGGTGTAAAATAATCAATGGATATTTATACAAGGTTTTTTTTATTTTATTTCTTAAGTCGTGTTCACGCTCGACCGTATACTTATTCTCATAGCTTTTCCTGTAATATATAAGCAAATATTTTATCTGTATTTGTTTCGAAATTTTTGGTTCAGTAATTTCCACCTTTCTGTCTTAAATAAAGGTTCATCCACAAGTACGTCACACCAATTTTATGTTTTTTTTTGACCCCTAGTCACACTTGGTCACATTTAGTATACCACCTATATATCATACAACCGATTGCAGCGCCACCCGTTGGGTCTAATTGAAATTTAATCATTCAGTCAGATGTTTAAACATGCATTGGATTTTTAATTAAAATCAAACCGGTCGTTTAGGAGGTCACGAAACCCCTGAAACTGCCATTGTAGCGGCACTTACCGGAACCAATTGTAAATTAAAATAATTTATTAAATTATGTACTTACATAAATAACAAGTATGCACATATTTTTTTTAATCAAAAATAAATATTTCGCTCGCACGACGGTAGCTCCACACTAAGACGCCCCTTATTTCGTCATGTCTCATTCGGTCGCGTCGTCAGTTGTTTTTGCCCGAGGCCCGCTCAGTTTTTTTGTTCGAATTTGAACTACTCGTATACTCTGGTAATAATGACATTTTTTTCTACTCATCCTTCTCATTCTTCATAAGCTGTAACAAAAATGCTAGTGATCCGTTTAAGAGCATAATTGATATCGTAATCTAATTACGAAAATGAAGAAAAACTTTTTTCTCTTGCGAAAAAAAATTGGTTTTCGTATGGTGGCTTGGCCGGCTGGGACTCAAACTCAAACTCAAACTCAAACATTTATTCAGTAAGTAGGCCACAAGGGCACTTTTACACGTCATAGTAAAAGTGTAACCCTACACCTCTGACCCGAGAAGAATTATGTCCGGCAAGAAACTCGGCGGGACTTATTTTTTCAAAACAACAGTACATCAAAACTAAACAATACATATAAGTGCGTTGTTCTAACAGAAAACATATCAAACCAAGGTTAGATTAACCAACAATAGGTTATAGTTTAAGAAAAATACCAAAGAAAAAAGATGAGTCCAAATCTGACTATTGAAAATTAATTACATACAAGTTTGATATACTTTCTTACCTGAACTGTGTCTTCTAAATAAATTTCCAAATTATAATAATCCATCATCAACAGTTAGAAACAAAATAATTTTGAATTTAAATAAAAAAAAGTAAGTGATTCTAGTATACACTAAACATACTATTTCTAAATTATCCTTAGAGATGTATAAGGTCTCTAAGTGTCTTGATCTATATATTCTATATAATAATAAAAAAATATGGATAATCAAGCACCGAATGTTGTGTCTAAAGCCAATTAAATTAAAATTAAATATGATCAATAAAAAGTTACGTAAATGTGTTGCCCCAGTTTGCCTAAACAGACCTGTCTCCACAAACAGCACCCGTTCACGAGTATGACGCATATCTCAGCCATCGCCTCCCTCAACCTTTCTTCGGGAAAGTGGCGACCCGATCAACGACGCCACCATAAGCAGAGCCTTTTAAGCGAGCATGACATGTTCAAGCTGGCGGGCTTTATTAATTAATAAAAACTAGCCATGTTTAGTCTGGTGAGAAACAATATTCTGTGCTCGTATTTTACATGCGTGAACTAAATTACAATATAAAAGTGACATAGAGATGTACATGTCTCTAAGCGTCAGGATCATTAAATGTATATCTATACATATAAATATTTGCGAATGCAAGACTTAGAGATGTGTAACGTCTCTAAGTGTCCAAATACTAAATAAAAACAAAAATAAAAAAACGAAAAACAGGTAATACTGGACACTAGTAAAGCTGCTTCATAGAGTAATGTACCTAATAATTTCTAAATTTGTATTGTACTAATCATATCAAGCTACAGGCTTAAAGGCATCGTTATCCTCAATGAATTCCTTTAAAGTATAGTACTCTCTCCTCAACAAATAGCGCTTAACATAAGACTTGAATTTATTTAGTGGCAAATTCACTACATCAGCGGGGACTTTGTTATAAAAACGTGTACAGTTCCCAGCAAAAGACGTACGAACCTTACCGAGGCGGCGGCCAGGCTCAGCAATCTTATCTTTATTTCTAGTGTTATAGTTATGGATATCACTGTTGAGCTTGAATTCATGGATGTTTTTCCGCACATACATAATGTTTTCAAGTACGTATTGAGATGCTACGGTAAGAATATTTGCCTCTTCAAATTTTCCTCTTACGGATGCTCGACCGCGCATTTTATAAATGCCACGTACAGCTCGTTTTTGTAGCACAAATATGGTCCCAATATCAGCCGCTTTACCCCACAACAGAATTCCATACGACATAACACTGTGAAAATAACTGAAGTATACCAGCCTGGCAGTTTCACTGTTTGTTAGATGGCTGATTCGCCTCACGGCAAAGGCTGCAGAGCTAAGTTTCCCAGCTAGGGTGGCTATATGTGGATGCCATTGTAATTTCGAGTCTGTGTCTGAGTGACTCCTAAGAAAACAGTTTGCTTTTCGAATTCCATTGTTTCATCATTTATTATAATTAAACATCGGTATCAACGTTCAAATTTCGTGGCACTTGGTAAGGGTCGCAAAAAAAGAAATACATAGGTATCATTGTTTTATTTATTAGTAATAAATAACATTTAATTTATTTTTATTCTTAATCTTACTTTGGTAAACTGTACATATATTTAAAGAGGTTTATATTCTTAATACGTCATAGAACCTCAATACTCATTTCATTATCCATTTGTAAAAAAAATTCTAAATGCCAAATAGGCAACAAATGTCAATTTAATTGTCATGCAAAATAATATGTGGTAAAATCTTCAACGATAATAGTTCTTAAAAACACTTACAACTACAATTTAGCATTGATAAATCTTTACCCAACTCCCTATCAGACTTGAGAAAATGGATTTGACGCAGTATACTGATTTTATATTCACTAACGAAGGTGCTTGCTGTACTATTTGCGAAATGAATATAAAAAAGAAAAGGTACAATATAGAGAAACATTTGAAATCAAAATCTCATCAAGATAAATTATCTGATTCACGCTGCCATTTACAGGATATAATACGAGATAATGCTGATTTCGAAATTAAAGACGATATCGTATATTGCAAATTGTGTAATTCGAAATTATTTCCCTCTAAATCTAGTATCGACCGCCATTTAAAAACAGATTTACACAACAAAATTCATAAAAATAATGCACAAGAAAAATTTAATAAAGATTTAACAGAGTTTATGATTTGTTCGAATATACCGTGGTCAAAATTAGACAATCCTAAATTTAGAAATTTTGTAGAAAACCTTTTAAATCATAAATATGGAAACGATATTACTGTGCCGAGTGAAACAAAAATACGAGTAAAATGCTTACCTGAATTGTATGAAAAGAAAAAAAATGAATTGAAAGAGAAATTACAAAATAAAATGATTTACCTCAGTGTTGATGAAACATCAGATTCCGTGGGAAAAAAAGTGGCAAATATTTTGATCGGAGCTCTAGATGGAACTAGTACCCAGCCACATTTATTTGCTTCTAAGGTATTGGAGGCGACTAACCATTCGACAATAACCAAACTCGTTGAGGAAACCCTTGAAGATCTTTGGGGCGATGAATACAAAAAAACATGGATAAATTATTATTTTTTATAACGGATGCCGGTTCCTACATGGTAAAAGCAGCTAAAAACCTTGTTCAGAAATATAAAAATATGACTCATGTAACATGCATAGCACATGGATGTAATCGAGTCGCAGAGATAATTAGAAGTCTTTACCCGACCATAAACAGTTTGATTGACTGTATCAAAAAAATATTTCGTAACGCTCCTTCAAGGACAAATTTATTTCATCAAATGTGTGTAAATATTCCTCTACCACCCCGACCCGTGATAACAAGATGGGGAACATGGTTAAATGCTGCCTCATATTATCACATGCATTATGATAAAATCAAATCTGTCATCGATGCCTTAAATCCGCGTGAAGCGAGTGCAATTTCTAAAGCAAAAAAAATTTTCCGTAACCGGAATTTAAAAACTGAGTTACTATTCGTCGATACACACTTTAGTATAATTGCTAAGTCAATAAAATTATTGGAGGATCCAAAACTGAGTCTAGCAGAATCATTAAACATTGTTCATGGTTTGCAAAAAAAAATATCAACGTTAAGGTTACATCAAAATGCCAGAAAAGTTTATTTTAAATTAAAAAGTGTATTAAAGAAAAATCCTGGTTATAAGACTGTACAAATAATTAACCAACTATCTAAAAACAACGAGGCTGAAATACCAGAAAGTGTAAATAAAAACTGTGTGCAAAATTTTCAATGCTTGACATACCTTCCTATTACCTCAGTCAGCGTGGAAAGATCTTTTAGTCATTTAAAATGGATATATTCTTACAGACGTCAAAGATTGACAGCAAAATCTATGGAACAAATTTTAGTGATCTATTCTAACTCGTAAAATATTGTATGCCACACCTGGACATAAAGTGGCTTTTTCCGCACGCTACGCGTACGGATAGAGCCGCTTTCTGGCCAAATGTGCACATATTTTTCCAACACGGGAGGTAATAAAGAAAGCCCTCGATCGCATAATTACGTCCCTCGCTTGCAGCTTGGGCCGCAACAATTGCGATTGCGCGGCCTTTCTTTGTTTTACCACCCTAATTAGGAAATGTACTATTTAGGGGCTTTTTTATTTACATATACAAAATAAAGGTTAAAAATACTAAGTGATTTGTTTGTATTTATTTTTCTGCCAACCGTACATTGCCACGAAATTTGAACGTTGATACCGATGTTTAATTATAATCTTGCTGCTGTTAATCTGCTTGACGTAGGGAAGTGTAAAGGGTTTAGCAGGCTAAGGAAGGACGTGTGGCCCCTGTGAGGAAAAGTTGAATTAGTAAATGTCAATTGTTTGTCGCCTCATAACTAGTAATCACTCCAACTTTCAGCCCTCTATCTTGAACTGTCTCAGAGATAATGTCAAAAATGTATTTTTTTTACAATTTTTTCAAACTCGTATATCTCCTAATCCATAGCAGCTAAAGCGTTGAAACAAAATCACAGCTACGTAGTTTGAGTGGGAGTATACCCTATAATTTTATTAATATTTTATACGTGAAAAATAAAAGAAATAAATGTCAATTTATTTTTTGACAGCTCTTTCCAACACGTTTTTTTGAAAGTAAAATTATGAAAAAAATCACGTAAATTGCTTATAGTATTAGCTACTAGCATACAAAAAATCAATTGATTATATTTGGTGCAACATACTGTAAAAAAAAAAAAACTAACGAAAGTATTCAAGTATCAAGAGTAGGCTTCTGAACTGAAAGTTCGTTTTTAAGTTTTATGTTTGTTGCCTAGCAACAAAGGGTGTATTGTTTTTAATTTGACGTATGACTGTCAAAAAAGGTCACTGAACTACTGCTGTGTTAGCATTTGTAACTAATTTTACTAACTACTAAATCAACGAAACGACGGATGTGCTATTTTGCTGTGTTTATTATTTTATAATAGTACATTACTTACCAAGGACTGTAAAAGAAAGAAAGCCCGAAATCGCAGGTATTTGTGACCCGAGCCGCAGGCGAGGGTTGCCAATATGCGATAGAGGGCTTTCTTTTTTACTGCCCGTGGTGAGTACACAATTTTACGTCTCCATCTGGCCATAATGCGAGTTTTACCGTACGCGTAGCGTGCGGCAAAACTTACGTTATGGCCAGGTGTGACGTAAACAAAATTAATTGGTTTCATTATAGTACACGTATTAACATAACGAATTAAATAACTCATTAGAGCAGATATCACAATATAAGTCACTTAGATAATGAGTATCGTAATATTCGTCGTCCCAGGTATAGGACAATGTTATCCTGCAGTCATCGCAATATCCTTGTAACATAACATTTTCGTCAGAGAGCGATATCTCAATACTGGTAAAGACTGTAAAAACAGTTGCTTCGCTATTAACCGTGGCAAGTTGAGCCCAAATATTTTTGATTTTATGATTTCCATCTGAAAGAATGTATATACATGAAGTTTCCGTTTTTTTTTTTTATTAACATTTAAAACTTACTTTCGCCATTATGGAAAAATCGGACTCCTCTTCTACATAACGTGTTGTATATTCCCTTAAACAATTCACTATTATGTTAAATGTGCTAGCGTATAAATTGTATAATAGTATTGTATAATTTAAAGATAGCTCATACCTAATAAATCATAATGTCTAATGTTATGTTACTCGGAATCGACAAACGCTTAGTTTATACGCTAGCACATTTAACATAATAGTGGATTGTTTAAGGGAATATACAACACGTTATGTAGAAGAGGAGTCCGATTTTTCCATAATGGCGAAAGTAAGCTTTAAATGTAAATAAAATAAAACAGAAACTTCATGTATATACATTCTTTCAGATGGAAATCATAAAATCAAAAATATTTCGGCTCAACTTGCCACAGTTAATAGCGAAGCAACTGTTTTTACAGTCTTTACCAGATATTGAGATATCGCTCTCTGACGAAAATATTATGTTAAAAGGATATTGCGATGACTGCAGGATAACATTGTCCTATACCTGGGACGACGAATATTACGATAGTCATTATCTAAGTGACTTATATTGTGATATCTGCTCTAATGAGTTATTTATTTCGTTATGTTAATACGTGTACTATAATGAAACCAATTAATTTTGTTTATAAAATAATAAACATATAGCACATCCGTCGTTTCGTTGATTTAGTAGTTAGTAAAATTAGTTACAAATGCTAACACAGCAGTAGTTCAGTGATCTTTTTTGACAGTCATACGTCAAATTAAAAACAATACACCCTTTGTTGCTAGGCAACAAACAAAAAACTTAAAAACGAAGTTTCAGTTCAGAAGCCTACTCTTTATACTTGAATACTTACGTTAGTTTTTTTTTTACAGTATGTTGCACCAAATATAATCAATTGAGTTTTTGTATGCTAGTAACTAATACTATAAGCAATTTATATGATTTTTTTCATAATTGTACTTTCAAAAAAACGTGTTGGAAAGAGCTGTCAAAAAATAAATTGACATTTATTTCGTTTATTTTTCACGTATAAAATATTAATAAAATTATAGGGTATACTCCCACTCAAACTACGAAGCTGTGATTTTGTTTCAATGCTTTAGCTGCTATGGATTAGGAGATATACGAGTTTGAAAAAAATGTTAAAAAAATACATTTTTGACATTATCTCTGAGACAGTTCAAGATAGAGGGCTGAAAGTTGGAGTGATTACTAGTTATGAGGCGACAAACAATTGACATTTACTAATTCAACTTTTCCTCACAGGGGCCACACGTCCTTCCTTAGCCTGCTAAATCCTTTGATGCACTTCGTTTTCTTGGCGTTCAAAAGTAGGTTATTAGCCGTAAACCAATTTACTACTGTGGAGAGTGCACTGTTAATAAGATAAGAGAGGTATGGGCACTGCGAATGGCATCTCGCTTAGTGTGGTAGGGCACGTTCAGTGAATGTCATCTCGCTCAAATCTGGAGCAGAGCCCGACTGGGGAAGTACCTCCACCTTACAGAAAACCACAGCCAAATAACACTAGACCCTACTCATAGTGTTGTGTTCCTGCTGGTGAGTAAGGTTGCCAAAGAGCTCTAAGAGGACCCAGTGTGTTGACGATGAGGGACCCTCTTGTTCCTTTAGCCGTCAACACAGTGAATCCTCCTTTTTGTAAAGGGTCGGCAACGCGCATGTGACTCCTGTGGAGTTAAAGGCGTCCATAGGTTACGGTAGCTGCTTACCATCAGGCAGGCCGTATGCTTGTTTGCCACCGTCGTAGTATAAAAAAAAAAAAAAAAAAAAATAATACTATCGAAGCTGTTTTCTTTTCTGTCCACTTTAAATATCAGAGATGTGTCATCAGCAAATAACACTATATCATGTTTATCTTGCACAATTTTAGGTAGATCATTAATGTACACCAAAAACAGGAAGGGACCAAGTATTGAGCCTTGAGGCACTCCGAGTGCCACAGGGGACCCAGAAGATTTGAGTTCCATTAATAACCACTCGTTGTGTTCTATCCGATAGGTATGATGAGACGAGGTTAAGGGCACCAGCTTTGATCCCGTAATGGCTTAGTTTTCTCTTTAGATTTTCGTGATCAACGCAATCAAATGCCTTCGATAGGTCACAGAATATTCCAACAGCATCTTGTTTTTTTTCCCAAGCGGCAAAGATGTGCTTAAGAAGAACAGCACCTGCGTCAGTAGTCGAGCGACCTCTGGTAAAACCAAATTGATTTCTGGCGAACAATTCGTTCGGTTAAAATGTGACACAAGTTGATTTAGAATTAGTTTCTCGAAAACTTTGCTCAGTGCCGGCAGTATTGAAATTGGTCTGAAATTGCTTGGTTCTGTTCTCGATCCTGATTTGAGCAAGGGGATGACTTTGCTGTGCTTCATTATGTCTGGAAATATTCCTGTATCAATACATTTGTTAAATATATCAGCTAAATGTGGTGCAATCGATTCAACAATGGAATGTAGAACTTTAATAGATAGGCCCCAAAGATCTTCAGTTTTCTTTAAATTTAGGGATTTAAATGTTTTAATAATTAAGTTCGGAGTAACAAATGAAAATTTAAAGATATCTGTACACTCTGCTATATTTGTTTTCAGTATTGCCTCAGCGACGTCAGGAGATGAATGAAGAGACTTTGTTGTTTCTACCGGTATATTAGAGAAGAACTGCTCAAAATGATCCGCAACTTCAAGGTCCGAACTCACTAAATTATTATTAATACGTAGGTTGTAGTGCGGGTCTTTGATTTTACGTTTCCCAGTTTCATCGTTGATTGCTTGCCAAACAGTTTTTACTTTATCCTTGGAATTTTGGATCTTTCTGGACAGATAAATCAGCTTTAGCAGCGCACACATCATCTTAAAAGATTTAGAAAAGTTCCTGACATAATCTAGGAATTCCGGACTTTTATTAATTCTTCTCAAGTCATATAAATCATAGAGCCGTCGTCTTTTCTCATGAATATCCGGCGTAGCCCAGTCGCTAAATTTCGTCTTGACCTTGCCTTGCACCTTCTTCGGAATGAAACAAGCATCAAATTCCCTTTTAATACAGTTAAACAACTCAATACTCATACGGTTAGGGTTTTCCTGGGTAAATGGAAGATAACATAATTGTTTCGTGATATTCCGACTGAATAAATCTAATCGCCTTTCGGAAATTGGTCTGCACATAGTGACTTGTGGAATATCCTTAGTTTTTCCGCTAAAAGAGGCTTTTTGTCCACAGTGGTCAGAACTTAAGTTGTTTATTATAGATTTACTAGTCGCATCCTTGTTACTGAAAATGTTATCTATACATGTAGCACTGGTTGCTGTGATTCGTGTAGGCTCACAAAACAAATTTACTAAATTGTAGGATTTGAAAGTACTAAGTAACCTTACACACATGGATGAATCTTCAAGTAAGTTGATATTAAAATCACCACACACAATAACACTTTTATTACTACAAAAAAGACTTGTAAGAACTGCATCTATCACTGACTCAAATGTGTTATAGTTTGCCAATGGAGGCCTTTACACGCATATAATTATAAATTCTTCTAACTCGACACAAGAAAGTTCAATATGGCGTTCCACAGACAATTCAACAATGTCTTTCCGCTCCTTACTTTTTATATCATGTTTTACCATTATTAATGACCCGCCGCGAATGCAGGATTTTCTAAAAAATGTACTTACTACACTATGATTGTGGAAATTAAACATAAATTCATGACCTTTAAGCTAGTGCTCCGTTATACAGAGGATATCAATGTTCGAGTGTTGTACAAACAAATCAATTTCCAGTTGTTTACTGGTAAACCCTTGAATATTTTGGTGAACTAAGTACAATACATCAGTTTTACTACTTATGCCAGCATCACAGTTATGTTTAGGAACGGAGCCGGCTGGTGCACTCGTTGTCGTAGCAGTCAGTTTAAATTGATATCACCAGACGGCTGCCTCTCTAAATCTGAGCCCCTGCAGTATGAATCGGGATTCGTCTTAATAAAACTATCATCCGCCGTGCTAGTCACGACGGGGTCTACAATATTGTATGCTAACAGGTTAGCATAACCTATAAGCCATCTTCTCGGAAGGTAAGTCCTATCACGGGGCATAATAAAATCCTCAATAAATTTATTTGTATCAAAATACGAAATCGTACTACTGTATAAAGAAAGGTTATAAAATACGGAGTTGTAAGAATATACCCTCTTATTTATATGACTCGACATTCTGTATGGTAAGGCACAGATAATTATTTTTACAGAATCTCGCTGGCCATTATCTGACAGGGTCTCGGATAATCTCAAGATATCTCGTTTAGTGCAATCTATACTATTTCCTAAAAACACTACAAGCGTGGAATCGCGGTCATACTCGCCGACCGATATACATTTGATCAGACGATCGATAGAGGCGCCCGGGTGACAGTTGTTAAGGACGCCTCGCGACAAGCGCTCCGCCAGCAGCGCGCCGAGCCCGGCGCCCACCTCGTCTGTATATAGAACGGTGCGGCCGGGCGCAGGCGCGGGCGCGGGCGCGGGCGCAGGCACGGGCGCGGGTGCGGGGTGCGGTTGCAGGCGCGGGCGCGGGCGCGGGCGCGGGCGCAGGCGCGGGCGCGGGTGCGGGGTGCGGGCGCAGGCGCGGGCGCGGGCGCAGGCGCGGGGACCAGCGGGGCGGGGCGCGCGCGCGAGAGTGGCACGACGGCGGCGGAACCAGCTCGACAGGGCACGATAGCGATGGAGTGTGTTGGACTGAGCGCGACGGCGATAGATCCAGTGCCACTGGGCAAGACGGCGATGGGCCCGGCTCGACAGTGCATGGCGGCGATGGGCCCGGCTCGACAGTGCACAGCGGCTGTGGAACCAGCTCGACAGTGCATGGCGGCGGTGGACCCGCCTCGCCTGGGCACAATAACGGTGGAGTTGGTTCCACTGGGCACGGCAGGGATAAATCCAGTGCGACATCCGATCCAGGGCACGACTGTGAAGGACCCAGCGATGACTCCCGGACGTTCAGGCTAAGGTCAGGCTCGGGCTGGCGACGCGGAGTGGTCGCGCCGGAGACGCGCGCCAGCAGCGTGGCGCGCGGCGCGGGCGCGGGCGAGCCCGGCGCAGCCAGGCGACTCGGCGGCCGTGGCGAGTCCAAGCGCAGAGGGTAGCCGCTGCCCGGTGCTAGAACATTATTTATAAAGGCTATGTATTCCTGTAGCGTTTTACTAGATAATTCATGCTTATCATTAAGAGCTTTTAGCTTTGACTCTAATTTGCTTAATTCAGCAGAGCGATGATTCAGCTCCTCTACTGTCTGGTCTAATTGATATTGGCACTTTAGGAGTTCATCTCTCAAGGCTATATGTTTACATTTGGAATTTAATGATTTAAATAAGAATTTGTGGCATTTCAGCAAAAGTTTAGATTTTTTTATGAATCTATTTAATTTTAAATATTTTTTTATCTTTTTTCCTCCGTTCAATGAAATTTTCCCATCACTGTTCCCTATGCACACAGAACTTGAAAAATCTATATTTTCCATAAAAGGAGAGTCCACTATGCTGTCATTTACTAAATCTACTTCAAAACTATTTAGCTCAGCAAAAATACTTAAATTGTTGTCTGGCGGCCCGGAGTGCTCGGAGCAGTACTTGCAAGTATTTTTTTTTAAGGTCAATCTCCCCCAGCTGCTGCTCCAGGTCCTTGATGCGTTGCAATGCCTGTTCGTGTATTTCCTGGCATTGTTCAAATCGGTCTACAGTAGCTTGAAGTTCATCCCGCTGACCCTGGACATCTTCATAGTCAATGTCCTGGTTGGCAAGCTGAGTTTTGAGAACAGTGTTTGCTCGGATAACACGCTCGATTTCCTGTTCACTTTCTTCCCGCTCTTGTAGGAGTCTGTCATTTAGCTCAGTCGCCGTCTTAAGGTCCCTTTGTAGTTGCTGGACTTTAGCGACCAAAACATCCCTGCGAGTAGTCATTTTAGAGGGTTGTGCTGAAATCATATTGACAATGTAAGAAATCTGAACCTAGCAAGTATGATTCACAATGGTACTAACAGAAAAAAGTATTTAAAATCACATTTTCTAGTATTTAAATTAAGCAGGAATTTACACAAAAAAAAACTTTATACTTTGGATGTCAATTTATAATAATGTTCGTTGAATATATCTGTGCTATTTCTGAGTTGGTTAGCATTCACTTTAGCTAGTTTAGTAAGATGAACCACTGTTTTTAACAAGAACTAACTTGCCCATAGGTTAGGTACTGAATATTGAAAATATTAAGTTATTTTGGATCTGGCCTCGGACACCGGAGGGTTTGGTCACTTTTTCTGAAGTATATGACATCTATTTTCAGTTATTTTGGACAATCAGACTAAAAGTAAGGCATATAAATGTGAAAAGCAATACTCCCCTGTAAAAGTCTTCGATGAAATATAGGCAATTTCCAAGTAAATTCGGTGTAATTTTAAATCTTGAACGTTAAGCCGTTGACAGTTGGCTTAAAATTTTTCGTCATAATAATTTGCTCCTTAAAGTAAACTAATACTAGAGATAACACTGTTACACTTTAATTTCATTGAGATCTTGTCATTTTTTTTACACAGTAACTTGTTATAAATCACTTTTAAAATATTTATTTTCACTAATTAAATACGCTAGGTCATTTTGACGTTTATTCCCGGCCAGTGTTGCCAGAATAATCAAGACGACGGGTCCCATGCAAAAAAAATTTTTTTTCGCGTCAAAAATTTTTTCTCGTATTTTTTCTTAGACGGATCACCAGTATTTTTGTTACACCCTGTACATACAGAAGGACGGGTACAGAAATAATGACATTATTATTTACACTTTCTGGTGACCTAATTATTTAATTACTGTATAGTGTTAAGTGTATATGATAAGGCTAAAATGGCTGTGATCTTAGAAAGCAAGCATCGTTTGGAAGAGCTGATTAGATACAATAGACAAAGGAAACTTCGTAATCTCACCAATGAACTTAACTTTGTAACCACTAAAAATAGTAATGAATATGGTAACAGAGTTTGGACTTCTTACATACCTAAAGTTCTAAACAGCTTTCCCAAAGAAGTAATAGAAAATCTAGATAAAAACCTAAGAATATTAAAAGTATTGTTAAAAAAGCACTGATAGATAACAATGTAAATGGTAAAATAGATTAATATGATTTAATTTAAAATAATTTATGTTAAAAGGGGTTGCAACCCCAGAACAATAGCTTGGTAATACAATCTTAAATGTAAAAGATTAATACTAAGTTAAGTGAAATTGTTATTAACCCATTTCATTATAATAAACAGTTTAAATTTCAATTTTTTTTCTTTTTTAAAAGATGAAAATATTCATGATTTGATTTTTCCGTTTTTCATGAAAATTTATTTAATTTATATAGTTCTTATAACCTATTCAAAAGTCACTTGTATATCGGTCTGGGATCTTTTCAAAATAACTGTTGACATCATCACATTTTTAAGGTCTCGCCCGTATATCGTGTCACGAGATGTCACTGAAAAATGTCGAATCGAGCCTAAAATCTCGATAACATCTCCCGACTTCACTTTGACAAGGACCTTACGTCACCCGTCGCATTGCTACGCCGTAGCTGCTACGCGCGTAGCAGTGTCTACGGGCCAGCCGCGCGCGGCGGGCGCTACGCGGCTATCACATTTTAACGTTCATATTGCAATCAAAATTCGACCTCGACGTGTTTGTGATAAGTTTGAAAATAAAATGTGAGGAGTTTTTGAGTTATTGCTTTATGTTGGTAAACTTTGTTTAGAAGAGTATCGTAGGAAAGTTTGAAATTAAGTTTTTTGGACATGTGCGTAAAATGTAATTTCACTTGAATGACAATACAGTGTTTGTAAAGTTTGTTTGTGTTTTTAAAAATAGCGTAAATTAATTAAAAGCAGATATCTGGGTTTGACGAGTAGTTTAAAGTTTAGGCATTAGCCTAGCTATAACCTATGAAAATTTTTGTTCATTTTACATATTTGGTTAAAAAAAGTGAGAGTAGTCACGTAAAAATAAATAAAATAAACCCCAACACCAACAGTAGGTACTGTTGATACAACACATAATACTACGACAACGTATGACAAATATTATTAATTCAACACTGCTCCATAAACAACACGAATTTAGTGCAGAAAGCAGGGGCAGTATTCTATCTTTAAAACACGTTTACACACGATCCTACTTCTATACAACTCCAATGCATTAACTACGCAATACAGCTGAAACCTAAACGTCGGAATTAGAAATATCAGAATTTGCTTGAAAATTATTCCGATGCAACTCCAATAAAACTTCGATATTGGTCGATTATTTGATGTGTCGAAGTTGTGTTTGAGATAGATTATGTTTTTAATGTATTGTTTATGTATTTTAAAATAAGAAAACAGGTTAGAAAAACCAAGTTAAAGGCACCATATGAGCAAAAACAACTCGTATTTCAACCGAATTTAAGGCTAGTGATGGAATAAGTTAACGTTAAACGTAAATAAAAGTAGCATACGAGTTGTAAGCCTATTACTTACATGTTTGTGCTGCGCTGGGATGTTTTAAGACATTAGTGACAAAACGCTAAGAGCGGCTAAAACTATTACTTAACTCATATGGGTCTCTGTGCTTTAAGGCAAAGGTTGACTGGCAGAGAATGCCTTATAGCTTATATCATTAAGTCCGCCATTTGTACGATAAGGTTTCTTTTGTGCAATAATGTTTTATTTAATAAATAAATATGTATATGCCCAGAGGGCCATTTTTAAAACTCGCTCCTACTCAATAAAATATAATTAGGAGTGAGCCTGATGTAACCTTCAGAGACCAGGATGGGAAACGACCCAAACTTTAAAAAATAAAAACCGAATGACCGAAAAATAATGAAACTAACCACACTTAGTGTAAAGAAGCAAGTGAATACAATCAAATTAATCACGATAAGTGTAATAAGCAAGTGTTAAACCACACTTTAGGTAAAGAGGCAAGTGACAAATAACAAATGAACCTCACTTAGTGTAAGGAATTAAGTGAAAAGAAACAAATGAACTACGCTTAATATAAAGAAGCAAGTAAAAAGAAACTAATGAACTACGCTTCGTGTAAATAACCAAGTGAAAATGAACAAATAAATCACACTTAGTGTAAAAAAGCAAGTGAAAATGAACAAATAAACCACACTTAGTGTAAAGAACCAAGTGAATGCAAACAAATAAATTGCACTTAGTGTAAAGACGAGTTTAAAGTGTCGAGATGTGAGCGATGGGCTCCGGCGCGGACGGCGGCATTTTCTTCGCGCGAGGACCGAACGGCAGCGGCTACACACTGTCAGCGAGAGGTGCTGCCACACTGCGGGGGCTGCTGCGGGACCACGCCTCACAACTGTCGCAGGTTGTAAACTGATATACCTAAATGTCATATCTTTCAGGAAAAATGACAGGCAGGCCGGATTTCAACTGGCGTCTTCAGCTTTTGCGGCTGACGCTCTAACCTGTAGACCACCCGATCACGGCGGAACCCGTCGGAGTTTCTCAAATGGGTCCAAATTGGGTTGCATACAATTTTAAGTCATATCCTTGCTGCGCATAACCACTTGTTTCATAGTCATCATTGCGCATACAATTAGAAAGTTATATTATTTTGTGTCATACATTTTTAGTCATAAGAATTTTGATCATACTCAGTAGTGGACATATATTTTTTGCGCAGATAAATTTAAATTATAATAAATTAAATGTCATAACAACTAAGAGCATAATTGTCAATAACTATAACGTTAACCCGTATAACGATTTGAAGCATAATAATAATCAACCATAAAGCTTTAAAGCTATAATATTATTTATGCACCGTTACACGCCCGTCCATAACGCCTTGAAATAATAGGTAACACAACAAACTCCTTTACAGTTTATAAAATACAAGTACAATAAAATACGAGACAAAACACGCGTTTTTGCAAGCATTAGCCGCTAATATAAAATTAGCTAAGCGCTAATGTCAAACTAAGGTTTATTACTTGTTAAATAGTAGGTGATTAAATAAATATGATTTCATCGATCACCCAATTAATAAAAATATGCATGTTGGTTGCTGTCCAGTGGTGCCCTCAATGTGACGTTTGTGTTTTCTAAAGAACCAATCATACAGACACATTGAGGGCGCCACTGGACGGTCGGTGCAATCTTAAAATTATAGCGACTTCATTCATTGGTTTCATCTGCCTTATATTTATTTTTATTGATTATTGCTTAATAAAAACATAAAATATTAAAGAAGCTATTTGAATTAAGCCTAACTCCTGTCTGCAAAAAAATACATCTTACCTAATTTGCAAAGCCCGGATGACGGGAGAAATTATGTGTTGACGTCTCAATAGTGCGAGGGCACACATTTTATAAGTTGATAAAATGTCGATAAAAAGCACGATGTACTGGACCACTGTTACGATATTCAGAAAAATTATAAGTAGTTGTAAAAAAATTAAAATTAGCTGTTTGTATTTTTTTAATATTTTATATAATCTTCGTAATAAACAGTTAATATTTTTTCTACATTTTCGAATTTTTTACTGTTCGTTTCTGTAGGAGTCGCAATTCTAACCTAACCTAATCCACTTTTCTAGTAACAGTTCGTTTCTGTGGGGTCGCAGTTCTAACCTAACCTAACCCACATTTCTGGTAACAGTTTGTGTCTGTGGGGTTCGAAATTCTAACTTAACCTAACCCACTTTTCTGGTAACAGGTTGGGACTGTGGGGGTCGCAGTACTAACCTAACCTAACCCACTTTTCTGGTAACAGTTCATGTCTGTGGGGGTCGCAGTTCTAACCTAACCCACTTTTCTGGTAACAGTTCATGTCTGTGGGGGTCGCAGTTCTAACCTAACATAACCCACTTTTCTGGTAACAGTTCATATCTGTGGGGTCGCAGTTCTAACCTAACCTGACCCACTTTTCTGGTAACAGTTTGTGTCTGTGGGGGTTGCAGTTCAAACCTAACCTAACCCACTTTTTTGGTTACAGTTCGCGTCTGTGGGGGTCGCAGTTCTAACCTAACCCACTTTTCTTAATCTAAGTCTCTTCCTAGTTTCGTTCTCGTGTTTCTGTAAAGGTGTTTCATTCAAGTAAATTATCAATGGAATAATAATATTTGAATTAAAAATACAAGAACCAAAGAATACGTGAAAATTTTTCTGTATAACAAAATTCTATGAAATTTCTATCTGCGAATGAAGGGGACACCGTTTTTTGGCTTATACTGACTTCTTTATAATTTGCAGGTTTTATGCAATTTTGTCCCGCCCAAGAGTAGATGTAGCCCCGCGAAGCAGGGCTCCTATTTCCGGACAATAGATACCGCATTGGTCATAAGCTAATTCAAGCATTCAAGCTTTGTATTTTTTATGAATAAAATATGTTGATATGAGCCTTAAATATATGACTAAAATTTTTATGAAATATTAATAATATGCGTTGCAATACTTATAACTAAAGACAATTATGGTCATCAAACATATGATTAAAAATATGATGCCAAATAAAAGTATGACTATAAAAATATGCTTTAGCTCATTTATGACAAAAAACGAGGTATGCTCAAAAAGAATTATGACAAAAAATAATTATGACAAACTATTATATGCGAAAAGTGTTATGACACTTATGACAATTAAAAATATGACAATTGTTTGTATGCGACCAGAGGGAGACCCTTCTCAAATATATTGAATCTTTGATAACGTGTTGACCGTATTCTTATTTACTGTATGTATTCACTAATGCGAATACGGGGTCTACACTACAGCCTTGGCATATGGGAAGTTTTTATAGTTGAATGATTCAGGCGTGATACTTTAAAGCTGAATGTAATACGCTTGAAACTCCTCATTTATATTAAAGGGTCAATAACGCGCATGTGACACCCTATAATATAAAGTAGGATTCTCTGTGTTGACGGTTAAAGGGACAGGAGCCCTCGTCGTCAACACACTTCATCCTGTTTCCGATCTCTAAGTTTAGTTCAAATCAGTGTAGCCATGATGAAATCCCTCCCAAGAACGCTGCGGCTGTGGAATGAACTCCCAACCGATGTTTTAGCTTTTCTCAGCGGGCTACAGTATGAGGTTCTTCAAAAAAGGAGTGTATAGGTTCTTTAAGGGTAGGCAACGCGCATGTGAATCCTTTGGGGACCCATATAGGCTACGGTAACTGCTTACCACCAGGCGGGCCGTATGCTTGTATGTATGAGTAAGCTCAACAAAAATAAGTTTTCCGTAATTTGAGCAAGGAAGCTCGCATCTAATCTTTCATAGAGCCCGCGGAAGATGCATCGCGGTCTCGATTCACCGACTTTGATCTATTGCGATACTCGACCCGCATTCCCTGTTTGGTTTTGTGAAAGCATACTAGTTTCTGTTGCTAAAGCCAAGTGGAAAATCAAGTTACGTAGAGCCGTCAGTTTTGTCGATCATAATTTTAATTCGCTGATCTCGCTGAAGTATACTCGAGATCACGGAATGCAGTGAGATAATTAGAGATGTAAAAGATATAGACACCCTATGTACAATAATGGCTCACAAAACCTGTCGTTTTCCTTTGACCCCCTTACGACCTATTCTAATTTTAAAATACATAAACAATACATTAAAAACACAATCTATCTTAAACATGACTCCAACACAAAACAAATAATCAACCAATATTGAATTTGTATTGGTGCCGTATTCTGATTTTAAAATACATAAACAATACATTAAAAACACAATCTATCTTAAACATGACTCCAACACAAAACAAATAATCAACCAATATTGAATTTGTATTGGTGCCGTATTCTGATTTTAAAATACATAAACAATACATTAAAAACACAATCTATCTTAAACATGACTCCAACACAAAACAAATAATCAACCAATATTGAATTTGTATTGGTGCCGTATTCTGATTTTAAAATACATAAACAATACATTAAAAACACAATCTATCTTAAACATGACTCCAACACAAAACAAATAATCAACCAATATTGAATTTGTATTGGTGCCGTATTCTGATTTTAAAATACATAAACAATACATTAAAAACACAATCTATCTTAAACATGACTCCAACACAAAACAAATAATCAACCAATATTGAATTTGTATTGGTGCCGTATTCTGATTTTAAAATACATAAACAATACCTTAAAAACACAATCTTTCTTCAACATAACTCCAACACACAACAAATAATCAACCAATATTGTAGTTGCGTCGGAATAATATTCAAACAAATTCTGATATTTCTGATTCAGACGTTTAGGCGCTAGCTGTGCTGCGCAGTTCATGCATTGAAGTTGTATATTGTCTAAACGTGTTTTAAAGTTAGAATACGGCCCCAAGTTTTGAATATTACCTAATACTCAAAGGTAAAAGGTAAAGGATCGGCAACGCGCATGTGACACCTTTGGAGTTACAGGCGTCCATAGGCTACGGTAGCTGCTTACCATCAGGCGGGCAGTAAGCTTGTTTGCCACCGACGTTGTATAAAAAATATAGGTATACTCAATATCCCGCTATTTAAAAGTTGTGATTAGTAATTTTGCTCAATCAAAGTTTTGATCGCCTATCATATTATTTCAGAAGTCAATGTTTTTTAACTAATAAGACTTCTACAGTTTTATTATTCGCTGGACTAGTTATTAGCCACGCTCGGTTCCTATAAAATTTAATTTAACCATTCCTATTCTGACACGAAGTCTCTATAATGGATGATTCATGAGACGTGAGCAGGAACAACCCACACACTTAGTTAACGATAATGAATCGACCGCCATCATGTTTAAGTGAAACAATAACGCCTTTCAATTTTTTTTTACCTTTTTGTTTCGTAGAAATTTTATTCCCTGTAATCATGGTCACCCCACATAAACAAATCAATAAAGATAAAACCTCTTTGACAATCATGACAGCACTTTGATTATGAAAAATTAAAAGAAAAAAAAAATAAGTGAGATACGATGTTTCAAAAGTAACCAGACATCAATTTGACACTATATCACAGAAAAACAAGAGAATATCAGTACTCGACGGAGTATTCTAATTGTAGAGTGACCATGCGTGTCGTAAATAATTTCAAACGTTTTATTTTTATTTAAAAATGTTTTTTTTGCGCTTACACTAACTAGTACTGATATCAAACAATAGCTTATTTTTAACTGAATCCGTATTGTTAAGCCTGCTCACGTCTCATGAATCATCCTGTATATATACTTTTTACACGTGTATTTCTTGCGTAAGAATATAGTCGGTTATCTATCGCTTTCTCCCCAGCATGGCAGCAGCATTAAGTCCATTCCGAATAGCTACAATTATTTTTAATGATCTTCAGTGTTCGAAACTCTTCAATTTACAATAATTTTGATATCATCTGAATTGGTAAGAGGTAATTACAAAAATGCTGGTAGAAAACCTTTTGGTTCATGCTAAAATGAGCCTTGAGTGTTCATAATTAGAGTTCAGTTTTCGGTGAGTTGTCAGCAAATAACACTTGACTGGGTTCAATTAGAAAGCTTTGAGAGTATTTTAATTATCTAAGGGTAAAGTAGGCCGTGTCTTTCTGAAAAGAGAGATATTGACAGTATTTTTTTAAAATAATACGATTTTTTATTTTTGTACGCATTATTAATAGTTTTTAAAGAGAAGGCCACGGACAGAGGAGGAATATTAGCCGGCGCCGTATTCCAACTTTAAAACACTTATAGACATGATTCTACTTCGCTTCGATACAACTACAACGCATTAACTATGCAATACAGCGAGCGCCGGGTGCCGTGTTCTAATTTTAAAATACATAAACAATACATTAAAATAGTAGTTTATGTAACTGTTACGTAATAAGGGTCCTTAAAATACGACTGTGGTTTTATGAAACGAGCCGCAGGTGAGTTTCAAAATAAGATCACACGAGTGTTTTATGGCCTAATTACGTACAGTTGCATACACTGCTTTATCTACACTCATATTATATATATTAAATTAAGTGTTCGGAAACCATAGAATGGCCGCCATTGCACCGCCATGGCCAACTCGATTGTGCCGGCGGTCGGGAGGGAGAGTGCCGGCGGTCGGGGGGGAGCGTGTCGGCGGCCGCGCGGGCGCGTGCAGGTGTACATTATGTTATCAAAACTCATAACACATCAATGTTTGAGCATGTAAAGTTAAAATTACGTTACTGTCACAGATAAAAAGCTTATCATAGTAAAATCGGTTGTGGTAATGCTAGCCATTGCCTACCGTTTTTGAACACGTTTTAGAGGACTTACAATGCGAGTGTAGATAAACAATCTTATCATCTACATTCAAATTAACTGCAACACACAACAAATAATCAACCAATATTGAAGTTGTATTGGAGTTGCATCGGGATAATTTTCAAGCAAATTCTGACACCTCTGATTTATAGGTTTAGGCGCTATTATTGCATTTATTGCATGTATTTATTGCATTGCAGTTGTATTGAAGTTGGATCCTTTATAAATGTGTTTTAAAGTTAGAATACGGCACCCGTTTCTGTACCCGTGGCCCGTATTCTAACTTTAAAACACATATAGACACGATCCAACTTCAATACAACTCCAATGCATTAACAACGCATTACAGCTACGGCATAAACATCTGAATCGGAAATATCAGAATTTGCTTGCGAAATATTCCAACACATTTACAATAAAACTTAAATATTGGTTGAATGTTTGTTGTGTGTTGGAGTTATGTTTGAGATAGGTTGTATTTTTATTGTATTGTTAATGTATTTTTAAAGTAGAATCCGGCACTGTGTTGGTAGAACACGCTTACCTACAGATCTAAAGATAAAATTCAATAGTGTGCGTTAACCATCTGACGGGCTGCATACATCCGTCTCATTGGTAGAACGAGACTAATGTATACAGCCAGTTGGACGTGACCCTACATGTAAACGAATCTACATTTAAATTAACCGTATAATATGTAGAGCATCCATTCACCTTTGAATTTGTTATAAGAATTTAACTGACTTGCAATATTACTTAATGAATCTCAAAAAACTTACTAACAAAATGAAACTACTCAAAATGTGACCAGAAATGAAATGATCGAAGAGTTTTCGACTCTATTCCAATTAACTGAAGATTGAAAACAGATAAAGTTTTTGGTTTCTTTGCTTTAAGCTTCTTACATGCTGTAAAGGCACGTGTCGGGCTAATTTAAAGTTCCAAAGCCGCTAACTATTTAGCAGCCAACTTATAAATATAAACTTGGTACATTTTCCATTGGGGCTCTTGACAAAATGCCAGATTTTCTAGTTTTAAACTCATTATAGTTTTTGGTATTCTTTTTATATAATTATTAATGTTATGTTTTATTTTTTACAGGTAATTTATAGACAGCGACTTTTGGAAAAACACAACTCCCTGATATGGGAGAGAAACGAACGAGAAATTATACGATAAATAGGTATGATTACAAAAGACCTTCGCCTTTGCTCAGGTACTAACATCTAGGAAGATTGACCACGTTTGGATGAAAAAACTAAGCTGATCGAGAGAAAATCAAGAGCGAAAACGACACCTCGTAACGGCACCGTACGAATTTGCTCTTGTTTCGCTCAGGTTTCGCGACGCAACGTGTAGCGCGGTACCGCGGTGTCGACTCCGCTGCGGGGATGTGCAAAAAGCGTAAAAGTCCAATCAGCTAGTCTTTATGAAACGTAAAAACGATTTGTTAGTTCTTCTTCTTGCTACTTCAAGAAAGTGAGCAAAATCTCTGGGACTGTATTCTAACTTTAAAACACGTTTAGAGACGATCTAACTTCAATAAAGCTCCAATGAATTAACTATTTACGCAATACAGCTAACGCCGAAACGTCTGAATCAGAAAATTATTCCGATGCAAGTCCAATTGAACTCCAATACTGGTTGATTATTTTTTTTGTATTGGAGTTGTGTTGGGGATAGATTGTGTTTACTTATTTTTACATTTACGATGGAGTTATAGTTTACTACTACATTCTCAAGTTTAAGTTTCTAATGTATACACTCTGTCCAATAAGTTTGACTACACATCTTTTTGCGTTGACCCTGAAGGCATACATAATTTTATTTATATGTTTTTTTCTACATTTTAGCAGGATTTCTAACATTTGAATGCTTAACTTAAAACCACTGAATTTACCTTAAGTACTTACACATGTTAAGCAACGTTAAATATCGTAAAGATAACCCTGGATCAACTCCGCCCGCATCCTTTACAAATGTCTTACAAGACTGCCCCCAAATTAAGGGCTGGCCCTAATCATCCAAACCCGGGAAGCTCTGGGGCCCTAAAGCTCGGTATTTGCAATTCTAGGAAAGGGCTGAGCACAGAAGAACTGTACAGAAAATTGACTCCATACAGGGTTCCAAATTACTTGTATTTAAACAACTTTCATTTTCAAAACAATAAATCATATGGCAGTGATCATCTACTTACCGCCTTATTCATAAACGTCTCTCAAGCCACGCCTCAATTAGTTAATTTATGTTTTATTTTATAGCACGACGGTGACAAACAAGTATACGGGCCGCCTAATGGTAAGCAGCTACCATAGCTCATGGTCGCCTGCAACTCAAGAGGTGTCACATGCGCGTTGCCGACCATGTTTTGTCCCTATCTGTTACTTTCACAGTTGTGTTTGTTAGAAAGAGACAAGACATAAATTAAGTAATTGAGCCTTTAGAAACGTTTATGAATATGGGGGTTATAGTTTAATATCCTACTTAATTAATATAAAGAGCGGATTTTAAATGATTCCTAGGCGAGTTTCAAAAAAATAAAACATACATAAGTTTCTAGCCTGCACCCGCGATTTCGTCTCCGTAAATGACGTTAAATTGTTTGTACGAGGATCGTGGACTTATCATAGTAGGAACTAACATCAGTCTTGAATCATACATGGTGGATGAGAGAAATCATTGAAAGGCGATATAAATCTTAAAGCTTATACTAACAAATTATGGCTTTCAATACAAGTTTGAGAATACCTGTAGATTAGTCACATGCACCGCCCACGTCACTTTCAGTTCTCTGATAGTTCCTTCCATACCATCTTCTCTCACGAGTTTGATAGATCGTCCTCTTTCAACTGATCAAATTTATCGCTTCTGTTTAACAGTTCTACGTGACGTCTTTGAGGTACTGTTTACGAAACACTGATTTGAAGAATTTCCACGTTCAAAGTTTTTACCTTCACGGCTTAGGCTGTGTCTGCCAGTTTTTAAATGAGATTGTTTTGTATACAGCGAGTATAAACAGCGCCGCCATTTCCATGTTTATTCTCTATCTACTTGCCATTGTTGCGAAGTGCCCATAAGGTAAACCTCGCCGGCTTGTCTTTTGTGAGATAATTAAGCGTCATATTTTACACTAGCTTTTTCCCGCGGCTTCGCCCGCGTACTATAAGTACTCAAAAAGGATACGATACCCATGTTGATTTTCAGACTTTGTGACCACATTTGCCCCTTTTAGGGGTTGGATTTTCAAAAAACCTGAAACACGTGTTTACTCGTATCGATGCAGGTTCAAGTCCTGCTGGGTTGATTATTTTTTCAATGTTTTCAATGTTTGTATTTGATTTAATAACAATCTATTGTATGAGTGGAATGCCCCACTTTAAAAACATGCAAAAATAATTATGACGTGTTTACTCGTTTATTGTTAGGAATACTCCTGTGAACTTTCGAATATAAAATAGTCTAACAAATCTTGATTCGCCATACAAACTTTGGACCCCCATTTTACGCCATTAGGGGGTGAAAAAATCCTTTCTTAGTGCATCCCTAGACCTTGTAAGGAACCTACATGCCAAATTTGGAATCTCTAGAACCAGCGGTTTGGGCTATGCGTTGTTATGTCAGTCAGTCAGTCCCTTCACTCCGGGGCAGAGACTGCTTCTTTACAAGTCGCAAGTCAGACCCCACATGGAGTACTGCTGTCACCTTTGGGCGGGAGCACCTGGATACCAGCTTGGGCCCTTTGACTCGGTACAAAGGCGCGCTGTGCGGATCGTCGACGATCCCAAACTCGCGAGTGATATTGAACCTTTGAGTCTAAGGAGAGACTTTGCCTCCTTATGTGTGTTCTATCGCTTGTACAATGGGTTGTGCTCCGAAGAACTGTTTGATATGATGCCCACGGCAGCTTTTTATCACCGCACCGCTCGCCGCCGGCAGGGTGTTCATCCTCACACCCTGGAGCCCAAAGGGTCGCGCACAGTACGGTTCAAGAGGAATTTCCTCCCACGAACGCTGCGGCTGTGGAATGAACTCCCTGCCGAGGTTTTCCCAGCGGGCTACAGTATGAGGTTCTTCAAAAAAGGAGTGAATAGGTACCTAAAGGGTAGGCAACGCGCATGTGAATCCTCTGGGGTTGCAGGCGTCCATAGGCTACGGTAACTGCTTACCATCAGGTGGGCCGTATGCTTGTTTGCCACCGTCGTAGTATAAAAAAAAAAAAAAAAAGTCAGTCAGTTTCTTCTTTTAGATATTTAGATGTGTTGAACATTGATTTATTATGTATTCTATTAGATGTGACATCTAGAACAAAGTTTGTGCGCCATGTTTGGCGGTTGACAGCTAAGACAGAATAGACTTGTAGTGATTTTCACCACAACTTTTGGGACTAAAAAATTCTTAGGGATGTCATCTCCTGTTACTCAATGGTGTTGAAGAAAATATGAAGTAAATTAACTCCAAACAGCCTAATGGATTTGTTTTACTGACGCGTATTGGTTATTGATAGATGAACGTCTGTATTACAACCCTCTGTCGAAGCTCCGCGTTCTGAAGACCTTAATTGGGGGTGGGTTTCTGAAGGAATCTTTTCAGGTGCGAAAGATGGATTCGGTGCTGTAATCCAGTTAAGTAACGTGACTTGCATTTTTCTTATTTCGTACAGTCAGCGGCGGAAGTAGTTAAGCGGGCGAGCTGTTCAAAATCAGCTGGACATGATTTTACATCGCATGGTTTTTATCGATTTTTTGTCAAATTTTCAGTTGATATTTCTACAGTTGCACTACAGATAGAATTATAAAACCAACGGCTATCGGTTCTGCAATCTTTTATCTCCATTTATTTACAGCCGGATTTTGAAAATAATGAAAACCTTTTTTAATTTAATTTGGATTTTTAAACATGGTCTAAAAAAAAACACTTTTTGTGATATTCGAATTCTGTGAAAGATCTGAAATATACACGAAATCTTCATATTTTATTAGGTTTTGGACGAGAGACTACAATTTTAAACTAATTAACAGAAAAATATTTTTTTGGCCTAAAATTGTTTAACTTTGAGGCCAAATATCTCGAAGACAAAGAATATTGAAGTAAATATGGAATCTACCTATATTGTACGCTGATAATCTGAGAAAGCTACAGAAAACATTAGAAACCAAGTGATTCAGATCGAAGGTCTTTGGGCGCTTAACATGGCCTAATTATACAGGTCAGTTAAATTTTTGACACCTCGTGACGTCAGTGACCACACTGACGTCATCAGGGAACGATGCGGTTCTCAAACTTTTAAAATAGGGAAAATTATTTAATAGAGGATTACCTCTATTATTAGTAATTATACTAGACATTATAATAAGAATGCAAATTAAATGCCGTGCCATTAAAAAACAAATCATTTGGTATATCTAAACGACACCATACCAAGGGTGTGCAAGGGTGCAACTCTGTCAAAAATATTGAGTTTGACATTTAGTATCCGATACGTTTCCCTAAGTGAAAAAGAGAACTTGTCATGCGTTAAGAAGGGACAACATGATCCGTAACGTCAAAGAAGGAGCTCTGTATCAGGGATATTACGGATAATGATTTTTTGACATCCGCGGATACGGATATTAAAAGGCTCACATCCCTGGAATACGGATTCGGATGTAAGATAAGTACACAAAAAAAACAAATATTAAAGTTTTGTACTACTCACATCATACAAAGCCCTTCGCCCTACAATAGCATTTCAACACTAAAATCAAAACAAAAAAAACTCGTTATTTCTTGTCGCTATCCGTCAAGGACATAGAGCTCGATCGACGAATCACGAAAATGTAACAATATTCCTATTGGGTAATGGTGAAATTACCTACGCTACTTTACCTAGCACGTGCGCCGTCGCAGAGACGTTCCTGTACCGACTTGTTCCACATCTGCATCCGCATGAACTCCGCATTCGATTTGATGCGGAGGCGGATGCGGATTTTGAAAATGAATCGGAAGATCCGCGGTTTCCACAAACCACAATTTCCACAAACCATAGACGATTTCCGTACAGTATTGAATATTATCTACTTATGGTGTCCCTATGACGGAATTCATGGCCGGCCATAAACTGTTATAGTTTTTAAGGGGCACCACACATTACAGCGGAATGTAGCTATTCGTAAACAAAAGCGGAAATTGGGCTATGGTAGCGGAAATTTGTCAATGGCCTCCATACAAAAATTCAGCCTACCATAGACAAATTTCCGCTTTTGTCTATGAATAGCTAAATTCCGCTCTAATGTGTGGTGCGCCGCCTATGTGATATTCTTTATTAATGGGACAATCCAAAAAAAAAATGATCATTATTCTATGTAAGTACAATATTACCAACGTTTGATTTATTCCATTTACTTATAGTTTCCCCGTTATACAAAGTTAACGACATGCCGTTATACTGTTAAAATTGCGTATTGATTTCTACTAAACGGCTTAGTCCATTGAAAAAAGAAATTAAACTCATAAATATGTTACTAAAGATTACAATGTAATTACAACAAAAAAAACAATTACAACGTAACTTATAAAATATTTTAGTGTAATTCCACATTCAGTGCGTTGGTATGAAGTTTTACACGCAGCTACACTACACCAATATTTATTACAAGCAACTATTATTATATACACTATATATCTATCAAATATTTGGGAATCTCAGACAAAAATGAAACGGCGTGATAAGTTTAAAAGAAACAGAGATAATACAATATGGCCGTCTGTCAGTGTAATACTCGCCAAATAGTTGTATTGCCACAATGTAAAAAAAAAGTCCTCATTAAATTACATGCCGTAAATGAATTGCCAACTAAAAGTATTATATTAAATTATCTAAAATTATATGAAGCTTCTTTTAGGTATAAAATAATTAAAAAACACAAAATAAACTTAGTAACGGCACGCTAACATTTTTGAACATGAATAGTGTATTAATAAAACTCCCTGACTGAATTGAAGATGTCAACGAATGGCATCATTATGTGACGTAGGTGAGGTCTTTTCGGACGAGCTGTCAAAAATTTAAATGACCTTTATAATTAGGCTATGGCGCTTAAGAGAGTAATAAAGCTTATTCACGCTGCGCTAGGTACCTAAATATTATGAATTGATCATCTTACGTTGTCAGCATAAATAATTATATAAGATTTTAGATGTATATAGGATACTAGCAAGCAACAATGTTAACCTAATTAGTATACAACTCCCGCTAGCTCGCTGCAAGGAATATGTAAAAATTGTATTCTTCATTTTAAAATCTTGGATATTTTACTTTACGGTAGCTTTCTATAAGCGGTTAAGTTAATAAGTGCTTCTGGTAACAAGAAAACTTGTCCGTTTTATTATATTACGAAATGCAAGGCGTGTGCTGCATTGAGAAAGTTGTTTTAAATGTTCTACAATCGAGATTTTTACTAGAGGGCAGCACCGTGGCGAGAGGTCTTTTTTACAGCAGCTGTCAAAATCCACCAATCAAAAATGATATGATTAAACATGATTGGTGGATTATGACAGCTAGACCTCTCGCCACGGTGCTGCCATCTAGTGAAAAACTCGATAGCGGAAACCCTCATCTAAATACATAAACTGACTGATTGACTGACTGACTGACTGACTGACTGACTGACTGACTGACTGACTGACTGACTGACTGACTGACTGACTGACTGACTGACTGACTGAAATTAACCCCCTAAGGGGGTAAAATGGGGGTCCAAAGTTTGTATAGCGAATGAAGATTTGTTAGACTATTTTATTCGAAACTTCACAGGAGTATTCCTAACAATAAACAAGTAAATACGTGTTTCAGGTTTTTTGAAAATTCGTCCCCTAAAAGGGGCAAATGTGGTCACAAAGTCTGAAAATCAACATGGGTATCGTATCCTTTTTCAGTACTTATAGTACGCGGGCGAAGCCGCGGGAAAAGGCTAGTTCAACATATACATTTGATTGAGACGCTTCATTTGTCTTTCCTACGACGAAATAAAGATTGGACGTAATCCTTTGTACGGTCAAGTCAGAAAACATGTATCCAAGACTTTACGCCTTGGTAATAGACTTGTGGCTATATTTTTTTGTCACATTAAATGTATCCATATTTTCAGACGCGACTGTACAAACTTGGCTCCCAAAATGATCCTGATATTAGCTCGATAGTTCTCGGGCTTTGAATGGATCGACCGAATTTCGGTCGAGACCGAATAGGCGAAGAAAATTAGATTTTTTTGAAGAATTAATTCCCAGCAGGCTTGAAATCGTTTTAATACCTTCACGTGGTCCTAAATGCATGTGATCTGAGTTTTCCCAATCCCAGGAGGTGTGCATAACTTTTTAGTGAAATTTTTGCTCTTTGTCAGTTTTTTGCTTCTAGCTCGAAAACGGTACGTCCCAAGGATAATATCATGTATATCAATATTAAAGATGGATAAATTCTGCGTCGAATGAGCATCTTAACTTATAATTCAGTTCAGCGGTACAGCTAAAATCAAAAATTATAAATCGGGAAAATGTCTCATTTATTTGAAAAACTGACTTCCATACCACATATCTTTGAAACAGATGACTCCTGTTTAAAGACGTATAGAATAAAAGTTGAAGAGAATACAATTTCATGATATATAGACATCCCAATTTTCAAATTCAGTCACTTTGAAAGACTAAATTTGGCATTAATTGAAAAAAACAGTTTTTTTCTAAATCCTTCTAAGTTGCATATTTTCCATAAATATGATGTGTGAGGCCTAAATTTAATGCATTGTTACAACTAAAAACATTTAAGTGCAAATTTCTAAAACGTACCCAATCAGAAAACTATTTATACACCGTGTTTTTTTATATCCGGTAATTTCTAGGGTATATATTTCTGAGCTTAACTTAAGTTTATTTCTCAAAGATGTCATAATTCGCTCCAGTTCTGTGGTAATCGATATTTCATTTATGTCTTTCTAATTGTGTAAACCTACATTAAGTTTTTTTTTACTCTGAGCACCCGCTACAAAATGATGCACCTGTGTGTTAAGTCAACACAATATGCTTCCTGTTTATTTCAGGCTGTTAATGTTTGAAATGGAATTACATTGACATGTCTAGTTTTCAATTGTTTGGTTTAAGGACCGATTGAGGAATCAATCAGTAACTGCTGAACCTACTTAGATGAAACTTTGTATAGAGATTGAGATAGTTTGAGTCCGTAAAAAGTACATAAAAAATAGTTTTGATCCAAAATACCAACTCTTAAGGAGCTGAAAAGTGGGTAAGAAGTTTGTATGAAGAGTTATTAATATAGTTAAATCGATTTAGATGAAATTTGGTACCTATGAAAATAGTTTGATTTCTGGGGAGTTTTTATCCCAGAAACTATCCCTGAAGGGTGTGAAAAGGGGGCAAAAGTTATTTCTATGGGGAATCAATATCCACTGAACTGATTTAAGTCCATAGATAAAATTTGGTATGGAGATAGTTTAAGTTCTGGAAAAGGAAATAGAATAGTTTTTATCTTAGAAGTCATCCCTTAAAAGGTAAAAAGGAGAGTGGATTACTATCTCCATACTACGTAACACGTACATAAAATTGAGATGTCGGTATAACGTGAAGTTATATTCTCTACAACTTTTATTCTATAGGTTTTTCAACAGGAGTCATCTGTTTCAAAGGTATGTGGTATGCAAGTCAAAATATGAGTTTTTCAATTAAATGATACATTTTCCCGGTTTATAACTTTTGATTTCGGCTGCACCGCTGAACCGAACTAAAAGATAAGTTGCTCAATCGACGCAGAATTTAACCCTCTTTAATATTGAAATGAATGACATTTTCCGTCGGACGTACCGTTTTCGAGCTAGAAGCAAAAAACTGACGAAGAGCAAAAATTTCGCTAAAAAGTTATGCACACCTCCTGGGATTGGGCAAACTCAGATCACATGCATTTAGGACCACGTGAAGGTATCAAAACGATTTCAAGCCTGCTGGGAATTAATTCCTCAAAACACTTTTTATAGATAATTATTTTACATGTTTTTTTAAAGCGGGGCATTCCACTCATACAATGGTATGTTATTCAATCAAATACAAACACTGAAAACATTGAAAAAATAATCAACCCAGCAGGATTTGAACCTCGCATCGATACGCCTTACCGGGGCCTTAATTGGTAAAGCGATCGAGCCCCGGTAAGGCGTATCGATGCGAGGTTCAAATCCTGCTGGGTTGATTATTTTTTTTTCAATGTTTTCAGTGTTTGTATTTGATTGAATAACTTTTTATAGATCTTATTTGCATGGCCTAGAATACCCAATTTTCTGCTATTAAAAAAAAAGTGGTTAGTTAATCGAGTTTTCATCGGCTAAAATAAAAATTAGTTTGTCAAACGTCATGCGCGGTCGATATGCATTAAACGACTTGGTCTTGCTGTCATAGCTTGTATGCCCCAGCTCCGATATGAACATTGAACACCCGCAAAAATGTGAGGTCATTTTTCAGAGCTAGTACGATTTCCATGCTTATTAGCGTTCACTGGTCGAAACAGGGTCTTAAAAGCGGACGGCAAATTGTGATGGGAAATCATACGACATCAATAGTCTCATCAAAAACGCATCGGAGGTGGCGACATTTCCACAGTAACCGTAAAATACTGGTGATTGGATGTACAGTCACCACCAGAAACGTTCTTCTGAACATGTACTCTGACGATATGACAGTACAGTCCCGTTTAAATATCATTGAGTCCCTAGTTCAGTCTGACTAAACCATTAAACATAATACAATCGGAATACAAGATATTTAGGATTGTTAAAATAATTTAAAACAAAAAAGACCCGACTTAACTAAGCCTCCACCTTTCCAAAAGCAAATGCTTGAGCTGCTGTAAAAAAAATACTCAAACCACTATAGGTGTGCCTTTAATAGTTGAAGAGTTCCCTCGATTTCTCCAGGATTCCATCATCAGATCCTGACCTGGTTACAATGGGACCAACGGTGAAGTATACTCTTTCAAACAAAAAATAATTTTCCAACTCGGTCCAGCCGTCTTCGAATAATCGGTGAACATACATTAAAAAAAAAAGCAAAAACAACAAGATCAAGATCCCGACGAATTGATAACCTCCTCCTTCGAAATCTTGAAGTCGGTTTATAACATTGCACTAATGTTATCTCTTACATGAATATGTCCAATGAAAAGACAAAGAGTAAAATACAATCCTAATAAATACTCGAAATTAATTTAAAAAAGTTTTTATTTTTATTTTTCGTTTTTTTTTCATAGAACTTATACCCCTATGTTGTTGGCTCTTTCGAACACAAATATATATTTATTGACGGGTAAAGACAAAGACAAGCACATCAGCATTTTAAATTCAACGGCAACGGTTTATAAAACTGCCATTAGATTTTAAAGAATACTACACAGCCTTCCCAAAACATTCAGATAGATGGTTTAGATAGTTTATTCAATTAAGCACACATTACCAAACAGGTTGACATATGCATACCCAAAGGGGTAACCATTAGTCGAATATAGGAGATGTTCACAAACGGTTCAGAAAAGGGTGAGACATTTCCCGAACAAGCTCGCCATATCGCCATATGACCTGGCGCGTCTCGAATGCAGTCAGAGTAATCGAGCCCTCTTCATCATGCACTCCGCCGGAGCGGAACATGGAACTTGTTAAAGCCTCATTAGGACTATAAGTTAGTTTTTAAAGGACCTAGGCAACTTTGTTTGGGCCCTAGTCCAAAAAGCAACAGAGCTTAGAATTAGATCGTGAAATTGGTTTTTATATCTGCATAATTTCATAAGTTGACTTCCATTGCAAAACTCAGATGTATTATAATCAGTGATCGGAATAGGCAGAGTATAAATACTTAAACTCAGTAGAACAGAGACAATAATTGGGGACTTCCTTCCGACATTTTTTTTCTTACGAGATTATTTTTTCTCAAATTCTCTTATTTGTTTTCCAACATATTAAAAATTCAGTAGTACAAAAGAACAAGTTATTACTAGTTTACCAGTAAAATATGTAATTGTTCTATTATTATTATTTGTAAACTAGTAAAAACTTGTACTTTAGTACATAGTAGACAAGAAAAAAATGTAGTCACAAGGAAGACCCCAATTGTGGTCTCTGTTCTACTAAGTTAAGGTATTATTATGACAAAAACGGGACTTAATCGCGTACACTTACTTTTATTATTTTCCTGACGTTTCGAGCGTGCGTGTAACGCTCGTGGTCGCAGGCAGACTGGCGAGGAATTGTATCAGCATCCCTAGCTGCGCGGGTTTTTCGAACTACCCGCACTTGGTCTTGATTATGCACATTCACGCTATGGTTGTCACTTTGCCTACACACAACACTCACGACATCTGGTGGTTTGGAAATGCAAGTATTTTCACGCTTACATTTGCTGATCACTGGATTCCACGAAGACCTGTCCCTCGTTCTGGTTGAAATTCTTATGCTTCCTAATTTCAATAGCCTCTCGTAGTTTCCTGCTATAACGAAGACGTTCTGTAGAGAGGACTTTTGGATTATGGAGCTCAATCCAGTGGTTTGGTCCAGATTCTAACAAATGTTCGGCCACAGCAGACTTGTTTATTTGCCGATTTTTGACTGTTGTGATATGTTCCCTGACCCTTTCCGCTATTTTGCGTTTGGTTTCCCCAATATAGGAACTACCACAGCTACAATCAATCTTATAAACGCCCGGTGTTTGATAAGGGATAACATCCTTAGCCGACCTTAAATGCCCCGACACCCTGGATAACGGCATGTATACGGTTTGTATAGAGTACTTCCTTAGTACTGTACCTACTTTGTCCGTCACTCCTTTGACATAAGGCAAAAATGCCGGTCGTCTTGCAACATCCGGATGCTTCCTTCCCGGTTTCCGTCTGGGTTGCCTACTGTCCACCCTGTACCCATTCCTCCTAAGGACCTCCTGAATATGTGACATCTCACTCTCTAAAAATTCAGGGTCACAAAGATCATGTGCTCTGTTCCTTAGGGAATTCACTACTGACAGTAGATGGCGAGAGTGATGGTGAGACAGAACGTTAAGATACCTGTCTGTGTGTGTGGGCTTCCTGTAAACAGTGTGCGCCAGGGATCCATCCATTCGACCTATCACTTTCACGTCCAGAAAAGGCAAACTACGTTCCGATTCCAATTCATAGGTAAACTTTACCTTGGGATGAATGGAATTAAGATACTGGAGCAACTGTTCAACTTCCTGTTTGCCACCCTTTATAATGCAAAACACATCATCGACATATCGCTTCCACCATTTCACTGCCCATGGTTGCAGATCTAAGCTGGCCTCAAAATGCTCCATCCAGATATTTGCTAAAACCGGGGCGACAGGGCTACCCATAGCAACTCCGTCGATCTGGAGGTAATGCGTTCCTCTATACAAAAAGTAGCTTCCTTCCAAACAGTTCCTTAATAACACCATGACTGATTCCAGTATCTCGTTGTCCGCAAGCCTTCCCCGAACTACCTCAAGACATTCTCTTACTGGTACATTGGTAAAGAGTGACTCGACATCAAAACTCACCATTATGTCATCTGGTTCCAGCGTTATGTTCTTAAGAATGTTTATAAAGTGACGGGAATCCTTCACAAAGGACGTTGTCTTACCCACAAGCGGCTGCAACACCGATGCAACGTGCTTGGCCAGATCGTAAGTAGGTGAGGCGATCTGACTTACAATCGGTCGCAAGGGCACGTTTGTCTTGTGCACCTTCGGTAATCCATACAACTTCGGGGGTTGCACTATTTTAGGCT
The DNA here is from genome assembly GCA_947086415.1 of Pammene aurita. Lineage (NCBI taxonomy): Eukaryota > Metazoa > Arthropoda > Insecta > Lepidoptera > Tortricidae > Pammene > Pammene aurita. Next base: position 34,976,955 of record OX352301.1, on the reverse strand, counting down.
TGTATAAGCGGTCATAAACGTCCTCCTGAAATAACTCCTTATAATCCCTAATGACAGCCCTAATTCGGCGCGTAACTCTGGCAGTAGGGTCATATGAGACAGGCGTGTACACATTCGTGTCATTTAATAAAAGCCGACTTTTCGCGTCGTAATCCGACGAGTCCATGACTACAGTGGCGTTTCCCTTGTCCGCCTTTAGAACCAGGATATCCTCATTCGCTCTCAGGTTCTTCAGTGCTGATCGCTCTTCTGCAGTAACGTTACTCTTCGGTATACTTGAGAAAGGGTTGAATTTCGCTTTGACACCTAAGCGGATTCCATATGAGACCGTAATCTGTAGTGTTGAGGAGGCAATAATGTGTAACAAGGTGCCGCTTAGCGATGCGGAGGTGCTAAGACAAGATGTTGCGGTTATTTTGCGAAAGGCTACACTACCAAAGAGTTTCGCCATGTCTGCCCGTCCGTCCGTCCGTCCGCGGATAATCACAGTGACCGTTAGCACTAGAAAGCTGAAATTTGGTGCTAATATGTACTATATAAATCACGCCAACAAAGTGGTAAAATAAAAAGTAACTCTCTCTTCTCTAACTTTTGAACCATATGTTTTAAAAATATGAAAAAAATTTCAAAAGTAGAACTTTATAAAAACTTTCTAGGAAAATTATTTTGAACTTGATAGGTTGAATAGTTTTTGAAAAAAAATTATAAAATAATTTCTGAACTAAGTTTGTAATTTAACCGTATAAGCAGGTGTTTATTGTACCTGTAATTTCTACAAAATCACAATGAAATGACGAGCTTTCAAATAAAGTAAAAACTTTGAAAATCGGTTCACGCAATTAAGAATTATCCCATAAAAATCATCTTCCACACTTTAAGCTCGCGTGCAATAGTTTACTTAATTTGCCGATAGATGTCGCTGTACGTGTAACGCTCATATCATATCCTACATGGCGGTGTTATTTTAACTCTTAAGTGGGACACTTACTGTGACGGACGGAAAACTACGGAACCCTACACTGAGCGCGGCCCGACACGCTCTTGGCCGGTTTTTTTACTTCCCACGAATTGTCATAAAACACGCTCTCCCACGCATTAAAAGTAAAAAAAATAAACGACTATGAATTTAGATTACAACCCGTTAAACATGGTTGACACGGCTAGCCAACTAATTGTGATCGTTATTTCAACGTAACAAAGTTCAATGTTCAATAAAATGTGCTGGACGCCTATTCGACAAAAGTAACCTGTTATTGGATTGGTTTTAGATTGATAGGTATTGGACCTGTCAAAAATTACGTTTGGTTTATTTAGTTCAGATTTCAGATCATACTTGGTATCACTGTTGTTGCTTATCAGTCTTATCACTAGCGTACGGACAACTGATGGCATTATTGAGCAGAGAGCGCAATGGAGTCGCCTAATTTACATTTTATGATTGAATGGTCCAAAAACGATCCAAATGGTAATGATCCAAAAATATTGAATAAGAAATGTATGTTTTAGATATAAAATAATTTAATCATTAGTCATTCAGTCATTGAGCAAGAGGTCAATCGACGAATCCGACTCGGTTGGGCAGCGTTCGGGAAGCTACGACACATCTTTTTGTCCAATATTCCGCAGTGTCTCAAGACGAAAGTCTTTAACCAGTGTGTGTTGCCAGTGATGACATATGGAATTGAAACGTGGTCGCTTAGAATGGGCCTCATAAGAAGGCTCAAAGTCACCCAAAGGGCAATGGAGAGGGCTATGGTTGGAGTCTCTCTGTGTGATCGCATCAGAAATGAGGCCATCCGCAGCAGAACCAAAGTAACCGATATAGCCCTCCGAATCGCTAAACTAAAGTGGCAGTGGGCGGGGCACATTGCTCGTAGAACCGATGGCCGTTGGGGCGGAAAGGTTCTCGAGTGGCGACCACGAACCGGAAGGCGCAGCGTGGGTAGACCCCCCGCAAGGTGGACTGATGACCTGGTGAAGGTCGCGGGAGTCCGCTGGATGCGGGTGGCGCAGGACCGGTCATTGTGGCACTCTTTGGGGGAGCCCTATGTTCAGCAGTGGACGTCTTTCGGCTGATATGATGATGAGGATGATGAGTAGTGACATAAATGTCTGTCCTTTTTAAAACAAAAGTCGATCATTTGGATAATATACCCGCGATAATATACCCCGTAACAGATCATGAGTTTAAAGTTAGAATATGGCTCCGGTTGTTAGTACAAATTGAAACACGTCGTGTGAACATAAAAAATGGAGCGAAATGAGCCGCCGTGTCCGAAATGTTGACGTGCGTCACGGGAACAACTCATTAACACATAATACTTGTTTATGTTTGTGTGACAATGGGCCGTATTCTAACTTTAAAACATGTTTAGACATGATTCAACTTCAATATTGGTTGATTATTTGTTGTGTGTTGGAGTTATGTATGTTGAAGATAGATTGTGTTTTTAATGTATTGTTTTTGATATAATGCATTCTTGCTTGTTTTATAAATAAATGACATACTACGAAAGTTCTTCAATTATTAGTTTTAGGTACTCGTTCGCGTTATTTTTAATCCATCACTTTCATCTTTGTTACAAGACAAGAAATTTAGTTCATTTTTGAAAAATATAAAGTAAAGCTTTATTGTTTATGTATTTTAAAATTAGACAGCACAGTAACTTGAATTTGTACTAAATAAAAGTTGCGCATATTAAGTATTAAACTAGACATCTATACAATAATATAGTGAATCGAGTAGAATGACTTAAATTGAGCAAATAAGTTGTCATTTTGATATGTTTCTACATATCAAAATGACAACTCGATTTCTTATTCCGGAGCTATATTCTAATGAAACGAAGATTACCAGTTGTTAAATGAGTGTTACAGTGGCCTTTGCCCCTTCCCCATAAACAGATCTGACAGCAACTTTGAAATGAGTAAAAAAAAATTCTATCAATAGTTTATTCCCAAGACATTACCTTCCCTTTTTGGTGAGTCGATTCATTAAACACTAACCTAAATTTGGGAGTTAAAGCCAGCATGAACAAAACTAAAAAGCAGATTTTGTAAAGGAAAACACTGAAAGGGTGTAAACAGTAAAGTCAGCATACCTTACCTAGTGCACAAAGCCTGTCGATAGCGTTTAAGAGCGCCCACGGACACCTTTTAGCGTTTCCATGACTTGCCTTGCGCATTGCCTCGAGCGAATATGTGTGATCCCGAGACTATAGATCTACGTGTAAAAATACCTAATACTTATTTGGCACCTAACTACACATCAATCTTGCGGAATATTTTTGGGAAAAAATAACTACATATTGGGTGCTTTTGTACTTATCGTGGAGGTCTAGGGTTGCAAAAAAACGGTTTTTTTTCTGTCTTGAAAAAAAAACCTGAAAAAAAAACCGTGAAAAAGAACAGTTCTTTTTCTGGAATATGTTTTTTTTCAAAAGTACGAAATCTCAAAATTTGCAAGGCAGTTAATACTCTTATACGGTTGTTTTAGACTTTATGTTAACTATTAAACTAATTTAATTTAACAACTTTAATTTCTGGTTTTATTAAACTTATATTAATGAAATATGTAGTGGTACTATGCTGTTGATAGTTCTAGTGAATAAGTTCAAAGTTTTTTTTGCATTTACTGAGAAATATAGTTTAGTTACATAACAGACATACCTACTTTAATGTACTTAGTTTTAAGTTACTTATATAAATAAATCACGAAAAACCGTGTTTGTCGTAATATTTGTTCATCTGAAAAAAAAACCTTATTTAGAAAAAAAACAATGGTGCCAGGTTTTTTTTCATGTTTTTTTTCATAAATTTGAAAAAAAACATTTTGTTTTTTTTCTATTTGCAACCCTATGGAGGTCCATGGCACGGTAAAACTATGGTTTCATCACTACATAGTCGCTTTCCGCTGTCTGTCCCTATGTATGCTTAGATCTTTGAAACTACGCAATGGACTTTAATGCGGTTTCTTTTAACAGATAGACTGATTCAAGAGAAAGGTTTATAATACATGCATAATATTGTGGAGAAAAACTGATAATTTTAGACGTTTTTAATATGATGTCGTAAATAAACATAATTTTTTGCGCTTATATTGCAAACGCTAGCTGAATCCTACGAGATAGGTGAAAATAATGTATCTACAGTATTGTACAGCTTAAAAAGGTCTACAAAAAAGTACGCGATGGTATATGTCTATCTCTTAGGGATAACCCACAATAACCATTTTTATCCCGTGCGAAGCCAGGGCGGGTCGCTAGTTCATAATAAGTCCAGTCTATAGCCTACCCATATAACCATTCTGGTCGCAGGATTTTCAAAGTAGTAACATAAACCCAGAAGTGTCGAAACAGTTCCTACACTTTGTGTCTGTGTTGAGTTTTGGTTTCTTCGTGTGGTAACAGTGTGCACACAATGCGACTAGATTTGTTTCAGTAACTAAGTGTCGACGCAGTGTGCACACTTTTCGGTCGCACTTGTGTCGAAACATGTTTATACACTTTGCGTGCAGTTTGTGACCAGGTGTCAAAACATTGAACAAAATCCGGTAACAAGTAGTAACGGTGTAGACACTTCGTTACCACTTTATAATAAACTCTACACAATGTGTCGTAATGTTACGACACTGTTTCGAAACATTGTAATCAAAAATATACCAGACATACTCAAACTGTTCCATTAGTCATTACCTTAAATGCATGCTCGTAATGCTAATAAGTGATCATGAGCGAGCCGGGTGATAATAAACGAAAAACACCATACAAACACTCGTCAACATTTTATAGAAAAGTTAAAATATTAAAAAATGCACAGAACGCGAACACAAGTAAGTACTATAATATTATATTTTATTTTAGACTATTAATTTGAAACGTTTTAATTAATTATAGCGTGGATATAGTTATTATAGGCGTAAATAGGTCAAATTAACGTTATATGAATTAGATACTAGGCAACAGTACGAGTATATTACAGTTAGACTTCATTTTATTCTCAATATATTTTTATAACATATCATTTTTTTTGTCTTCTTCGGTCAGGATTACTGTCCAAGGCATGGCCCGGTAAACTTTGAGAATATCTGAAAACATAAAAGTACAAGGAGCCATTTTGTAAATCTAGTAACGTCGTTTCTACTTTTAGTAACAACTCGACACATGTCTACACATTCCGGTAACTTTGCGACTACTTTGTGACTGCAATATTTGTTAGCTTTAAAACATATTTATACATAATAACTAACAAGTTTATATGTGTATTATGCGTTTTTGTTCCTTTTAAAGTTTCAATTCTGCCTAAGAATACTTCAGACCACTAAAAATGCATTAAATAAAGCAGTCGTGTACACTGCACAGAGTCGTTAATAAATATATTTCTGGCCTAACTAGAGTAATAGGATGGCGCGTTGATGACTTTAGACTAAGTTCGTAAAATCACTCGAGCAGTTTAATTGCCCATAATAATCTTGGCAATATTACTATTAAAAATAACAATTAATACTCGTACTTACGTCTGTGGAAAAACTTAAATCGATGGCGATGATGGCGTCAACGTCACTCATTTGATTTACTTATAAGTATTTATTATTTCCCTGACACTGGTGACACTTCCTCAATGGAAACGAACAAAAAGAACGATTGAACGAATGATTTCTTGAAAACTAGTCGCAAACTGGGAACATTGTTACGACACTGCGACGAAACCGTGTGACCAAATGTGTCTGCGTCGACTCTTCGCCATTTCTGGTAACGGCGACCACACGGCGACCACACGGCGACCGAACTTGTTACTAGAAAATAATAGTGTCGACGCAAAATCGCAAAATGTGTCGACATGTTTCGTAACGGCGACCGAAAATGGTTATATGGGTATGGTCTACTTATTTATGAATGAAACCATAGTTTTACCGTGCAACCGTGTACGTCCACGGTAAAGTATAAAAGCGACCATACGGACTTATTATTTTTGCAAATGTGCAAATTGGAGTACGTTACTACGAATAATAATGCATTTAATTTGCCTCCAAAATTATCCAAAGTCCTTTTTTGAATACAGCGCCCTCTTTCATTCTTTCTTTGAATTTACTCGCTGCGCCCAAACCAACTGATGCTTAGAGCGCAAACTGAGATGACGCCCGAATTGAGAAATCGTCATTAATAAAATCATATACCTACGAAGCAAGCATAGAAGCTTAGAGAATTCAACCCGGAGTAGCCATGTCTGTCATTTTCTATACAAAAAAAGTCTGCCGATTTTTGCAGGGGAGGGAAACGTCAAATGTATGGCGATATAAATACGTACGTAACGTACAAAGAGCCACGTCAGATAAACGTCAGTCCATACATGTGTATGACCACTGCTCATATATTTTCAGCAGAGGGAAACGCCTGTCAATGGCGACTCCGGTTGGTTGATTGCCGATTGATCCGGCCGCCTCGAACTAAAAACTTGCGATTTTCTTGCAAACGAGTTGACCAATATAACAAGACCCTAATGATGATTTTTCCGATCCTTCTAGTTCCATAACCCCATGATCGATCATGCTCATGAACGAACTCTCAAATTGTATTGAGCTCTAACTACAACCCTAATCAATTTCATATAGATCAGAATAACGTTACTAAAGTTATCGCGCTACAACTATTCAAAATCAGAAAGCCATCGAAATGCACAGACGTCTAGATAGCCAGCTGACAGTTCTGTTGTGTCCGAAGTTGTCTGTAAGAACTTCACTTCACTTACGCTCCGATCGTTCGATTATTGTAATTGAAATTTACTTTAAGTGTGTTCAACCTCATACACAAGATTTGAATATGTAACGTAACAGTTATGTTAAAGTAAGCATACGTAAATCGCGGTTGTGAATACAATTTTCACAGTTGTTGTCAAAACAAACAGATGCAAAACTACTGTGCCACCTCGAGAGGATGAGAGCAGATCGCTCAGTAAATAGTACATTACTACAGAGGCCGGGAAGTAGGGGGTTGCCGACCAAGTACATATAGACGGCCGAGCGTAGCGAGGCCGGATAGTCACGAGGCTGGCAACCCCTTTTCACGCCGAGGTATGTATAGTGCTTTTCTCAAACATGCAATGAAATAAATAAGAAACTTATCCATTTTTTTTTTTTCGGATATAGGTGAGGCAATCCTGTTCTCGTAAACTTGTATTAATAATATAATGTATGTTGTATGTACTTCAAACACCTTCGTACTTAGGTTTTTATCTAAAATGATACAATATTTAAATTCAATAAGCCACAAACGTACAACCAAAATTTGCATTAATTTCTAGAAAACAACCAACTTTCCCACTATTACGGCTAAGTATATGTTCATCTCGTTATTAATGAATTATCCTATCAACAAACTACTACAAAAACATTAATTAGACTTACCACGTAATCAAAAATATGCGTAAAAACATTACGTTATGAAGTCTGGATTGCTAAATTCTGACTGCATTTCATTGTCACTGAACGGCTTTTAAAAATGTATAACTATTACGTATTTAAGTATAATTTTCACTTGCATTTGAACAACATCTAGACCTAATTCACTTTTATTGTACCTATAGCCAAATTGTTATAGAATAAAACAAATCTACATTATAATTCACAATAATATACGCAACCTAATAAAATATTGACAATGTTTTTAAAATTTTCCCACTAAAATACTTTTTTTTCACAGTATCTGTGCTGTTCGAGAGGTTGCACTTAAGGCCATTCTACACGAGTTAAAATTAAGAAGAAAAATGTACATGGTGACTGAATAAATTCAGAACGTTACAAATATTGTCTATGGTCTCTGTTTATGCATTATTATAGAGAATATTCATAAGAATCAGAACCCTCCGAATTTATTTCGTAACTATAGATTCTAATTCTTAATTTCAGCTCGTGTGTAATAGCCCTTGCTGCTAATATTTTAGCTTGATAACCAACCTTTCACGAAAAAAAAGAAACAAAATCATCTGTTCCTATAACTGGTATTAGACATAACAATTTGTAGGGCCCAATCTATCAGGTTGGGAGGTGTAATAAGAGGTCCCTTAGGGAGCTGAAGTAGGGTTAGGGGGAGGCAGGGTACACAACAGATTGGGCCCTACAAATTGCAATGTCTAATACCCGTTTTTAATCTGCCTCCATCTTTACAATTTAAAATTATAGGAATTTGTTAATAATGTGTTATTTGTTCTTTTCATGTCGATTTTATATATAAAGGAAATTTTAAAATATATCATATTGTTTATTGCTTTTTTTAGCAGGCGTAATTAGTGGCAGAGTGTCAAACGAACCAAAAAGTAAATATCGCTTATAGCCTTAAATGGCTGAATGCCATGATCCTGTGCCACAAATATATGGGCAATGGAAATTAAAAAAGAGGCACTTGCCGGCCTAGGCCTCCAAATTTGTATGAAATTCCATTATCGACCTCTCGTGTAGCCGCACCTGAAACGTGATACTTTGCAGCCTATTATAAGGAACATAACATCAATATTTCATTGCATGTTTGAGAAAAAGAGTATAATATATTTGGGTCGACCGACTGGACGGCGTCCTGCCGTGCTTGTGTGGTTATTTTTTGATGTACAATAAAGTGTTTACATACATACATACATACTCGTGTTGATGAAGTGTAAAATCCTACTACCGCTCAAGAAGCTTGTATCGACAATTTTAATCCTACATTGTGTGTTTGCCATTATTATTCATAAATTAACATTTCATTCCATAAGGAGCGCAGCGGGGCCATTAATATTGATGAGGCGAGATCTATATTCGTTTCTATTTCGTATTTACGAGTTTTCATCATAAATCTCGCTTGAAGCGAGGAAGCACTCGCGTGTGATGCCGCCGTAGATTACTTTACGATAGATTCCATGTTAAAGCTATTCAACCGACTTCAAGATTTCGAAGGAGGAAATTATAATTTTTTTTTATTTTTTTTTATGTATTGATCACCGATTTATTCGAAGACGGCTGGACCGATTTGCAAAATTATTTTTTTGTTGGAAAGACTATGCTTCACAGTTGGTCCCATTGTCACCAGGTCAGGATCTGATGATGAAATCCTGGAGAAGTCGAAGTAACTCTTCAAATATAATAGGCACACCTATAGTGATTTGAGTATTTTTTACAGTAGCTCGGACGGTTTGTGTTTTCTTTTGCCCTCTAAGGGTTAAAATAAAATAATTTTAAACAAAAAAGAACCGACTTCACTTAGCCTCCACCTTTCCAAAAGCAAATGCTCGAGCTACTGTAAAAAATACTCAAATCCCTATAGGTGTGCCTATTATAGTTGAAGAGTTCCCTCGATTTCTCCAGGATTCCATCATCAGATCCTGACCTGGTTACAATGGGACCAACTATGAAGTATATTCTTTAAAAAAAAAAAACCGGCCAAGTGCGAGTCGGACTCGCGCACCGAGGGTTCCGTACAAACCTATAACAAGCAAAAGTTGTAGTATGTTTATAACTAATTTCAATTTAATACCTCCACGCGTTTACGAGGAAAAAGGTAGTAAGTTTAAAATTTAAAAAAATATTTTTCGTATGATTTTACTAAAAATGTGTACTTTTCGTAATTTTTCCTTCGTTTGTGCTATATGAAGTTTCTTCGTGCCAAGTTTCAAGTTTCTGAGTTTACGGGAAGTACCCTTTAGGTTTTGAGTTTCTTGCGAGTACTCAGTTTCAAAATATACTACTTAAATTGCTATTTCTTTTGATTGCGTTGACATAAAAGTTTGGTTTTGCTACATCTGAAAGGTCCTATAGCCCTGAGTATTTGACATGAATTTCAATTTAATACCTCCACGCGTTTACGAGGAAAAAGGTAGTACACCTTCGGTCGGACGCTGCTTTTTGCGCGGTTTATTGTGCAAGATATTAATGCAGGTGACAGTAGCCCTGACCTGAAATCGAATTACTCAGTAATTAAAACTATCGGAATAATCTGATGGACCTGCCCGGTAACCGGTGCAGGACACGCTCCTAACATTAACCAGTGCCCAATGCAAATAAACCTTATGCTTTTAAAATAAGGTTTATGATCGGTCAGTTAACTGTATTAATAATGAGTAGGTACGTGACGTGACTAGTGATGGTTCAACAGTTTTCTGCACATCAGTGCAAATGTGTTATTATGCTTACTTGGCTAATGCAAGTATTATTTATTTACTTGTTTATAAGCTATAGTGTCCTACTACAGGTAGCGAAGGCCTCCCTCTCTTTCTTCCACGTGTCTCGATCTTGACCAGTGTCGCATTCAGCAAATAGTTGTATACTACCGTACATAATAACCTCCTACTTGAAGTCTGTTAAACGCAACGAGTGTTCTTAAACAATACCTTGCTAAACAATAATAAGTTGTCTTATACCATATAGAAAATAAGTATGCTTACTTATTTATCTATAGTTATACCTATGGTTTCGTCAAGTCTTGTTGCAGTGTATGTATGTCTTGACTCACGACATACGCTGCGAGCTGCGACACAAATCGTATCTATCTGCTAGCAATTCGTAATCAAAAGTGCGGGATTGGGGAAGCCTCTCAACAGATCGCCAAACATAATGAGCCTGCCCACGCGACTCTCCATGGTAACAGTACCGTTGCTATATGGAAAATACGAAACTAAATTACACTAAAAAGCAATGTAAATGGGCTACTATAGTGACTTTAAAAAACCATACAAAATGGCTCATTCACATTGATTACAACTGAATTTCCAGTGTAATTTTTAAGCAAAATTTTTCCAGGTTATCTGAACCTTACGATATTTATACAAATACTTTTAAAACTGACATTTATTGATGCTGCTTGGCGAGGTTACACTCCCAAAAAATAGAATTGATTTGAGCCCAATGCGGTCCATCATTCCGGTTCCATCCATCTAGTCCCAAATAATTGTACTTAACTATGAACATATCTGTATCCTACATAACGTGTAAGTTATCTATCTATACGGCTCTTAGAAGTCCCTTAAAATATACTTGCAAGATTTACATCGTCATTTATAAGTCTGTTAAAATAATACATTAATTTATAAAGATAATTACCTTAAAGTACTTATTATACAGTCTACACTTTTTAACATAGCTGTATACAGCCTAAAGTTAAGTAGGTACTGACGGTAAATTTATTTTGCTTCTTGAAAAGTTCTACAGACAAGCCTGGAAGGTTCTCCTCTACACTTCTACAGGCAGTGTTTGTCGAATCTTGTAATCTACGACCTGACACGAGTAGAAAGCAAAGCTATTTGGTGTAAATATCTACATAGAATTCATGATTCTTTTGTTTTTAATCTGGAAAGTTTTTTACGCCTATTTATTTTTTCATAATAAGATCACACGAGTGTTTTAAGGCCTAATTACGTACAGTTGCATACACTGCTTTATCTACACTCATATTATTTATACTAATTGCCGTGTTCGGAAACCATAGAATGGCCGCCATTGCACCGCCATGGCCAACTCAATTGTGCCGGCGGTCGGGAGGGAGAGTGCCGGCGGTCGGGGGGGAGCGTGTCGGCGGCCGCGCGGGCGCGTGCAGGTGTACATTATGTTATCAAAACTCATAACACATCAATGTTTGAGCATGTAAAGTTAAAATTACGTTACTGTCACAGATAAAAAGCTTATCATAGTAAAATCGGTTGTGGTAATGCTAGCCATTGCCTACCGTTTTTGAACACGTTTTAGAGTATTTACAATGCGAGTGTAGATAAAATATTTTATTTTTACAAATATCAGATTTATATCATCGATTTTTATGAGATAACCTTCCTAGATAAACAGATCGCGCGATCACTCGAGCAATCAGGACGGGTCTGGAAGCTGTTGATTGCCTGTAATTATGGATTCATCTAACAAACAACTTGTGCGTCGTAGCCTAGGATTGTAGCATTGCAGGCTATACGAATAAATTACACAAACAATTACAATCAAAACGGGTCACATTTACTGACGTGCCAACGGCCAGTTACCAAAGTTGTGATTTTTTTACACATTTTACCAGTTAGAGATTGTACAAAGAAAACTACAAACAGCAACACTCTTTAATTGAATTAGGAAGTGCAATTAATACCAAGTTATTGTACAGTCAGCAGCAGAAGTAGCTTATCGAGTACAACATTAAAAAAACCGGCCAAGTGCGTGTCGGACCACGCATAGGAGGGTTCCGTGCCTTCAATGTAATAAAAACTAAACTAATACCAAAATGTCCTGATGCCTATGGAAGAAGTTTTTTGGAGATAACTCAAAAATGGCTGAACCGATAATGTTCAAAATATTTTTCGTACAAAGTATATGATAAGGCACATCGCCTCAATTTTTTTTATATTTTTTGGACTTACGGTTCAAAAGTTACCCAATTTTTCTGACTTTCGAAGCGAAAATTTCAGAAAATATTCACTTAATCACAAAATGGTCAAAGAAACCTCGATGTTATTTTTAAAGACCTATCGATTGATGTGTCACATGTTGATATTTGGTTAAAAAACATTTTTTGAAATTTAGTTACATCTATGGAGAGCCCCCCTAACAATATATTTTTTTTCAAATTTAAATCCATAACTAAGTAGCGGCATACAAAATACACCTTATGTGTAAATTTTATTCAGATACGTCGTATAGTTTCCGAGTAAAATGGCTATGACATACGGACGGACAGACAGACAGACATGACGAATCCATAAGGGTTCCGTTTTTTGCCATTTGGCTAAGGAACCCTAAATATGAGCTAGACACGCTTTACAACTGACTTCAAGATTACGAAGGAGGAGGAGCTCAATTCGTCGGGATCTTTGTTTTTGTTTTATGTATGCTCACCGATTATTCGAAGACGGTTGGACCGATTTGGTTTTTTAGGGTTCCGTACCTCGAAAGGAAAAAACGGAACCCTTATAGGATCACTTTGTTGTCTGTCTGTCTGTCTGTCAAGACCATTTTTCTCAGGAACGAGTGGAGGTATCAAGCTAAAATTGATATCAAATACTCAGGTCTATTGTCCCTTAGAGCTGTGAAAAAATCAAACTTAAAAGCCAACGCAATCAAAAGATACAGTCGTTTATGCTGCAAATATTAGAGTTTTTCGACACTCGCAAAACCTACGGGGTACTTCCCGTGAACTCAGAAACTTGAAATTTGGCACGAAGGAACGTCATATAGCATAAACAATGGAAAAATTACAAAAAGAAGATATTTTAGTAAAATCATACAAAAAAATATTTTTTTTATATTTTAAACTTACTACCTTTTTCCTCGTAAACGCGTGGAGGTATTAAATTGAAATTCATGTCAAATACTCAGGGCTATAGGACCTTTCAGATGTAGCAAAACCAAACTTTTATGTCAACGCAATCAAAAGAAATAGCAATTTAAGTAGTATATTTTGAAACTGAGTACTCGCAAGAAACTCAAAACCTAAAGGGTACTTCCCGTAAACTCAGAAACTTGAAACTTGGCACGAAGAAACTTCATATAGCACAAACGAAGGAAAAATTACGAAAAGTACACATTTTTAGTAAAATCATACGAAAAATATTTTTTTAAATTTTAAACTTACTACCTTTTTCCTCGTAAACGCGTGGAGGTATTAAATTGAAATTAGTAATAAACATACTACAACTTTTGCTTGTTATAGGTTTGTACGGAACCCTCGGTGCGCGAGTCCGACTCGCACTTGGCCGGTTTTTTTTTTAAAGAATATACTTCATAGTTGGTCCTAATTTTTCCTTCGTTTGTGCTATATGAAGTTTCTTCGTGCCAAGTTTCAAGTTTCTGTAGTCTTCCCTTTAGGTTTTGAGTTTCTTGCGAGTACTCAGTTTCAAAATATACTACTTAAATTGCTATTTCTTTTGATTGCGTTGACATAAAAGTTTGGTTTTGCTACATCTGAAAGGTCCTATAGCCCTGAGTATTTGACATGAATTTCAATTTAATACCTCCACGCGTTTACGAGGAAAAAGGTAGTAAGTTTAAAATATAAAAAAAATATTTTTTTGTATGATTTTACTAAAATATCTTCTTTTTGTAATTTTTCCATTGTTTATGCTATATGACGTTCCTTCGTGCCAAATTTCAAGTTTCTGAGTTCACGGGAAGTACCCCGTAGGTTTTGCGAGTGTCGAAAAACTCTAATATTTGCAGCATAAACGACTGTATCTTTTGATTGCGTTGGCTTTTAAGTTTGATTTTTTCACAGCTCTAAGGGACAATAGACCTGAGTATTTGATATCAATTTTAGCTTGATACCTCCACTCGTTCCTGAGAAAAATGGTCTTGACAGACAGACAGACAGACAACAAAGTGATCCTATAAGGGTTCCGTTTTTTCCTTTCGAGGTACGGAACCCTAAAAAACCAAATCGGTCCAACCGTCTTCGAATAATCGGTGAGCATACATAAAACAAAAACAAAGATCCCGACGAATTGAGCTCCTCCTCCTTCGTAATCTTGAAGTCAGTTGTAAAGCGTGTCTAGCTCATATTTAGGGTTCCGTAGCCAAATGGCAAAAAACGGAACCCTTATGGATTCGTCATGTCTGTCTGTCTGTCCGTCCGTATGTCACAGCCATTTTAATCGGAAACTATACGACGTATCTGAATAAAATTTACACATAAGGTGTATTTTGTATGCCGCTACTTAGTTATGGATTTAAATTTGAAAAAAAATATATTGTTAGGGGGGCGCTCCATAGATGTAACTAAATTTCAAAAAATGTTTTTTAACCAAATATCAACATGTGACACATCAATCGATAGGTCTTTAAAAATAACATCGAGGTTTCTTTGACCATTTTGTGATTAAGTGAATATTTTCTGAAATTTTCGCTTCGAAAGTCAGAAAAATTGGGTAACTTTTGAACCGTAAGTCCAAAAAATATAAAAAAATTTGAGGCGATGTGCCTTATCATATACTTTCTACGAAAAATATTTTGAACATTATCGGTTCAGCCATTTTTGAGTTATCTCCAAAAAACTTCTTCCATAGGCATCAGGACCTTTTGGTATTAGTTTAGTTTTTATTACATTGAAGGCACGGAACCCTCCTATGCGTGGTCCGACACGCACTTGGCCGGTTTTTTGAATGTTGTACTCGATAAGCTACTTCTGCTGCTGACTGTACAATAACTTGGTATTGATTGCACTTCCTAATTCAATTAAAGAGTGTTGCTGTTTGTAGTTTTCTTTGTACAATCTCTAACTGGTAAAATACGTAAAAAAATCACAACTTTGGTAACTTTCCGTTGGCACGTCAGTAAATGTGACCCGTTTTGATTGTAATTGTTTGTGTAATTTATTCGTATAGCCTGCAATGCTACAATCCTAGGCTACGACGCACAAGTTGTTTGTTAGATGAATCCATAATTACAGGCAATCAACAGCTTCCAGACCCGTCCTGATTGCTCGAGTGATCGCGCGATCTGTTTATCTAGGAAGGTTATCTCATAAAAATCGATGATATAAATCTGATATTTGTAAAAATAAAATATTTTATCTACACTCGCATTGTAAGTCCTCTAAAACGTGTTCAAAAACGGTAGGCAATGGCTAGCATTACCACAACCGATTTTACTATGATAAGCTTTTTATGTGTGACAGTAACGTAGTTTTAACTTTACATGCTCAAACATTGATGTGTTATGAGTTTTGATAACATAATGTACACCTGCACGCGCCCGCGCGGCCGCCGACACGCTCCCCTCCGACCGCCGGCACTCTCCCTCCCGACCGCCGGCACAATCGAGTCGGCCATGGCGGTGCAATGGCGGCCATTCTATGGTTTCCGAACACGGCAATTAGTATAAATAATATGAGTGTAGATAAAGCAGTGTATGCAACTGTACGTAATTAGGCCTTAAAACACTCGTGTGATCTTATTATGAAAAAATAAATAGGCGTAAAAAACTTTCCAGATTAAAAACAAAAGAATCATGAATTCTATGTAGATATTTACACCAAATAGCTTTGCTTTCTACTCGTGTCAGGTCGTAGATTACAAGATTCGACAAACACTGCCTGTAGAAGTGTAGAGGAGAACCTTCCAGGCTTGTCTGTAGAACTTTTCAAGAAACAAAATAAATTTACCGTCAGTACCTACTTAACTTTAGGCTGTATACAGCTATGTTAAAAAGTGTAGACTGTATAATAAGTACTTTAAGGTAATTATCTTTATAAATTAATGTATTATTTTAACAGACTTATAAATGACGATGTAAATCTTGCAAGTATATTTTAAGGGACTTCTAAGAGCCGTATAGATAGATAACTTACACGTTATGTAGGATACAGATGTCTTCATAGTTAAGTACAATTATTTGGGACTAGATGGATGGAACCGGAATGATGGACCGCATTGGGCTCAAATCAATTCTATTTTTTGGGAGTGTAACCTCGCCAAGCAGCATCAATAAATGTCAGTTTTAAAAGTATTTGTATAAATATCGTAAGCTTCAGATAACCTGGAAAAATTTTGCTTAAAAATTACACTGGAAATTCAGTTGTAATCAATGTGAATGAGCCATTTTGTATGGTTTTTTAAAGTCACTATAGTAGCCCATTTACATTGCTTTTTAGTGTAATTTAGTTTCGTATTTTCCATATAGCAACGGTACTGTTACCATGGAGAGTCGCGTGGGCAGGCTCATTATGTTTGGCGATCTGTTGAGAGGCTTCCCCAATCCCGCACTTTTGATTACGAATTGCTAGCAGATAGATACGATTTGTGTCGCAGCTCGCAGCGTATGTCGTGAGTCAAGACATACATACACTGCAACAAGACTTGACGAAACCATAGATATAACTATAGATAAATAAGTAAGCATACTTATTTTCTATATGGTATAAGACAACTTATTATTGTTTAGCAAGGTATTGTTTAAGAACACTCGTTGCGTTTAACAGACTTCAAGTAGGAGGTTATTATGTACGGTAGTATACAACTATTTGCTGAATGCGACACTGGTCAAGATCGAGACACGTGGAAGAAAGAGAGGGAGGCCTTCGCTACCTGTAGTAGGACACTATAGCTTATAAACAAGTAAATAAATAATACTTGCATTAGCCAAGTAAGCATAATAACAACATTTGCACTGATGTGCAGAAAACTGTTGAACCATCACTAGTCACGTCACGTACCTACCATTATTAATACAGTTAACTGACCGATCATAAACCTTATTTTAAAAGCATAAGGTTTATTTGCATTGGGCACTGGTTAATGTTAGGAGCGTGTCCTGCACCGGTTACCGGGCAGGTCCATCAGATTATTCCGATAGTTTTAATTACTGAGTAATTCGATTTCAGGTCAGGGCTACTGTCACCTGCATTAATATCTTGCACAATAAACCGCGCAAAAAGCAGCGTCCGACCGAAGGTTCGGTTTCGGTTTCAGCCAGTTTCGTAGGCCAAAAAACGGCCGAACCTTTCGGCCGCGCCGAAACTTTCAACATTGTACTTAATCGGTTCATCTGGGAAAAGTAAAATCAAAGATCCGCACTACACCTACGTATTAATAATAATTTAGTGAGTTCGGACCTTGAAGTTGCGGATCATTTTGAGCAGTTCTTCTCTAATATACCGGTAGAAACAACAAAGTCTCTTCATTCATCGCCTGACGTCGCTGAGGCAATACTGAAAACAAATATAGCAGAGTGTACAGATATCTTAAAATTTTCATATGTTACTCCGAACTTAATTATTAAAACATTTAAATCCCTAAATTTAAAGAAAACTGAAGATCTTTGGGGCCTATCTATTAAAGTTCTACATTCCATTGTTGAATCGATTGCACCACATTTAGCTGATATATTTAACAAATGTATTGATACAGGAATATTTCCAGACATAATGAAGCACAGCAAAGTCATCCCCTTGTTCAAATCAGGATCGAGAACAGAACCAAGCAATTTCAGACCAATTTCAATACTGCCGGCACTGAGCAAAGTTTTCGAGAAACTAATTCTAAATGTTGATTTAGAATTTTAACCGAAACGAATTGTTCGCCAGAAATCAATTTGGTTTTACCAGAGGTCGCTCGACTACTGACGCAGGTGCTGTTCTTCTTAAGCACATCTTTGCCGCTTGGAAAAAAAAACAAGATGCTGTTGGAATATTCTGTGACCTATCGAAGGCATTTGATTGCGTTGATCACGAAAATCTAAAGAGAAAACTAAGCCATTACGGGATCAAAGCTGGTGCCCTTAACCTCGTCTCATCATACCTATCGGATAGAACACAACGAGTGGTTATTAATGGAACTCAATCTTCTGGGTCCCCTGTGGCAATCGGAGTGCCTCAAGGCTCAATACTTGGTCCTTTCCTGTTTTTGGTGTACATTAATGACCTACCTAAAATTGTGCAAGATAAACATGATATAGTGTTATTTGCTGATGACACATCTCTGATATTTAAAGTGGACAGAAAAGAAAACAGCTTCGATAGTATTAACAGTGCACTCTCCACAGTAGTAAATTGGTTTAGGGCTAATAACCTACTTTTGAACGCCAAGAAAACGAAGTGCATCAAATTTACACTTCCCAACGTCAAGCAGATTAACAGCAGCAAGATTATAATAAATGATGAAACAATGGAATTCGAAAAGCAAACTGTTTTCTTAGGAGTCACTTTAGACTCGAAATTACAATGGCATCCACATATAGCCACCCTAGCTGGGAAACTTAGCTCTGCAGCCTATGCCGTGAGGCGAATCAGCCATCTAACAAACAGTGAAACTGCCAGGCTGGTATACTTCAGTTATTTTCACAGTGTTATGTCGTATGGAATTCTGTTGTGGGGTAAAGCGGCTGATATTGGGACCATATTTGTGCTACAAAAACGAGCTGTACGTGGCATTTATAAAATGCGCGGTCGAGCATCCGTAAGAGGAAAATTTGAAGAGGCAAATATTCTTACCGTAGCATCTCAATACGTACTTGAAAACATTATGTATGTGCGGAAAAACATCCATGAATTCAAGCTCAACAGTGATATCCATAACTATAACACTAGAAATAAAGATATGATTGCTGAGCCTGGCCACCGCCTCGGTAAGGTTCGTACGTCTTTTGCTGGGAACTGTACACGTTTTTATAACAAAGTCCCCGCTGATGTAGTGAATTTGCCACTAAATAAATTCAAGTCTTATGTTAAGCGCTATTTGTTGAGGAGAGAGTACTATACTTTAAAGGAATTCATTGAGGATAACGATGCCTTTAAGCCTGTAGCTTGATATGATTAGTGCAATACAAATTTAGAAATTATTAGGTACATTACTCTATGAAGCAGCTTTACTAGTGTCCAGTATTACCTGTTTTTCGTTTTTTTATTTTTGTTTTTATTTAATATTTGGACACTTAGAGACGTTACACATCTCTAAGTCTTGCATTCGCAAATATTTATATGTATAGATATACATTTAATGATCCTGACGCTTAGAGACATGTACATCTCTATGTCACTTTTATATTGTAATTTAGTTCACGCTTGTTAAATACGAGCACAGAATATTGTTTCTCACCAGACTAAACATGGCTAGTTTTTATTAATTAATAAAGCCCGCCAGCTTGAACATGTCATGCTCGCTTAAAAGGCTCTGCTTATGGTGGCGTCGTTAATCGGGTCGCCACTTTCCCGAAGAAAGGTTGAGGGAGGCGATGGCTGAGATATGCGTCATACTCGTGAACGGGTGCTGTTTGTGGAGACAGGTCTGTTTAGGCAAACTGGGGCAACACATTTACGTAACTTTTTATTGATCATATTTAATTTTAATTTAATTGGCTTTAGACACAACATTCGGTGCTTGATTATCCATATTTTTTATTATTATATAGAATATATAGATCAAGACACTTGGAGACCTTATACATCTCTAAGGATAATTTAGAAATAGTATGTTTATTGTATACTAGAATCACTTACTTTTTTTTATTTAAATTCAAAATTATTTTGTTTCTAACTGTTGATGATGGATTATTAATAATAATAATTTATTATAATTTGGAAATTTATTTAAAAGACACAGTTCAGGTAAGAAAGTACATCAAACTTGTATGTAATTCATTTTCAATAGTCAGATTTGGACTCGTCTTTTTTCTTTGGTATTTTTCTTAAACTATAACCTATTGTTGGTTAATCTAACCTTGGTTTGATATGTTTTCTGTTAGAACAACGCACTTATATGTATTGTTTAGTTTTGATGTACTGTTGTTTTGAAAAAATAAGTCCCGCCGAGTTTCTTGCCGGACATAATTCTTCTCGGGTCAGAGGTGTAGGGTTATAACCGGTGTAGTTTGATTTTTTTTTCTCACTTTTACTTTGACGTGTAAAAGTGCCCTTGTGGCCTACTTACTGAATAAATGTTTGAGTTTGAGTTTGCATAAGTTCTGTCACAACGTTTTTAGGATTCCGTAACCCTTATAGTTTTGTCATGCATGACCGTCTGTCCTTCCATCCGTCCATATGTCACAGCCATTTTAATCAGAAAAAATAAGGTGCGTAACGTTTATTGTATGCCGCTATTTAGTTATGTAGTTTGCAGAAAAATATATTTTTAGGGGGCGGTGCTCCATACATCTAACTAAATTTCAAAATTTTTTTTTACCAGTTATTAACTTGTAACTGAAATATGTACGATTTAAACATGTCCATCAAAATTTCGGTTTCGGCCAAAACTGGATTCAGAGCCGAACCTTCTGTTTCGGTTTCGGCAAAAAAACATGTTTCGGTCGGATACTAACAAAAAGATGTGAGGCGCTCTTTACATTATGTTTTATAGCTGAGTCAACTTTCTTGACACGTGATGCCCTGGTTACGTTCCCCTGGGTCTTTTATTGGGAGATTACAAAGTGATGCCAGTGGGTCACTGTTTAGACCCGGGTTTTATCACATTAAAATTCATTCTTAACGTACGCCATCTTATATGTACAAACATGCATGTTAGATAGCCCATTATAGACGGATCTAGGCCTCTAGCAATAAGGATAGTATAGCAATCTAACCAGATGGGTTTTGTTGCTCTCATTATTGTGTCATATATGACTCTTAGTAAGAAAAGGGCTTATGATTACCATATAAAAAATGTTTGGTGAATTTTAATGCGAGAAAACCAGCTTTTTTAAGAGTGACCCAGGGTGAATCATGACAACGCTTGACAAGAAAATGTTGATTCTATCAATTGTTTAAAACAATAATAAGAAAATACTACAGGAATTAACCGAAGAGGGACATAAATTGTAGATCAAATTAATGAATAGGCGCATTAAGCTATTAAAGTGATAGATTATGGTAACAGCTGGTAGTCCATTAATGTGGTTGCTAATGAGCCCCTCGCCCGGACGCTGGCGCCGCAAATAGAGAAGGGTATGGAAATTAATTATCACTTACTGGGTACCTACAATAATTGTTGCAACAGATAGGCAAATAATGTAGAACAATAAAGTGTAAATTAAGTTTAAATAAAAGGCAAATTTACGCAGAAACAGCAGTTTGTTAATCTCGTTGCGAAACTTATATGCTTTGCAGTGTACAGTGCAGA
Source organism: Pammene aurita (assembly GCA_947086415.1). NCBI lineage: Eukaryota > Metazoa > Arthropoda > Insecta > Lepidoptera > Tortricidae > Pammene > Pammene aurita. The sequence continues at coordinate 34,955,415 of OX352301.1, read as the reverse complement.
AGCAGTATGGAGATTAAAAAAATCTGTTTTTGGTTTACGAGTAACGATAAATCAATATGGCTAGTCTAGTAGATTTAAAGGTACATAAAAACCACAACCTAACTGAAATACTGATTGCACAGCAGAAAATACTAAATCAAACATGTGTCTTAGCATTAATGATAACAAAAATTGCGCCCAAAATTATTGCGCAATATTACACGTAGCTGTTTCCCTATCTTTATTTAATCTTTATGCTCTCTCTGTTTTACTTATTTTCATAGTATTAAGTGATTTGTGATTGTTGTGTCATGCTCCCTGACATCATTCACGTGTGGCCCCGGCGGAAGACCAACGCTGGCCTCCCAGGCTAGCACCATGCAGAGTCGGGAAAATTTCGTGGCAACCATATTCATGCCTTAATTATAATTAGTTATTATTCTTAGATTAAGTATATTTGTTTGCATGTTGTTGGTTTGTTCTATTTATATTTGTATGAAACATAGCTTCGATGTGCATTCAGATTTTTTGTTGTGCAAGTCAGTATTTTTATAGGAGGGGTAATATTTCCAAATCAATATTTATCCAAGATCGCTAACAAAGTGACAACTTATGGATGACTCTTGTGGACACTTAAATATAGGTACTTATGTTAAGATCGCACGGACTTTTCGTTTGGCTTGATCAGTTGATAAACCATTGTAATCTTAGCTACGGCCCCAGACTGAAAACTTTCATATGCTGTCATGTAAAACTTTCTCCAAGTTTATACACACGTAAACTGTGTTCATACACTTCCGTGACATCGTGCAATTTATGCCAAATAATATTGGAGTGATCACCGACTATTCAGATTCAAAACATTTCCGCGTGCCGTTGCTATTCACAAAAACCGGCCAAGTGCGAGTCAGACTCGCGCACGAAGGGTTCCGTACCATTATCTATAAAAACGGCAAAAAAAATCATGTCTGTTGTACAGAACCCCCTTAAATATTTATTTTATTCTGTTTTTTAGTATATGTTGTTATAGCGGCAACAGAAATACATCAACTGCCTAACTATCACGGTTCATGAGATACAGCCTGGTGAAAGACGGACAGACGGACAGCGGAGTCTTAAAAATAAGTTCCCGTTTTACCCTTTGGGTAAGGAACCCTAAAAACAACGCATCTTAGACGGACCAGCTACGGTTTCCTTAGCCGGGGAGAAGTCCAGGGCCGTTCCGCACCAGATTTGACTTTAATACACTGAACTGCTCCTACTATTAAGCTAGTACTACCGGCGCGATCAGTTGAAGCGAGTGCTACCTGACTTGAGTGAGTAGAGTGGAATCGAGCCAGGGGAAGTTTTGTTGCTGGTTCGCTAACCATAGCCGAGCCGAGAAGACTTCAGCAAGAAACTCAGCTAACCCCGACGGCCGTCGGAACATGGCTGCCTTTTCACTGAGCGGAGAAGAGATGAGACGAATGTTGTGGGAATCAACCAATAAATTATCCGCCCCTCATCTCCTTCTCAGTGGAACGGCAGCCTATTGGTTGATTACGCACGTCTATTCTCATCTCCGCCTCAGTGGAAAGGCAGCCTAGTGGTTGATTACGCGCATCTCTTCTTATCTCCGCTCATCTCCGCCTCAGTGGAAAGGCAGCCTATTGGTTGATTACGCACGTCTATTCTCATCTCCGCCTCAGTGGAAAGGCTGCCTATTGGTTGATTACGCACGTTTCATCTCATCTCCGCCTCAGTGGAAAGACAGCCTATTGATTGATTACGCACGTCTCTTCTCATCGCCACCTTAGTAGAAAGGCAGCCTTTTGGTTGATTACGCACTTCTCTTCTCATCTCCGCCTCAGTGGAAAGGCAGCCTATTTGGTTAATGCGCACGTCTCTTCTCATTTTCGCCTTAGTGGAAAGGCAGCCTATTGGTTGATTACGCACGTCTCTTCTCATCTTCGCCTTAGTTGCAAGGCAGCTTTAAACGTGCGTGATGGAAACCTATTTATATGAATACGTAGATCGCGCCATAATAAAATATTTTACACGGAAATACTCGTGACGGAGATGCTCGTGTCAAAATCACGCGCGGTTCAATAAAACATTTGTATTCTGTCCTTGGTTTGTGAGAAGGTAATAGTTGGTTTCTTCTTTATGATAATGGAATATGTTGCCTAGCAATTTAGTGAATCCTACACAATGATATTTACTATGGATGGGTTATACTCAGAAATGGGCAAAATGTAATCGACTAACGATTAACGATTGAGATTAACAAAATTAATTGCGACTGACGGTTGAAAACGACGACTGATCAATCTTAGTTGTATAGAGTGCAACTAGTTTAGTTGCAATTAAATTAGTTGCAGATTGATTTCGGACAACTAAATTTTGGAATCGACTAATTAGTTAGACTACTTTTTCGCGACTAATGGTAGAAGCAAATTGAACGGAAAACCTCGGTATTAATTACTATGTTGACAGACTGAACAGGACATCTTAACGGATGTATAAAAATAAAATGGTCATGTACTTATTCCCTACGATATTTTGATTATTTATGGAGTGAGATATCTTTGCTAACTATTATTCTCTTTGATAATACCAACCAAATGAGCTAGAATTGTATATTAAACGTTTAGTTTGGATGGCAATGCTACAACTCGTCATGTTAGGGCTCGTCAGAGCTCTTTAACCCGCAAATTTCGATAGTCATAAAGCTTGTAACAAAAATGAAAGTTTAGTCAAAAACTTGTTGTTATCCATCATGTAATTAAGTAGTGCATCTCTCTGAAATTGGATTGAATTTCTCTTATCTAAGGGTAAATAAGAACTGTGTACAGTCACCATCAGATATATCGGAGCTGTGGGGAAATATCGGAACAACGCCTCTATTGTCACAGCGATAAAGTGCATGTAACGATTTCCTTTCTTCATACATCGTTCTCTTTCTTACTTTATACCTGGGGTCCGTGTCCTTAAACCTTTACCTATATTTACAGTAATAATCGTCTGAGCATCGTAATAAGCAATAACTTAAGCACCTAAAATCTACAATTATTCATGACAACATGTTCAATATTTTAGACATAAACCCTAATCAGTAACTTATTAAATATTTTTATAACAATCTTTTATAACCAACCGAATTCCTTTGACAATCGTCATTTACGCGTTCAGAGGACATCAACGAGTCCGAACTCTAGTCTATGTACTCGTATTATTATAGTCACCTGCCGGGGCTAGCACCAGATCAGCTCGATGGTGCCATAACATTAAACTTCATTCAACCATTTCAAATTAAACATAATTTATATATTATGTATACATAATTTTAGCTCAATCGGTTGAAGATATCTGCTTCAAAATAAGTTGCAAGATTGCACCCAAACTAACATAGTTACAACCTTACAACATACGAGTACCTATACAATGTACATACCTATTCCTAGTTACATATTGCAAGTTATGTAGGAGTATATTGCAACTTAAATAAAAAATGCAAAACGAGTGACTACCGAGTTTTAATATAGATTTAACCGTGAAATTTAGTCGATTGAAACTAAAACTGATTTAATTGTTAGTCGAACAATCTGACAACTAATTTAGTTGCAACTTAATTAGTCGCAACTAAAAAAGTAAGACTGATATTTTTAATCGATTGACTAGTTAACTAAAAAATGAATCGATTAATACCCATCTCTGGTTATACTCTAACAAAATGAGCAGAAAAAATACTTCCACAGTTATTTCATATCCTCGCAACGATTGTATCATGTTTATCTATTTTGACAATCATTACATCTTTGTCACTCTCATTGTTAGAAAATTACAGTTTGTCTCTTTCTCACGCGGGTAACGGGAGCTCATTGGCACGTCCGTATCTCACGCTGGCCGGTGCGCGACTGGCAACAGTTGTTTGAATTCACTCATTTTAGGTGCTTCACTTTTGGAGCGTACATAACCCAGCTGTCGTTATTATTTATTATATATCATAGATCCTACATATGTTTTGGGCCGCAACTATAGACGCAGATTATCGACGGTCCAGTACAAAAAGATAGGAAATAGGTCACCCGATTCAATTACGGTTTTTGCTATGAATTTGTGTTGCGGCTTAGAATGGTTTTATCATACCTATCAAATGACGCTGGTATAATCTTCGTCTCTGGTAAACGTCTTATTTGTGACAGGCTAAGTTAATTAGTTGGCATCTTGTCTATAACCTCAATGGCTAAGGAAAAGGGGATCAATGTTACTCTGCGTCCGTAGGAAACACCTTAGAAAATCCTACACGTGATCCCTGGGTGGTGCTAAAAGAGTAACAAACTTGGCAGCTGCACTGCCCCATCTGGACCTCGCAGCGCTCGCTGGATTTTATTTATCATCTGCTTTCCCACTACTACTACCCCAGGGAAGAAATGCATATCCATATCCAGTTACATATAGCCATACGATAAATAAAAAAAATGGCTAAGGAATGAAGATTAAAGCCTGCAACTGGTAAGTCAGTGTTTAGTACTGGGTACATTTAAGTTTAAGTACTTACTAGTGAATATAAACTCAAACTCAAACTCAAACATTTATTCAGTAAGTAGGCCACAAGGGCACTTTTACACGTCAAAGTAAAAGTGAGAAAAAAAAATCAAACTACACCGGTTCTAACCCTACACCTCTGACCCGAGAAGAATTATGTCCGGCAAGAAACTCGGCGGGACTTATTTTTTCAAAACAACAGTACATCAAAACTAAACAATACATATAAGTGCGTTGTTCTAACAGAAAACATATCAAACCAAGGTTAGATTAACCAACAATAGGTTATAGTTTAAGAAAAATACCAAAGAAAAAAGATGAGTCCAAATCTGACTATTGAAAATGAATTACATACAAGTTTGATATACTTTCTTACCTGAACTGTGTCTTCTAAATAAATTTCCAAATTATAATAATCCATCATCAACAGTTAGAAACAAAATAATTTTGAATTTAAATTAAAAAAAAGTAAGTGATTCTAGTATACAATAAACATACTAAGATATACATAACAACTTTCATCTGAATGCGATAATAAAACAACCATTTAAGGCTCCTTATTCCCTAAAAGGTCGAAAAACTCTATTAATGGAAATAGCCGCATAAAATGCAATTTTTATGATAGTTTGAAGTATTAGTAATACAAAAAAATACTTTTGAACCATATTTCTTATTATTAAGTACCCAAAAATACGATTCTCACAGAAAGTGTTCTGTGAAGTGTGATTTATAGGTCGTTTTTAAAAATTCATAGTAAATTAAAATGTACCAATATAGTAATGATTTTTTTTATCCTGATAGAAATATAGTTTAACTTTGCTATGGTAATATTTTCAAGGCAAAATATTTATAGGGTTTTCGTGGAAAAAATGAAATGTAACCGTGTTTTCATCAAAAAACTGGCATATAATCAAAAGGTATTTTGTCTATTATCCAAGATGAATCTTCTATTTTTATTTCCATGGCCGTCTCATACATGACATACTCAATAGACTTTTATTCAAATTGAATAAGAATTTTCACCCGTTTTTGCGTAATTTTGAAATGAACGGTACATCTAACTGGAAAATTCGGAAAGGCCTTCCAAAACAACCAATATTTTTCATATTTTACTCGTTAAAATGTAATATTTGCTCCAATGGCCGTCTAGATAAAAAAATGAACCATTATATGCATCAATAGTTGATTTAAAAAAACCTAGTAATTTCGCCATAGCCTTCGAAGAAAATTAAGCATTTCGTAAAATTCGTCCGTTTTGGGAATAAGGCCTCTTAAGCGATACCGTCCATAGCTCGGACATTTCATCGCAAAAATAAATATTGTATAGAACAAGATGCACACTTTGTGACACTTTTTGGGTTGTGCTTATGAATCTAATATAGAAATATATTATTAAAATATACATAGTAAACTGTACATAATACGAATTTAATATATCTTGTTTTATTTCGGTGCTAAATTCGTTTCGCGACGTTTTTGCGATGCAATGTCCGAGCTGTGGACCCGACTAATGTTGGCTAATATGTGTACAATATATAAAAGAAGAAACTGACTGACTGACTGACTGACTGACTGACTGACTGACTGACTGACTGACTGATTGACTGACTGACTGACTGACTGACATATCAACGCACAGCCCAAACCGCTGGTTCTACAGATTCCAAATTTGGCACGTAGGTTCCTTATAAGGTCTAGGGATGCACTAAGAAAGGATTTTTCAAAATTCACCCCCTAAGGGGGTAAAATGGGGGTCCACAGTTTGTATGGCGAATCAAGATTTGTTAGACTATTTTATTCGAAACTTCACAGGAGTATTCCTAACAATAAATGAGTAAACATGTGTTTAAGGTTTTTTGAAAATTCAACCCCCAAAAGGGGCAAATCTGGTCACAAAGTCTGAAAATCAACATGGGTATCACATATCCTATTTGAGTACTTATAGTACGCGGGCGAAGCCGCGGGAAAAAGCTAGTATGTGTACAAAATACAAATACAATAGTAGTTTATGTAACTGTTACGTTTTAAGGCCTAATTACGTACAGTTGCATACACTGCTTTATCTACACTCATATTATTTATCCAAAATGCCGTATTCGGAAACCATAGAATGGCCGCCATTGCACCGCCATGGCTAACTCGATTGTGCCGGCGGTCGGGGAGGCGCGTGTCGGGCTGTCGGCGGATGCGCGGGAGGGTGCAGGTGTACATTAAAAAAAAACAAAAAAAATCAAAAATTATTTATTGTTAGTCAGTCAGTAAACATAATAACATAAGTGAAATATCTGTCGGATCCCAAACTAGGCTGGGCCTGTATCTTGGGACCCTGAAACACACATTTGGGACATTATGTTATCAAAACTCATAGCACATCAATAGTTGAGCATGAAAAGTTTAAATTACGTTACTGCCACAGATAAAAAGCTTTCATAGTAAAATCGGTCGTGGTAATGGTAGGCCATTGCCTACCGTTTTCGAACACGTTTTAGAGAACTTACAATATGAGTGTAGATAAATAATTTATTGTACGAAAGTTAGTATTGTTAATGATATTATGTTACATGTAGTGCGTCACTATCAGCCAGTGTTTGGTGTACAATTTGTTGTTTCTATTGCATGTCACAAAAGATTCACAAATTGAAATAAGTTACAGTAAAACCTAATTTTATTTTAAAACCCTATAAATCAAGATGTAGTGTAGTGTAGGGACGCCTGAATATAGGGAGGCTATTGAGCGCTGGAAACCAATTAAATACTAGCAGAACGCTTTTAAGAAAAAAAAAAGACTTTCTTAAATAAATACAAAGGGACATTCGCATATTTCCTTAATTTAATAATCCCATTTGCCGAGCCAGTACAGTCGATATCAAAGAGTACCCCAAACAGAGCCGGTTGAGTGTAAGGGACTCAACGAGGGGCGAAATTGAAATACCATCACCCAGGAACATCTCCAATAATAACTTACCAAACCTTCTATCATACACTCACATGTCACGCAAATTTCAACTCTAGCTACATGAAATTTAGATTGCTTGTAGGGTCACGTAGATGATGGAAATGGGATGTTGTGAAAGGGTATTTGGAATATTGACTTACCTTTCGAATCTTATTACGCACTGAACTCGAAGACCTTAATGAAATAAGATGGATTCAATCAGAAGCTAGTAATGGCGGACGAATGAGAGTGGCCAGTTGGAGTGAATGATCCCGTAATGTTTATGTAAAAAAAACCGTACATACCTGTAGGTATATAGGGGTAGTAACTTTAAAATTATTAAAAATATTTTTTTTATATGATGTAACAAAAAATTTACGGTTTTCGCAATTTTTCCTTTATCTGTGTTATAAGACGCGTACCATATTTCAAGATTCTGAGTTCACGGGAAGTACGAGTACCCTGTAGGTTTTGATTCCCTTGCGAGTTTCGTAAATTTGCGGCATAAACCGCTGTATCTTTTGATTGCGTTGGCTTCGAAGTTAGATTTTTTCACAGCTCCAAGGGACAGTAGACCTGAGTATTTGATATAATTTCAGCTTGATACCTCCACGCGTTCCTGAGAAAAAGGGTCTTGACAGACAGACATACGGACGGACGGACGGACGGACAACAAAGTGATCCTATAAGGGTTCCGTTTTTTCCTTTCGAGGTACGGGGAACCTTACGAGGAACCCTAAAAATCGAATTAAGTACGAAAAAAATTGTGTCAACTTTGTCTTTGAACCGCCGATACTTTAAAATTCAAAGTTGTAGAATATTAATACAAAAAGTTTGGCGCGTTATCAACGATTTTTTTCTGAGCTGAATTTAATTTATGCGATTCTCATTTGTTTAACACGTTTTTCCTTTAAAAGGCCGATAAACAAGAACAAACGAATTTAGATTTTGGTAACTAAACTCTGTATGTAGTAATTTGGATACTCAAGTTTAATAAATTTTATATTGTTATCCGACGTACCGTCAACTGTTACAACTTTGCCTACGATGCTTGGCTTGAAATCATGGTTTTCTTCACCAAACAGCTATTTATATCTTGTTCCTGAGATGAGAGAAAGGCGGCCATTATGAGGAATTAAATATATATTAGGTAGGGATAGATAATAATTGTTTTTCAAGCCAGACAAATTGAGCAATCGATCGTAGGCAAAGTTGTAGCAGTTGACGGTATTTATGTACATTCTATCGTCATTCGGGTTTTTACTTTGTTACTGTTACATAAAATTAAAACCTTTTGTTTCAAAGAACGAACATCGTAATTCAATTAGTAAACTTAAAAAAAAATACCCCGTATACCATTCAAAAATGTTATATTTAATTTTATATCTTTTAGGAGCTGCATTTGCTATTTCGAATTCTGATCTTGATTCGTCATACTCGCAGTGCCCAACTGCTTTATAAAATACCATAGCTATAATACCACTGCTAGGTTTTTAGTGTTGTATTTCTCATGACGAATTACGAGTAGGTCCGTAGAGTCCCCCTACTCAAAGGGACGCTGGCTGTTCGGGGCCTGTACCTGTCAAAACAGATTTCTAATCAATATCAAATCAGAATTAGTGTTTTAGAATGCCGCTGTAGAACTAGGGTTGCAAAAAAACGGTTTTTATTCTGTCTTGAAAAAAAAACCTGAATAAAAACCGTGAAAAAGAACAGTTTTTTTCTGGAATATGTTTTTTTTTCAAAAGTACGAAATCTCAAAATTTGCAAGGCAGTTAATACTCTTATGCGGTTGTTTTAGACTTTATGTTAACTATTAAACTAATTTAATTTAACAACTTTAATTTCTGGTTTTATTAAACTTATATTAATGAAATATAAATATTAATGAAATATGTAGTGGTACTATGCTGCTGATAGTTCTAGTGAATAAGTTCAAAGTTTTTTTTGCATTTACTGAGAATAGTTTAGTTACATAACAGACATACCTACTTTAATGTACTTAGTTTTAAGTTACTTATATGAATAAATCACGAAAAACCGTGTTTGTCGTTAAACCTTATTTAGAAAAAAAACAATGGTGCCAGGTTTTTTTTCATGTTTTTTTTTCATAAATTTGAAAAAAAAACATTTTGTTTTTTTTTCTGTTTGCAACCCTATGTAGAACGGTGTTTATTGGCCCACACCAAGGATGATATACGACATATACAATGTTCCTAGAAAATCGCGTCCCTGTATTTCTGGTTTTAGTACTAGTGCGATCTATCGGTCACCACAAACACTAAGTTCCAGTTTCATAAATTTTGTTCGGCGATTAACACATTCAGCGCCACCTAGTGCTACGCGCTACGCTCGTAGCCCGTAGCCACGTATTCGTCGTATGTAGCGCGTAGTAGCTACGAAGAGAGAACACGACAGTCGGGTTCTCGGCCCTGAATGTGTTAAAGTTGACAGAATAACTCGACTCCAGACTCGACAGATGGCGCTGTGGCACTTAGTACCGAAAACAGACGTATCACCAGAAGTTTGGAGGAATGCGATTTTGTATAGGCATTGTCAATCCATGTCTTATATCATCCTTGGACCACACTAACGAAGCGTATGCCAGACTGCCGTATGCCGGTAATAAATGCAAAATGGGTCGGCAAGTTTGCAAACATGCTAACTAGGTGGTCGGGTTTGAACAGTGTTGAGACAGTCAATAACCTAGGTGCGATAACATTTTGTACGCGTGGATACAATAATAAATACGAGTATAATATATGAACTTGAAATGCAAGTGCACTTTAAACTTTGTTGTAATACTTGTAATACATGCAAATATTGCAAACGGGCCGGCAAAGTTGTGAACATGCTAACGAGGTGGTCGGGGTTATAGCAGTATTGAGACAGTCAATAACCTATGCGAAGGCATGTTCTACGCGTGGATACAATAAATAATTTTTAAGAAAAAAAAACCGACTTCAATGGGGGTAGCCGGTGAAGGATTATTGTAGATGGTGCACTTAGATTTCATACAATGAAATAACTTGCTTAAAAAACGCAGCGGAGAGGACAAATCGCCAAACGTGAACTATGCGTCGTTGAAGAGTTCCGTTCTGATTATCATCAGCAGTTCCACTTCATCAAATGTCACTCTTTTGAATGAAAATGCTTGATTTGTTGATAAAAATACAAAAGTCACTTTATGTATGCCTTTAAGATTTGAGGAATTCCCTCGATTCCTCGTGGAACTCATCATCAGAACTTGAGCTTGACGAAAATTGGTCCTGACAATCTAACTTGCTTAACAAACATAGCGAAGAGGAAGAATCGCCAAACATGAACTATGCGTCGTTGAAGAGTTCCGTTCTGTTCATCATCAGCAGTTCCACTTCATCAAATGTCACTCTTTTGAATGAAAATGCTTGATTTGTTGATAAAAATACAAAAATCACTATGTGTAAGCCCTTAAGATTTGAGGAGTTCCCTCGATTCTTCATGGATCCCATCATCAGAACTTGAACTTGACGAACATTTGTTCTGACAATTAAACTTGCTAAACAAACACAGCGAAGAGGACGAATCGCCAAACGTGAACTATGCGTCGTTGAAGAGTTCCGTTCTGATCATCATCATCAGCAGTTCTACTTCATCAAATGTCACTGTTTTGAATGAAAATGATGGTTTTGTTGATAAAAATACAAAAATCACTATATGTATGCCTTTAAGATTTGAGGAGTTCCCTCGATTCCTCATGGATCCCATCATCAGAACTGCGTTTTGAAAAAAACGGGACCAATCTGTATATATATACTTACAATCAAAAAAAGAATTTTCAAAATCGGTTCAGACATGACGAAGTTATGGAGTAACAAACATAAAAAATAAAAAAAAAATAAAAATAAAAATAAACACACGCCGAATTGAGAACCTCCACTTTTCAAATCTTGAAGTCGGTTAAAAATAAATAATATGTAGACTAAACTTGACTCACCTTGGCTTGGCTTGAATTCAGTTGTAATATTTACAAAATGGACCGGCAAGTTTGCAAGCATGCTAACTTACATAGGTGTACGGGCTTAGAATCGGGTATTTTCTACGAGTAGATACAATAATAAATATAATATGAAAACTTGATTGCACTACCTGAGAAGGCTAGAATTTTGTTGTAATACATGCAAATATTGCAAACGGGCCAGCAAGTTTATGAACATGCTAACTATGTCCTCAGTTTGGCGAAAGAAACGATGTATACCTACCACTTAAGTTTTCTCTTGAAATAAAAATAAAATAAATAGGTGTTCGAAATTATAATAATGTTGATGATACAGTGGGTCAACCTGTGTGGGTGGCAGATTTTACATTTGCTAATAATACTTCAAATACGTTTTGAACTCGACCTTTTAACAAAAAAAACTTAATATAAAACCGTATGCATTCGTTTTATCGTTGTCCGCGGTCGTTTCAGTTTACCGAATATACCTATAATATAATAGTGTAGCTTTTTTTGGCAGTACCTATATCTTACACTAGCTTTTTCCCGCGGCTTCGCCGGCGTACTAAAAGTACTAAAAAAGGAGGTTCTCAGTTAGACTCGTATGTTTGTATGTAGGAATGTATGTTTGTCCGCGATCATCTTGCGTTTCGCTGAACTGATTTAGAAGCGGTTTTCGGAAAAGTATTCGTTACATTCTGGAGGTTTCGGTATACCACGTTTTGAAGACGGCGGTTCCCTCATTTTTTATTTTAAAGAAATTATTGCAATAATTGTTTAATTGTTACGCCATCAACGACTTACTACTGAGAGATTATGATTAATACAGATTTCTACTCTTGAATAGAAGCTTTTCCCCGCGACTTCATTTGCGTGGAATTAGTAATCCACCCTCCTTTTTACCCGCTTCAAGAATGACTTCTGGGTTAACAACTATTATATATCCTTCCCCAGAACGCAAAATATCTCCATACCAAATCATCTAAATAGGTTCAACGGTTATTAATTTCCCATACAAACTTTCAACCCCCGTTTCACCCCCCAGAGGGTTGATTTTCGAGATAAAAATTATCCTATATTCTTTACCGCGACTCAATCTATATAATATGTACCAAGTTTCATTTCAATCGTCTGTTCAGCGGTTAATAATTCGTCATGGGTAGAAAACATGTTGGTAGTTTGCTACCAACATGTTTTCTACCCATCTAAGACTGATTTTCGGCTTAAAAAATATTCTATATTGTTTCCTGGGACTAAAACTATATCCATAACAAAATTATCTAAATCGGTTCGCGGTAAAAAAATCTCCATACAAACATCCAACCCCCATTTCACCCCCTTAAAGATTGATTTTCGAGATAAAAACTGTCCCATGTCGTTTCCCGGTACACAAACTATCTCTACTCGTATACCAAGTTTCATCTAAATTGGTTCAACGTTTAAAAATTCCCCATGTAAACTATCAACCCCCATTTCACCCCCTTAAGTGTTGATTTCGTAATCAGCGACCCGATAAACCTAAATTTGGCATGAATTCAAAATCAGTTTTTTCTAAATCCTTCCGAGTTGCATATTTTCCATAAAATATGAGGTGTGAGGCGTACATTTAATGCATCGTTACAACTAAAAACATTGAATTGCAAATTTCTAAAACGTACCCAATCAGAAAACTATTTATACGCCGTGTTTTACTTTATTTTCGGTCATTTCAAGGGTATATTCCTGAGCTTAACTTAGGTTTATTTCTCAAAGACGCCAGTGTCCTACTTAGTTCCATTTCTGAGGTAATAGATATTTTATTAATGCCTTCTAATTGTGTAAACCTACATTTAATTATTATTTTACTCTGAGAACCCACTACAAAATGATACACCTGTGTGTTAAGTCAAATAGGTTCAGTAGTTATTGATTGATTCCCCAATCTGTATATTAACTCAACCAATCAATTGAACATTATGACATGTCAATGAAATTTCGAACATTAACAATCCGAGAGACAAAGGAAACATATTGTATTGAAAATTTTATAATTAAAATAAAAATGGAAAAATTCACCGCGACGAGCAAGGTTCGAACTTGCGACCTTTCGGAACACCGGTCCGAATTTTCAATTATAAAATTGAAATTTCGATTGCAGACGTTTCTGCTTAGTATGAAATTAATATTGTATCGACTTAACACACAGTTAAATGACTTTATAGCGGGTTCTCAGACTAAAATAAAAATATACACAATCAGAAAGACGAAAAAGAAATATCGATTACCTCAGAACTGGAGCAAATTAGGACACTAGCGTCTTTAAGAAATAAACTTAAGTTAAGCTCAGGAATGTACCCTTGGAATTACCGGAAATGAAAATAAAACACGGTGTATAAATAGTTTTCTGATTAGATACGTTTTAGAAATATGCAATTACATGTTTTTAGTTGTAACAATGCATTAAATGTACGCCTCACACATTATATTTTATGGAAAATATGCAACTCAGAAGGATTTAGAAAAAACTGATTTTGAATTCATGCCAAATTTAGTCTTTCAAAATGACTCTACTTGAAAATTGAGATGTCGATATTACGTGAAATTGTATTCTCTACAACTTTTATTTATAGGTTTTTCAACAGGAGTCATCTGTTTCAAAGATATGTGGTACGGAAGTCAAAATACGAGTTTTTCAATTAAATGAGACATTTTCCCGGTTTATAACTTTTGGTTTCGGCTGTACCGCTGAACCGAATTAGAAGTTAAGGTACTCATTCGACGCATAATTTAACCCTCTTTAATATTGATATACATAACATTTCCAAAGAGGAAAAATTTCGCTAAAAAGTTATGCACACCTCTTGGGATTGGGCAAACTCGGATTACATGTATTTAGGATCACATGAAGGTATTAAAGCGATTTCCAGCCTGCTGGGAATTAATTCTTCAAAACACTTTTTATAGTTCTTATTTGCTTGGCCTACTAGGCGGGTGAAGTGTTTATAATGATGTGGTCACGTTATTGTTTTGTCAAAGTCGTGTAATTAGTAGTTTATGTAACTGCTACTACACTGTGGTTTCTCACTTCGTTCGTTTCATAATAATATCACACGGGTGTTTAATGCCTAATTATGTTCAGTTACATACACTGCTTTACACACATATTATAAATTATCGGGAACCATTAGAATGGCCACCATTGCACCTGGCCAACTGGATTGTGCCGGAAGTCAGGAAGGATAACCACGGCTGGGGAGGAAGGCTAGCTTTTCATTACGTTACCGATATCGATGTAGTAATGAATTTTCATACATTATTACAACACTGGCATAGATAATACACTGATGTTATATTACTGGTTGCAATAATGGTGGTCATTGTCATTATATACGGTTTCCGAACGCTGAATAGAGAATCTATGATATGGGTGTTGATAAAATACATTTTGAACACATCATTCTGCTGTTAACTGAACTACCATAATCCATACTAATATTATAAATACGAAACTATGTCTGCCTGTTATCTCTTCACGCTTAAACCGCTTAATCGATTTAAATGATATTTAGTATGAAGATGGCAAACCATCAACGACGTAGGACTCAAAAGTCCCACAGAAGGACATAGGTTAGTTTATTTTTACCCAGAAATTATCCCTTAAGAAGGTGAAAAGGGGGGTGGAATTTGGTATGAGGAATAAAAATTTTAATAGTTTATTTCAATTAATTACAACTCATATAAAAAACAAAAAAACACTTATTACAACAAGAACTGTCAACATAATACAAATACAAGAAAACGCAATCCCAAATAGGCCAATCCAATAAGATTCATAAATAGCGTTGTGAGGAATTCATTTCTGGCTAGCTGGGAATCGTTTTAATACTTTAAACTCGTTATTTGGCTTCCAAAAGTTATGTGCACCTCCTGGAATTGCGCAAACTCGGATTACACGCATTTAGGACCGAATCAAGGTATCAAAACGATTTCAAGCTTGCTGGGAATTAATTCTTAGAATAATTCTAATTTGATTGGCCTTAAATAGTTTGTAACGTTATTGAGGACTCTTAACGTTATTAAACTACTCTACAAATTTGTTAACTTATTTGAGTTTATATAATCAATAAAGCTGAATAATTCCAACCAACACAACAGTCCTTTAAGCCTGAGCATAGTTAATTGACGAGGGATCGTTGTAAAACTTCTCCGTTCCGGTAAAGCTAGGCTTTCAACTGAAAGGGCTATGACTGAAATAGCTTTTAGGTTTTAAAGTTATTTGTCAATGGGGAAGATAGCTGTCAATTTGTTTGTCTATGGTATATGTCAAATCTCGTACAAAGAAAGGACCATCGCAGCGCCATCTAGAATTCATTGAACGAGCTGTCATATTCCATATAATGAAAGGACCATCGTATGCAGCGCCATCTATGATGACATTGATGACTTTACACCGGCCCTCCCCATTTTACAAAGGTTGGCCAAAGCAGTAGATTAAATTGTGGAAAATATGAACATTGCTTATTTGATTTATTTAAATTAAATTTATTGATCATAAAAGTAACTAGTGAAAAAGGCGGAGTTAATGCCATAGGCATTCTCTACCAGTCAACTGTTGGGCCAAAAATATATGTTTGTTTGGTATATACAGGCTTTATGGTAAAACATTATATTATAGGGGATCAATAATCGCTATACAAAAGAAATGCTATGAATATAATAAAATAATTTTAAAAAAACTTACATATGTATAGTTTGTCCGGGGCTTAAGGACAAACGCTTCATACTTAAAGTATGGCGCATTTATACCTAAGCCGCCGGACAAACTATACGTCATTTTATAAACGAAAACCTCACATTGAACAATTGTATCTAACGTTTCATTTCACTGGAACTCTATCGAACATTTGATGATTTTTCTGTGGGTTCAGGCCGCTATTTAAAATCGGTTCATTAAATTCTCTTGATCCATTTAATCCCGCGTCAGAAATTCCTATTGATTTAAGAATTTGGTGTGATATCTCTGAGAATGTCAGGATTAACGCTGTTTGTTTTGTTTACAGGTAATTTGCTCGAGATGGGGACGTTACCGCTGATACAAATTAGACTGATTTCTGGTTTGGGTAAAGTGCTCCCACTTAAAAATACATGGTTAATATATTTAGTTCAAAGTAGCTTACCTATCATTAGGAATTTGCGAAAACAACTATAAAAGCCCATTGTATATTTACGCGAAGCGTCAATGTTAAGTTTAGGATTTCGATGTAAGTAAGTAGTTACTTACATTGAAATCCTTATACTGATTTCACATTTAACCTAGCATACACAATCACAAATTCTTTCACTAGCAACAAAATCGGCAAAAATGATCCCCTACTGAGCTCACGTGACAGCGTGCCAATCACTACAATGCGGAATGTTCAATTATGTGTATTAACGTCATACCTGTGTGATGTCTCCAATGGCTCCAATACACTTGGCGTATTTGTCCAAATATTCGTGGTCCTCTCTTTCTTATTTCAATGTACAGAAAGAGTACACGAATATATTATGTATGTAGTTGGAATCGAGATGCTTTAGTATGGAAACACCGTACCGTGAGCAGCAAAGGTGAGGTGTTCAAAACAATCTAGACACGCTCTTATTTACTTAACAATACGGTCGTGATAAGATCATTTTGAGCACCTCGACCGCTTAGCTACTTCTGCTGCTGACTGTACGGATGTGTTACATTACATATAATTTATTCTTAGGTTACATGATCGACCTTTGAAATTTGCTTAACCTACCACAATCGTCTTACACATAAAAAAAATTAAAAGCATTTTTGTAAGCTTCATATAAGTATGCGTGTTACAATATTTTTGCGTACGATTTATTAAATTAAATGTGTATGATTTTTTTGTGATTATACGATCACTCTACCTCAAACTTCCTAAACACCTCATTAAAATCATCTTCCCCTAACCGCCAAAGTATCGGCTAATCGAAAACATGCATATATTTAGCTATCTTTCGCAAACGACACGGCGGACGCGTCAAAAGCGGCCGATCCGCGCGCGAGCCGCCCGCTCCTCGCGTTTGAATTTCGAACTTGGATTTTTTTATTGCCAGTGATGTGAAGTGTCATAGACAAATGTGGTGTTTTTTGGTGGAAAGTTTCTGAAAAGGATTTTGAATTTCAAATGTGTTTTTGCTGTCGGGTTTAGATTTGAATTTCGCGTGGTAGCGAAATAGTTTTTGTATTTTTGTGTAAGGTAACAGAAAAGTCAGGTTTTTGCTAGATAAATCTTGAGATTTTTGGATAAAATAAGGTTTTCTTTTAAGAAAACGTCTTAAGCCGTATTAAATTTCTTATAATAATAACGCCGTCATATATCACACCGGTTTCAGGACGTAGGTATTTACGAAAATTAAATGACTGAGAAAGAACTTGATTATTTAATAGATACTGAACAAAATAAGTCATACGACAAATTACACTGACCTTCTTACAATAGTTTCTAGGTTCGTTTTGTGGTTATCATCGATTGCAGTAGGTACCTACTAGGAATTACAAAGTCCATCCAATGTATTAAGGATTTATAATCATCTCGAGCAGTAGTAAGTGTAGGCCTTTTCATCTGTGTCAGATGTTTTAAACAAACTGAGTAAAATAATTATACTCGTAATTATAATATAACTCAAACCGATCTAAATGCCTTACAGCTTTAAGTGTGCCTTTGTCACCGAATATTTTAAACATATAATAATATGGTTTTGGAATATTTTAAACATATAATAATAAAAAATATGGTTCTAACGCCTATCCCAGCTACGGCACCATGTCGAAGCGACCCTTTTAATGAAATGAGTGGAATTGTCAACTCGGGCCGCATGTGCGCTGTATTGAATGCTGTAATCCTTACAAATATGGGACAGATATTCCGACGATAGTCCAGTCAACGAAGACTTTAGTCTAAACATAAGTTTTCGCGGTTCTACGAGTTAGTGTAGAAAAGGAGTAAAGCTTGTGATGGGCACGGGACGAGACATACGTAAGCTTCAACATGACGCAGGTACCTAAATAATCTTAATGGCTAGTAAAAGTAGTTTAAAATACTTATTGCTCTTTAAACTTGTCAAATCATTAGCCATATTTCAAATATACAAGGGTTACGCACAGATAGCCACGACTGACATATGTATATTTTTTTCAATTTGAATATCGAACTACTACAACCAATTCTTCTATCTATAGTTACATGATATATAAAACCTATTGGGTATTTCAAGCTTAACAATATTAAAGGAGCAGGGCCGAAGCGGTAGTGTAGGTTAGGTACTAAATTACTAATCAAATTAAAAAGAGGATTAGTGGATTATGATCTTTTTTAAATAGCTTGTAAGACTACTTACTAATTAATCCCTAAACCACTTAAACGCTTTTGTTACTAACTGAAATAATTGAAACAAGAATGCCCCGTAGACTGGGGTATAGTGCTGTCCGAAATACTCGCGTCTCCGTGAGGGAAAAGGGTCGGGGATAGAATAAAAATGGCGGTAATAAGCTCAGGAATAATATAATAAGCCGACAAAATAAAAATAGACGAGTTAACTATGTTATGTATATGGTATCCCAAGTAACAAAAGCTTCTATAACTAAGGCCTTTTATCACCAATCAGTGATATAGTAGGCCTATAATGGTAACCATTGTGACTGCTTGTACTATAAAGGTTTTTAATAGAGCGTTTTGGTTCTATAAATTAAAGAGCAATTTAGTTCTATAAGTTAGCTCTTAGAACACTTAAAGGACCATAAAAAAGAATCTTTAAAGTGTTGTACTGTAATAGATTTGCAGAAAGCGATTATAGTACTATTTAATACTATAGACACTTTACTGACACTTTTATGTACCTATTATGCACTAATAATGCGTCGAATTAACTTTTATAGTACTAGTATTGTAGCAGTATCGCAAACACTATTACAGGATCAATCTGCACTATTAAAGGACTTTGCACGACCATTACATAACGTTTTAGCTTTTTAAATGCTCCCTCAACATCGTTATAGGGCTATACAAATCCATTAAAATATGGCTGCCGTTTTCTGAAAGTGATAGCACATTAGCAGCACGACTGGAGCCCACGTGTACTATAGCAGCCACAGTCGGGACAAGTCCTAATTTTATTAATTAAAATTTAATGAATGCAGTAAAATTATGAAGGCGCATTGTCAAATTTGAAATCAGCATAATGATTTTGTCAATACAATTATTTTCGCAAGTGCAAGTACCGGCAGAATTACGGTTCACGAATGTTTTTTAGTATGTACCTTTATATGTCACTTTAAGGAACTAAAGGGACATGGCGAATGACTTACAAATATATTTGTTTAATTTCTTGTGAAATAACCTCACGACGACGACAGCAAACAACACGAGGCTTTTGGTGATAAAAAAGATCACTGGCGGCATTTACGGCGCAAATTAGCACTATAAACATGTTTTGGTTACTTTAATAGTTCCTAATTGTGACATAAACATTGCAGACATTTCAATTATAGAGCTGATTTATCACAGTGAGAGCCTTTATGTAATGTTTATAGAATAAATCAGTGATAAAACTAGGGCCTATTTGGGGTTAGGTAAAGGTTTACGACACCATTATAGTGCTAATCATGAGCACTAATTAGCACGTTCTAAAATGTTCTCAGGACTTTTATAGTGCCAAATTTTGCTACTTGGGATATAAACTAGTGGCAACGAGCGACAGTCTATTCATACTTTAAAATCTTGATTTGACACGGACTTCTCATAAAAATCACGTCTTAACTGTGATTTTGACAACCAATGTTACTAAGTACCTACGTACAATCCTGTTTAATATCAATTACAATCAATACAACGCCATATTAATAATTATTCGAATAGGCCTCAAGAGATGGCCTTTGTTTTTCTCTTCCTTGATACCTATTATAAATCTACAATAACAAATGGATATTGCGAAAATTAGCAATAACTTTTTTCACATTTTGTTTATTAAACTTTATCATTATCACTAATAAAACTTGTAGAAACAAAAAATTACACAACAAGTTAATATTGATTAGTCTACCAATCAGTCAGTAAGGGTAATTTTACGGGTGCAATTATACGACCAAATGAGGTTTAAACCCTTAAAACGTCGTCGCGGCTTACTTTACGACTATGACATTCAACCCCCTTCTGCCGTCACGAGGAGTCACGTGACATTTCTATTTTTGAACGGTTATTTTTATGTCATTGCACTTGTAATATTAGTAGTTGCGTTACAGGATATGCGGACGTTATAGTTATGTAATCCCTTATATTAATTAACAATTTCTGTCTGAATATTCCTCTTCACGCTAAAACCGTTGAGATCTCACTAGTAGTCCGCCTCGAACTTAGAACTCGCGATTTTCTTACAAACGAGTTGACCAATATAACAAGACCCTAATGATGATTTTTCGAGCCTTCTAGCTCCATAATTCTTGACCGGACCTCATGAATACACTCTTAAATTGTATTGAGCTCTACTACAACCCCAACAAATTTCATATAGATCAGACAAACCTTACTAAAGTTATCGCGCGACAACTATTCAAAATCAAAAAGCCATCGAAATGCACAGACGTCTAGGTAGCCAGCTAACAGTTCTGTTATATCCAAAGTTCGCTGTAAGAACTTCACTTCGCTTACGCTCCGCTCGTTCGATTAGGCACGGAAATAGATTAATTCTCGGGAAGGACATGTTTTAAACAAAGAAATCGATGAAAGGGGTGACGAATTTACCTGTAGAACTAATTTTTCGCAGACGAAGTCAAGCATGTAGGTATATTACAGTATTAAGCATCAGAATCATTTTGTCGCGTGATGTACAAAAGTGAAATTTGACATGTCGTTATCACGTCGATGACCGCGTCCACCATACGCCCGGAGAGCGATGTAACGGTTTTCAGTAAACCCTTTCACGCCATCCATATTGCAAGGGACATTTAACACATTATGTCAGGAAATAATATATATCCTTTAAGTGGCTTACGGCTGCCGCTATAGTGCTATAATAGCCTCCATTTTCTATTGTTATGGAATACTTTTCTGTAATACGATTTTTTTCTACTCGTCGACTAAGCATTAGCTTAAATTGAGACTTTGTAGACTGAACTACTAGCGCATACTTTTCGATGGAGCTTTTTATGGACGCAAATTTTAGCTTCGTCGCGGATGCTGAAATGGATTTTCATACAATATTATACAATGGTCCTCCTCCCCGACCGCCGGTACGATCTAGCGGGAGATCGAAGTTACTAAATTGTATAGAGGAAACAGGTTGTAAGGCATTCGTCGAACTTAATTCTTACCGGCTTGCCTATTTGAAGTACTCGTAGAAAAAGTTTTGTATACTATAGTGACATAATAAGGCTTTTCAATCTCGTTCTCGTGCCTTACCTTGGCCACTCAGCAAGTTTCGTGGCCTAAACACGGTACTCGACTGAAAAGCTCTTAATTATGTCACGATTGTATAAAATACTATTATTATTTGCGTACAGGTAATATTTTCTTTAGACGTAGGTACTAATAATATAACAGTTTAACGATTTAATAATACTACGCGTGATATGTTTCGGAAAGCCTGGGATTCTACATTTTTTTATTTAGAAAACAAACAGACATATACAAAAACAGTCATTACAAACATAGACACAAATTAGGCCTACAGTTTCCTAACATTACTACGTAAACATTTAGAAAATTGTACAACTAATGTTACATATTTAATTGTGTACTACACGCAAATAAAATATCAAAACATAAAAGAGAGAATTGCTACTAACAATATAACATAAACGCTTACTTCTTATTGTCAAAACAAAATTTGCCAAACCTTATTCTTGAAAACGGACATACTATGAGCATATTCTTTATTATCTTTTTATTCCAAAATTCGATGTTAGTATTCTACGGTAAGTTTTTAAACAATGCATGATATTGTGCCTTTCCAACTTAATCCTACTATCTAAACTACCTGCCGTCGAGTTCTGTTTCCAGTATATCAGCCAAGGCGGCCGACTCCAGGGATACATGTTTTCTTATAATACCTTTTTGTTTGTTCGCCGTACCGTGTAAGTTCAGGTTAGGAAAATGGTTTTAAGATAAGTTTATTGATTTATATATTTAGCAACAAGAACTTACTGCTATGCACCACTTTAGGTAGGTACTTATGCACTAGAAAGCCTTTTAAGGCTTTTGCCAATCTTGATTGTTTTTCAGTAAAAGGTTACAAAGTACAGTTAACAACAGAGGTAGCTTTTCAGGTGAAGATTGTATAATGACCTTCAAACGACCGACTCTTTGCACCCGATACTTATTAGGTACTCAAAACAACTTCATCATATGTACAGTCACCGGTTTTTGATTTAGACCGAAATATGGTAGACCCTCCAACGCGCACGGTCCCTATGTTGTTTTCATCTTAATACCTAGCCTTAGCCTTTGCCCTTTCAAGTCAGATTCCGTCGCCACGTTCACGTAACAAGTTTATGGAAGCCTAAACTTCGCCCGACTGTTTCGCGATCAATTGCCAATCGTTTGGAAAACGTTATTTATCAAAACGTTTTTCTGTTAGCCTTTTTTGGGCTGGAATTTTGTGCCTTGGTTTATGTTAAGATTTCATTATACCAACATTTTGTCAAAGTAGGTTCCAAATTAATTTTGTACTAAGCAGAAACGTCTGCAAGCGAAATTTCAGTATTATAATTGAAAGAAAAATGGAAAAATTCACCGCGTCGAGCAAGACTCGAACCTGCGACCTTTCGGAACACCGGTCCTATCGCTGTGACCAACTGAGCTATCGACGCTTACTACTTACACTTTTGTTTTTTCGTACATCTACAATCTTTAGATGCTGCTGCCACTGACAAGGCCACGCACGGGGGCTTGCAGCACCGCATTATCGTGTAGCCCTACCCCTCCCCTGCTTCGAGGAACAAAGGAAATCTAGGAGACTTAACGTACTAGAAACCCGATTCTTTAATTTTTTTAAATAAAAAAAAATACGCCACCACTTTTTTTGCATTGCAGCATCAGCATTTCGTGTTCCCCCATTAAAGACGCGTCTATATAGCTCATCTAGGAGACTTATCGAACTATTTAGGTTCAGTGTCATAGGCTCTCTTATTATTTAGGCGCTCGCTGTATTGCGTAGTTAATGCATTGTAGTTGTATTGAAGTAGGATCGTGTCTAAACGTGCTTGAAAGTTAGAATACGGCCCCTGTTAATTTATTAGATCGTCATATCGAATTACGACTTCAGCCGTTGAAAAACTATCGTAAACACGGAAAGGCCCGTCAGGATCTCAGTTCATGCGGCTCGGACCCTATTTAGTTAATTAAAGGGAGCGGTGTCTATCCAAGTCATTTGTATCCCTGTCAGGGGCTAGCATAATGTTTTACGAAAGGTAACTATCGACTTTGGAATAAAAGGGTGCAGGTTGAGGTTAACTTCTTTTGACGATGTTTACGGACTTGAGAGAAAATGTGACTTGGAAGAGTTGATGGTAATCCTCTTATTAATATTCTAATGTTTCAGATTATGCCTTGGCGGAGACAAAGTATGCCTTCGGCGAGTTTAAAACGACACAAACAAGTAAAGTCAAGTACGCTAAGTCCTGTACCTGCTCTGGTATTATTATTATTAATTGTAAAAAATGAGCATAAAGTGTCATAAATTGTACCTTTTTAGAAAGCTTATGGACTGAGGAAATAAATTCTGTAATTTGTACGCGAAGTGTTGTTACTTTTTTTTTAGTTATGCCTTAAAATGTAACAAGATTTGAAAAAAAAAAAATACAAAAACTTCTGACTTCAGATGCTTTTATTTGCAAAATTTTGATATGTTTTGTACTTTTTTTATTATTTTACGTAATCAGTGATTCATTGGCTATTCGGAAAATCATTTTTTTTATTTGAAAAATACGTAGTTTAAAAAAAAATACTAGTTTTAGGTCAAAAAGCGGGTATTTATTAAAAAAATCTAAAATCTTGAATAACTTGAAAACCAATGAGTTTTGACCCCTGCTTGACTGGACTTAAATCACTCCAAATAAGCTGTAGAATAACCCCCTTGAAGGAATACGACGAATTACCAGTCACCCTATACATATAAAATAGGAAGACGTTGTCCCATAATAAGTTGTGATTCCGTAATAAGCCGCGGTCTCGTGCTCACACACTCACTTTTGACTTTTGAACTAATCCCCGCTCGTCCACGAGTTGTATATGTGTGCGTGTTGCGCGTAAACACGAGGAAATCTGCTTATTATGGAATCACAATTTTGTCTTCACTATGGTCTTCACGGCACCGCGGCTTCTTATTTTATATGTCTATGCGCAGGAGGTTGAATATCGATTAATAGTGACAGGAATGTTTAGCCAGTTTGCAAAGTCATCTATGTATTTCAAAAACTAATTTTAGTTTTTCCTCACTGCATTTACTTATTATTTATTTGCTTCCTATCCTATAATAATATTCCTATAATAATATTCCTATGCTATAATCCTTTATGCGAAAATTAGAGAGATGTGAGAGAGGCGAAAAGAGGGTTAGTCTAACGGATAACGCAGACGAAGTAGCGGGCATAGCTAGTATAATAAATAATCAGTGTGAACCACTGCTACGGGCTACGGCGTAGCATTTCGTAGCACTCGCAAACACGTAGCGTTGACTTGCCTCGATAAGCATCTAAAACTAAATTCATTCATAATGGGCTTAAGAGCTGGCCACATCATATATGACACAATAATGAGAGCAACAAAACCCGTCTGGTTAGATTGATATACTATCCGTATAGCTAGATCCGGGCATCTGGCAGCTTTTAATGGGTGGAGGTCAGAGTGACAGACTAGCAAAATTTTTGGATTGGAATATAGTAATACCAAAATAGGTAAAAATTTCCGAAGCTGTCTCAGTTATAAAGGACAAGGCCTATATTTTAACATTAGAACAAAAAACATTGCGTATTATTACGGAAACAAAAACAGTAGACGACAAACTATGTATTACATTATACGTCGTTTGGCACTACTTTACACTTTTGTCTTTACAACAGGAACTTTTGTCATTGATATAATCTTATTTATATAATTTCTCATAATATTGCATAAAACCCAGAACTCTATGACTTGTTGTCTTGAAGTGGTTTGCATTCCTTGACCTCCACTTTACAGCTGCGCGATTTCCAGATCTAGAAATAAGTATAGTACAGCAAACTGAATAGAACGGTTTCGTTGCTCTCATTATTGTGTCATATTTCTCCGTATATAACTCATTAATTATTTTATTTTATTTCTGTACGAGAGTTCATTCATTTCATTTTCACGTCACTCGCAGCTTATCTCCTTCGCACTTATATACATATATAAACAGACAAAGCGCAGGTCATATCAAAATAGTATCAATTTTAAGCCAATTTCAAAATTCGAATCAGGCCTCGGTAAATATACTCTTTTTCCTCAGAGGTCAGCCGGGAACTAAATCTCAAGCACTTTCCCTGCGAACCTTATTCCTCTGCACTCCCTCCCCGGAGACACTCTGTCAGATGAGCCGTACCTCTTTGTCTGACTAGGCTTGTAACTATCGCTTGCCTAGAATTCGTTTCAAAATCTGGTGACTTGGAAATCTGGTCTTCATAAAGAAGGTATAATAAACACTGTATAAAATTAAAAGCACCGGAAATACTAACTATTAGCGCCACTACGGCATAACGCTGAGTAGGCATCCTATTTTAACGTCTCATTGTGCCTGTTTTGTGTCTAGTTCTATGATTTTTTAATTTTGCGGCGTTAAAATAATTGTTTTTTCTTTTTTTTTTTTATTCATTGTAAATTGGAACACTTTGTGACCTTCTTCATAGGACACAATTCACGAATCGAATTGAATAGGCATAATGTTTTTTTTTTCATGTATGGTATCAATCGATTCGTTTTGTTGTGAGGTTCAAATAACTATATGGGGCCAATTTCGTGAAAGCAACACAAAAGTCAGAAATAAGACTTAGTCTGAGATTTACATCTTTTTCTCATAACTTTCCTAACAAAATGACGTGCAAAAGAGTATCGATAAATTATGTAATTGCTATTTTTACAGTGAAATGTTGCGTTTATGTATATTGTTGCCATACAATTTATTTTACAGTAAAATATAAAAAATCAAATGGTATTGTTTTTTTTTAATTTCGTACTTTAAAAAGTCATAAAATTTTGAAATTTTGAAGCTTGTTATTTTTTAACTATTTCAATATATTTTTTACTTAGTTTGGTCATTTTGCATCCTATATTAATAATTCATTGAAAATATTACTCCCACTCTAAAATTTTAATCAATCAAAACAACCGCTATTGAACATCGATATGAAACCTTTTCCTTTCAAAATGATACATTTGCACACTACATGCTAACTTTTTACGAATTTCATGTCACAAAGGCACATTTGATATGCGGTAAGCGCTATGAACAGCAGCCAGCCTCTCTTTTATGACCTGCGTGCGTGTATACAACATTTAAGCCGTGAACTTGTGCCTGAGGAACTTGTGCAAGTTTTATAACGAATACGTGTTGACGACTGGGATATGTTTTTGCATATTTTTTTAAACGTTACGGTTTGTTTGTAAAAGCGCTGGTGGCCTGGCGGTAGACGTCAGAAATTTAATCCGAAGGTCGCGGGTTCAAACCCCGGCTCGCAACACTGAGTCTTTCGGAACTTATGTACGAAATATCGTTCGATATTTACAAGTCGTTGTACGGTGAAGGAAAACATCGAAAGGAAACCGGATCAAATCTCAATTAGCCTAGTTTCCCCTCTGAGTTAAAAGGTCAGATTTATTTATTTATCGTATGGCTAGATGTCACTGGATATAGATAGGCATTTCCTCTCTCGGGTAGTAATAGTGGGAAAGTAGATGATGAAGAAAATCCAGTGAGTGCTGCGAGGTCCAGATAGGACAGTGCAGCTGCTAAGTTTGTTACTCT
Source organism: Pammene aurita (assembly GCA_947086415.1). Classification (NCBI taxonomy): domain Eukaryota; kingdom Metazoa; phylum Arthropoda; class Insecta; order Lepidoptera; family Tortricidae; genus Pammene; species Pammene aurita. The sequence continues at coordinate 34,927,990 of OX352301.1, read as the reverse complement.
TTTAGTACAGTCGGTTCCCCAACATAAGTATCCACTCTCCCATACAACTTTGTATGGCAATGTGGGTACTTAAGTTGGGGAACCCACCGTACCACCCAGCGATCACGTGTAGGGTTGTCTAAGGTGTTTCTTACGGACGCAGAGTAACATTGATCCCCAACAAAGGTCAGTCGCTTTCGTAAAAACTAGTGTCTACGCCTATTCCTGGGATTAGGCAAGATAAAAAAAAGTGCACCAAAGAGATTTTTTACATCAATTTACTTTTACCGGTTTTCCACCAACGTAGTATAATAAAACGTACCATTAGACGGGGCTTTTATGTCTTACTTGATTTAGAGATTGAAAAATTGGCCGCATCAAACACTTTCTCTCCAATACGGGTCCATTATCCGAAACTGCGCTGAATTCCGCTCACGCGCCTCCCGCTTTCATGCTAATGGCGACGTGCGACCTTCCAACCCGTCCTTACGGCTGCGTTTCCCCCGGAGCTGAGTGAGGATGCGTTGTGCGAGGACAGGTACCTAAACGCAATAATTCTATTGGTATTTAACAAACGCAACGAATCCTCATCTCTAGTGGAAACGCGGCCTAAGCCGGGTCACATTGGCGGCTGTAGGTGTGAGTGGAAGGCGGAGACATACCTACTAGCCATAGACCTGTCATGGTAATAACAATACCAAGATGGAACGGGATGGTCTTATTACACTTTCAATAGGTACGACAGAGAAGTTGCTATTGTTGGTCCTTGTCATAGTATCCTTTTTATGTTACCCTCCTGGCCATTATTTATAGCAGTGGAGGGTCACAAACATTCTATATTATATATATAATTCGCGATTTCTTCATGAATTTCTGTGTTTACTACAAGAAAACCTAATATTTTTCTTAGAAAGTTGTGCCGGCTAAGGAAAACAATGGTAAATTGTTTTGTTTTGTGCTGTAGAAGTGATTTTATCGTCATCTATGTATATCCCTTACGGTAGTACGCGTGTGCGGTCTTTTGTTAGATTTGCTTTGAGGTGGAAGGTTATCGCCGTTTTTCGCTTCCCGCCGCCGCCGTCGACGCGCGGAGTTGTGGCCTGGCCGTTTGACCACGGACTAGCGCGATGGGCGGCGCGAATTACTTGAATGAAATACTCGAATGAACCTGCTTTAGACGGCAGCGGTAGCCGTCTCAATTCAAGTGCGCCAGCGCAACAAAGATTGACTGAATTATCGACGTAACTGTAACTGTAGAGAAGAAATATGAAACTCTCCGTTGAAACCTTAAAACTTAAGAAATTGCTCTATTAGCTTTACTCCAATCCGATAACTGAAATTGTATGTTCATTTTGTTAAACTTCAAATAGTTTTAGCAGAACTAAGATCAATTAAAGACACTGAACTGTTCGAAGCAAACGGCGTAGTGCAAGCGAGTTTCGAACAACGAACTTAGTTGGATACGCTAATCCAATTACTAAGAGTTGAAACACGCAGACTTTCCTTGTCTTGATCATTGTTCGCGATTAAAGAATGACTTTAGGTATTAGGTCCGCCATTTTTAATTTCTTGTGTTGTGCAGTAAATATTATAAAAAGCAATAGTTATTTACACGTACGTCACGCACGAATTGGTTCTAAGTACATACCTAGTTTAGCGACACTCGAGGGATTGAGGCCTGGTGACCTGACAAACAGGTTTTTTCCTAGTTCGGGCAACAGACTTCACCACAAATTGTACAGTCGACTACAAAGAGATGTATCCACTTTTTCACCTTATTGCGTTGTAATAAGGTCCAAAAGTGGATACATCTTTTTGTAGTCGACTGTACCTATTCATAAGCTCGTATTAATAAAGTAATTACGTAATTATTTGTGGTAAAAAATAAATGAAATTTATTATAATAATATTATATTTGGATAGGGAGTTTCTCGCTTATAGCTTAGAGAGAGAGAGAATTATACTGTTTTTTTTTTCTTACGCTATTTTGATTATCACCTCTAAAAAAGTCAGTTGTTGTTAGTGCGTTATAAACTAAGCGCATTATTGACATTCCTTCTCAATACAAGAACGGAATATACACAAATCTGTTTGACATTGTATCTGGAGCTTGGATACAAATGTTTACTGTCATGTCACGAGTGACCCTGGCCTGATCAAACATCATCGCAGGTAGAACAATCGGTTGAGTTCGGGTTGTGTACAGCACACAAACTACGCAGCTGTCAGGAGACTAACTCAATGTATAAGTACAGGAATAATCGTTTGAGCTCAAGATGGCTGCGGCGTCTTTAGAATAGTTTTTTGTTTATTGCTCATTTTCGTAGTTCAGTGTGTAATATTGATAGCTTATTGTGCTTGTTAAAAAATAGTCTCAAAACGCGCGTAACCACCCTTTAGTTGAACAAACGGTTATCCGGGGTCTCAGCCACCCACGTGTTTGTAGGGAGGCTATCACCGTAAGGTAAATCAGCAAGGCCTCTACCGAACAACGTTGCTTTTATTTATATTACTAAAAAGTAATAAAATCAAAAGTATACACCTCGACATTGGCAGAATTCACCTCGCTAAAATCGGCGAGGAGTAAAAGCCAAGTATAGTCGACGTAAAATATGTTTACACTTTTGTACCTTACTCCGTTGTAATAAGGTGCAAAATTGTAAATATATTTTTGATGTCAACTGTACAGTGTTACAAAAGTAAGATCTCAGTGGCGAGTCACCAGCGGCGCGTTCAGCGGTTTATTTATTTAAACTTTATTGCGCAAAAAAGTATAAATTGCGGACTTGATGAGTTAAGGTATTGTCTTCTGCCAGTCAACCATCGGGCAAAAATTAATAATTCATTGGGTGCAAATTCAAGATAGAATTGAAAAAAAAAATACTTACAATATACAAATGAATACCTAGCACCTACTGATGTCTGTTCTGTACGGAAGATGGAAGACTATAAAGAACTATTGAGGATTGCAAATTGCAATCGAATCCTAGTGCTGAAAATGCAGCATTAACATATAAAAGGCTAAAAAGATTTACGACATGTCAAGTTGTAAAGAGGATTATAGTTCGTATTAAAGTTCCAGCGGGCGTATGATGGATGAGGTTATCCAATTAATAAAACGAACATCACTTTTTAATACTGAGCGATTTGAAAGAGACACACTGTCATTATCACTTTATTACGTAGACAAGGGCAACCATCATATTTTTTATTTATTTAATAACATGAAAAAGATACAGCTTACACAAATAAATGGTCCCACAAAACAGTTTTCACGGTTTGACTGTGGTATATGCGTATAGATAGCGTATGTCAAACAAAGCGGGTGCATTAGCGGATATGCTCTTCGGAAATTGTAGTTTAGTTTGGTTTAGTTCACGTATTTGTCATGTCTTGACTTCGGTTAAAAGACACTTTGCTGGCTAAATCGGCTATGATTGAAAATGTATTTATATAGTTCGAGTGAACTGACTTAGTTTTTAGTAATGATCATTGTGGCATCGTCATCAAAACTTCAAAGTTTAAATCAGAATGGAGATTAAACATAATGACAATAACAAATCTATTTTAAACCGAATTTTCAACGCCGCTGGTCGTAAAAAAAAATGTACTTACTTGAAAACCTACACTCCATAAGACATGAATCACTTTCTACCCGCTTCAAAGATACACAATGAAAGGCTTTCAGAGCATGATAGACGAAAAATTAGTTTCGTTTAAATTAGTAGTAGTACAGTAAACGGCTAACAATATCTTCCATCAAATATTCTCAGTAAAACTAATGACTGAAACTAACGATACCCGTTCAAGACTTCCAAGAGTCTACGAGCATAAATAACTGGCTGCATTAAAACTTAAGCAATTAGCGATCTTTGTTTCTTGTTACGGTGCAACAACTTTTGATTGGAGCACAATGAATCATGAGCTGACGCTTGTTTGATCCGCAGAGAAATCTGCACTGTTCCTCATGATTTATTAACTATAGTTTAACAGGAAGTTTCTAACTCGGAGCGTAGACAGAAGTGTTTTACTTGCGCTAGTAATTATTAGCATAAAAAGGATTGGGTAGTTTTGTTATTCTATTGTTACTGACTTTGGTTTTCCGGGCTATATTGAAGTGTGAATTGCAACAGTTACACAAATTACTAGGTACTAAACTAATACTTCTCGGGTCAGAGGTGTAGGTTAGAACCGGTGGTAGTTTTTTTTTCCGACGTTCATAAGTGCATTGTCTTCTTCTTCTTCTTCTTTACATTTAAGAGCTGTGCTCTTGTCGGTGGAGCAATCTCCAACTCGTCCGGTCCTCTGCCAACTCTTTAACCTTCTGGTATGACACAACCTGAACCTTTTCTTTTATTTGGTTGAAATAATTTATTCTCGGTCTTCCTCTTCTTCTCTTTCCCTCTATTTTTCCTTCTATGATGTCCGTAAGAAACAGGTCGTGTCGTAGCAGATGTCCTATTAATACTCCTCTTCTGTTTTCTATTGTCTCTATTATATTTCATTTTTCTTTAACTCTTTCCAGAACCCTAACATTTGATATTTTTTCTGTCCAACTAATCCCTTCCACTCTCCGCCAACACCACATTTCGAAGCTTTCCAATCTTTCTCTATCTCTTTAGTGTCCACGTTTCGCAGGCGTACAAAGCGATGCTCCAGATGTAGGATTTAATAAAATGTTTTTAGTATTCGTAGCCATTTTCGATTTAAAAATATGCTTTATATTGTTGAAGGCCTGTTTGGCTATTGCGACTCGAGTAATGATGTCTTGACTACACCTTGATTTATTATTAATGATACTCCCGAGATATTTAAAGTTATACTTGTTCCAAAATAGTGTTATTCAGTTTAATTGGTCTATTTCTCGTATCTAATTTTGATGCTGTTAAGATTTTTGTTTTGTTGATATTAATTTTTAAATCTGATTCCTGAAAAATTGAGTTCATATTGTTAAGTAATAATTCTAGTTGTTCACTGTCTTCTGCGAATGCTGCTATGCCTGCTATATCATCAGCATAACGTACAAAATGTATCTTGTTCCCATTGAACTTGACTCGTCCCTGGTCCTTCTCTATTATTTTGGTAATGGAGTTTTCCATGAAGGCGTTAAAAGTTAACGGTGAAAGTGGACACCCCTGTCTTACTCCTTGTTTGATCCTAATGCTTTCCTTTTCTTCCCCTATCTGTATTAACTGCATTGTAATGTGCCTAAATTGAAGAATAAATATATTTTATCTTGTTTTTTATTCCGACAAATGGGTGATTTTAACTGCCTACTTAAAACTGCGTTTCCACGTTGTTCTTTTGTAACCAATAGAATCCTTCATCAGGGACATAGATAGGGCTTTCAGAAAGGATTTCTATCCATCACGGTCCTGCGCGGCTCCGTTCAGCCGAGGGCAGCTGGAGCTTTCTTATCAACTGTGCGCCTCCACATCACATCATTACTATTATGACCATTTAATACGTGAAATAATACATTGAATATAGTTAATATTATAGATAGTATTGGAGTAGCCTCGGAGTACGGGACATCGCCGATAAATTACAAGAGACTCGACTGAGATGGTTTGGACACGTAAGAAGAAGACCTCCTGATTACATTGGGAATGTTGCTCTGGATCTGAACATTGCTGGGTCCCGAAGAAGAGGTAAACCGAAGACGAGATGGACAGATACCATAGCAAAAGACATGAGGGCTTGCGAAACGATACGTTCGATCGCGCGAAGTGAAAAGAAAAAACGAGAAAAGCAGACCCCACAATCAGATGGGAATAATAATGCTAAGGAGAGAGAGGGAGAGAGAGATTATAGATAGTATTGGGGTCGACAAGGATTTAAGTAGGTAGGTACAGTCGCCATCAGATACATTGGAGCGGCGAAGGCGGTCACAAATATCTGAACAACGCCTCTATTGTCAAGGCGATAAAGTGCATGTTCAGATATTTTTGAGTACTTTGGCCACTCCGATATATTTGATGGCGACTGTATGTGTAAAATGACGGACGGAAGAAGGATGAAGTTGAGTTTTCTGACATAAGATTGACATGCAAGCTTATCAACATATTACAGCCGGTTTGAAGAAATCCACAATACGCGAATGAGGCATCATTACGCACAAGTAAATCCTACACGCGGGAAGATGTCAACGGAATGTCGGGTTGACACCTAAATTCCATATATAAAAGAATCACCAACGTCAATTTTATTCCTCGAATCCGATACAGGACTGATGAACGGAAATCCGGATAAACGGGGCAAATGGAGCTCATAAAGGCAGTGCACGGATAAAAATAGCCGTCGTAAAAGGTTCCCGGGCAGTTTCATGAAGTCCGAGTCGTAAGATTGTAGCTGAAGGCTCTTGTCTGTTTTTACGGTTTATAATCGGTACGTGTTTGTTAGGATGTCAAACGCTACGTGACGGTAAGTTTTTATAACAAAAAAAATTGCATTAGAGGTTAATCTTGGTATCATGTTTGTGTCAATGATTTTTAAGTGAGATACCGATATATTCGTGCTATGGCGTTTTTTGTAAATGTGTTTTCGGATTTAGATTTTTCTAGATTACTCCTGTTCAGGTTGAAAGCAAAACTTTGCCCTATCTATGCCTAGTATATACTTTCTATAATACTATTCACAAATACCATTCAATCCAAAAATATTGGCACTATTTGAATGAGGAATGTATGTTTTAGACAAAAAATATTTAATCATTAGTCATTCAATCATAAAATGTAACCTAGGCAACTCCATTGCCCTCTCTGCTCAATAATGCCACCACCTGTCCGTACGCTCGAACCGTTGTTATATCGTGTCATTTTAGTCTACACTATTATATTTAACATTAACATACGAAAACGTCTACTTATAGTACCTATCGAGAAGGAAATACAGTCGTCAAAGTTACCGTACCCACTCTGTATATAAGTTAGCAAGCAAGGGTTTCCTGGAGGCGACTGCACTTTGTAACTTGAGAGTTTCTTTGTAAAGTTACGTCTAACATGATTTTCTTGTTGAATTTTTATACAACTGCGCGTTCGCGTTTTGTGTAGCAATTCTTTATGTACAGTCAGCAGCAGAGGAAGCCAAGCGGTAAATGATCTTGGCATGACTTTGTTGTTAAAAGAATAAGAGTATGTAAAGACCATTTTGACTAACCGTATTTTCCATGAATACTCTAGACGGCCCGCCCAACCTCGTTCCATATGCAGACACTCTAAAATGGCCGAAAGGTTCTGCTATTTCCGATATTGTACGTTCACCCAATGTTAAGATCTCATCCTGTAGACTCTTCGTTTATAATCATACTTACCAAGGGTGCAGGCGTTTATATAATAAACGAAGAATTATTGGGTCGAAATTTCAACAGGCAACAGGCAGGCAGAGCTCGAGCTGAGTATATGCTCCGTCTAGTTTGGGTAAGAGATTTGTGATCCGTGAAACTGATAGGCCGATCATTTTATATGATGTTCAGACACAATGTTGCGTGATCGGTTTCAATTGAAATTTATTTACGTATGTTACAGTCGCCATCAAATATATCGGAGCGGCCAAGGTGCTCAAAAATATCTGAATATCCCCTTGATAATAGAGACGTTGTTCAGATATTTGTGATCACCTTGGCCTCTCAGGTATATATGATGGCGACTGTACCTGAATTGTTTGGAAGGCAATACTTAGTTTGGCCAGAGAATTTCCACTTAGAGCATAACCAAAGAGAAGTATACTGTCTTTCTTACGCAAATATTTTCCCAAAAAAAGATTGTAGTTGTTTGACTTTGGTTTGCGAACAGTTGAGTCATATGTTTTTTGGTAACATTTCGTGGTTTTACTTTTCCAAAACAAATGCATTATTTTACTTGAATATTTCAACCAAAATTACAGTTACAGCGTGTTTCGTCGGGATTCGATCTTGTCGTGCGGATAATTACTACTCGCGTGCCGTTTAACTATTGTTTTATTTCTACTGTTTTTTTCTCAGAGCCGAAAGGTAACATGTCTCTGAGAAAATCTTGACGAAAGAGGATTTTTGGATTTGGTGGGTAGCTTTTCCGTATAGAAATGAACATGGCTATACACGACGGGCACGGTAAGACCTGAGGCCTTTTCGGGGAATATAATTTGTTGGGTCATTCAAGGACCATTATCAATGTAGATATCAGAACGAACTTAGCATCATTACGATACATAGACTAATTAACCCAAGACCCCGCATAGCCGGGCGACCCCCGCTACCACGCTCGAAGTAATTTCACTCTGTAGTAAGACACTAGTTATTGGAAGTGACAGTAAACTTAGTACGTCTCAACATTAATGTCTGACTCTCTCTTACGCCCCACGGGACAATCGCGCGTTCCATGTCTAATGTGTTGCGTGTTCCCCTCCCGCACCCCTTCTTTTTGGCCTAGGTTTCAAATAATTAACGCGCTAAGCGGAGTATAGAGATATCTTGTGTATGTTACGATGCGTCAAAAAATTTACTGGCATTAGGTATCAGATTCACAATTTGTTTAAGATGCCTTGTTGATGAAAATTAAAGTAAAATCATATTGTAAACAAATGCGTCTTATGGGGATACTGCTAGTTTCCAAAGTCTCCCTTAAATGAAAAAACGGCCAAGTGCGTTTCGGACTCGCGCACTGAGGGTTCCGTACAAACCTGTAGGTTTGATATGAATTTCAATTTAATACCTCTACGCGTTCATGAGGAAAGGGGTAGTAACTTTAAAATTATTAAAAATATTTTTATTATATGATGTAACTAAAAATTTACGGTTTTCGCAATTTTTCCTGTATCTGTGCTATAAGACGTTGCTTCGTACCAAATTTCAAGATTCTGAGTTCACGGGAAGTACCCTGTAGGTTTTGATTCCCTTGCGAGTTTCGAAAATTTGCGAACGGCTGTATCTTTTGATCGCGTTGGCTTAATAGAAGTTTGATTTTTTCACAGCTCCAAGGGACAGTAGACATGAGTATTTGATATAAATTTCACGCGTTCCTGAGAAAAAGGGTCTTGACAGACGGACGGACGGACGGACAACAAAGTGATCCTATAAGGGTTCCCTTTTTTCCTTTCGAGGTACGGAACCCTAATCTAAATATATAAAAGAAGAAACTGACTGACTGACTGACTGACTGACTGATTGGCATATCAACGCACAGCCCAAACCGCTTGTTCTAGAGATTCCAAATTTGGCATTCCAATTTTGGGTTCCTTATAAGGTCTAGGGATGCACTAAGAAAGCAAATTTGGGTTCGTTATAAGGTCTAGGGATGCACTAAGAAAGGATTTTTCAAAATTCATCCCCTAAGGGGGTAAAATGGGGGTCCAAAGTTTGTATTGCGAATCAAGATTTGTTAGACTATTTTATTCGAAACTTCACAGGAGTGTTTCCTAACGATAAATTAGTAAACACGTGTTTCAGGATTTTTGAAAATTAACCCCTAAAAGGGGCAAATGTGGTCACAAAGTGGAAATGGACATGGGTATCGTATCCTTTTTGAGTACTTATAGTACGCGGGCGGAGCCGCGGGAAAAGGCTAGTAAAGTACTAAGATAATAATAAAGAGCAGAGCTTTCAATTTACAAGTATTCTCACAGGAATTTCGACGTCTAAGTTAAATTAGTTCTAAGCAAACACAATTTGTAAGGATTTATACGAAAAATTTTCTGAAATTAATTTATTTCAAGTAGTTTTTTTCTTATTTATATTTTAATCAAACGAGCGGAGCGTAAGCGAAGTGAAGTTCTTACAGACTACTTCACACAACGGAACTGTCAGTTGGCTAGCAAGACGTCTGTGCATTTCGATAGCTTTTTGATTAAATATATTATTGTTCCGTGATAACTTTAGTAACGTTTTTCTGATCTTTATGAAATTTGTTGGGGTTGTATTAGTGATAAACATAACTTGAGAGTTCGTATATGAGCAGAATATATCAAGAGGTTAGGGAGCTAGACGGCGCGAAACGATCTCCATAAAGGTCTTGTTATATTGGTTATCTCGTTTGCAAGTAAATCGCGAGTTCTCATGCAGTTCGAGGCGGACTACTAGTATTTACCTAAGACAAGAGAGTATTGTCGTACTTACTAAGTCTGTTAAACCCCGACCGCTCTGTGTGCCTGTCTGTCTGTAGCACCGTAGCTCTTAAACACGTGAACCGATTTGAATGCGGCTCTATATTTTTATTAGAAATAAATTTATTTAAATAAAATAGGCATTAATTTGAAGAAAAAACAGTCGCCCGCGAAAAAACTTTCCTAGATTCTCGCTGGTCCGACAGCTACCTCCCATTTCTTTTCGCCTTTCCGAATCCCGTCGCATTCTTCAGACGCGGAAGCCAAAAACGCGCAATATAAGTGCATCGCTGCAGAATGCAAATACTAGTGTCTCAGACGGTGTGTGCGCTCGAGGTAGTGTGCAAACATGGAATGCTTTTCGGATGTTTTACAAGGAGACGAATTATTTGCAGGCAGGAATACCAGTAAGATTTATTGCAATTTCTAACAGATTTTTGTCACAGATGTTCAAATTGTGCAAGGAACGGTCACATTCTAAAAGCATGGAAATGTCCTCGGAAACTTCTTAAAAACATCACACCCGCTTAACTGCTTCTTCTGCTGACTGTGCATGAAATCCAGAAAGTCCAAAAACAAATAGCGCGGGTTACATAGCTGCCTCACTTGCATTTCCCGTTCGATTGCATTCTTGTCAATCTCAACCAGGGTTGCGATTTTTTAAAATCTAAACTAAATAAAGGGTCTGCAGTATTTTGAGTTTAACATTGACTCGCAACGCAAGTAGAATTTTATTTCTGGAATAAAATAAAGTACCTATATGTCATTCATTTTCCTGATCATCATTTGCCTGAAATTATTATTTATATTTCTTACTAGCTTTTCCCCGCGGCTTCGCTCGCGTTAAATTCGGGGTAACAAACCATACAAACTTCCACCCCCTATTTTAGGGAAGTGGGGGGTTAGAAAGAGACAAAAAGTAGCCTATGTCACTCTCCATCCCTTCGGCTATCTACACTTAAAAAATCACGTCAATTCGTCGCCCCGTTTTGCCGTGAAAGACGGACAAACAAACAGACAAACACATACACTTTCCCATTTATAATATTAGTATGTATTATTCCGTCGGCATTCTTCAAGCTTCAGATTAATTCCATACAGGGTGTAACAAAAATACTGGTGATCCGTTTAAGGGCATAATTGGTGTCGTCTTGTGACTAAGAAATAGTAGTTTATGTAACTGTTACGTAATAAGGGTCCTTAAAACATGAGTGTGGTTTTATGAAACGAGCCGCAGGTGAATTTCATAATAAGATCACACGAGTGTTTTAAGGCCTAATTACGTTCAGTTGCATACACTGCTTTATCTACACTCATATTATTTATCCAAAATGCCGTATTCGGAAACCATAGAATGGCCGCTATTGCACCGCCGTGACCAACTCGTGTGCCGGCGGTCGCGCGGGCGCGTGTCGGGCTGTCGGCGGATGCGCGGGAGGGTGCAGGCGTACATTATGTTATCAAAACTCATAGCACATCAATAATTGAGCATGAAAAGTTAAAATTACGTTAGGGCCCGTCCACATGTCGGCGGTGCGGCGCCGTCGCCGCAAAGCGGTGCGGTGCCGCAGAAAATTGCGACGCCGCGTCGCTCTGGCGGCGCCGCAACGCGGCACCGCAAATTTCCGCGGTGCGGCGCCGCACCGCGTTCACGGCGCCGCAAACGATCCGCGGCGCGGCGCCGCACCGCCCGCGCGGTGCCGCAAAAGGACAGTGCGGCGCCGCGCCGCAGCGGCGGCACCATAAAGATAGCTCTAACGCCTCGAGAAAAACAGTGTTGTACCAGTAGACATGGACCCCTTCACACGTATTCTACTTATGTTGTTCTTAAGGAGGCGTAGGAAATAAAATCAAACCAATAGAAAATTTTGGGTGAGCCCATATCTTTCTATCATGAATGAAGACGGAGGACTTTCAAAAGAAAATATGAGGCGTTGAAAATAAATGGTAACAAATTTTATGTTATGTTTAGAAGAACTGTTAAGCAAAATATCTCCTCGAATAAATAAACAACACATATTTGGTATATATAGAAAAGACTTGATTGAAAATTTCTGATTGCTTGTCATACTGAAACAAGTTAGTATTTTGTTAGCATTTGATTTATATTTAAGTACTTACGTATTTTGTCGTTCTAATTTTAGTTTTTTAGTCATATTTGTGTTTTATATAATTATTTCCTGTGTCTGTTTGGTAAATTGTTGATTTTTAAGTTATTATATTCACATAAGAACTTATAGAACTTAAAAAAATAATATTTTGTACCTAAGCATTAGATTGATTTGATGTATCAATATATCAATCTATCACGTATCACGTATTTAAAACTTGTTGATTTAATTATAATTATAGTCATATCTACTTGTGTAAAAATATGTAAAGATTAAGAATGTTATTGACTGTTGATTTTGAAATGGACACATTTTGCAATAAAAATAAATGACTAAAAAAAATTGTTTATTACCTTATATGACTATAAGGTAAGAAACAAAAACTTTTTTTTTCCAAACATCTCCAGAGGTCCAATCGGTCTCCTAAATATGTGTTGTTTATTTATTCGAGGAGACATTTTGATCAACAGTGCTTCAAAACATGGTACAGACATTCGAAAATAGTTTTGTGTTACCTATTTTCAACACCTCACATTTTCTTTTGAAATGACCTCCATCTTCATTCATGATAGAAAGATATGGGCTCAACCAAAATTTTCTATTGGTTTTAGTTTTTTTTCTCCGCCTTCTCAAGAACAACATAAGTAGAAATACACAACACTGTTTTTCTCGAGACGTTAAAGCTTTGCGGCGGCGGCGCCGCACCGCCGACATGTGGACGGGCCCTTACTGCCACGGATAAAAAGCTTATCATAGTAAAATCGGTCGTGGTAATGCTAGCCATTGCCTACCGTTTTCGAACACGTTTTAGAGAACTTACAATATGAGTGTAGATAAAAGTAGAAGCAAAATTTTTGACGATTTTTTTTGTATTGTGCACGTCGTTCCAGCCGGCTAACCCCCAACAAAAAATTTTTTTTCGCGTCAATCAGTGGCGGTACTTCCATACAAGCCCAAAAGCCGGGCTTGCCCTAGTTGCCTCACCGAAATTACGTATTTTAATCGTCGCGCTAAATAACCCGTATTAATTATTTCGAGTGAGCTGTTTATAAATTTTGCCACACGCAACAAAGTGTCGCCACTGCCGCGCAAACGAAACTAAACGTAGCGCATGCTGCTGTCCCGCTCGCACTCACCACCGCCGCCGCCTTGCAAGCGGCATGCAAGCGGGCATTCATTTCACCTATACAAATCGCCCTATTGGTGTCTGTACAACGAGCAACAATTTTTGCCCGGTGTACCTATAGCAAAATACGGCGATTTAAAACCAGCTTTTTGGTGTGAAGTTACAAATACAAATACAAATACAAATGATTTATTCGTCGAACACAGGTTATACAACATTACATTGCAGAGAGTGGAAAAACAGGGTTTGTATCACTATGTCGTGCCTATAGGGCATACGAAGTTAATTTTGAATGTATGCACACATGCACCAAATTACAATTTTATACATAAAACAATACAGTCAACTAATCTACTAGGTATTAATATTTAACATAACAAAAACAAGGAAGTAATATATCATAGGTTTCAAACATTATTAGTCATTAGAAATAAGGTTAAGAAAATAGAAAATAAAATTGTCACGGAGAGAAATTATTACATTATGTCAGTTTTTGATAGTAGGAATTAGTAATAAAAATTAATAAAGTTGATTGTCGGCAAGAAATTCGTTATTGGAGTAATAAGCCTTTTTGGTTGTTGGTAAGGAGCACGCTTACCTATGAGATACCTATTTACTCTCGCTTTGAAGAGACCCAAATTGTACTCAAGTGGAAACACAGACTCGGGCAGTCCGTTCCACTCTTTGGCAAATTTATTAATCAATGTAGGCACATTACAATGCACTTATGAACGTGAGAGGGAGAAAAAAACTACCACCGGTACATAGATTCTAATATCCTTGGAAGAGTACCTTCGTATTCGTACCCCAATATCAAGTAACTAACTGTGTCCTCGTATTCAGACTTTGTGCCATACAAACAAAGATTTATTATAATAATATTATATTATATTTCAATGCATACGAACAAACAAAATAACAGACGTTTTAAACCAGAGTAATTATAAGGTGCAACCACTCGGGACACGCTCAGGAAAAAGACTAAATAATAAAGGATCAAGTAACAAGATCTTTAGTACTAAGAGAACCACTAATACACTTTAGTACTAATAGAGGCAGAATTTCTTAATTATGTATGGTTCCCTATTTGGAGTTTCCATAAGAGGAACTAGAAATATTCGAAAAAATAAAAATGTGTTTTTTTCTACTTTTCGATTCTAAATTACAAAATAACCGTAAATTCTAAGTATATCATATGTAAGGCTGATTTGTAGGAAATTTTAAATAGTACTGGTATGTATTAATCATGTGCCCCTCTCCTCGATCGACATCCACTTCTCCACATTCTACTAAGATGCTACTATTGGGACAGTTTTGCACCTAACTGTATATCCTTATAGTTAGATCCTAGCATCTGGCGGCTTTTAATGGGTGGAGGTCAGAGTGACAGACTAGCAAAATTTTTGAATTGGAAACTAGTAATACAAAAACAGGTAAAAACTGCCGAAGTTGTCTCAGTTATAAAATACAGGGCCTATATTTTAACATTACAACAAAAAACATTGCGTATTATTACGGAAACAAAAACAGTAGGTGACGAACTATTATGAATTACATTATACGTCGTTTGGCACTACTTTCCCCCAACATAACCTTTTGGCAATAATACTAGTAGTCCGCTTTAAACTCAGAACTCGCGATTTGCTTGCAAACGAGATGACCAATATAACAAGACCCTCATGATGATTTTTTCGCGCCTTGCTCCATGACCCCTGGTCGATCCTGCTCATATACGAACTCTCAAATTATATGTATCTCTGCTACAACTTTAACAAATTTCATGAAGATCAGAAAAGCATTACTAAAGTTATCGCGGAACAAACTCTCAAAATCAAAAAGCCATCGAAATGCCGAGACGTCCCAGCAGCCAGAAGTGTTTGTAAGAACTTGCTTCGCTTACGCTCCGCTCGGTCGATAATCCAATTATTTATATGATTTCTCATAATATTGCATCAAACCCAGAAATCTAGGATTTGTTTTCTTAAAGTGGCTTGCATTCTTTGACCTCCACCACTTTACTGCTGCCAGATGTTCAGATCTAGAAATAAGCATAATATAGCAAACGGACTAGAGGTGTTTCGTTGCTCTTATTATTGTGTCATATCTGACGTGGCTAGAGCTCTCCGTCTAGAGCCATATCGCTCGGAGCGCGCGTTCCATGGCCTTCTCGGATTGTCATAACTATGTATTTGTCTTGCTACTAGAACATCAGCCCTGCTAGCACGTCTTACAAGAGCGACTTAAGCCGCGAGTAGGGAAAACCTTCCCGCGCCTGTCAAAAATCTCGCTAACATGCACCCGCGCCCGCGGCTGGAACTGACGGGTAGAGAACTCAAAGTTGTGCTAAGGAATTTAGTTCAAAGTCGCGAGACACTGTTATTTTATGACAGTGGCATTTGATCGCGGGTCTGTCGCTCCTTTTACGCGCAAGTTGTGCTGCCAACTAGCGACAACGCATGAAATCGCGCAGATCTGTTTCTTGTCGCGCTAGTCGCGCGTAAGACGTGCTAGCCATGCTGATTAACTTTTTCATAGTAAAAACAATAACGCTCGCTTTGTTAGTATTGACGACACTTTACATGAAATGCTTTTGGAGGAGATTCGCGCATGTGATGTCTCTGGGGCGGGCCGTATGCTTGTTTGCACACAAGGTAGTATAGCATATACAAAATGTACGGGTACCTCAGGCATACCAAAATTAAGTTTATAACTTAGGTAAGGCAACAAAACCTCTTTTTCTTGAGCTTAACGAATAGGCGGGCCATATTTTAGTAAGTACAAATTAGCTACACACGTGCGTAATCCTCAGGCTGCCACGGGAAAAAAGCCTTTATATTCACGTAAAATTCATACATTAACCGTCTATTTTCCTTTGTACGTAATGCTATTACGTGAAGGGTTGGGCACTTATTCGCAAAAGGTCGTAAGAGGTGTTGAAGTGGGTGGAAAGTTTTATCTTTTTGCAGCGCGTTATTTAGTAGTGTCGGCGACATAGTTGCAAGTTTTAAACCTTATTGCAACGGCATAAGGACTGCCATCATTTTAAGTTTTTGTTGTACCCCAGGCACAATTGACGGACAAATTTGTTTGCCATGCAAGTATCCGTCGGACCAGACGGCTTGCCGGTTTACTTCGGAGTTTACTTCAATTCGACTTGAGTTCCCGGTCTTTTCTACTTTAATACTTACTCTGTTGAACTTTTAGCATATATTATGCATGTGAAAACTTTAACCCTTTGACCGCCATGCATCGGACGGAAAACTCGTGCCCTCAGCGCCAGGCTTTCGCTTATATTTTGGACGTGAAATCATGCGCTGGCGCTGAGGGTACGACATTCCGTAGCATAAGGGTTAATATAGCATTTGTATTACCTACGCAGTTTTTTTTAGTTTAAGCACTAAACGTTTTTAGGATTCCATAGTCAGATAGGAACCCTTATGGTTTCGCTTAGTTCGTCGTGTGTCCTAAACCAACTATAGTACAAAAGCTCCCAACTATGGCCCAAATTTAACTAGAATATCTATGTTCAGGTGTGACTATTATTATTTAAATCTTTTTATATATGAACGTTTATTTTATTTTATTTTTTTAAGAGCATCAACTGCAATACAACAAATAATATAAAACTTAAATAATAGAGAAAAAGCCAATAATAGATGACCACAAAAATATAACGAACATGCAATAACAAGTGGAAATAATAAGTCGATACCGTGAGAAAAACCCTTATGGTTTCGCTTAGTTCGTCGTATGTCCTAAACCAACTATAGTACAAAAGCTCCCAACTATGGCCCAATTTTAACTAGAATATCTATGTTCAGGTGTGACTATTATTATTTAAATCTTTTTATATATGAACGTTTATTTTATTATATTTTTTTAAGAGCATCAACTGCAATACAACAAATAATATAAAACTTAAATAATAGAGAAAAAGCCAATAATAGATGACCACAAAAATATAACGAACATGCAATAACAAGTGGAAATAATAACTCGATACCGTGAGAAAAACGCTTATGGTTTCGCTTAGTTCGTCGTATGTCCTAAACCAACTATAGTACAAAAGCTCCCAACTATGGCCCAATTTTAACTAGAATATCTATGTTCAGGTGTGACTATTATTATTTAAATCTTTTTATATATGAACGTTTATTTTATTATATTTTTTTAAGAGCATCAACTGCAATACAACAAATAATATAAAACTTAAATAATAGAGAAAAAGCCAATAATAGATGACCACAAAAATATAACGAACATGCAATAACAAGTGGAAATAATAACTCGATACCGTGAGAAAAACCCTTATGGTTTCGCTTAGTTCGTCGTATGTCCTAAACCAACTATAGTACAAAAGCTCCCAACTATGGCCCAATTTTAACTAGAATATCTATGTTCAGGTGTGACTATTATTATTTAAATCTTTTTATATATTAACGTTTATTTTATTTTATTTTTTTAAGAGCATCAACTGCAATACAACAAATAATATAAAACTTAAATAATAGAGAAAAAGCCAATAATAGATGACCACAAAAATATAACGAACATGCAATAACAAGTGGAAATAATAAGTGGATACCGTGAGAAAATAATAAAAAAAAAAAAATATTTAATGTTAAATAATTTAGAAACAATCAAAATGAAGAAAGTTGTAACACTGGACTTTAGTTGGTTGGTTTTGTGTTAGAGCGTTATCACACTTGCGATTTGCGAGCGAGTTTTGTATGGGAGCGAACACGCCGCGAGTTCGCCGCGTACGAGTTTTGTATAGAAACCGCTTTCAAATCACTCAAGTGTTATAAGGCTCTTACGGTATTCTATATGCTGTGCTTCCCCGCCCCCCGGAATCAAAACTATCTCCATACTTTCTTTATCTAAATCAGCCCAGCGGTTTAGCTTGAAGAGGTTACATAAAGACCTCATAAAGACGGAGTAACTTCCACATTTATAATATTAAATAGGAGGGATTTACTATACTCATCTAATTTTATTTTTTATATTTAATTATGAAACAGTAATTAGAGTTATTACACAATGTATTTTGTAATATAAATTTTCGCCAAACTGCATAACAGTTTGTTGTCGAACGGCAGCACTCAGCACACTTCCTTATCAACTGTCATTTCACGGTTTTACGCGTATAAGAGTTATAAGTTATAATACGCGTTTACCGTAACAACTTGGGGTAAACACCCCTCGTCCAAATCAAACGAACCGTTCGCATTCGCTATATTACTATCATGACATGACTACGCGTTTTAATACGCGTTTCAGTGCGACAGGGGTTCAAGTGGTCTGCGGAGAGTACAGTCAGCAGGAATTAGTCGATTACAAACAGGTGAAAATGCAGCTGTAGCTAATGTTTGCATCCTTGGTTTAGATTCCTTGTCAACTCTCAACTCTCCCGACTGGAGACGTATGACCTTACCGCAAATCCCAGCCAAATAGCACTAGACCCTGCTCATGGTGTTGTGTTCCTGCCGGTGAGTAAGGTTGCCAGAGAGCTCAAAGAGGATGCAGTGTGTTGACGATGGGGAACCTGTTGTCCCTTTAGCCGTCAACACAGTGAATCCTTCTTTATAATAAAGAGTTGGCAACGGAAGACCTTGAAAGTCGCAGGCGTCCATAGTCTACGGTGCATACCGTCAAGCTGGCCGTATGCTTGTTACCCGACTGCGCAACGCAAAGGAGGGTAATTTATCACTGTTGTGGAATAAAATAAAATTTAAATCTGAAGAAGCCAGGAGAAGGAAGTCGAAAGACGGACTGAAAACGCCTGGAGGAGCTATTGGTCCATGAACATCTAATGAAAGGTGACCTCCCTCTATCACTTAAGCGGAGACTCATGGATATGTGCATACTTCCAATTCTCACCTACGGTGCTTAGACTTGGTCTTTGACACTATCTCAAAAGTCCAAACTCTGGGTTTGCCAACGAGCTATGGAGCGCAGCATATTAGGTGTAAAACTAATGGATCGCATCCGGAACACTACGCTGTGCTCCAAAACTCAAATAGTTGACGTAACTCGGAAGGCGGCTAAGTTAAAGTGGGACTGGACTGGACATGTCTGTCGCACGTTTAACCACTGAGTGGCAACCCGACAGCTCAAATCGAGGATCCGGCAGACCCCGCCAGCGGTGGCGAGACGAGCTTGACTCCTTTTTGAAAAAATGGCCAGAGACTGCACAAGACCGGGATGGCTGAGATATGCGTCATACTCGTGAACGGGTGCTGTTTGTGGAGACAGGTCTGTTTAGGCAAACTGGGGCAACACATTTACGTAACTTTTTATTGATCATATTTAATTTTAGTTTAATTGGCTTTAGACACAACATTCGGTGCTTGATTATCCATATTTTTTATTATTATATAGAATATATAGATCAAGACACTTGGAGACCTTATACATCTCTAAGGATAATTTAGAAATAGTATGTTTATTGTATACTAGAATCACTTACTTTTTTTTATTTAAATTCAAAATTATTTTGTTTCTAACTGTTGATGATGGATTATTATAATTTGGAAATTTATTTAGAAGACACAGTTCAGGTAAGAAAGTATATCAAACTTGTATGTAATTCATTTTCAATAGTCAGATTTGGACTCATCTTTTTTCTTTGGTATTTTTCTTAAACTATAACCTATTGTTGGTTAATCTAACCTTGGTTTGATATGTTTTCTGTTAGAACAACGCACTTATATGTATTGTTTAGTTTTGATGTACTGTTGTTTTGAATAAATAAGTCCCGCCGAGTTTCTTGCCGGACATAATTCTTCTCGGGTCAGAGGTGTAGGGTTAGAACCGGTGTAGTTTGATTTTTTTTTCTCACTTTTACTTTGACGTGTAAAAGTGCCCTTGCGGCCTACTTACTGAATAAATGTTTGAGTTTGAGTTTGATGAATGGAAAAAGTGGGGGGAGGCCTTTGCCCATCAGTGGGACAGTATAGGCTTACAATAAAATAAAATCTGAAAATGCAGCTAATTAGTTTTGCTTCTTTTTTTCATACCACGTTACGAAAATGACAAACAAACATACGGCCCGCCTGATGGTAAGCAGTCTTTGGTCTTAATTCCTCGTCAAATACAATTGAACTGATTTAGGGATGTATAACAGTTAGCAGCATTTGTATCTAAGCGAGGGAGGTTTTCTAAAGGAGCTTGACACGGCTTTATTTCCTAGAAAACAAGAACGCGTGAATATAATTTTTTGTCTGACTGTAGCTCATTTCGTACTTTAAGCTTTATACCGGATGTGGACTGTACTCTCCGCTCCGAATATGCTTAATGCGGTCTCACTTTAACCTTTTAAATGTGGAATTATGAAGTGTAAGTGGTCTGTAGAATGAAGGTACGATTTCGAGGCACTCACTTATGTATGACCATTTTCATTAAGCTCGCATTTTTAAGTTATTAACGACATACTTGTAATACTAAAAACTGTAAAACTGTTAGCTGTACGTATATCAAAGCAAATACAATTTGGCATCATGATTTTCCTAGCGTTTTGTCTTGACTAAATGGGGCCTTAGATCGGCTCGGCAACCTAATCCCAAAATTAGCTGAATAGTTTCCACGAAAGCAACTGCCACCTTCCAACCCAGAGGGAAAATTAAGCCCTATTGAGATTAGATCCGGATTCATAACGATGTTTTCCTTGTTTTCAAATGACATTTCATACATACGTTCAGAGAAACTCAGTGGTACAGTCGCCATCAGATATATTGGAGCGGCCGAGGTGGTCAAAAATATCTGTACAACGTCTCTATTGTCAAGGCGATAAAGTTCATGGTTAGGTATTTTTGAGTACTTTGGCCGCTCTGATATATTTGATGGCGACTGTACTACCAGCCTGCGACCTATGCCTTACTCACGCTAGACTATTAACACGTAAGTACTAACCGTACTACTAACCGTAATTAATAGATATTTACCTTATAGGCTACATTTAAAATGCACTTTAAACGTCAGAAGAAGTATAAAATTACTCTCCCTAATTGAAATGCACAGACGCTAGTAGGTTTTCCGGTATCTAGTTGCGACCACAGATCACATATTCACTAGATTGAGGATGATGATGAGGATAAGACCACCATCTATATAAAAAAAAATAGAGTTCGACCTCGCTACCACTGCACTGGGTTTGCGAGCTTAGTTTGGGAGAGTCAGAATAAATGTATTTTATTAATGAAAATGTGAGTTCTTATTACGGCAGTTCCACATTTCATCATTGCAAAGTCCATGCAGAGTTATATAGAGCGTTAGTGTAACTTAAACTCTAGATCTTCTCGAATGAAAGTTGGCTGTTTTAGTACAAATGGACTGAATTTCAACTAATTGATGCGACAGGCAAAGTATAGTATTTAAAAATATTATAATTACACTTATGAGCGTCTATGTCCAATGACTGCAGGTTCTCGATTACAGTTCCCTATACGGTGTCTCTAAGGGGAAGTCTAGCGTCAGACAAATTGAGTTGCGGCCTCTCAGACACTTTGGGGCGACACTTTGTGACGTCTAGCGACACCGATCCAAAATGGCGGCCCTTGGAAAAGTAGGAACGTCTGTTACGGCTTTTGTGAAGAACGCTAGTTTTATGTCAAAGCATTCATATTTTATACGAGGGTCGAGGAAAAGAAGGTAGCGAAGGAACGCAAAATTATTCCACAATTCTATTCGTAGAGAATTTAAGCTTATTTCTCGTGACATTTTTTGGTGTCTAGCGACAAAGGACCATGGGCAAAATGTCCCCACCCACCAACAGAAACGAAACATGTCTCATTTAGTAGATCGTGTCAACCGGATGATTTTTTACTATGACGAGGATCACCATATGTATGGGGTTTTCTTGGAAAACCGTATTTTGTTTTCATATATATTTTGTTAAATTCTTTGAAAGTTACAAGTAGAAGGTTACAGAAACATTATATTACTAGCAATAATAAACAACAACATTTCTTTAAAAAAATACAGACGATTTGAGAACCTCCTCTTATTTTTGAAGTTGGTTAAAAAAAAGGAAAACAAAAATTCGCTTATAGAGCTATATATTATTAGATCTACAATACTACTTAACATATGATACATATTATCAGTGTTAACTTAAAATATTTTTAGCCAAAACTCTTAAAGAAAATTGAAGATGTCTGTCCTAAATATATGTATGTGACGTATATATATATAAACAAAATACGGTTTTCCAAGAAAACCCCATACAAAGGGCAATCCTCGTCATAATAACAAATCATCAGGTTGCCAAGATCTATTAAATGAGACATGTTTCGTTTCTGTTGGTGGGTGGGGACAGTGCCCATACAAATTTGCCCATTGTCCTTTGAGTGCGAGTATAGGTTATGTGAAATAGTTATTAAACCTTAACTCAAACACTTGAATTCAAAATTTAGAATAGGCCGGCCTGAAACATGATAATTTAAATGTTTACGCTTTGTCATGATTGTGGTTCGCAAGATATTTTATAATCTCAGATCGAGAGATTTCTTATTCTATTCTACTTGCCGACGTGTTTTATTTAATGATTTGTCACAATTACGTTGGCAAAGCACACGGATCTAATAATATACATATATTGCTACGATGAAAAAAATAACAAGCACTCCATATTTTCTTAATCAAACACAGGAGCATAAAAAAAAGATCTAACAAATCTTCGCATCTTTTCTCGCTTCTCTTTTATACAAACAATAGGCCAACAATTTCCCACTCTGCGAATGAACACAACAGCTTTTCATCGTATCTCACACAACTGTTTCATTTTAAAAGCGACCTTATACATACGTGATCAAGTTTATATTTCAAAATGAAGTGAAAGCAGTTACGACTTTCGAGATGTAGACAAGTAAAACGTGCGTTAATATCTTCTGTACGGGACGGAGCCTAGGAACGTGGAAACTGGCGAGTGCTTTTGAGACGTTCTAAGTGCTACCAACATTTAAATCACGGAAACCAAACGAGTTTCCAGCAACTTGCAGGGAATTTAGAGGAGAATATAAAGAAAAATGGCAACAATATTTCTGAATACTGTTTTTTAATACATTCAATACACGACAGAACTTGCGAATCCCTCGGACACACCTGAAATCGGATAGACTATGAAGTCGTCGTTAAATTTTGACGTTTGGGGACCTCAAGGAACGACCACCATCTTGGAAAATTTCCTCCATCTGCGGAAAGCGTGCTCCACCGTGAGCGGTAGTCAAGGTGTTATTTTAGCGATAATTTACGGATTACGGAGCAGATATTGACTTGTTGACGCTTTCACTGCTGAAAGTTGACTGATAATTTAGTTGGGATGCATTTGAGCGTTCTTTGGTTATCTTGCTAATAATATCAACCTCTAATGTCACAATTTTTTTTTTTGGATCCAAAAGCTTTATTTAGCCAAAAATATGTACACATTTTTAAACCTTATTCAAAAATAGTCAATCTTAAACTCTAAAATTCTTACTTATAAAATAGGTTACAAATAAACAAAATAAAAAACTAACTTAAAAGTAACTAAATAAGTCCCCGAGATCTGTTCCCTGCGGAAGGGTGCCCATAATGCTGGCCACATTCCCCCGCTGAATGACAATGCCGATTCTTTGGCCAAGGAATGAGCCAGCCCTAGGGTCCCTAGTAACGTCGAGGAGCCTCTTTAAATCTTTAAATAAACCATGGGCATCCTGACACCAAGGTCCCAAGGTCTCCACTGCAAACGCCGCAAACATGTGGCTGTTTGAGAGACCAGCATATTTGCGGCGCTTCAGAGCTTCGGCTGCTGTCGCCGCTCCACCAGGCCTCAAAGACGTAGATGATAGATGGGACGGCGCCAGAGTATCCACACAAGTGGCATCCCAGATGAGTGGCCGTCCCATCCGCCAAGGAATAAGGGTCATTCCATCGGGCCTCTTTCCGTCGTCACGCACAAGACCGGGTGGCTCCAAAACGGATGGCACGCCCACACTGATAAGGGCCCGACGGATAACATCATTAAGGCTGGCGTGGCGGGACAGCCGACCAGCGCTCTTCCGGCAGGAAAGGCCGTGGCAGCCACGACTATCAACCTCCACTCCGCAGGGACAGCGATGAGGGACAACTAAGTCAGCCCCTACGCGGAGGCCGACAGCCAGCCTTATGTCACAATTAACTTTTGCTATATTCCATATATCCGGCCCCTAGGTTGATGATGTCTTATATTTATGAGGCGTCCGCGATGAGCTTATAACTAACTTATAGTGGTCGGATTACCGTCAGCTAAGGACGCCGCTAGGGTTGCCACTTTAATCTTTTTTATTGCTCGAGTTATGACAGTCTGTCAAGGCCACGATAGTCAATGAGGAACTTATAGAGTATAACAATGGAAATTATAAATCTTTATCAGTGTCGTACGACATGTGTTTTTATAGTAATGTAAAATGATATTTGCAGTTTATAGTTATTTTTAGCCTTAACAGTGAATAGTAAGTCGTGCATCATTTATGTATACGTACATTTGTTTATAAGTTTTATAACACACGCGTGATACCAACATACTGAAGACGCTGCCACGCGCGACTCGATATGTATACTATGAAGTGTATGTTAAGTATATATACATTGGTATATGTATATACTACGCGTTATATACAGTCTTTAAAACATCCAGGTACCGTATTCTAAATTTAATATGCATAATCAATACATTAAAAGCAATATCATTTTCAAACATAACTCCAACACACAACAAATAATCAACCAATATTGATGTTGTATTGGAGTTGCATCGGAATACTTTTTTGATTCACACGTTTAGGCGCTCGCTGTATTGCGTAGTTAATGCGTTGGAGTTGTATTAAAGTAGGATCGGGTCTAGACACGTTTTAAAGTTAGAATATGGCCCCGGGTAAAATAACGTAATCAATAAATTACTACAATAATCATACACATTTCTAACTTTGAGCAAACATATAGCAAACAATGTGCTAAAGGTTTTGTATACGACCTTCGTTTATTTTGCTTGTCATGCAAATCTGTTCGGGTCTTCAATTTTCTTGAGTTAATAAGAACAAGAGAAAAAGTCGGCGCGGTAAAGAATACGAACAAAAAAAATTTTTTTGAAATGAATTCATTGTTTGGAAAACTTTTCCAATTCCAATTGCAATCTTCCTGTAATATGTAATTGGAACCAATGTTTATAGTAGATCTTTAACACGTTTGATTGACGCGGTTATTAGTTAGAAATAATTGTTATTTCGGGCTATTTATAGCATGATGGTTTTGTAAAACTGACATGTAGTATATTAAGTAGGTAATAATTTAATACATTATTTAATCTTCAACGAACAAAACAGTACAAAGAGCTTTACGGATTTTAGTTTCAAAACTAAAATGTTTTATTACTCGAAAATCACCGTGCAACTTCTTTGCCAATCGCGTTAAACAGTAGACCTTACTAATAGTCAATTTCGTGTTATCTGTTTTTTTTAGTATTTTAGTCAATTAAAATGTAGTTTTGTATGACAAAGATTTAATTAGGTTGAGATAATGCCAACCCTAGTGTGGAGCTACAAGAAACGTTGATTAATCCACGTCGTCAAAGCAAACGTAGTTCGTCTTTATTATCTGAATTTGCCTTAACTCGAGACCCTTACGCGGTACTGCCTTAATTTGAATTGTAATGTTATAAAAAATGTGTGACGCTTAGTGCAAAATCAGTGTTGAAACACAGCCTTAATCATATTTATGTACTCGTAAAATATGTATTAACAATCTTACCCTTCAAAAATCCACATATAATCATCAATAAGTATTCAGTCTTTACAAAATTCCTGTCAGTAAAAACATATTTTTTTTATTAAAAAAAACATCAATGAAGTAGTTTTGTTTTTATTTTGCATAAAAAAAGCATTTGTTATGTAAGCTAGGCTGATCCTATCCTATCCTATGCAGGGATCGGGACTACAGTCACCGGCAATACTATCTTCCTACACGAAGACCGCAAAAATATGTGACACGCTCTTATGGCCCTACAAGTAAGAGCGTGTCACATATTTTTGCGGCCTTCATGTAGGAAGATACTATTGCTGGTGACTATACCATCAAACACAGCTAATTGCGCCAGAAATCACGTTGTGCCAACACTGGCGACTGAATTATAGACTAAGCTGCTCGAACCCGCACGATGTATTTAAAAAGTTTTGGAAAATTTGCAGGACGATTTTCTTTGTTCAGTGCTGGCGATGATTGGGTTCGGATCGTGTGCCAGATTGTTTCTATATTTTCAAAAGAAATAATTCATTAATACCTACTATTACTGTAAAATAATACTTTTTTTTGGAGAGAATGTGGAGGAATGTAGTAGAAGAGGCAAACCTAGGAAAAGGTGGATGGACTGTGTGAGAGATGATATGAAAAGAAAGGATGTGAAGATGACGGGTGATAGAGATGTGTGGAAGAAAAATACATGCTGCGCCGACCCCAAGTAATGGGACAAGAGGATGATGATGACTAAAATAATACATTTGATAAAATAATCTCATAGTGTTGTGTTCCTGCTGGTGAGTAAGGTTGCCAAAGAGCTCAAAGAGTGTGTTGACGATGAGGGACCTTCCTGTTCCTTTAGCCATCAACATAGTGAATCCTCCTTTTTGTAAAGGGTCGGCAACGCGCATGTGACTCCTTTGGAGTTGCAGGCGTCCATACGTTACGTTAGCTGCTTACCATCAGGCGGGCCGTATGCTTGTTTGCCACCGTCGTGGTATAAAAAAAGAAAATAAAAAAATACATATTTTAATTACGATAAATACAAAAGAAATTTACGAAGTAAATTGTGCATATTTGTACGTGATATACTGATAATGCAGTGTTTCGATTGCGATTATGTTGAAGATAGTA
Source organism: Pammene aurita (assembly GCA_947086415.1). Lineage (NCBI taxonomy): Eukaryota > Metazoa > Arthropoda > Insecta > Lepidoptera > Tortricidae > Pammene > Pammene aurita. The sequence continues at coordinate 34,900,816 of OX352301.1, read as the reverse complement.
CCTATTATTTAGTCGCCTTTCAGTACGCGTATGTAGTCCCCACTTGATGAAGTTTTACCTCAATGATTATCGGTTTTAGAAGTAGTGTGCTCTAGAACTAGACCTAAATAGTGACTACTAAGTAAAAAGCGTTTTCTAATAAGTCAGGACACAAAAAAATATGTATAAAAAGTGGTGTTATAGCTCTAAAAATTATTCTTAGAATTGTATACGTCATACGACATTTTTCCTTCCTTTCTTCCTTCCATCCTTGTAAACTTGGAGATTGTTGTTAGACCCAAACACGCCGATGATTTATGAAAATTATACTTTACAAGCGTTGGTGAAGATGATTGTTGTAGTTGTCCAGGAGTTAAAAATAGCTATTTTTATGAAAGTAGAAGATTAAGGCATATTTAGTTGACTTACAACTCTGTGCTTTAGCTATTCTCTGAACCTTACGTATTTTTCAGATTTGAGCAAAACACGATGATTTTGATGCCATATGTACATCAAGGTTAGGGTTGCCAACCGTACTGTAATATATAGTATTGTACTATATTTTAGCTTGTTGTACTGTTGAAATAATGCAAAAAAGGCGAAAATACTATATTTTTGGAGCGTCTCATGAGGTAACAACAAGGTGTACTATATTTTTTTCATGTAAGTTTGGAAAATACTATATTTCTCTCAAAAAAAGTTGGCAACCCTAATCAAGGTAGTCTTTCAAAATTCTGTATACCAGCCTTCTTGTCAGTCAGACCCATGTTAATTATCTATTAAAATGAAGGTAAAAGATCAAGCTAATGCAGTATGCAAGACTAAAGCCTCTTAAAATTGAATAAAAATAATTAGGGTCAAAATCAACTTGGACAGGGCGCGTGTTTTTGATGTGGTTTTTTATTGCGCTTTTTCGAATGTTACAAGGAATTGTGTAAAACTGCCACAACAATTTGCATTAAATAATATCGTGAATTGATCACTGTTAAATAGGGTTTTTAACCATATATTGAAATAGTAAGCAGCCTCTAACAGTTCCTGTTTTACCAGTCAAAACCCTAGTCACAGAACGTATGAACCGACTAAGTGCAGCAAGCCATCCGTGGTTTTAACTAAGGACCCGCTCACCTTTGCCTAACCTTACATTAGTCGGGGCGCAGCCAACAGATCGGGTTACTAAAAGCCCCTAGCTAAGTATCGCGGACTTAGTGCTCAACTTTCTCTCGCGTGTTACCTTTCGGCGTAGGTTCAAGTGTTTCCTTAAACGTTACAAGGCTCATGGTTAGGAGAATGTTAGAAAATATATATCTTTGTATTTCTAACACTTCCTTGCAACTTTGTTGTAACTAGAATTATGGACAAAGTATAAAAAGACGAAGTTAAGACAAATAGCTGGTTTCTGATGCCCTTAAAAGTTAAAGTACCTGTCTATTAGATGCAATATCACTCAACCTCACTGATAAAAAAAACAGTCCTTTAGTTAAGGACTAAAATACATTAAGACGAACGTAAATTCTGTCAACGACTAAGTTATTAAGAAAGATCATGGTAAATATTCGCCCATAGATACATTTTTGCCTAAACCTGCTATAAGCGTACTTTCCAGCCATTTTAAAAAAGTACGGCTCATAAAGGGCGTTCTTAGATATCCATCAACAATGTGCAATGGTTGAAAATGCAGAATAATGAAGGCAAGGCCGTTGACCTCGCGCAAAAACCGGCGTGCCGTCGCGAGGCATGCAAGTCCCGTCATAATAATTAGGTGGTTGATATATCTATAGTTTACTTGATTTATTTGAGAACTAAATCCGTCTCTAAACTCTCTAATTTAATAAACTGAAATAGATATATGTCATTCATGTCATATACTTCAGAAAATGTGACCAAGTTCTCCGGTGTCCGCGAGGCCAGATTTGAACTGGCGTCTTCAGCTTTTTATTTGTTGGAAAGTTAGTGATAGTCGACTCAAATAACTGTATTGCCCCTCGTTGCTATGGCTATTGGCTACGTCCCTTGGATCACCAAACCTTTTCTATGAAAGAGGTCCCTCGGACAACGAGGACAGGGTAAACAACATTAAAAAGTTGATTCGCTCAGTTACACTTATCTTTTCTTCATGACCTGTAGAAAATGTATTGGATGAAAATTTGAAAACAAATCTTCATTCCTGACATGTGTCAACAATAAAACACACATAAGAATAGAGCCTGTGCGGAAAGAGAAATCCCGCAGAATGTATGAATATGAGTACACATTCTCTTCCTTTACGCGAGACCTCTCCTCTCTCACAAACCTTACAAAAATTACAAGTCATATAGTCAGGCAAGTCGGTGGGAATTTGGGAATCGATTTCTGTGGAAGTTCCGCCGCTGTTAGTTTCATTTTTGAACGGGTTTATGACAGGCAGTTTTTGACTTCGAAACGCAAATTTGTAAATACACATGTGTCATCTCCTTTCAGAAATAGAATAATATAAATATACAATCAAAATATTTACGTGAGAATCAATTCCATTAAAAATTAAATCAAATTATTTTTTATCAAAAACAATTGCCTAGCCTCAGCATTTTTAATAAAACCTCAGTCAGTTCGGAAAATAATACAAGTGTATAACGACGGCGTTCCAAAGGAATCCACGGACGTACTTTATTTAAAAAATGGTTAAACTGGGCACCGCATTGCGCCGCACGGACCATTATGTTACTCATTTTAACGAGTTGCTAGATAAAAAAGGTACACAATAGTTCCTAAAATGTAGAACACGCTAGAATACATCGCGGATATGCTAAAGTAACTCTTATCGTATACTTTTCAAGTTAACCGTTGTTCAATAATCTGAGAAGAATGATTATATAAAAATAAAATAATTTTTTTTACATGCTTTTATTTAGCTTCAAAATCCCGGTATCCCTTCAAAATACTGTAAGCAAATCTTGCAGGTTTTTGTTTAGGTCCTATCCAATCTCGTTCATTCCTGCCCATTTAATCACATATTCGTAAGTTGACAACTTGACACTAATACTTTACAACCTCACTATTAGGCTTAATACTATTAGAATTCCGGTTGGTATCATATGGTCAAAAACGCAGGTCGTCTACGGCGTCAACTCACCTAAAAATCATTTGGGCAAATTTGCAGATAGTCTAAAATGTAAGCGGTCCATGAAGCAACTCGTCACAAAATGATTTTTTTCTTACAGACCTTTTTTGCGACATATTTTTTTATACATGCCTAATTTAATTTTCGAAACTACATTTTTAAAATTATCGATACAACTATCTTAAATCGGTATAGTGGGGGACGGTCTAGAGCGCAAAATGTCTTCAGCATTTTCGTCGGTTATCTTTACGTTAGCGATGTCGACGGAGCCTAACCTTAGAATTCTATGGATTTCCAACTTCAAACAGTCGAATAGTGTTCGAGAAAAGGGCCCGTGTCAAATCGTATTGTATAAATTTTAATTAAACGCCTGATACGAGTACAGTGTTTCCGTTTCAGACATAAACTCTGTGATATGTTCTCCGCCGCTATATGTTTTCCGCCGGCCGAATATGATCTCAACTTTTCAAAACATTCAGTAGGTCAAGCGGGCCGTCTGGCTCTGTGCGTGAAGTTGTGCCAATTATACTGCCTCCTTGGAGACGAAGCCGTGGCTTGGATACGGCTGTTGGGAAATTACGTGTGCCGTCATCTTTAAGTAGGTTTTTGCGAGTGCTTGCATGTTTTTTTTTTTTTTATACCACGACGGTGGCAAACAAGCATACGGCCCGCCTGATGGTAAGCAGTTACCGTAGCCTATGGACGCCTGCAACCCCAGAGGATTCACATGCGCGTTGCCTACCCTTTAAGAACCTATACACTCCTTTGATCCTCATGTGCACGTGAGAAAGTTTGAGAATCGTTGCTGTTTAGTTTAGGCGACTGAATGAAAAAAAAATGTATTAAGGAAACTCTTGGGAAATTGAGGGTGTGGTAAGAAGGTATCTTCTTACCACACCCTCAGCATACAGTTACAGTTAATAGTACGTTCTGCTTAATACAAAAATTAATTGTAGTATTGGTGAATTCTCAATACAACTTGGGACTCCGATGGCCGGTTGAGAAGGCCGACAGATGCTGCTAGGCGTCCCCCTATAACGCATAAAGGATATAGTGGAAAAATTCGCAGCCATCAGGTAAGTCTCCGTAGCTCAGTTGGTCAGAGCGATGGGCACGTATCCTAGAGTCGCGAGTTCGAGTCTCGCCTGAGGCAGTGGATTTTTCTACCTTTCCTTTCTGAACATTGTGGTATCGTTAGCAGACGTTCTGCTTAATACAAAAATTAATTCTAAGTTACCTAACTACTTATAAAGTGACTGATTAAAGGTTATCATAAAGTTTTGGGTTTACAGATAAACTATAACGATACTTTTAACGAACTAGGCAACTAGAATTATAATATCTTTCGAACAATCTAGACGCAATAATAGGAAAGGTCCATATCTAACCAGACATCAAATTAACTTGTGACCTCTGTATAATGGATTTGAACATATTTCAGGCCGGTTTTGGGAAATATTTCAACTCGGGGCTGGAATTTAGGGCCAGGAATTTCAGATCTCGGGAACCGCGAAATAGAGTATAAAATTAAGATTTGGTCAGTTTCTATGGGCAATTTATGTCCTTAATTAAGTTTAAAGGATATAATGTGACCACAGTTTTACATATCAGCTTCATAATATCTTATAATTTAATTGTAACGTACACCACGCCCTACACAACTTCAGGTCAAGTGTGCATAGGCACTATTGTAATTTATTGTAACCGCTTACTATCAGACAGGCCGTACGATCGTTTGCCACTGGAGTAGCACATCAATACGAGTACTATGTACATGGATGTGAGCCGCCAATCAAATCAATTTTAAATATAAATAATCTTTATTCGTGACTTTAGAGAAAGAACAAATAACTTATGGATAATTATAGAGTGTTGTCTTAAGTGTCGCGAAATGGTCTCTTCTCAGCATGTTGCGTTAGCCAGCGCTGATCTTCCGAAAAGACCATCCGGAGAAAAATTCACGGCGGGTAAGAAACGTAAGTATGTAGTGAGTACAATCTATGATATAAAAATGGCAATCAAAAACATCAGTAATAAACTTCAAGACAACAATAGAAATATAAGGAAAACTTATTAAAAGAAAAATATTAATAACTTATATCTACAACGCAACCATCCGGTGACCACGTATCTGACCGGACATGCCGTGGCCTAACATTATAATTCTTAGCTACTAGCGCCAGCGTCAACGCCGTCAACGGCAGATACGTGAAACATACATAGCACAAAACAATACACTCTAAAATTAGTGTCTTACTCGTACATACGACACAGAAGACTATACTGTTTAACTTAACTAATTTGCATTAATGTCTACAGTCCACAGCCTCCTTTTTAATTCCATAAACTGATAAAACTAATCAATTAGCAACATCACAACGAAACAAAACCAATTTATGGCTAGTCGATTTGCGTAATGGACGGTTTTTATTGAAAATTCAATAAGCCAACAAACCTGTATAGGTTAAACAATAAAAGCCCGGACTACAGCAGGCGCCAGGTATTGCAGTTGTTTCAATAATTGTTTCGTATGTACTGAATATTTATACAATTTTAAATCCTCTGCCACCGTGTTTGTTCTCTATTATAGTATTGTCATGTAAATTGCGTATATTTTAGACGATTCATCATACACTTCGGCGATATAAGAATAACAAAGTATTCTAAGAAACTGCGGGTTCATACCTATCACAATTTTTCTAAAGATTGATAAATTGTATGCTACAAGTAATTCTACTCGATCACGAGCTCTCTCCAGGAGAAAAAAAGTGTAAGATTAGTTTGCTTTAGGATAAGATCATTTTTGTTGACTAAGCTGCAGACCCGAATAGCCAAGTCGCTTTAAGTACCTAACATAAGTACGGCATTATCCCGTAACAACTTATTTAATTGTTCAATGTACGGTTGATTAGCTTTCCATGAAGTAACCATGACTTTTCACAAAGGTTGGGGCTGCGCTTGTTCTTAGCACTTTTGTTTAGTTTCGTAAACTGTCACTGTCACTGCGGCCAGTGAGGAAATCGCTGACATTGACATGGAATGGTTGCGTTCATGAATAACGTAAATTGTGTTTGTTTTTCATGTTCTCGTTATGTGTAGTTTTTGTGGTTTTGAGTAATATTGTGTGTTATCTGTCGTGGCATCACCGAATGGGCCCTACGGAAGACCAGCGCCGGTTCTTAAGCTGGCATTATGCTGAGTTGGGTCCATTTTGTGATGCACGTTCATTGTTTGCTTTCATTGTTATTGTCTCTCAATGTTCATGTAAGCGTCACAAATAAATGTTTTATTCTATTCTCTTATTTTACTTAAATAAATTATTACCTTTTTCCTTTGAAAGGTTTCTTTTCCATTCGTATTATAGTCCTAGACTAGGGCATTTTATTTCATTAATATATTAAACTCCACATCACTTTTTCTCACTAAGTAACAGTAGATCCCCAAGATTTTTTGTGTCCCAAAAGTTGTAGTGAAAATCACTACAAGTCTACTACTCTTTGATTCAGTCATGCTGTCAACCGCCAAACATGGCGCACAAAATTTGCTCTAGATGTCACATCTAGTAGAATACATAATAAATCAATGTTTACGCATAACCCATACCATCCAATCAAAATTGAATCTGGCCGCTGACAGTTTATGTTATCTCGCGCAAATAAACGTCATCGTAGTTAGCATAACAATAGTATTGGTCGGAAACCAAAGGAATGTCCATCAAAAAGAAAACCAATAATTGGCCAAGCTCGCTTTGACGTGGCCGCAGAAAACTATTTCATTAAAAACCTTTAAACTCCTGTCCTGTTCCATCGTCGATACAGTTAAATGAACAATCGTAAACCGTATTACAATGGCATAAGAGCTTAGGATGGTCAGGTGGGTTGACGTTACTTATTTGGATTTGATTTTTATTAGAATTGCAGGTTGAGTGGCATTTTTAATTTAACAAAGACAAATCTCAAGCAAAAATAGTACTTACTGCTTTATTTTGTAGGGTGAATAATAATTACATAGCAAAAGCTAAATAGTTGATTTTGTTGTATTTTATAATATAAGTATCTTGTGAAGTTTTAAAAGCTAAGCGTATTGTTATTGAAGACCACCTTCCTTCCTCTTCCTCCTAGCGTCTGTCCCAGCTTTTAGCTCTTTTGAGCTTGGGGTCCGCTCGGCAGCCTAATCCCAGGAATAGGCGCAGGCACTAGTTTTTACGAAAGCGACTGCCATCTGACCTTTCAACCCAGAGGGGAAACTAAGCCTTGTTGGAATTAGATCCGGTTTCCTCAAAATGTTTTCCTTCACCGAAAAGCCACCGGTAAATATCAAATGATATTTCGTACATAAGGCTCAAAAATTCAGTAGTACGAGCCGGGGTTCGTAACCCGCGACCTTCGGATTGAAAGTCTGACGTCTTACCGCCAGGCCACCAGCGCTTCTTGAAGACCACCTTATTTTTATATTATTTTAACACATTTTATTATATTTTAAGATCCATTACCGTCAAATTGCCTCCAATACTGGTTTGCCAGTGCGCTTGGATTAGTAGGTACACAATGGCAATACACTACGAAAGCCAGCTCCGGGGTTTATTAAAGAATTAGCTCATTTACGAGTAGGATGAAGAGAGCGCTAATGTTCCAAAAGTTAAGTGAAAACGGTTATAACGGTCTCGTTGGAATAAAGAAACAAAACAAACAATGGTACGCGGAAGAGAGGTGCTTAGGCAGCGGTTATTACTTATTATTGTGAACGTAATTATTCTTTAAAAAGAACAATACCGTGAAAATCAAAAATTTACTCTTGATTATAATGAATGAATGAATGAATGCTTTATTGCACACCCTAAAAAAAAACAGCACAGTAAAAAAATACATGATAAAAAGAGGCAAACAACAGGCGGTCTTATCGCTAATGAGCGATCTCTTCCAGACAACCGTTGGGTAATATTAGTAAGTTTTTGTCTAAAAAAGCAGTTTATATTCAAACCTATCGCTGGGTGTAATTTTCTTTCGACAGTCGGCTAATCCATCAACCACACATCGAGACGATTCTAATGAATTCAGTTTCAATACGGTCACGTTGTTTTGTCTTTGATGTTGTTTTGTGATATTTAAAAAAGTTATAAAATACGTTGGATTTGTCAAATTATGACCTCAAAAAAACCCGGCTGTTTTAAGTTAAGAGTACTAAAGATGACCAGCCGATGACCTTGAAAATGACTTTATTTAAAAAGGTTTTAGCAATAACTCATTGTTCTGGGGAAGTAAAAAAAAAATGTTTATATTCATTATATTTTTAAAAACTTTGTTAAGTTCGATACCTAAACGATTGGACGAAATCGACTCGATAGAAAATAATTCCGAAGTTACGTCTTAAAATTAGCTTTATAGTTTTATATTTTTAGTTTCTTGACTTATACGTCTGTAAGGTAATGAAGTAGCATGCGGGATCTATGGTGAGAGGCCCAAGCACAGAGCTAGCGTCAGTATGGGCAAAAGGGCCTCAATCTTCCAGGCTGAAGTCTTCGCCATCAACAAATGTGCGGAAATCAACCTGGATAGAAACCTAAGACACCAGCATATCTATATCAACTCAGACAGCCAAGCTGCTCTGCAGGCACTAGAATCTTTAGAGTCAAACTCAAAACTAGTCCAGAATTGCAAAAATAACCTTAATGAACAAAGTTACACTTAGATGAGTACCAGGGCACTCCGACATTGACGGAAACGAAATAGCGGATGAACTTGCCAGAAAGGGCGCGGACACACCCCTGGTCGGCCCAGAAACGTTCTGTGGAATCACCAAACGGGAGGCATATTCTCTGTTAAATAACTTGGAAAAAACGAGAGCAAACGCATGGTGGAAGCTCGTCAAAGGACAAGCACACTCGAAAGCTCTAATCAAAGGGTTCGACAACAAAATCTCTAAAGAGCTGTTAGGGCTCAAAAGACACAAAACCTGTGCAGTGACTAGAATACTGACAGGCCACTGTAAGTTGAACAAACACATGTTTCGTATGGGTAAGAAACAGGACTCAATATGCAGGTTCTGCCAGGAAGAAGAGGAAACAGCCTTGCACATCCTCTGCTCCTGCGGACCACTAATGCATAAAAGAAGTACCCACCTAGGGCGACATGTACTGCAACCCGATGAGGTACAACACATTACAGCCCAAAGAATCTGGAAATTTCTAGATGCAACGGGAATCAGTAATGAGCTATAAAGGGCTGCCACAATGGTCGACGCGGCACATCGATAACCCAATTAAGAATAATAATATACGTCTGTAATTAAGAACAAAATTCCAACATACTAAAACTAAAAACTTCATTAAGTATGACCTGAAAATAGATGTCATATACTTCAGAAAAAGTGACCAAACCCTCCGGTGTCCGAGGCCAGATCAGACACCGGAGGGTTTGGTCACTTTTTCTGAAGTATGACATCTATTTTCAGTTTATATATAGTAGTGTAACTACTTAAAAAATTGCAAATCAAAAAATATTGAACAAAAATAATTTGATTTGCTTCAAGATTCATTAAGTATTTTATATTTTTCAATGAATGCGTAGTTTTTTTTTTAATTCATAATTTTCCAGAATTTGCAATGAGCTCCCATACTAACCGTAACACAGTATTTCTCTTTCACTCGCGTTTAAAAAAATAGGGACCGAATTTAGCTGTTGTCGTCCCCTTCAATAGGTCATATCGTGCCTCTAGTACGAATACCTACATGTCCTACATCCTAATACCTAGCTAACCCATGGTAAAAACCCCTAGGTGACAGCCCTAGCTGTCATTTGCATATTGTATTCACACAAAGAAACTAGGTACGCATTATTGTGTATCTTTAAGGGCATGTTATGCGGAGGGATGAAAGACATATTACGAGAAAGGTATTAAGAATGAATGTGGAAGGATGTAGGAGAAGAGGCAAACCTAGGAAAAGGTGGATGGACTGTGTGAGAGATGATATGAAAAGAAAGGATGTGAGTGATGAGATGACGGGTAATAGAGATGTGTGGAAGAAAAAGACATGCTGCGCCGACCTCAAGCAAATGGGATAAGGGCAAGAGGATGATGATGTGTATCTTTAAGATCTAATGTATTACTGTTTTGAAAATGTAAGTCCCGAGTTTCTTGCCGGTCATAATACTTCTCGGGTCAGAGGTGTAGGATTAGAACCGGTGGTAGTATTTTTTTCTCCCTCTGGCGTTCATATGTGCATTGTAATGTGCCTAAATTGAAGAATAAATATCTATTATCTTTTTTTTTAAACGTGTTATTGTTTACTGACAATATCGGGTTACATTGGAAAAAGCCTCGTTGGTAAATATAATACATCTTTTTAGCGACATTTGTCTGGTTTGTACGCCATCATTTGTTTGCCGACAAAAATATTAGCATATTACTTTACATGTCGCATTCTTTGTTACATAAGACTTATTTTTGGTATGAGACAGTTAGTTTTTACGTGTACATGGTACGAATTCTTTGCTAGTTACATGGGTACTCGCGACAAGTAAATATTTTGGCTAAAACAGAAGTTGTTAGTAATATGCAAGCTCTACATTTTGATATAAAAATCTAATTTTACAAAAAAGTGAGTAGACAAGCTTGACCCTTTTGTTTTGTATGTTATCGAAAGTGACGAAACTATAGCAATACGAATATATTGTGGGTAAATACTTTACCAAGTACACCGCAAAACTATATTTATTTTGCAAATAAACACATTTATAGTTTTACCCGAATGTCCATTTACGGCATTTTCCCAACGATCTGAAACGAGCGTACATGTTAATACGAACGCCCGCTGGGCCGCGCCTAGTAAGAACTTGTTTATTGCATTTGGATGCTTTATGAATATTGCTCATATATTTCTATTACTTTTATATTTATGGGTTATAGACAAGCAAAGTATGTCACGGGCCGCCCAGTAACAGTTTTCCTAAAGGTGGTGTTGTATTTTTGGCCATTTTGTCTTAGCCTTGAAAAAGAAACTTCTATCCCCTTTATTCATAAACGTCTCTGATATGTAAATTAACTAATATTCGTTTCTCCTAATTTATCACTTTGACAGTCGTGTTTGTTAGAAACAGATTAAACATAAATTAACTAATTTAAGTCTGCGAAACGTTTATGAATAAGGGGTATATCTATACCGATCTTCAGAAAAATCACGTTTGTACTGGACAACGGTAGACAATTCTGTGGCATGCTACAAAAGTAGACGTGTCCTAGAAGCGCGTAGCAGAGGCTTGACGTATTTGCTGAAAGCAAGCAAAAAGTATTTTCTTAATATTTTCTTGTGTAATTGCTACTATGAAGTTCATCGAGTAGAAATCGTTAACTTTCATCCCAATTTTTACCCATTAGAGGTTGAATTTCAAATAATCTTTTACGTACACATTCACAAAAAATATGTTACAAGTCTCTATAGGTTCTGTATTCAACTATTTAGGTTGTGCGTCGTCTCAGTCAGTCTCTGAATAACACATCTGATTTATATAATTTTTAATATGATTATGGTCCTATTCAGAATCTTTTCTTATTTAATAACAATGTATTTTTATACAAAGACTTATATCTAAATGATCTAAACTACAGCAACAATATCCAAATCAGTGCAATAGCGTAATAATCAGCGCAATAGTGTAAAAACCAGTGCAACAGTGTAAAAACCAGTGAAACAGTGTCAAACAGTGCGGCTGTTGTCGTAGCAGTGGCGTAGCGGACATGTGCGCTTGCGATGCGGCGCGGCGGCGCGTGCGCGTGGCTCGGCGCGCCGTGCGGCAAGAACGGGGCGGTGTGCGCGTGCCGTGTGCACACAGCCTTACTGCAGGTACTATTGTTAACGCAACCTGGTTTTTTTGTATAAATTCTATAAATAAAAGGTATTATGAGCCTCGTATTCCTTTATTCATTTATATTTACTAGTAGATTTATACACATATTTATGTTCACAGCTTCGAAGTAATTTAGATGTAAATTAAACAGTTGTGTGTAACAAATGATTAAATTTAATTAATATTACATTTAGGTCACATTTGCTAAAGAAATGGAAACAAATACAATTTAAAAAACACGTACAATAATGCACTTGCCTATCAAAAGGTAATTCGTTCAAACAAACGTTAAATAAAAATGTTCTAAGTCTCGAAATGAACAAAAGAAAGACACGACAAGCCAATCGTTACTACAAATTAAATCAAAGAGCCAACAACTTTTATATCCGCCATCTTGGAAAACTTTTTTATTACCAGCAACACTGGTATTTCAAAACAAAAATATATAGCAGGCATAAGTTGGAAGTTTTCGTTATCCGCTCGAGTAGAAAAAGGAAAAGGCCGAATGAAAGTATTTTGTTAACACGGTTCCTTAAAAGTTCCGAGTTTTGATGTTGGCATGATATGACGTTACAGCCACGTTTACACCTTTTCACCATGTAAAATATTGGCTCGGAACTATGCCTTTAGGATTTTATAGGGCTTTCCAATAAGGGCGGGTCGATATGCAATAAAACAGGCTATGAGTAAAATATTAATTACTCTTTAGTTTTATTTAGGCCCTTACGTGCCATTATTTGTGAAATATGACAGTTATTGTTTTCTATAAGAAGACATAGTACTTTTGATTCTGAATAAAACAGGTCATTTATTCATACATACAAGCCGAATTTTTTGGACAGATTGAAATAGCTTGAAGTGTGAAGTACCAGCTACGCGCTACGCCGTAGTCGTAGCGCTACGGTCGTAGCAAAATTGTCACTGGATTGGGATCGTAGCAAAATTCAGTGCGGCCGCTTTCGCGAGCATTAGTTGACACACAACAAGCGGCCACACTCACCCAACAGCAGTTTTGTATGGAATTAAACTGATTGCATCATTCATCATTATCTTCTATCCATACCAAACAGTTTTATTTGATTAAGTGATGATGGAGGGGACCCGTACGCAAACGAAAGCAAGGCAGACCCCTAAATAGATGGGAAGACGAAATAAAAGACACAGCGGGTCCAAATTGGATGCAAACAGCGCAACCCAGAGAAAAATGGGCCACTTTGGAGGAGGCCTTTACCTGCAGATTATTTCATGGAATTATAATGATAGTTGTAAACTACAACTTAAGTATATATATTTTTCTGTCTAAGTTCTTATATATAAGTAATAAATATAATGTACTAGTTAAAAGAATAATACCTATTCATAGATTATAACACTAAGGAGTCAACACAATATCCTAATTTCTGTAAGAAATAAAGGTTTTTTTTATTTTATTTATTGAATGAATTCGTTTATTTCCTTCGCCGCTCTTTGTGTTTACAGAAACATTTCACGTATCGAGGTCACACAATAGGTAGTGTGCTATTGCTCACTTTAAAACACGGCTATGTCTCTTCCTTTATAACCATTTTAAAAATCAACAGAGGAAATAATAATGAAACTGTAAAATGTCGTCAGCGTGTTATCGTTTCGTCCGCGGCTTATATTTTCAGTCTCGGAAATTGATTTCGCCATAGCCCGTGCCGGACCAATTAAAATGCAGGATTTAAAATATTGTTTCAAGAGCTCTGCGCCATAAACGGTTTTCTGGGACGTTGGAAACCTTTTGAGCTACATGCGACATAAAGATAACAATAATTTTAAACAAAAAAGAATCGACTTCACTTAGCCTCCACCTTTCCAAAAGCAAGTGCTCGAGCTGCTGTTAAAAAACTCAAATCACTATAGGTGTGCCTATAAAAGTTGAAGAGTTCCCTCGATTTGTCCAGGATCCCATCATCAGGTCCTTTCAAACAAAACAGTATTTTCGAAATCGGTTCAGCCGTCTTCGAATAATCGGTGAACATACATAAAAAAATAGCAAAATTAAAAATCCCGACTAATTGGTAACATCCTCCTTCGTAATCTTGAAGTCAGTTGAAAAAGATAAAAAATATTTATTATTTATTTCAAATTCTGACTGGAACTTAGGTTAAAGTTATTTTATCGCCAAATGATTGAATTCTGAAATTGTATAGCGGTTTCCTGGTGTCCTGGTGCCACACTTGAAATAAAACATTATATATTGCATCAGGCTTAATATATAAGACTGATTTTAGATATACACGGTGCCCGTGAGCATTGCGAGAGATTTTAACCACGCATTTCTGAGGTCAAAAGAATGAAAAAACATTATATGACTTTTGTTGTAAAACGCCAAAAAAAAATTTTTTTTTTTACTTTTTTTTTTCACTTTTTTTTAATGCTGTTCTACATAAAAAGTAAATGTCATTAGAAAAAAGTAACGGAAAAAGTAAATTGCTACATTTTTTCTCGTAAAAACTAGTCCATGCAAAGTGTTTCTTAGGTCTTTGATATCAGTCAATAAGAGATGTCTAGACTATGCCCCATACCGGTGAGATCGCCATCAAAAAATCATTTTACACTGAGAAACAATTCAAAATGCAATTTTTTGTAAGTAGTATTTACTCTGAAACTATGGCGAATTTCGAAAAAGTTTAAAGGACATTTTGTTCTCTAAATATGATAATGAATACACTGTTAAAGTCTCTCGCAATGCTCACGGGCACCGTGTATAAGATTTTTATATGGGTTATTGAGAACGATTTCGTGCTGCAAGATAGATTATATTTTAAATAAAATTACAGTCAGTGTCATAAACATCCGGCGTTTTATATTGTAACATTTTAATGCCAATACTTTTTATCCATAATTAAAAGCTTATAATAATCCAACCTAGACTACTAGAAAAGCCAAAGCATTCATAATCAGAATCAACACCTTTGAAAGGTTGGACTATTTATGCAGTTGTAAAGTGACCGGAATCCGTGTATATCGGTTTGAATGCGGTCAGTGGGGTGTGACTAATGAAATTCCACACGAGACGAGTCTTTACTAAACTATAAGGGTCAAGAGGGTGTTCTGTTCCCGGATGTTTCATTTGAGGAGAAGTTTCTCATTCGTCGGGATCTTTGTGTTTGCTTGTTTTGTTTTTTTTTAAATGTATTATCACATCACCGATTATTCCAAGACGGCTGGACAGATTTGGAAAATTCTTTTTTTGTTTGAAAGGGTATACTTGACAGTTCGTCAGGATCTGATGATGGGATCTTGGAGAAATCGAGGGAACTCTTCAACTATTATGGGCACACCTATAGTGATTTGAGTATTTTTTACAGTAGCTCGATTTTCATTTGCTTTTGGAAAGGTGGAGGCTAAGTGAAGTCGGTTCTGTTTTGTTTAAAATATTTTTTCATATTCAAGACACCTTATATACTTGGGATTATAGACCGTAAGCTAGGATCAAATTTTGTTGGTCATCGCGTCGCAGACGATAACTTGTCAAGTGGTTAAGGGCGATGTGTAATGAAGCCTCGTGAAGGTTAGCTGCCTCTCCGTTGGTGGGTTGAGGAACGGCAGGGATTTAATCGATTTAAAAAAATGGTCATCGCGTCCCCATTGAAAATTTGTCAGATGATCTGTCAGCTCTTACAAACATGAAAAATCGTCAGCCGGCTATATCTAGGTAGAAAGACCGTCAGCTGATGCCCTGAAGATCGTATGTTCACGTGACCAGCTGATGGTCTTTTCACTGCAATACAGCCGACTGATGATTTTTTATATTTATTTATAATAGGGTATAAACTATCCTCTGACCAAGTTTCAATCGGGACAGTATGACCAGGCAGCTGACCTTCACCAGGCTTCATTGTACATCACCCCTAGCCACTTCACAAGTTATCGCCTGGGATGCGGTTGGTCATGAATTTTTTTCCTGGCTTACGGTCCATTTAGACACTATGTGATGGAGGACAGATAGTTCAGTCAATGTAGATTTTGAACCGTGAATAATTAGTTCTTGGATTTTTTTTTCGTAGGTCCCTCGGGGGGGGGTCACTGGGAGTGTAAATTCAAAAAGTAGACTGGATCAGGCTCCTGTGTATATTCGAAAAATGTATTTTTTCCAAAAAAACGGTTTTTCTTGAATAACTCGGCCATTTTTGATTTTAAAGTAAAACCGCGAGGACAAAAATTTTAGGAAATTTGATTCTCTACAAGTTTGGTCCTTGCAATTTTTCTTCTAGGATTGATATTTTGGAAATTAAACCTGAAAACGCGACAAATTCAAAATATTATCATTATCTCCTATGTTCCACGTTTTACGGCATGAATGAAGAGAAACAAAGTTGTAGAGAATCAAATTCTCAACAATTTTGGTTCCCACCTTTTTTCCCTCAAAATTGATATTTTGGAAATTAAACCTGAAAAACGCGACAAATTCAAAATATTATCATTATCTCCTATGTTCCACGTTTTACGGCATGAATGAAGAGAAACAAAGTTGTAGAGAATCGAATTCTGAACAATTTTGGTTCCCACCTTTTTTGTTCAGAATTTGATTCTCTACAAGTTTAGTCCTCTTCATTTATGCCGTAAAACGTGGAACATAGGAGATAATAATAATATTTTGAATTTGTCGCTGTTTTCAGGTTTAATTTCCAAAATATCGATTTTGGGGGAAAAAAGGTGGGAACCAAAATTATTCAAAATTTGATTCTCTACAACTTTGTTTCTCTTCATTCATGCCGTAAAACGTGGAACATAGGAGATAATGATAATATTTTGAATTTGTCGCGTTTTTCAGGTTTTGATTTCCAAAATATCGATCCTAGAAGAAAAATTGTGAGGACCAAACTTGTAGAGAATCAAATTTCCTACAATTTTTGTCCTCACGGTTTTACTGTAAAATCAAAAATGGCCGAGTTATTCAAGAAAAACCGTTTTTCGAATATACACAGGAGCCTGATTCAGTCTACTTTTTGAATTTACACTACCAGTGACCCCCCCGCCAGGGACCTACGAAAAAAAAATCGAAGAACTGATTATTCACGGGTAGGGTCGGTTTTTTGGATATAATGACTGGACTAAGACACATTTCAAATATTGGGCAGTGTTTGGTGATTGTTTTAGCGTTTTCAACCATAAATCTCTATAAATAGAGTACGCTTCGCCTCATCTTTCCAAACAAAAAAGTCTGCTAAAATCTGAGGGGGGCGAGGTAGCACGCATGTGATGTTTTCAAGTCAAAGTTGTCAAGCAAAAGTACATCGTTGTCGGTTGTTAATACAGTTTATTTCTAAATGATTTTTTATGGCAGCAACGCTTTATTGACAACCGACAAAGATGTACCTTTGACTTGAAAACACCAAACATATTTGACATATTCTTTGATACCTAAGGCCTCTCCTGGTTTAGAACTCTCTGTTTTCAATCGACTTCAAGATTTCGAACTAGGGTTCTCAATTCGTCGGGATCTTTGTCTTTGCTATTTTTTTTATGTATGTTATTCGCTTATTCGAAGACGGCTCGACCGATTTGGAAAATTATTTTTTTATTTTTAAGGGTATACTTGACAGTTGGTCCCATTGTCACCAGATCAGGATCTGATTATGGGATCCTGAAGAAATTGAGGGAACTCTTCAAATATAATAGGTACACCTATGGCATATTAAGTATTTTTTACAGTAGCTCGGGCATTTGCTTTTGGAAATGTGGAGTCTTCAGTGAAGTCGGTTCTTTTTTCTTTAAAATTAAACTATTTCCTATCATAATAGTAGTTTATGTAACTGTTACGTAATAAGGCCTAATTACGTACAGTTGCATACACTGCTTTATCTACACTCATATTATTTATCCTAAATGCATTATTCGGAAACCATAGAATGGCCGCCATTGCACCGCCATGGCCAACTCGATTGTGTCGGCGGGAGCGTGCAGGACCTGCACGCTCCCGCGCGGCTGCACTGCAGGTGTACATTATGTTATCAAAACTCATAACACATCAATAGTTGAGCATGTAAAGTTAAAATTACGTTACTGCCACAGATAAAAAGCTTATCATAGTAAAATCGGTCGTGGTAATGCTAGCCATTGCCTATAGTTTTCGAACACGTTTTAGAGAACTTACAATATGAGTGTAGATAAAGCCTGTAATAAGACGGTAAATTGTAATATAATAATTTTTTTTTTTAATATATTGGCATTTACTACTGTAATTTTTTTAAATATGTAGATGAAAACCAAATACCTAAATGGCATTACCTCCAGTTTCGTAGGCAGGAACACTACCGACTAGGCTAAGAAATACGATTCCTTAGATACACACTTAAATAAGAACCCCATAACTATCAGTTTATCAGTAGCGCTTGTTATCGCGCCGCGGGAAACAACTGGCCGATGACACCCCCCTCCCACTCCCCTCGGGACGGAACATCGCAACCATGATAGGGTTACCAGTAACCATGTCCCGATAAAATCCCTGATACTTTAACGAAATCCTAATATTATTAAATTTAAACTTTCGTGAGACATACTATCACTATAAAATATAACGGTTACTCATGCACAAAATAGCACTCTTAGTGCTTGAAGATGGAGACCTGAGCTCTCCGAAACATGTCGCGCGAAGTGACTAAAGTGACGTGAGTGTAACCGTTATATTTTATAGAAATCCTAATATTCTTTGGAATCTTAGAGACGTTCAGATTAAATTGGTACAATACCAAATTCAATTGGTTCAAAGTAAGTTAGGACATTTTTTTTACTTTTTTGTCCAATTAACGTTCTACCTTAATGTAAACAAAATAAAGTTAATATTCAGAACACAGCACCTAATGGTGTGATGCCTGTAATATTGACCTTATGATTATGATAACAAGGTAGAAATTATAATGTATAAAAAAAACATTATCATGTATAAAACTTTAAAGTAGATACAGGATTGATTTACAGAATCTCGATTGCATTCACGTATTCGCAGATTAATTAATCTAAAGCAAATATTAAACACTAATCTCAGATCTATTTATTTACTTTTTATAGCTTAATAGGATTTTTAGTAATCTGGTGTTTTTTTTATTTACAATAAGTAACACTTTGGAACTGTATCTACTGTCCAATATTTTATGCAATTCGCAAAACGCCAAATGTTGCTAGAGCTCCAAAAAATACGTAGCTTAAATACGTATTACAATAACAATTAAAACGATATGTCATATTTTTACTGCTTAATCATATTTTGAATCCCGTACTTTTACATCTTCTGCGCGTTGCGCTAATAAATGAGCAAAACTGCTACTATCTTGTCACCCTAACCCGGCGCCCCGTGGTCACTGAATAGAACAGGCGGGTATGAATTAGAGCACAGGTCTATTGCCGGACGATAATCTATTTGCCATTAGTTGGGTCACGGACAAGTGTTTGTTATCTATCACTTTATCAGCCACGATGACACTTATTAGCCTTTGGGCTCTATAATAGTTCGTATAAGATGTGCTTTTTATCGACGATTAAGCTAAATGTTTCTAATTATTACGAAGATACTTATCACGCCCACGTTTTAACGGCCTCCTAGCCTAGTCGGTAGTGACCCTGCCTATAAAGCAGGAGGTCCCGGGTTCGAATCCTGGTCAGGGCATTTATTTGTGTGTAAGATTGTCCCATAATATTTATTTTATTTATTTATTTATCACGAGCCGTTCGCGATCGCTACCCTACAAAAAAGGTTTATTTTTTAAACTTGTGATCAATAAAAACCGAACAAAAATTCAATTCATAGGATTAATGCGAAAAGGTAAGATGGCGCTGCAGTTCAAAAAAATGACCTCTCTTTGGGTATATCAAATCCAAAAAACTATGTAAACCTTTGTTTGGTTCCAAGACTTCCAAAACAGATAACCGGTAGGTTTTTAAACCCATTTACTATTCACCAAAAGATCCCATAATAAACACGTCTTATTGATTGGATGTTTTAATTAATACTTTTATTTAGACTTATGACCAACCCAGCGTTACCAATTCTTGTATAAAAACTTACGATCCCAAAATTGACGTTCAATTCCACCCGCTTTACCTGTTTCCTGACTGATTTACCTTATCAAACCCTGACTGAATCAAGAGTCCACCCACGCTCGGACCCGACAAAGGACCCGCAAATTGCTCCAAAGATGAATCTCCTATTTAAAAGCAAATGTAAAGGACGTTTCCGTATATACTCGCGAAATATAATTATGACGACATAAAAGATGCCTTTATATCTCAAAAGATTGACTTGACGTCCGTTTGTAAAGACGTCTTATGGCCTGTTTCACAATCTCCAGTTAAAGCATATCTGTCAGATAAATGTTTGCTATCCTTTTCTTTTATACGACTTGATAAAAGGATAGCAATAATTTTAACTGGCAGATAAGTTTATCTGGAGATTGTGAAACAGGCCCTTTAGGCTTATAAGTACCGATAGCTAAATTTTAACATTATATACATTTTCCAATATTCTAATTTGGCAAGCGTAATAGACACGCGTATAAGTACATCCTTTTTAATTTATAAAGACGTCTTAGACTTATAAGTACTGAAGATAGCTACATTTGAACATTATATACATTTTATCTACACTCATATTGTAAGTTCTCTAAAACGTGTTCGAAAACGGTAGGCAATGGCTAGCATTACCACGACCGATTTTACTATGATAAGCTTTTTATCCGTAGCAGTAACGTAATTTTAACTTTTCATGCTCATTTATTGATGTGCTATGAGTTTTGATAACATAATGTACACCTGCACCCTCCCGGGGATCCCCCCACACGCGCCCGCGCGACCGCCGGCACAATCGAGTTGGCCATGGTGGCGGTGCGATGGCGGCCATTCTATGGTTTCCAAATAAGGCATTTAGAATAAATAATATGAGTGTAGATAAAGCAGTGTATGCAACTGTACGTAATTAGGCCTTAAAACACTCGTGTGATCTTATTATGAAATTCGCCTGCGGCTCATTTCATAAAACCACACTCTTGTTTTAAGGACCCTTATTACGTAACAGTTACATAAACTACTATTCCAATATTCTAATTTGGCAAGCGTAATAGACACGCGTGTAAGTACATCCTTTCAAATAAAACGGGTGTAATATAATCCAGAGATTCCAAATCAATATCCAAATAACGCAAAATTACGAACATCAGGACAATCCCATACCTTTGAAGTAAATCAAAGAGGCTTTCATTCGAAAGGTCTTACCTTTAGAGCCCTAAAGGCTATATTAAAGGTAATATCCATAATCGAGAGCCGGAGCCGTTATAAAAGGACTCGTAAATGTGGCTGCGTTACAACCAGTGGTGCCGTGACCAGGATTTTGGAGAAAGCAAGGATGATTACGACATGGATGGACAATGCCTATACAAAATCGCGTCCCTCGAACCTTCAGGCTGTATAGCCTTAGACGTATGTCTGTTTTCGGTACTGAGTGCCACAGCGCCATCTGTTGAGTCTGGAGTCGAGTTGTTCTGTCAGCGTTAATCGCCGTACAAAATATTAGAAACTAGAATTTATTTATTTAATCTTAATTGCACAAAATAAGATGGTACAAACGGCGGACTTAATGCCATAAGGCATTCTCTACCAGTCAACCAATGGGCTTAACAGAAAGGTTAAGTAGGAATTTAGTGTTTGTGGTGACCGATAGATGACGCTAGTGCTTTAGCCTGAAATAAGGGAACGCGATTTTATATAGGCATTGTCAATCCATGTCTTAATAATCCTTGGGAGAAAGTAACTTGTTTTGATATGTATCGTGTCTTAATGGGTAAATTCATCCGTTTCATGTATAGTCCTCCTCATCGATTTCGATGACGGCGACCCCAATGTAAACCTTATGGAGGTTGACTGTTATGAACCCTAATATGGCTAGCTAGGCCGAACTTGGTCTTAAATGCCCTATTGCACATGTGGCGGTAGAGCTGGCCAGTTGCGTAGTAGGTGTACACGTAAGAGGGCTTAGGTCTCTTTACGTAGTTGCCTCTTTCCGTCTAAGGTTGTGAGACGGTTATGTTCGAATGTTTTCACGCTGTCATAGTTAGATGGTTGAACGCCAAGATGACCTTTTTCCAGCGAGCTCCTCCTAACGCTCAGGGTCGATAGCGCATGCATGCAGACCCTGTTTGAGCTCATCCTTGCATGTAAATATAATTAAGATGTAATATATTGTTGTAGATAAAGTTGTCCCTGAAAATTGTATTGAAATTTTGTGAAATTATCCATCGGTTCAAAAAAAACAACAATACCAGAGTACGAGTACCCACACCGTTTGCTGAAGATTTAAACCATCCATCTTCAACAGCAATTACCTATACGCCTTTATCTTTCTATCTTTCGTATTGAACTATATTTTGCAGGTGTATTTTAAATGCATAGATTTTTTTTCTTTTTTTGATTATAAATAACTGATTGATATTCTCGAAAGCAAAGTTCTTTCTTTTTTCAACAGTTTTTGTTTTTTTTTTCGCCGCAATAAGAGCTTTATCATGTCTTTTTTAATAAGTATAATTACATAATTATATATGTTGCATTATACGAAACTCTAATCCAATCCATGTTGGGACTATCTTGAGACCGCTTTGAAACCGTAAACATGTTGGCGTTATAAAATAAGGTTATTATGGCACAGAGCGCCGTTAACGGGACTTTACTGCAATTTTCTTAAAAGTAATCTCAAGTTATTACACTGTTTCGAGTCGATTCGGTTTTTTGGACACTCATTTAAGTTCTTTTATACATGTCCTAACATGTATAAAAGAACTTAAGTAGAGACTAAAGTCTCAAAACTTTTAAAACAGTATTTAAGACGTCTTCTAACCTAGATAAGGGCCGGTTGCACCAATCAGTATGTTAACGTCATAGTTATCGTTAAAATTTTGAGAAAGAGTGAAACTTCAAATTCCCATATGCAACCTCCTCTCTCCCCTCAAATCGTCAAAAAGGGGGAAAGATGATTTAAAGCTCGTCTTCTACGCTACGCGTCTTCTAAGCTTGGTCAATGATTGTTTGAGGCTTTGGCAAATATTGATGTTATGTAATGTGTATTTAGGTAAAGGTGCATTCCACGAGCTACCCCGTACAGTCGCCATCGGATATATCGGAGCGGCCAAGGTGGTCACAAATATCTGAACAACGCCTGTATTATCAAGGTTATAAAGTACATGTTCAAATATTTTTTTTGAGTATGGCCGCTTCGATATATTTTATGACGACTGTACAAACGTGTGTTTATCTCTGTTTAGTAGAGTTATCTTTGCAATTTTAATTGGAAGATTATTATTCTGACCATATTTTGACTCTTTTGTCGCAGAAAAAGGATATCCATACCTACCAATTCATAGAATATTCGCATTTGTACGGGACAAGGGTGTACTTTTCTGTGGAATACTCATTATTATTAACTGTTTTTAATTATTAATCATTAACTGTACGAATGTACGAGACAGGCCTCACGGGATATGCTATGTTGCACCAGAATGTTATGCGTGTAAGCATTAATCACATACACGACCAATAACTATGCAAATCTGATCACTATTACAGATATTCAGATATTAACTTTGCATAAATGTAATTATGGAAACAGCGACTGATAAAATTTCAAATCTAATAAACGAATATTATATTCAGTTTTAAACATTAACCTCCTTATTCATAAACGTCTCAAAGGCCTCAATTAGTTTATTTATCTTTTGTCTGTTTCTAACAAACACAACTGTCAAAGTGACCGATAAGGACAAAATATAAATTAAGAGAGACGTTTATCAATAAGAGGGTTAGAAATTCATAGGTTGTCAGAAGGCGATCCTAGTATAGTAAATACTTTATTTTATTATAGTTTTGTTGAAATGCCTTATGTTTTAAATAAAAATTAAAAGCCGCAGTATTTTATTAAAAAACCTCAAAGCATAATTAATTAGTTCCACGAGAGCGTAAAAGGCGCCTTTTGAACATTTTTCCGTTAACAAGATCATATCTGACACGACCCATCACTTTATAATCGACTTTAACTTGTATTGATTAAGTTCAATATTGAACAAAGCTAGTTTTATACGAGTCGTCTTCCAGATTTCCCGGGAGCCTCAAATCCCCGCTTTTCAATTGTTTATTGTAGTCTTCAATCATGTTTTGAAAACTCAATAAATAGCATTCGATTGCCTCTTTTATCGATGTTGCAGTTAGAATCAGTATTTTCTCAGCGTATCTTGAAACAACTGTTATTCAATGGCGGGTAACAGAATCGTCCTGAGCGCAATTCATTCAACACTTTTACGAGTATTGACGCTTTTGATTTCTATAAAAGAGACTGTGTGTTTTACTCAAAAGAGTCAATAGATACACTATACTATAGAACCGTCAGTAACTACGTATACGATGGTATTTTCTAGTTAGAAAAGGTTTCAATGTATGTGTTGCAAATTGTAGGATTTGAACAAATTACTACAAATTGTATTTACGATATTTACAGAAGAATCGTCTAATAGAAACCTAACGTAGTGCGTAGTGAAGACTATCCTGGTAAGACGATGACGCAAATTCCACGTCACCTGTCGCAAATGCATTGAGCCTGCATTGGTGATAATGATAAACAATTACATACTGGGCAAAGACCTCCCCCCCCCCCCCCCTCTTTTCCCCATTTGACCCTGTTGGTTGAAATGTCCAACCACTCTTTACATGGTTTTTATCTTTGGTTAAACTTAGCGCATCCCTTTTTGCGACCCCGGTACGCCACCATGGCGCACGCTCCACTTTTTTGAAAGCACAAATTGCTCATCTTAGCTGTTGTGAGGTGAGGACTGAGGATCCTTCCTATGTCATCCACGACTGCCTTCCTTCGTCATAATCAACATTTAAACCGTGGTGTCATCAAGTCATCATCATCAAAATAATATTTTTAGTTTGTATTATGCTACTCTTTAAGGTATCTTATATTTGGGCCTCTAGTTGCCTGAAAATAAACGTATTTCATTTTATTTAATTGTATTAACCTTTGTTTTTTTGTTCGCAGGAGTTTGCCACGCTTACAAAGGAGCTCAATCAGGCGCGGGAGCAGCTGCTAGAGCGAGAGGAGGAGATCTCGGAGCTCAAGGCGGAGAGAAACAACACCAGGGTGGGTACTATTGGTCATTTTCAACCGACTTCAAGATTTCTAAGGAGGAGGGTCTCAATTCGTAGGCATCTTTGATGCAATTTTTTTTTTTAATTTTTAACTTTGTTCACCGATAATTCGAAGACGGCTGAACCAATTTGGATTTTTTTGTTTGTTTGTAAGACTATACTTCACAGTTGGCCCCATTGTAACCTGGTCAGGATCTGATGATGTGATCCTGGAGAAATCGAGGGAACTTTTCAAATATTATACGCACACCTATAGTGATTTAAATATTTTTACAGTAGCTCGGGCATTTCCTTTTGGAAAGGTGTTGTCTAAGTAAAGTCGGTTTTTTTCTGTTTAAAATTATTTTAATACCACACTACGACGGTGGCAATCAAGCATACGACCTGATGGTAAGCAGCTACCGCAACCTATGGACGCCTATAACTCCAGAGGACCTTATTGTTAAAACAACAAAAGCTTTTGAAGAGCTCTAAGGTCACGTCGCCCTCTCAGCTACTACTGTTGCTGACTGGACCGAGTAATATCTTTATACCTACCCTGTCACGGGTACAAATGTAACTGAGCCTAGGGGTTAGAGCGTCGGCCGTGAAGTAATGACGCTGGTTCGATTCCAGGCTAAGGCACTGTAGAACTTGGTCGCTTTTCTTTTGTATATGAGATCCATATCGGGGCACATATCTATGTGAATCCAGTGATATGTGTATATCACCGGATTGTTGTTGAAAAGATCAATCCATTTCCAAGTAACGACTGGTACAATCGCCTTCAAAAATACCGGAGCAGCCAAGGTAGTCAAAAATATCTGAACATGCACTTTATCGCCTTGACAATAGAGGCGTTATACAGATATATGTGACCACCTTGGCCGCTCTGATATATCTGATGGCGACTGTACGAGCTTTGCTTGATGATTAAATTATTTATGTTCGAAACTGTCCACGATAGATCCGTCCCTTTTCGTAGTAGTGCTCTGCTTTTAGAGAAAATGAGACAGAAATCTGAGCAATGGTGAATTTCCTCACTATTGACAATCTATTTTGAATGACGTCTGCAACCCAGTTGGCTTTTAACGTCGTTATTAATTCATTAACTTGATTTGGTAAATGCTAAGTATAAAATTATTTGCCGAAATTTAGCTTAATGCGAGTTGAGACTAATAATATAATGTTTTCGATTTCCACCACACAGACTTTGCCTAGTGTGGCAGTCGCTGATAAAGCTTTTTGTAAAGGGTCGGCAACGCGCATGTGACACCTCAGGAGTTGGCATCCATAGGCTACGGTAGCTGCTTACCATCAGCTTATGCCGTATGCATGTTTGCCACCGTCGTAGTATAAAATAAAATAAAATTACATATGTATAATAGACAAGTACCTATATGAATCTGTACCCACGTACACCTGAAAGCTGTCTGTTTATCTGTCACGTAGACCTCTAGTTTGTGGATTCTGTCTCCTAGGTCCGCCACTTTCCAAAGTCCTTGAAAGATTTTCATCGTGCATTATTCAACAAGTCTAGACTGCGAGTTGCCAAGATTTACGAATTGTATTATGTAGTAGGTAAAGATGGATTCCCTGTTTGAGGGAAATCAAGACGGGTGTAAGAATGGACTGATAATGTCTATATCGCGTTCACGTCATTCACGCTAGCGACATCTATTTCGTCACAAACGCAATAACCTCAGTTCGATACGTCAGAATACCCATACATCACTATACAGGATAATGACGACACTCTACTTGCACACCGTCCTGGCTGCCGGCGGGGACGGCCTCCGCGGTCCCCCATACAAGCCCTCCCACAATTTTAGGCCCGGTATCCTATATATCGGCCACCCCTCTTAGCTAGGTGACCAACCCCCTGACTTGATAAAACCTGTACATAGTGAGCCAAACCTATAGATAGGTACACACCGATTGATCTGTGCGCTCCCGGAGCGCGTCAATGCCACCCACAACGGTAGCTAGGTTTACCGCGGTAAGCCACACCGTGACACAGGTCCGCCGCTGCAGTCCCTTACGGACTACGGTCATAAGGCGGACATGTCTTACTACAAAACTTGATTGAGCGCCTTTGTGTGCACGCTTCAGTGTGTGCGTGCGTCTTAGGGTGCTGTTTCCGCTGTCGTAAATGACGTTGACAATACACCGACATTATGCTTTTTACCGATTCGCTGCCCACCTAACGGATTAGCCTACTAGTTCCCTACTAATCAGCCGCCGCGGGGTGAGGTAATTCCGTTCGGGGCGGGGTGTAGCGTGGCTACTCGTATTCCGTATGAAATACTATTATTTATTCTGTCCTACGGTGTAGTCATTCAAATCATCACATCACAATACACACGGTTGCTGAGTTTACCGCGGTAAACCACGCCGTAACACAGGATCCGCTGTTGCAGTTCCTTAAGGACTACGGTGTAGTCTTTCGTCATACCACCACATCAAAATTCTAGGCATGACATCTTCCATACCGGGAACTTACATTAGCTAGGCGACAACTACGTACTTACCTTACAAAGCAGCAAATATATTGTTATTGTGTAATAGACGGAGAACTACCCACGTCAGATATGACACAATAATGAGAGCGACGAAACCCCTCTCGTTAGTTTGCTATACTATGCTTATTTCTAGATCCAGACATCTGGCAGCTGTAAAGTGGTGGAGGTCAAAGAATGCAAACTACTTTAAGAATACAAATCCTAGAGTTCTGATTTTGATGCAGTATTATGGAAAATTATATAAATAATTAGATCATATCATTGCCAAAAGTTTCTGATGGGGGAAAGTAGTCCAAAACGACGTATAATGTAATTCATAGTTTGTCGCCTACTGTTTCTGTTTCCGAAATATTACGCAATATTTTCTGTTCTAATGTTAAAATATAGGCCCCGTCCTCTATAAATAAGATAACATCGGCCGTTTTTACCTATTTTGGTATTACTTTTTTCCAATTCAAAAACTTTGCTAGTCTGTCACTCTGACATCCACCCATTAAAAGCTGCCAGATGCCCGGATCTAGCAATAAGGATAGTATTGCAATTTTACTAGATGGGTTTCATTGCTCTCATTATTGTGTCATATCTGACGTGGCCAGCTCTTAGACCATAAGGTATGTGTCGTCTGATACGAGCGCCCCCGAAGCGCGCCAGCCCCACTGACACGGTTGCTGAGTTTACCGCGGTAAACTCACGTTGTAATAAAGTATTCGCCGTTACAGTCCCTTTTACACAGCGATTTGACGCTCAAAACTCAACTTCCATCCAACAGATGGCGTTGCGGCCCCTAGTACCGAAAACAGATGTATAAGCCCGAATTCTAGAGCAACGCGGTTTTATGTAGACATTATCAGTCCAGGCTTATATCGTCCTTGAGGGGCACGCATCGTTTATGTATCAGGTTGAAAGTATTCGATTGTAGCAGGTTTATTGATGATTGCGCCCCTTTTTCTGGAAGACTGATGGTACGTGCATATCTGATGTAAGTCATTTTCTAATCTCCGGATAAAGGAAAATCGGGTTTGTAAGTTCATTTTCTGCTATTCGCTGTAAAAATTAAATGATATTTAAATTTATACATATTCAGTGCTGTTTAAGGCACATTGAAGTAAAGCTATCGGTCCTGGGTTCAAATCCGATAAGGGCAATGAGTCCGTACTCACAATTATGTGCCTCAGTGGTATACCTTAAGACCGTAATAGTATCTGGAGAAAAGATTAATATTAACCAATTATGGAAGAACTGTTGTTACTGTGTCACGTATGTTGTTGCTCTTTTAGCTACATAGACGTTACTTCTTATTTTGAGGAGGATGAAATATTTTAGTGACTATAGCCCAAAGTTACGTTAAGTATATATAAGTATGTACTTCTATTAACTTGTAATACCTACAACACGACCCTTGATCGAAATGGCAGACTAGGTTGAGATGCGGTTGGTTTGTTGACGACAGGGGACCCTCTTGTGACACCTCTGGAATTGCAGGCGTCCATATAGGCTTACTGTGAGGCGGGATGTATGCTTGTTAGCCTCCGTTGTGGTTTACAAAAAAAAAAGTCAGACTAGATTGATTTGTCTGAGATCTTCCCAGAATCCAATAAATAATTTAATCTACGTCAATAAATTTATATTTTATATTTTACATGTCAAATAACTTATAATTATGTTGCCACAATTATATTTTCTGTATTTTCTGTTGCAGCTACTACTAGAACACCTAGAATGTCTGGTATCTCGACACGAGCGCTCACTGCGCATGACCGTAGTCAAACGACAAGCGGCGGCCCAATCAGGAGTCTCCTCCGAGGTGGAAGTCCTCAAGGCGTTGAAGAGTTTGTTCGAGCACCACAAGGCGTTGGACGAGAAGGTAAACTTAACCTTAGGACAGTCAGGATAAGGTCGAGAATGACTTGGTGAAGCGGCAGGCGGCACAATGAGGAGTCTCTTCGGAAGTGGAAGTTCTCAAGTTGTTGAAGAGTGTTCGAGCACCACAAGGCGTTGGACGAGAAGGTAAACTAAACCTTAACATAGTCAGGATAAGGTCGAGAATGACTTGGTGAAGCGGCAGGCGGCACAATCAGGACACTCTTTGGAAGTGGAAGTCCTCAAGGCGTTGGACGAGACGGTAAACCGAACCTTATTCTTTTGAGGATAAGGTCTATTACTAATCCATGTCAGTGTTAAAGCGGCTGGACGTGCCCATAAGGGCAATGTGGAAGTTCTCCACATTGTAAGGATAAAGGCTACTCACTGGAATTAATTGTAAAAATCTTCTGTTTCAGGTCCGAGAACGATTACGAGTAGCGTTAGAAAGGAACACAGCATTAGAAGAAGAACTAGCGTTAACCAAAGAAGAAGTAAGTACCTGTAGACAATATAGATAGGACGTACTTGTGTAGGTACATAAAACTGTTATGGTAAAAGGTATCCCTGACTTAGCAATAAGGAATGAGGCGGACATGGCTACCTGATTACTATACAGCTACAGTTACAAACACTATGAAGTATTCTAAAAAGAAAGACGTATGTATCTAATGACAGTTCATGTCCAGAAAAGCTAACTATTTATTTGTTTATCGTATGGCGCCTTATCACTGGATATAGATAGGCATTTCTTCTCTCAGGTAGTAGTAGTGGGAAAGCAGTTGATGAAGAAAATCCAGTGAGTGCTACGAGGTCCAAATGGGACAGTGCAGCTGCCAAGTTTGTTACTCTTTTGGCACCACCCAGGGATCACGTGTAGGGTTGTCTAAGGTGTTTCCTACGGACGCAGAGTAACATTGATCCCCGCATTGAAGCTAACTGATTTGCATTTATACGTTTCAGCTGCAACAGTACAAATCAGGTTCCGACTCCGAGCGGCCGAAGGAGAACGGCGCTGTGAGCACCGGCTCGCCCGAGCAGAACGGCGAGCAACTGCAAACTAAGGTCAGTTACAAACACACTGATACAAAACCAAACACAATACGTAATAGTCACTTGTGTACATTTAGTTACCTATGTAACAGAGGCTTTGATCTTACCTACTCGTAATAAAATTTATTAAAGCGAAATACAAAATCGGGTGCCACCTGATACTCATACCGCGCGAATCGCGCTCTTACTCTGGGCGCCTGCGACGCCTTGATGCAATAAAATCGAGTGAAGCCGTCGGGCTTGCAGATCTATCTATCCCAAACTGATGTTTCATAGCGAAATCTGATCACGAATCTCGTTGTAACCTCGCTAACTTAGGGAACGTGCTAGTTTTTGCTCGCTAGAGCTATGGACCATAGCCTATGGTTCTCGTTTTTAATGAATGAGCGCGCTCGAACAATACTCAATTGACTAAACTTAGTAGAGTTATTAGTTTAGGTACCTACTATTTATGGAACGTTCGAATCTGTCGAATCATCCGCAAACGCGACATTCGCGAACCTTTTAGGAAAAAAATACTATTAAATAAGATATTTCTGACAAAAACATCCAGATCATCTATTTACTAATAAAAATAGTCACACACTATCGATAGACTAGTTTTCTAAAATAGCCACAGTCCACCCAATAATGGTAGGGAGACTGTTAGTTACCTACGTCTATACGTACTACTATAGATACGTCTAACTTTTGGCTGGTCTAACTTACCCGGCAAGCATCGTTTAATATTTATACGACAGACGCTGCAGTCAAAACAGTCATAAAGTTCTGCACTACGTATTTTAAAAATGTTTTTCTAATTAATATCTCAAAGATTCAGTGGTAATTAAACCAACGTATTGGTCGATTAGTGTTGTTGTAATTCATAGTTTACGAAATGTGAC
The DNA here is from genome assembly GCA_947086415.1 of Pammene aurita. Classification (NCBI taxonomy): domain Eukaryota; kingdom Metazoa; phylum Arthropoda; class Insecta; order Lepidoptera; family Tortricidae; genus Pammene; species Pammene aurita. The sequence continues at coordinate 34,869,444 of OX352301.1, read as the reverse complement.
ATAATTTTGGGTAACAGATTTAAAGGAACTAATTGAATTTAGTGTGTTTATTTAACATACGATATTCCTAATTTTATTACACTTAGGGTATTGAAAATGTGCTTTTTATAATATGTTCATTACAATGATATATTATTTACGAACAAATGTTTATTGGTTCGATACTTTGTACAGACACTTGGGTGAGGTACACTTACAAAACTGTCACATTTTTATGAATTTCTACACAAAATTAGCATATAATGGATTTTACTATTACTAGAGGCTTTGAATGGTGATTGTGCAGTGTTTATAAGATTTCCGCTCGGTTTTACTACATTTTCCTGTAAAAGATACTTAATACCAGTTTGGAAAAGCATCATAATATGTATTTAATTATAATTATATCTAACATGTTTTCATAAGAAACTGGAGAGAAAGGTAGTAAAACCCAGCATTTTGTGTATAGTGTGATTTCTTTACCCTGGAACTGTTATAGTTGGCATGTAAAGATCTTAACTAAAACGATCGCATTACAAATGAAGACTAGCATTCATATATTACGTACATTTTTTTTTGCCAAAGACGGGATATCAGCATTATTCGTTCGGAAATCATGTAAATCCAATACGCGGTAAGTTAGAAAGAAAGAAAGAAAATACTTTTATTAGATGAGAAGTTCCATGTCAGGTTGAACTTGAAGACCTTTTAAAAGCACATTGGGAGTATTTAAGTTAGTGTTTTTACGCTTGGGCCGGTACCACTTGTCAGGCAGACACCTTTAAATAGGTCTTGTAATACAGTGAAACGATTTATTGTAATGACCTAATGACCTATGTGTTAATGGCATCAATTGGTGACACGCTTGTACGAATGGTTAGCATTCATTTGTTTGCGATGTTTAGAGCTCGGCCACGACTCTGCGCGGTGGCGGTAGGGGCAAGCGACGCCTATAGGAGAGGGCCGCCAGATACCAAGCTGCAACCTTTAGTTGTCACCTATAAATGCCTGCCGCTCGCCGCAGTCGCCGCCGCGCTATGTTGTGGCCAGGCCTTTAAGACTTTTATCCGACCAAACGCGCGGCGGGTGTTTTAGCTGAGTGTAACTGTGTTTGTTTGGGGCCAGGAGGGTAGCGTTAACGGCGACGACAAGACAGCCACCGAGCTGCAAAACACGATCGCCAAGCAGGTCAGAACAGTCATGGTACCAGCCATCAATAAAGGCTCATTATTGGCGATTTTACTATAACAGCCCCACACTAGCGTCTCTGGAGCGTCGCTATCCAATCAGCGCTGTGGCTGCTGTTTGACGCGACGGCAACGCGACTCCATTTGCCATCACGCTGCGTAGACGCCGACGCTCAAAAGACGCTAGTGTGGGCTGTCTCTGAAGGGCCTAAGTATGCCTGCTTGCACGAGCTTCATTGTCATATGCCATACTGACCATTAACCAGTAGATATACATATGAACCATTCGATTGATAAAATATATATGATCAAAATAAGATAATAACCGCGCAGGCCGATGAAATAGCTTTTTGCCATGCTGGAGTTAAATATTGTTTAGACAATATAGAAGTTCGACCGATTGAGCAATAGACGAATAATATAACTCAAAAAAAACGCATTGCTGTGACAGCTTGTATATGTTAAATGTTTGTGCTTATGTATTGTAGTAAGGCTTATTAAATGTAAGGTACCTGCGCCTTGTAAGGCCCATTTTTTGCAATATTTCCATAAATTGAAAATAAAAACGTATATCTGAAATCAAACTTTATTGAAGCATTCCTCATTTCTTTGTGAATAAAAGCAACATAAAAATCAACAGAAAAAATCTAATTTCCTAAAGTAAATAATCATTTTTAAAAACCTCGAAAGTGGGCCTTTTTAGGAACATATGTACTTATCATGGCCCAATTTTAAACATGTAAATTATATACGCTATCGATAGAAAAAATATATGTGTACATTTAACTTAACGTATCAAACATCGGTATCAACGTTCAAATTTCGTGGCACTTGGTAAGGGTCGCAAAAAAAGAAATACATAGGTATCATTGTTTTATTTATTAGTAATAAATAACATTTAATTTATTTTTATTCTTAATCGTACTTTGGTAAACTGTACATATATTTAAAGAGGTTTATATTCTTAATACGTCATAGAACCTCAATACTCATTTCATTATCCATTTGTAAAAAAAATTCTAAATGCCAAATAGGCAACAAATGTCAATTTAATTGTCATGCAAAATAATATGTGGTAAAATCTTCAACGATAATAGTTCTTAAAAACACTTACAACTACAATTTAGCATTGATAAATCTTTACCCAACTCCCTATCAGACTTGAGAAAATGGATTTGACGCAGTATACTGATTTTATATTCACTAACGAAGGTGCTTGCTGTACTATTTGCGAAATGAATATAAAAAAGAAAAGGTACAATATAGAGAAACATTTGAAATCAAAATCTCATCAAGATAAATTATCTGATTCACGCTGCCATTTACAGGATATAATACGAGATAATGCTGATTTCGAAATTAAAGACGATATCGTATATTGCAAATTGTGTAATTCGAAATTATTTCCCTCTAAATCTAGTATCGACCGCCATTTAAAAACAGATTTACACAACAAAATTCATAAAAATAATGCACAAGAAAAATTTAATAAAGATTTAACAGAGTTTATGATTTGTTCGAATATACCGTGGTCAAAATTAGACAATCCTAAATTTAGAAATTTTGTAGAAAACCTTTTAAATCATAAATATGGAAACGATATTACTGTGCCGAGTGAAACAAAAATACGAGTAAAATGCTTACCTGAATTGTATGAAAAGAAAAAAAATGAATTGAAAGAGAAATTACAAAATAAAATGATTTACCTCAGTGTTGATGAAACATCAGATTCCGTGGGAAAAAAAGTGGCATATATTTTGATCGGAGCTCTAGATGGAACTAGTACCCAGCCACATTTATTTGCTTCTAAGGTATTGGAGGCGACTAACCATTCGACAATAACCAAACTCGTTGAGGAAACCCTTGAAGATCTTTGGGGCGATGAATACAAAAAAAACATGGATAAATTATTATTTTTTATAACGGATGCCGGTTCCTACATGGTAAAAGCAGCTAAAAACCTTGTTCAGAAATATAAAAATATGACTCATGTAACATGCATAGCACATGGATGTAATCGAGTCGCAGAGATAATTAGAAGTCTTTACCCGACCATAAACAGTTTGATTGACTGTATCAAAAAAATATTTCGTAACACTCCTTCAAGGACAAATTTATTTCATCAAATGTGTGTAAATATTCCTCTACCACCCCGACCCGTGATAACAAGATGGGGAACATGGTTAAATGCTGCCTCATATTATCACATGCATTATGATAAAATCAAATCTGTCATCGATGCCTTAAATCCGCGTGAAGCGAGTGCAATTTCTAAAGCAAAAAAAATTTTCCGTAACCGGAATTTAAAAACTGAGTTACTATTCGTCGATACACACTTTAGTATAATTGCTAAGTCAATAAAATTATTGGAGGATCCAAAACTGAGTCTAGCAGAATCATTAAACATTGTTCATGGTTTGCAAAAAAAAATATCAACGTTAAGGTTACATCAAAATGCCAGAAAAGTTTATTTTAAATTAAAAAGTGTATTAAAGAAAAATCCTGGTTATAAGACTGTACAAATAATTAACCAACTATCTAAAAACAACGAGGCTGAAATACCAGAAAGTGTAAATAAAAACTGTGTGCAAAATTTTCAATGCTTGACATACCTTCCTATTACCTCAGTCAGCGTGGAAAGATCTTTTAGTCATTTAAAATGGATATATTCTTACAGACGTCAAAGATTGACAGCAAAATCTATGGAACAAATTTTAGTGATCTATTCTAACTCGTTAAATATTGTATGCCACACCTGGACATAAAGTGGCTTTTTCCGCACGCTACGCGTACGGATAGAGCCGCTTTCTGGCCAAATGTGCACATATTTTTCCAACACGGGAGGTAATAAAGAAAGCCCTCGATCGCATAATTACGTCCCTCGCTTGCAGCTTGGGCCGCAACAATTGCGATTGCGCGGCCTTTCTTTGTTTTACCACCCTAATTAGGAAATGTACTATTTAGGGGCTTTTTTATTTACATATACAAAATAAAGGTTAAAAATACTAAGTGATTTGTTTGTATTTATTTTTCTGCCAACCGTACATTGCCACGAAATTTGAACGTTGATACCGATGTTTACGTATCATATAAGGTTCTTAGATAATCAGTGTCGTATTATATACTTTTTGGTCACAATTGGACGGTGGGCCATCTTAGGCTTAGCAAAACTTAAAGTAACAAAAAAACATGAAAAATCTTTATAAAACATAAAAATAACATTTTCTCTCTACTTATTATAGTATTGGCTTTAACTTAAACTACTAATACCATTCAAATTATGAAGAAAATATTGTTACTATTTTCAGTGGGCCTTATTAGGAGTATAGAAAAAAGTTAATGAACATGGAATCAAACTTTAACGTTTTGTAGACCCTTAGCTACATTCTGGACATGAGAATTCTTCTAAATCACTTTTAGTTAGTCCAACACATTCTTCATGGCATGTATGGTTCTTCAAAAGACAACCGACTTTAAATTTAAATAAAAAATATATAATTAAATGAATTACCCTGTCACTGTTTTTAATACTAGAGTAACAAAAATTTTATATATACAGTCGTGGCCCGCTAATTAAGAACAGCCTTAGTATTACACAGATTTCTTATAACATTCGCTAAGCTTGACTTTCATATTGATATTTTTATTTATATCCGTTAATATTATTTAATTTGAGTATTTATGGAGTTGATTAAAACAAACTTTATCACCAAAAACTTTATAGATAATAATAAAAAAAAAGTTTTAAATTAATTTATCCCACGACATCGATAAATAAGTTGGCACACTAATTAAGAACATAAACGAAAAGTCACGAATTCTAAAAGAAAACGTTAAATCAATATTTGGTAGGGAATCCCTTATTCTGTTCCACTGCAAGACATCTTTTTGTCATAGACTCCACTAGCACTCGGCATCTTTCCACAGGTATAGATCTCCAAGCTTCGAGTGCCCCATCATAAAGTTCATTTAGATTTCTTATATTTTTTTTGGCTAAAGTTTTTTTGACGTCGTTCCAGAGGTTTTCTATAGGGTTGAGATCTGGACTGCAAGAGGGCCAAGTCATTACAGAAATAGATTTACGTTGGAACCAGTCCTTTACAGATTTCGCAGTGTGTTTGGGGTCGTTATCTTGTTGAAATTTCCAAATTACTGGTAAATTTTCTTCAGCATATGGCAGCATGGTTTTCTACAAAATATCTCTACATACATGTTGATTCATAATACCCTCAATTCGCACCAATGGTCCAACGCCATGCCAAGAAAAACAACCCCACAATTGAATATTCCCTCCGCCATGTTTCACCGTTACGGTAGTACACTTAGGAACTTAGGATCAAAACTCAAAAGCCGTATTTGGTGGTCAGCGTACGTAAATTTGACCGTCAGATACTATTCTATTTATTTTGGTTTCATCAGACCATAAAACATGCTTCCACTGAGACAAAGTCCAGTCCTTGTGTTCTTTTGCAAATTTAATCCTTGCATCTCTGTCTTTTTGGTTCACCAATGGTTTCTTACGAGCTACTCAACCAAATAAATTCGCTTCGTTCAGTCGTTTTCGTATAGTACGGGCAGCGAGACCAGATTTTTCCCCAAAAAGTTGGCGTTTTATTTCGGTAGAAGATAGTTTAGGATTTTTTTAGCCATTCTAACAATTAAGGCGTCAGTTCGGGGGGTTGACTTACGTGGGCGTTGTTTCCGCTGGACCTTCTGGCATGTTTGGTTCTTCTTAAAATATTTTATAGCGTTAAATACTTTCGTTTTCGAACATTTAAGGTGTTCAGCAAACTTTTGATATGACCACTTCCGCTCTAACACCAATTGTACTATAACGTTTCTGATTCCTGCATCACAACTAGCATTTTTACCCATTTTTACGGTTCTTCTCAGACACGAAATAATAATAGGATATCAAATAAACGGAAAACCAAGTGACATGATAGTTATTTTGAATTGCTTTGGGAGATACAAGAATTCAAATTCTCTGTTCTTAATTAGAAGGCCAGTAACAAAGTACTTTAAACCGTAACAAGTTTATATATTCTTTGATTATCAATATGTTCATGCAAATGTATGTAAATAAAACTATTTTGCTACTACCTAGGAACATAATAAAACTTTAATTGACATTCATTACTTGCATTGTGCTGAGTTAAGTAAGTTATAGGTGTTTGCTCTGCATCTAGTTATATAAAATGTGTGCGTTCTTAATAAGTGGGCCACGACTGTATTAAAACTAAAATGCCACATTGTTATTTACTAACCCAAAAAATACTTATTCAATACCCCTAAGATGGCCCATCCCATCGGGCCATCTTGGGAGCCCGTGTGGTGGGAGTATATAGGCACTTTTTAGGCAGCGGGGATTATTGCGATAACACGAAAATAAACAAAAGATATGAACAAAACTTACCTTCATAGGGATGCCCTTGAATGCAATAAACTCCGTATATAATAGGAAAACCTAAACAGTTAGTTTTTTCAAAGAAACACAAAAAAGTCTGTTACCGCGAGGTTATAAATCGGACGCCGTTTGAGATGCAACTGACAAACTGTCCACCGATACAAAGATAGCGGATTCTACCATTTGATTTGACCTTGAAGTTACGTCTATGGCACTGAACGTACTTGGGCGCGAAATTTAAATTCATTCGGACGTTTATAAGTACATTTTTTTTTAAGTGGGCCATCTTAGGAGCAGGGCCATCTTCGGTGCAGGTACCTTAAATTTAATAAATCGATCACTGGGTTGGGCGTGTATTAATTAAGGTGTATTTTAGACAAAAGCGATTCAAACCAGGGCTTGTAACTGGTATTTTGCTCCATACTAAAATACCGGTTTTTTTTTCGTTCTTTCGTTTACTATTTTATATTAAATCGAAAAATCTTTCAATATAAAGTCATAACCTAAACACAATACGAGTTCTACGTAAAAACCATAAAATATATAAACATATTGGGTTATTTCGTGCTTTTTGCGAAAACCGGTTACAAGCCCTGATTCAAACTACGACATTAGCGGATTAAGTATTTGTAATGGCTATTAATTTTACTTTTTAGGTATACAGTTTGGATCATTTTCGTCGAAATACATAGATAACTATAAAATTATAATTCATGCATGAGTCATTGTCCAGTAGCGTACACTAACATTACTAACATGCATTCGGTAGACAACCTAACACACACACTCATACGTAGTCGGTAACCGATCAACAACTAATCATTAGTATAAGGAAACAGTACTAACTGCCATGTCAGTGCAAACTGCATCAGTAACCGTTGATGCTACGGTGCAGTTACGTTAGCTACGAGTATGTTCCGATTTGCAGTTATGGCTACAATTTTACGTGGAAGCGGCAAAAGAGCGGCGGGCAATAGGTGAGAGTGAGATAACGCGCTCAGACTTCTCGTTCTCGCATGTAGCCGCCGCTCGACGCTGCCGCCTCCGCATGAAGTCATGGCCGTTGCGGTTATAGTTTTTCCGGCGGCTTAAGGACAAATGCTCCATATATACTAAAAGTATGGCGCACAAGTATGGTTTAACGGCCTCCTAGCCTAGTCGGTAGTGACCCTGCCTATGAAGCAGGAGGTCCCGGGTTCGAATCCTGGTCAGGGCATTTATTTGTGTTTATCACAGATGTTAGTTTCTGAGTTATGGATGTTTTCTATGTATTTAAGTATCTATCTATTATATATATCGTCGCCTTGTACTCTTAACACAAGCCTTAATAAGCTTACTGTGGGATTAGGTTGATTTGTGTAAGATAGTCCGATAATATTTATTTATTTATCCTTAAGCCGCCGGACAAACTATACTTGAAAGCAAGATTTATATGTTTTATAAGGTGTGTCTACTCGTAAGCTAGAGTCTGTTCGGAAAGAGGAGTTTTGTAGAATGTATGAGCTCCCATATAAACCACGACACTTCTCCTTTCCAACAAACTCTAAGCTATTTGATATCCATACCATCTTTTTTGAGGTTAAGTATTCAGAAGAGGAGATATTCTTCACAAACAACTAACTAGTATATCCCTACAGTCGGCAGAACTGAGCTCTTGGCAGCGGCGCGTTGCGGAGCTGAATAACAAGGTCAGCGACCTGGAGGAGCGGTTGGCCAAAGGAGAAAAGGAGTTGGCCAAGAAACAGGACGAGTGCGTCAAACTCACGCGGGATCTGCGAGAGAACAGCGCGCAGAAGGAGGACCAGGTGACACTCTTTACTGTTCTGTTCTTTAATAAAATTCGAGTTATCAGTTATCATACACTCTCAGTGCCAGCTAGCAGGCGGCTAAAGAAGGTATATGTAGGTCAATAGGAAAAATCAATGGACATGGTAAAGTCATCCTCAGTGGACAGATTATTGAATAAAGTTCACTAAAAGATGTGATGTTACGTCTGGACGTCAAGTATAATTTATACGCAGTAGTAGTGGTTTGAACAACAAAGTGAGCTAGCTAGAGGAGCGGCTGGCCAAAGGAGAAACGGATCTAGCCAAGAAATAGGAGGTGTGCGTCAAGCTGCAGTGGAAAATATCTGCGCGAAAGGAGAACCAGATGACACTCTTCACCTACAGATTACTGATTACCAAGCTGAGATTACTTCCTTATCCAGCCTGGTTGTTCGAACGAGGGCTGATTTGAAAGTTCTCGGATTTCCTAGTTGCTCTGGCTCTACGAGTATTCATGCAATTTGAATATTATTTTTACCATTAGGGTGCGTGTACACGATATCGCCCCCGCGCCGAAGCCGCGCCACTGCTGTGTACACGAGACGCGGACAGCCTGCGCCCGCGCCGCTGCCGCCGCCGCGTGTCGTGTACACAGCGGAGAGGCGCGGCAACGGCGCGGTGTGTATCCCTATAACTATTGCAAATAGTTTCACGTCGTTAATTGAGCAGTTTTCCATGCAGGAGGAGCGGATAGCGACCCTGGAGAAGAGGTACCTGAACGCGCAGCGCGAGTCCACGTCCCTGCACGACCTCAACGAGAAGTTGGAACAGGAGTTGCAGCACAAGCAGGCGCAGCTGAAGGTAACTTATACTTAAAGACTAAGAAAATGGGCCGACCTGTATGTATTTGTATACATAATGACCGGTTTCGATGCATAAATGTGTTTGTAAAATCTTTTTGCTTTACACGTGTTATTTCAATATCTTTTATGTTCCCCATAAATTTAAAAATAAAATAAAGTAAACAAATATGGCTGCATTTCTAGGCAAAAAAACGATTGACACATGACAAATATTATTAAAGAATTTCGTTTTCACTGTACTACATTTTTACTAAAAATGAATATAAATAGCAATTTTATGTGTATAAGCTGTCGATGAAAGCGTGGTGGTTTTTAAAAAATGCGTGATTGCAAAGTAATGAAGGTATTTAAATGCGTTTGTTTACAATATTTTACTTTTCTTTTGACCCCGAATATAGTTTTATAATAAATATTCAGTACCGTGTATTTATGTACTATCCAATTAGTTTTGTGAATAACGCTCATTTTAAGGCTTTAAGACTCCGAACCCTTAAGACTCGTAAGTCTTCAAAACTCGACTATTTTTGAGAAATGTATTGGCTTATTTTATGCATATGAATACAAAAAGATGTCTTTGCGGCCTTTGAGTCGTTAAGCCTCGAAAATATTTAGGGTGTCTAATTTATCTGTCAGCTAACCAAATTAATGTAACTACTAATCGTTGTTAAGTAGCGTCATTTGATATCATGAGATCATGACATTCACGAACTTAGATAAAAATTGTCCTTTCTACTAACCTAACCTCGTTTAGTAGCATTGCATGCACCATACATATGTGATAAGTGCAGAAAATACGAATATTTTATTTGTATGTAGGTACTCCTTGAAGTCTGATCTGCTGTGAAATCAAAAATTTTCAAAATTTCATCTAGCAATGAGAAGCGGCATTTGACATTTAAAAATCAATTCTTCATTTGATATGTATTTCACAATACACGCAGGGCATTTCACTAGTACTTATATTAGTGCGCGTGATAAGCCTTAATAAATACAGGTGAAATTTTAATCATCAGCCTTATTGAGCTAGGTGATTTGATTTGGTAGGTCAGACTGAAGCTTTTTGTATGGGACCAACCTGTGAATCCCAAAAAAATTGTCCTCCCATAGACAATATCGACGCCTGATCGGCCGAAATGTATAAAAACCTGCCAAGTGCGTGTCGGACCACGCATAGGAGGGTTCCGTACCTTAAATGGAACCAAAGAACCTAAGAACCAAACTAATACCAAAAGGTCGTATCTGATGCCTATGGAAGAAGTTTTTTGGAGATAACTCAAAAATGGCTGAACCGATAATGTTCAAAACAATTTTCGTAGAAAGCATATGATAAGGCGCATCTCTTCAAATTTTTTCATATTTTTTGAACTTACGATTACGGTTCAAAAGTTACGGGGGGGGGGCTACACAACTTTTCTGACTTTCGAAGCGATTATTTCAGAAAATATTCACTTAATCACAAAATAGTCAAAGAAGCCTCAATGTTATTTGGAAAGACTTATCGATTGATGTGTCACATGTTGATATTTGGTTAATTTTTTATTTTATTTAGTTACCTGTATGGAGCGCCCCCCTAAAAATATATTTTTTTTCAAATTTAACTACATAACTAAGTAGCTGCATACAAAATCCACCTTATGTGTAAATTTTATTCAGATACGTCGTATAGTTTCCGAGTAAAATGCCTGTGACATACGGACGGACAGACAGACAGACATGACGAATCCATAAGGGTTCCGTTTTTTGCCATTTGGCTACGGAACCCTAAAAAAGCCAAAGAAAATATCAAACTGATTTGTTCAATTACTTTCATTTCCGAAAAAAACATATTAGCAAACAAACTGTACTTATCCACATACCGCTATCATACCCACTAGTGTTCACCTCACCATGTACATATGTCCAGCTTCAAGAGGAGAAGATCGCAGCCATCGAGGAGAAGCTGGAACTGTCCTCGCAGAAACTGGCGCAGATGTCCTCGCTGCCGGAGATGGAGGAACAGCTGAAGGCGCGCATGGAGGCGCTCAGCCAGGTTGGCATTGTGAGGGCACTGACATTTTACATACGTGTCTAGTCTAGCTTTAGTCTGAAGTTTAGACGCTAGCTTTCGTCTTAGGAGACAGTTAGTTAACTTAAAACTGGCGCAATCGGTAGGATGAGTTGGCGCAATCGGTAGGATGAGTCGGCTTAACCCCTTGAACGCCAAGAACCCCTAAAGAGGGCATGAGTTCTCGTGCCCACAGCGCCAAGAGTCACTATATGGGTTATGGCGTAGGCTGTCAAAGTAACCTTAATACTTTCAAGTAAGGGTTATATCGGCTCGCTTGCGCCAGTTATCTTAGCGTATGAGAGACGTTTTGTCTATGACGTATGGCGTTCAAAAGTTTAAAGAGTTTTACAATCGACCTTTAGCTTTAGATGCTACCTGAAGTTTCTATTAGAAATAGTCTTAATAAATTAGATTGTGTACTGGCGCATTCGGTAGGATTTATTGACTCAGCGGTTTCAAATAAGGCAGGATGATATTGTGATAGTACAGGCATTTTACCATACATTTTTAGCTATACATCCCAAATGTAAAATGCAGCCTAAACACATTATTAATCAAAAACAAATATACAGTACTGGCACAGCCTGTAGGATCAGAGCGAATAATATTTTTGTCGTGAAAAAGCGAGCTATTATTTTAATACTATTTCTAGGGAGTTTTATTCAGGATTATAATTTGATTGTGATAGTATTTTATTTATTTTTACGCTAGTGTTAAGATGAGACTGGTAATTTAGTAATTCTCTAATAGTCTAGACTGAGTGTTGTGGTGGATAAGAATATTTTTGCTAAGTTTGATACTATAGATATTTTATTTAGAAAGTGCGCTTATATCGTATAAATAGTTTAGCGTTAGGTGAGCATGAAAACGCACGTTTAGTCAAACCGATATAACTACAAATGGTGTTCAACTATGTTTCGCCGACAAGACTAATTGTTTTTAAGAACATCCCGAAGATTAAACGTGTGACTAGTTTAGTAGGAAATTAGATTTCACATAGATATTTATAGAATTAATAATTTGATGTGTTAGTTGTTTCAGATTGTTTGAACTGAAGAGTTTGTTTACGTTTACTAAGGACTAACAAGCGCCAGTCATGCTTTTCGCTTCTCATTGTCATATCCCTAGTTAGAGTCCCTTTCATTAGTCTCATGTGATTTTGGAACTTGTGACAAACATAATAAATAAAGATACTAGTACAGTCACCGGCAATAGTATCTTCCTACAGGAAGGCCGCAAATATATGTGACACGCTCCTATTTGTAGGGCCATAAGATCGTGTCACATATTTTTGCGGCCTTCGTGTAGGAAGATACTATTGCCGGTGACTGTACCTATATTCTATAGTAACATTTGAAGCGGTTTGATTACAATTAACGTTGTAGTAAGCTGAACGTCTGCTAACGATACCACAATGTTAAGAAATAAAGTAAAAGTAAAAAATCCACTCAATTCTAGAGTTGGAGTCTCGTCTGAGCCAGTGGATTTTTATACTCTTCCTTTATTTCTAAATATTGTGGTTAGATTACTTTTACAGTACACGGAGCAAAGAGAACTTAACAAACCGCAAGTCTGTCGATTATGATACTATTCAGTCGTTCGACAGAATTTGACCGGGGAGTAAGCAACAAATGAAAACAAAAAGAAATTAAGAAAAACATGACGTGTGCTTTCTATATGGGTGGAATAAAATCTGACAGCGTCGAATTTCATTTTTCTAATTGATAATTGCCGTTTAGTATGAGATGCGGAAAGCTGAAAGCATGCGCATGCATCTCATACTACTTAAATTAAAATAAAATTAATATTAAATATTTATTAAACTGATTTATTATGTATTCTACTAGATGTGACATCTAGAACAAATTTTATGCACCATGTTTGGCGGTTGACAGCTATGACAGAATCAAAGAGTAGTGATTGTCACTACAACTTTTAGGACAAAGAAATTCTTAGGGATGTCATCTCCCGTTACTAAATGTCTTAAACGGGCATTTTACGATGGTGACAGATTTGATTCCACCCTAAATCGTCAACCTTTTGTCCCTAATTTATTGACGTGACAACGTCTTATAATTCGATGGAGCCGGCTGCACGCACGAAAAAACATGACTCATGCGGCGTTACCTCGCTCTGAGGCGTTCCATTTAAGGCTTGAAGTGCAAGCGAGAGCGCGGAACGAGCGACAAAGAGGCACAATCGGCCTTCGCGTTCGGCAGCGTTCGACATCTGTCTCTCTCCTACTTGAGTGAGCGATGCGTCCGCGTGGACAGCTGCTATGCAATAATACATATACATGTTTTCGTCAAGTATGAAGTGCAGTGAAATTAAAATTTTCTTTTGAAAAATGCAACCATTCCATCAGTATTTTCTTATGACGTTGTCACGTTCAACTATCGTCAGTAAACCGACTTTACAGACAACCGATTTTTTTTTAAATTGTTATTCCCCAGGCACAGGAGCGGCACGGGTCAGCCGAGGACCGCATCCAGCGGTTGGAGGCCAGCGTGGAGGAGAAGAACGCGGAGCTGATGAGACTGAACCAACGGTTGCGGATGAACGAAGAGCATAACACGAGGCTGAGCGCTACGGTTGACAAGTTGCTTTCGGAGTCAAATGACAGGTAATGAATGAATGAATGAATAATATTTATTTCGGATTATAAAAGATCCATATTTTTGTTAGTAATTACATACATCATTATTTCCTATTGGTTAGTAAAACTATTCTAAACACTATCTACATATTATAATATTTTTTTTTTTTAATTTTAGGTAAACCTCTCTTATTTTTTTATACGACGACGGTGGCAATTAGCATACGGCTCCCCTGATGGTAAGCAGTGAGCCTATGGACGCCTGCAACAAACAACTGATGATTCACATGCGTTGCCTACCCTTTAAGAATTCACTTCAATTTTGGAAGAACCTCATACTGTAGCCTGCTAGGAAAACCTCGGCAGGGAGTTCATTCCACATCCGTAGCGTTTGTGGGGGGAAATTCCTCTTAAACCGTACAGTACGCGATCCTTTAGGCTCCAGGGTGTGAGGATGAACACCCGATCTGATGATGGTATCCTGGAGAAATCGAGGGAACTCTTCAAATATTATAGGCATACCTATAGTGATTTCAATATTTTTTACAATAGCTCGCGCATTTCCTACTGGAAAGGTAGAGTCTTAGTGAAGTCACTGCCTTTTTGTTTAAAATTATTACGTTTAAAACACTTATATTTATTACTCGCCCTGCAGGTTACAAGTACACCTGAAGGAGCGGATGCACGCGTTAGACGAAAAGAACGGGCTGACACAAGAGCTGGAGAAGACGAGGAAGTACGCCGAGGAACTGGTCGCGGAGAAGCAGGATATCCTCAAGGAGTTGGCCAAGTGGCGCATGGAGACTGAGCAGGTGATTATTGTACTGGGGCAATGCCCTACCATAAAAACTACTATCGAGTCGATCGACTATGACTATGACAATAAAGACCTTAAATTTGAACTGTCTTATCTGCAACTCTGGTTACGGTCCTGCCAGGATTGATTTCTTACCGCAAATAGTACCTACCGTTTTTTTATTAAAGGTGCGACCACACCGCTGCTTAAAATACGGCGACGTTACGGAATCGCAGTAACGCGTCGTATACACTATTTTAATCGCATGCCCTCCACACCGCTGCTCAAAATACGCTGACGTTACGGAATCGCAGTGACGCAACGTATCCGTACCGTTTTTATCGCATTCTCTCCACACCGCTGCTCGAAATACGGTTTGGAAGGTTCGCGTCAAAAATATTTCGTACGGGGCACGTCACTGCGTACACGTTGCGTCTGCGTATTTTGAGCAGCGGTGTGGAGAGCATGCGTTAGTCTTGACGTTTACGGCACGTCATTGCGATTCCGTATCGTCACCGTATTTTAAGCAGCGGTGTGGTCGCACCTTAATGCCATAATATAAATTAGAATCATCATCACTACATAGTATAAAACAAAGTCGCTTTCCGCTGTCTGTCCCTGTTTTTTTTTTTTTTTTTTTTTTTTTTTTTTTTTTTTTTTTTTTTTTTTTTTTTTTTTTTTTTTTTTTTTTATACCACGACGGTGGCAAACAAGCATACGGCCCGCCTGATGGTAAGCAGCTACCGTAACCTATGGACGCCTGCAACTCCAAAGGAGTCACATGCGCGTTGCCGACCCTTTACAAAAAGGAGGATTCACTGTGTTGACGACTAAAGGAACAAGAATGTCCCTCATCGTCAACACACTGGGTCCTCTTTGAGCTCTTTGGCAACCTTACTCACCAGCAGGAACACAACACTATGAGTAGGGTCTAGTGCTATTTGGCTGTGGTTTTCTGTAAGGTGGAGGTACTTCCCCAGTCGGGCTCTGCTCCAGATTTGAGCGAGATGACATTCGCTGAACTTGCTCTACCACACTTAGCGAGTTGCCATTCGCAGTGCCCATACCTCTCTTTTTGGCGTAGTTTAAGGACATACCCAGGTCCGGACGTAGTTTAAGGACATACCCCGGGTCCACAAACCCTACTACCCTATGTATACTTAGATCCTTAATACTACGCAACGGATTTTGATGCGGTTTTTTAAATAGATAGTGATTCAAGAGGAAGGTTTATATATGTATAATACATGCGTAATAAAGCAGAGAAACACTGATAATTTTAGAGGTTTCTAATGTGATGTCGTAAATAAACACATTTAGTTGCGCTTACATTGCAAACGCTGGCTGAACCCTGCGAGATAGATCAAAATAATGTACTACAGTATTGTTCACCTTAAAAAGTTCTACAAAAAAGTCCCGTGCTAAGCCGGGGCGGGTCGCTAGTTAATATGTTAATGTTTGATTGTAATTCCTTTCCACAGCTAAAACGGCAAATGTTGCAACAAGAGATAGCGTTCAACATTCAGCAAACCGACGCGCTCACGAGGTCCTTGTCGCCGGGCGCGCCGCAGCAGCCGCCGCCGCAAGCTCTCTTCCAAACTAAGGTACTAAGTGCAACAAATGACACAATCATAGACATACTAGCCTGGTTATAACAGTGCGAAGATCGAACGGGATGGTCTTATTACACTTTCAATAGGTACGACAGAGAAGGTGCTATTATCGTTGGTCCTTGTCATAGTCACCTGTTTTTGTTACCCTCCACGCAATTACTTATAGAAGTGGAGGGTCACAAACAGATATAATTCGGGATTTCTTCAAGAATTTCTGTGTTCACTACGAGAAAACCTGATATTTTTCTTAGAAAGTTGTGTCGGCTAAGGAAAACAATGGTAAATTGTTTTGTTTTGTGCTGTAGAAGTGATTTTATCGTCATCATGTCTATCCCTTATGGTAGTACGCGTGTGCGGTCTCTAGTTAAATTCTTGCTTTGAGGACAGAACACTAGACAGTAGTCCATAAGGGGCTGCGATGGCGTGATTTACCGTTGTAAACTCATCAACCATGTCACGCAATGATTAGCTTTTGTAGTGTCTAAATTGTTCTTAGTTTAAACTTGGAACCGGTTATGAAGAAATATTAACCGGTTTGTTATTCAGTTTAACCGTTTATAGCGTAACTGTTTTGTACTTTAAAATATTTGTCTCATCGTTAAATATTGATAAAAACAATACTAAAAATTAAATAAAAAATAGAAGAAAAGTGAATTGCAAATTGTTTTCTTTTCTTAATTATACAATCGTATTATGAAAATTAGTCACATATTTCTATGGGTTATCTTCGTAACTCAAGTGTATCGTCAAACATTAGATTAAGGCCTTTATTAAGAACAAAAATATGCAATTCACCCAAAAATCGGTCCAAATAAGTACTTTTAATACCTAATGAAATTACCATTTTTTAAACATATTGTGTTGGTTACAGTTGGACGGGTCGTGGGAGAAGTTGCAGCAAGCCCACGTACTAGCCAATGTACAGCAAGGTTACGACGTCTCTAGCGACGCGGAGGTAAGACAAAGAACAAATGAAGTTAGTCGCAGAAGCATCTAGAATATGCTAGTGTTTAAAAATCTGCACAGGCTCTTTCTAAAACTCTGTTCGAATCATCTGGAAAACCCGGCACACTACTTTTGCTGCTGATTCTACTTTAGAATTTAAATAAGTGTTATTTTTCTAAATTCTTAAAGGAGGGTGGGCAAGCCTATATGACCAATAAGGTCAAGCGATATGTCACTGCATAGTTTATTCTAAGTTCTAAAACTTTCACTATAAACTATAACGGTTACACTCACGTCACTTTAGTCACTTCGCGCGAAATAGCACTCTTAGTGCTTGAAGATGGAGACCTAAGCTCTCCGAAACATGTCGCGCGAAGTGACTAAAGTGACGTGAGTGTAAGCGTTATATTTTATAGTGATATTATGTCTCACGAAAGTTTAAATTTAATAATTCTAAAATTTTTACTATGACAGGTAGCCCCAAATCTTTGTTTAAAAAAAGTAACGAGGTATAAAAGTAGTTTGAGCTGAAACGTTACTATGTAGGTTTTTTGATAATAAATTCTTGTATCGCTCTACAGATTATGAAGGTTTTATAACTGTCGATGATTATATGTCATGTTTTTGTATTTATGAGTTTCATTTGTTTTTTATGTCATTCTGGTTCATTTATCACACAGCGAAACGAGATTTTCCGCCATACAATAAGTTGTAGAATATGAAAAAACCTTTCTCAGAATGACGAGTCTGACGGTGGCGTTGAAGGCGGACACACGGACGCCGCAGCCCTGGCGCTGATGCTGCAAGAACAGCTAGACGCCATCAACACGGAGATCAGGCTGATCCAGGAGGAGAAGCAGAGCACCGAGGCCAGGGCCGAGGAGCTGGAGTCCCGGGTCAGTTGATAGATAACTGTTATTAAAAAACTTAGGGTGGGTTGCACTACGCACAATAAACGAAATGATCAATGTTAAATATGGCCGTGTCATCACATAAAAACTGTCAAACTTTTCATATAAGAATAAAACAACGTGTATTTTTAATACACTCGCGATCAAAAAAATCGACTCAAACTAATTTTTAATTTCATCGTTTAATATCTCAGGAACCAATCATGAGATCAAAAAAGCAACGGTACCATTTTAGAGCTAACAGTGTCAGCTTTCAATACGAGCATGTTTTTCAGGCGAAAAATTTCAGTTCATGAAAAACAAGCTAGCATACCAAGGAGGTGTAAAATTTGGGTGCAAAAATGACCTTAACAACGAAAGAAAAAACATTTTCATGAACGAATAACAATTTATTTTTATCTTTAATACCTGGTGTTACCACCAAAAACCTTTTTCACACATGCCATGCGTCTCTTCATTGACCTTATCAGCTTCCTGATGGTATCCTGGGGGCATGCTTCCCACTCTTCGACCAAAGCTTCTTTCAGGGCCAAAATTGTCTCCGGAGCAGGATTGCGAGCTCGAACCTTGCGTTTCAGGTAATCCCATAAGTGCTCGATAGGATTTAAATCAGGACTCAGAGGTGGCCACTTCAGAGTCGGGATGCCAACTGCGTCAAGGTACTCCTTTGTGACGCGGGCGGTATGACAAGGGGCGTTGTCTTGCATGAAATGGAACCCCTCGTCAAAGAACCCGGCGTAGGGGACGACATGGTCTTGCAGGATGTCGGTAATGTACCTGTCTGCATTCAAACCACCGCCTCGACCCCCGCCATCAACAAAAACCAACTCGGTCCGCCCCTCCATGGAAATCCCCGCCCACATCATGACGGAACCTCCACCGTAGGCGACTGTTTCAGCGAAGCAACACTGGGCGAACCTCTCTCCAGGTCTTCGGTACACCCGTCCTCTTCTGTCGCTGCCATGGAGACACACTCTGCACTCGTCGCTGAAGAGTACGCGGCTCCATTGGTCGTAGGTCCAATTTTCGTAGGTCGCCACGAATTCCTTCCGAGCGTCCCGATGCCTCTGAGTCAGTTTGGGCCCAGTAGCAGGTCTTCTTGGGGTAAGGTTGGCTTCCTTGAGTCTCCGCCGAACTGTTGAGGTGCTAACAGGCACAACCCGGTTCCGCATCAGGTCTTGCTGGATGGCAACAGCGGTACGGTGGCGATTACGAAGACTGGAGGTGGCGATGAAGCGGTCATCCCTCTCCGATGTGCACCGCTGACGGCCAGATCCTTGTTTCCGTTTCAAGGTTCCAAACCGACAAAACCGACGATAAACTCTGGAGACAGCAGACTGGCTTAAATTCAGCTGCTCAGCAACAGAACGCTGCGAGAATCCTCGATTCACCAAGGTGACGACTTCGGTGGCTTCAGCTTTGGTGGTATCCATTTTTCGAAGGTGATTCCGGTGTAAGATTGCGAGGAGATGTGCACTGGTCAACTTCTGATAAGCGAATGATAAGAAATAACCGGTTACACCGGTTTTTATTGTTCTCAAGAGGGCACAACTCGTGCATATCATAACCATGTAAAATGCCATTTTGTACAAAAACTGCGATAACCTAAAAACTACGCAACTGAGATCGATGTCTTTTACTGTTTTTTGTAGCTGAATAAATTCGTAATAAAATTGCATTCAAAGTTTTATTAAAATATTTCCCGCTTTCCGGAAATACGACCAAAAGTAAAAAATGTTGCTTGAGTCGATTTTTTTGATCGCGAGTGTATAAAAAATGAATTCTGCATATTTTTATTTTTTTATACCACGACGGCGGCAAACAAGCATACGGCCCGCCTCATGCTAAGCAGTTACCGTAGGCTATGGACGCCTGCAACCCCAGAGGATTCACATGCGCGTTGCCTTCCCTTTAGGAACCTAATCACTCCTTTTTTGAAGAACCTCATACTGTAGCCCGCTGGGAAAACCTCGGATAATATATATCTGATTTATACGGAAATGATATCACACAACCCCTAGTAGCCTTAACCAGAGAGTAGTAACATATTGCATGGGACCCCTGATGACAGTGAAGGTCCAAAAAATTTAGGTCGCAATACGATACCAACTATGCCCTGAAACGGAACACCAGGGTTTTTGTTCCATCCTGTTTAAAGATGGCGCGGGAATCTCTCTTGACGGCTTGGTCCGATGACAAATGCGCTGTCATCTCGGTGACGTTCCAAAACCTGGCGAACAGTAACTATATGATACAGTTCTATTAAGTACGTGTTTAGTAATATTAGTGGTCGTTAGCAGGTGGGCAGCTACGAGCATATGAACGTGTTGTCGCGACGCGGCGACTCGCCGCCGCTAGCCGCCTCCCCGTCGCGGCCGCATCTCGCGCCCATACACAAATATCATACGGTAAGGAAGCTGAGCTGTTTGGGTTTGAGGTTGAAACCGGTTAACGGTTTTACTGATTAACCGGTTTGTAAATATCGGTTAGGCACTCGAGGTTCTGATCATAGTGGAAGCGAAATATACATCTTTGTAATGTCATTAAAATATTTTATTTTGTTTATACCCACATGTGTATATGTAAGTACATGATTAATAAAGACACTTAGAGATATACCTTTTTATTTAGGTGTCTAAATGTATTATAATCTATAAAACAAGTTTTTTCAATCAGATAATTCTAAATTACCACACACTTATTAGACATTTCACTTTTCAGTTATTTGTAACAGAACTGTGTGGCGTGTTGAACAGCGCATCTCTTAACATTAGTTGCACTTGTACGCATTGTTACTCGTAAATATGTCGCTACGTAAATCGTGGTACCGGTATTTGTTTCGGCTAAGTGAAACTGATTGAAACAACACGTAGTTCATGTATGAGTTAATTGTTCACAATCTGTGCTACAAAACCTATGGATATAATCTATGGCGTATGAACGTGGCTAATGGTGTATGAACGTAGGCGCCGGCGTCGATGTCCCCCGCGCACTCGCACTACCGCCCCCCGCCGTCGTCCGAGAGTCTGCCGTCCAGCCAGGTCTGTTGCCACCGCTTAGTGCAACACCACAGTTTTATACAGTCGCCATCAAATATATCGGACCGGCCAAGGTACTCAAAAATATCTGAACATGCACTTTATCGTCTTCACAATAGAGGCGTTGTTCAGTTATTTGTAACACTTTGGCTGCTCCGATATAACTGATGGCGACTGTACCGTTCAGTATGTTGAAAAGACCCAACGTTGCAAAATCAAAATTTAACTAGTTATGAGCTCCATCCGGCAAAATATTTTGATTACATTAATATAACAAAACAACAATTACAATTTAGAATATGCTGAATGAAATTGGCAAAATAACCAGATAGCGCCGTAATATTAATATATCACCGAATAGTTTTACCGAATGAATGTGGCTAATTAAAGGCATGGCCTCTTAAACCGGTTACATGGAGAAAGGGAAACCGGTTTCCAACGTGATTAGACAAATAAAATGTATTTTTTTTTATGGTATATGGGTAATGTTCAATGTATAATATTACATTTTACTCCGTTGGGTCTTTTACTGGTTGATTTGTCAGTTGCAGTGCACCTTCACGAACAGCTTCGACTACAATATAACATGCGTCCATGTTTGCTGAGTGAACACAAAATGTATTTAGAATTAGCTTGATGCAATAGCTTGTGAATTATTCATGTTAATATATAATAAATGTGTATGTATATGTTAGTCACATATTTTTGCTAGTTAAATCATCATTAGACTTACAGAATTCAACCAACCGGAGCGGCCATTTCTGTCACTTTCTATACAAAAAAAGTCTGCCGATATTTTCAGGGGAGGGAAACGTCAAATGTATGGCTAATCGTACGTAACTCACAAATAGCCACGTCAGATAGACGTCAGTCCATACAATAAATATGGTCATATGTTTTCGGCAGAGGGGAACGCCTTCATTGGCCGCTCCGGTTGGTTGAATTCTCTAAGTCATTATATGATAATCTGCGGTGGTTCAGAATATAACCCATAATATATAAAATTTACCATTTATACCTATTACTATTTAATTACAAGTGTTTTTTAACATAATTATATAAAAAAGAAGACTGTATATTTACTGTATGGACTTAACTAGGCATTAGCTTTGATATTTAACATTTATAATATTTGATCGACTGATAGATTATTTTATAGAATCTGTATCCTACGAGTATGTGTAACTACATTTATTTAATACTAATATCACTTAGTTTTATATAAATCTTAACTTAATGACTAAAATACGCTTTGCAAACGGCACAGCACAGCTTTGAAAAGTAGTTAGGCGAAGCTTCTATATGTTATATAACTAATGTTTATAAAATGAAAACGAAACAACTGAATTCAAAGAAATTGTTTCCGAGAATGTCTGAAGGAAATTAAAGCCTTATAGGAATGTGTTTTGAACTCGGTTGTCATAATTTACAAACATGTATTAAATATTTATCTTTAGATATACCGTTTTATGTAGTAAATAATATAGATAATAGTAACATGAGATAACGATATATACCTTTTATATGCATATAGGTAGTTTAAACATATTTAAACATCCCTTATAAATATTTATCGCATGGATTCCTTATATTGAGATATTGTAATTCATATTTTTATCTACACTCATACTGTAAGTACTCTAAAATGCGTTCAAAAACCGTAGACAATGACAAGCATTACAACAAACGATTTAACTATGATAAGTTTCTTATCTGCGGCAGTAACGTAATTTTAACTATGCATGCTCAAATATTGTTAAGCAATGAGTTTAAAATTTGGAACATCGAATTTGATAACATAATGTTACCGCCATGGCCAACTCGATTGCCGCGACGCGAGCGCCGGCACAATCGAGTTGGCCACGACGGTACAATGGCGGTCATTCTATGGTTTCCGAACAATTAATTTAATATATATAATATGAGTGTAGATAAAGCAGTGTATGCAACTGTACGTAATTAGGCCTTAAAACACTCGTGTGATCTTATTATGAAATTCGCCTGCGGCTCATTTCATAAAACCACACTCTTGTTTTAAGGACCCTTATTACCAGAGCTCGGATTTTTCACGGCAAAACAAAACACTAGCGTAATTTAGCCAGTGTTTGAAATATTATTTTATCGATATCGATAATTCAGAACTAGAAGAAATAAAAGTCACCAAATAAAATTAATATGTAATAAAACTAATAAAAACATTTGTATAAAGTTACTATATATTAGAAACAGACGCAATTTCTTCTTCAAAATCTACGTCAGTACACACAGCAGCACAAGACATTTTATTTGGGTAATAGTGATAGGAGTAGATGATCATTATCTTTTCAACATTCTCTGGGAGTAAACAGTTGCGTTTATCACTATAAATCCATTTATGTACACTAAGTGTACGTTCAACTTCAGTTGACGTCAAGGGAGCAAATTTATAGAATTCATTATCAGTTCGGGTAATATTTTCAGATATGTCTCTTAAAATTTCGTAATCAGGATTTCGTTCGAGCACGGCTTCAAATTTACGTATCACTGGTAAAAGTTTACTCCAGTTTACGTAGCAACGAACAGTATCCAGAATGAGGAAGGATTCCGCAATGGATAAAGTCGAACATTGCAATTGTTCTATTGAAAAGGCTATTACTTCGTAGTTGTCGCGAATGAAATTTAACTCCGGTCGTAGTTTGCGTGTTTGAAAACAATTTTTTGCAGCTCTTATAGCTGCCGAGTCATTAGCAAGTATGGAGACGACATCACGTATTTGCTCATAGTATTGAGCGTAATATATCGCAGCAGATATCCAAGTTCCCCATCTGGTGATAATTGGCTCGGGAGGTAGGGGAATGGACGGATATTTTGCCTTAAAAAGGCGTACACGCTCTGGAGATTTTAGGAATATCTTTTTGACATTCGATATCAACCCATCCACACCTTTGAAATTATCTCGCACTTCTTCGGCAACCCGGTGCAGACCATGAGCTAAACACGTAATGTGTTTCATACGAGGAAACGTTGCTTTTAAAATACGACCGGCTTTAAGCATATATGCGGCACTATCTGTGCAAAGTAAAAGCAAATTGTTTACGTTGTCATTGAAAGAATTTTGAAACAAAAATTTTAATTGGTTTATTATTAGGTTTGCTATTGTTTCCCCATTTACCTTCTCTAAAACCTTCGACCCCAAAAGATAAAATTGCTTAGAACAATTTTCTTGCAAAGACCGAATCACCACGTTTGTCACACATTTTCCCATGAAATCTGGTGTTTCGTCTATAGATATCCACAAATAATTGGTTTTGTTTACCTCTCTTATACCCTGTATAGTTTTTTTGTACACGAGATTTAAATACATTTTTCGCAGGGTCGATTCGTCCGGTAAAGAAGTCATAGAGCAGTCGCAACATAAATACTTGTTAAAAAAATGACGAAAATTATTGTTGTTGACTGTTGCCCATGGTATGTTGCATGAAATAAGAAAAATAATTAAATCGAAATAAAATTGATGTTTCCTATTTGGTTGCCCCGAACGGTAATTGTGGCGGTTGCTTTTCACATGATTCTCAATATTGCATTTCTTCAGTTTTAGATGCATATCGCACATAGAGCAGTATATAGTGGAGGTCACTTCATTATAGACTAACTCAGGGTGATTTTCAATCCACGTTTTGATCCGATCTTGTACATTACTCTCATTTTTGTATTAATTGATACCTTGCAATATTAAGTTATTATACGTATATCCAACACGTCGGATTCAATGCGTTGCGAAATAAATAATACCTAGATGCAATTTACGTTTTATACGTAATGAAATGACAGTTAAAGTGTGAATGTCATATGTCATGTGAGATGAAATTTGCAGTCGTTTCTATCATTTTAAATGAGGTGGTATAGTTACTTCGTTCTAAGTTGTACATGCAGACCTACCTCTTTGTTGCTCGACTATGGCAAAGCTAAAATGAAAAGTTATTTTATTACTTATACAGGATGTCCGGTAATTAATGCACAACCTTCTAACCCCCAGTAGGTCACCTTAAGACTGGTCAAAAATATTGATTTTGAGCTCTAGTAAGTCTCCTGTTTTTCGAAATTTTCGCACGTTTGTTAGTTTTTAAATTTTGACATTCACACTGATAGGTGTACCATCGAATAAAAAAAGAAAAAATGTACTGAGGCAATACCTGTCATATACTCTAGTAAGACTCGATAGGTGTCGATAAAATAATATTTCAAGCACTGGCTAAATTACGCTAGTGTTTTGTTTTGCCGTGAAAAATCCGAGCTCTGCTTATTACGTAACAGTTACATAAACTACTATTTCCTTCCATGTCTGTAATGTCTTTCTATTTTTAGAATATTGGTAGTGACCTATCGCCATGTAAACTATATCATTCGCATTGTAGTCAGGTAAACCCGGCAGTATCGTAGTTTTAAATAGGCCCATTCAGCTGACTACTGTTCAAGACATTATTCGTCTTATTTATTAATGTTATATGTGTGTTCTTGTAAACAGAACATACAGAACATAAAGCTAAGTTCAGCTTACCTAAAAATAATGTATAATATCTGCTATACAGTGTGGCCTGTAATAAGAGTAATAAATTTAAACGTAGATTATACTCCTCAAACAATAAAACTTTTGTTGAACAACTTTTAAAAATAACTTGTTTGATTTTTAGTTCACTTTAAACATTAATTGAACACGCAATGTATTGCGAAATTGATTATAATTGTAGGGTGACAAGACTGACAAGCAATGTCAATTAGACGGATTTTAACGTACATTGAAAATACTATTTAGTTTGTATGAAAAAGAGAATCTAAAGACAACATATTTAAAAAAAATTCTTGAACAAAAGTTTTATTGTTTCATGAGTAGAATCTATGTTATAATTTATTGCTTTTATTACAGGTCACAATCTGTATAAGAAAGGCTTTTAAGTATTTATAGTATTCAAAAATCTATTTTGTAAGTAGACCTAGAGGGCTTTTTTAAAAGTCAGTTAAATATGTACAGTGACATCATATAGTGACGCCAAAAATAATACATATATTCTGGCCAGCCAACGAACGCAGTAGCAATGTACAGCTAACAAAAGTATGACAACACTAAGAATCAGTGAAAAAAGCAGCAATGATCATCAAATTTTATGTTTTTAATTTTAGTTGGTATTTACGCCCCTTTCATTTACAGTGTCTAAAAAGGAGACGGATATATTTCGTTTGATCTGTCATCAACTGCAACAGATAATCTGGTTGAGGCAATTGACATATGCCTTAAAAGTGAATTTAAATTTAATTGGGAACGTTGCAGGAGTTCTATCTCACTCGCGCTTAAGATGAGAGAGTGAAATGCACTAGAAACAAATTCAATGTGAAATGTTCGTCATGAAATAGGGTGTCTCATCACAAAGGGTTGCCACATGTACGTATTTTGAATTTGCCGCGCGTTTCTACTGACAGAAATGGTTTGCCAGACTATAGTTTCTAACCGTCGCAACGTGCAATAATAACACGCTCAACAGTTACAGTTGTGCGAGGACGGCGTGGCGGCGGAGGGCGCGGAGTCGCCGCTGACGGCGCGCTCGCTGCGCCTGGAGCGGGCGGCGCGCGCGCTGCACGCCGAGCGCGACCGGCTCCGGACGCACTATCCCGCGCCGTATGACTCGTGAGTACTGTCGATTAGGTGGTGGATTTATATAATTATACCTCATTGATTTATTATGTATTCTACTAGATATTACATCTAGAACAAATTTTGTGCGTCATGTTTGGCGGTTGACAGCTATGACTGAATCAAAGAGTAGTATAGACTCGTAGCGATTTTTACTACAACTTTTGGGAAAAAAATCTTAGGGATGTCATCTCCGGTTACTCAATGTTATACCCAGCATAAATCATTGCCTCAGTGCTGAGGATCGTCATCATGTCCTTCTGTTATAGACCAGGTCCCTCCATATGCTACTCGTACTATGCGCTAAGCGCATGGCAGTGCCACGTGCAGTTTTTATCCCATGGGTGCAGGAACTTGAGCACACCATCTAGCAGGGGGAAGGCCCAGAGGTCTCGTGCCTTCAACTTTGCTTGTCACGATGATTCACTCCAAGATATTCGAAGCAATAAGGGGATATATAAGACACAATTTTATGGAAAATGTGTCTTTTTTTTTAAACAAGTCGCTTGGCTAAGGTTATTCAAAGAACATGTCCCTTGGATTGTATTCAAATAACAACTAGTAAAAAATTAACAATGAAAACCTCGTATGGTAATAACGGTACGAAGATGATCAGAAAGGTCAGGCCATTAAATATTCTATCTGTGGCTTTTAGTCACCTGTACGATTATTAACTTGGCTTATAATTTTCTAATCTAATTTCTTATGCATAACTAACCTATTTTATCTCGCACGCTGCCAGGACTTCAATAATGTCAGGATCTATGACCCGGATCCCGATACACAGGTGCACTCTCGTTCCTAAACCTTATCAACCGATTCTGTCCGCCCGACCAAATCCACCCCGACCGAGTCGGTCCGACAGCGAGCTCGCTAGCGCCATTTGCGACTGCCCGGATACCCTGTTTAGTTACGTGCCACATAAAATATGTGTAAAGTCGAATGTTTATACAATATTAGATAATTATCTGTTTCATCACCCGTGTTTAGTGAAATCTGCGAGTTACATTTAATATATTTTTTATTGTTTTGACTAATAGCGGAAATTTTAATGTAATTATAGCAAGACCTTATTAACCGGTTATTTAGCTAATCCGGTTAATAATATTAATAGGTACCTTTTCCATATTGTTACTGGACTCGTAATTAGAATTGGCTTCAGAAAGTATTTAATGAAGAATATCTCTAAATTAAATTACACCGTTAGAAATGTATCTTAAATCAGAGAACCAATAGGTTAAACAAAAGTAATATATGTACCTTCAGAACTATTTCTTAATAGAATAAAAATGCAATCGAAAGTGTGTATTTAATGAGGAATATCTCAAAATTATATTACACTTAGAAATGTATCTTAAATCAGAGAACAACGGGTTAAAGAAATGTAACCCCTACCTTCACAACTAATTATAATTGAAAAAAAATTGCAAACGTTCGCATTTTATATTTGTAAAATAACATGGAATTACTAAGAAGTCTTGATTATTTTGCACCAACCGACTTTAAAAAGTGCATCTTTGGATGGGTATGTTAAATATATTAAATTAAGTGTGACCCTTTCCTGTTGTAGAGGCTATTAGCTACACCTTAGTGATTCCATTTTTTTTTAATATCGCAGGCTAAATAAACATTTAGAAAAGTCATTTATAAATTCGCTTTAAAAAAAAAATATATTTTTTCGAATAATTATTTGCCAGCAGGCTGTAAATTGTTTTATTTCTTCATTTGATCCTGAATGCCTGTAATCCAAGTTTGCCCAATCCCAGTTCGGATTATATGCGTTTAGTACCAAATGAAGGTATTAAAACGATTTCCAGCCTGCTGGGAATTTATTTCTCAAAACGCTTTTTATTGATTTTATTTGCTTAGCCTATTTATTATAAGGCCATTTTGGTAACCATTGTAAGCTAGCAGAAGCCATAACACATCACAGGAATAATGTGTCATTGACTTCGCTTATATTTTGTAACATTTAAATTTAAAATGAAGACGTCAATGTAGATGGCGCTAGCATGCTAGCAAGAATATTAATGTATCCATTAATCTATCAAAAAATACTTTTTGGACTCTCTAAATTGTTTGGTCCGTTCATTTTCTGGGTTATAGAACTGTTTGTTGTGCATATTACTTTTACAATTTGTTTCCACTACCCACAGTTAGTTAATTCCATTTATCATTTCCAGGCCACTAAATGTCAGTGTTCCCAGCAGCTCGAGCCAAGAGTCCCTCGGGGGCCTCACGGCGTGGGGCGGGGCCTCTCCCGGCCTCCCGCGCGGGGTCGCCGCCGCGGCCTCGGCCGTGTCCATAGCTTCCATGCATCAGCAGAAGAAAAGGGGTATCAAGAGTTCGTTGGGGAGGTTCTTTAGCAAGAAAGAGAAGGCTGGGATGCCAGTGAGTGTCACTATCTTACCTCGGTTTTGCTTTGAGTCAAGTGTGCTTAGATAAACTAGAGAGTAGTAGGGTGGTGCATTGCCCGGCTTACCAAGAGTTGAAACCGGTAAACTTTTTATACAAATTAACCGGTTTTAATTTAGGTTAATGGTGGTAACCGACCTTTTTTTGTGCATCGAAATCAAAGAACTTTGTGTAATAAAGTGTTTATTGCTTACTTTTCCGATCAAAAAAACTGTTGTTTGGTTACTGGCTTATCTTTTTTTAATGCACCGCCTACAATCTTCTCTGCTTTCCCAGATCAGGCTTCATGGCATTACGTCCGCCGTTTTACATTAAGTTTGTCTTTTGTGCAATAAAGTTTAGATAAATCAATAGTGGAAGCGGTACGCAGACTACAATAATCTTCGACCAAACTTTGATTGGATTGATTAAAGTTTTTGCTTAATTCATAGATGCAGCAGGGTGGACAGGCGAGGTCGCTGTCGTCGGCGTCGTCGTTAGGACTGTCGTCGTTGGCCGACGACGCGCCGGATGCTGCGCCCGCGCCGCTGGTACAAGACTACGCACGCAATAAGAGCAAGTACGTGCAGATTGCGAGATAGAATCTTTGTCTTCTGAACTTTAAATAAAGACTACGGGCCTCCAGATTGATACAGTTTGGCAGGCGATTTTCAATTTTTATTTAGCAAAAAAAGACAGGAGCAAAGTCGCAGGGATTGAATTGTGATAGATTTGCGGAATTTCTCGTTGTTTTTCCATTCGACTGTAAACTTTTTTCTTTCAAACTCATCCGTACAACCTTTTTAAGGCTTGGGAAGAATCACAATGAATGGAAACTCCTAGTCCTAAACTGGTGCGGAGAGACAGAAACTCCATAATTTCATTAGATTTCCGTTAGAAACACTAGCAGTTCTTTTCACACCTCGCATAAAATAATTTTAAAGAAAAAAGAACCGACTTCACTTAGCCTCCACCTTTCCAAAAGCAAATGCTCGAGCTGCTGTAAAAAATAATAATAATAATCTTACTAAAGCAATTAACACCTTTGCAATTCCGGTATTGGCATATTCTTTTGGTGTTATACACTGGTCGCAATCAGACTTAAAAAAACTTCAGCGCATTATTAACACTAACTTAACTAAACACAGAAAACACCATCCAAAATCTTGCACACAACGATTAACTTTACCGCGACTTGATGGAGGTAGAGGCCTTATAGATATACAAAACCTACATAATAAACTAATCAATACACTGAGAAACTACTTTCAGACTAAAACCGAAGAATCACTTCTACACAAATTTACAGTCAATATCGATACTCATTTCACACCTCTTAACCTAAACGACCAAAACACGCAACGCAATGAGCAAATTATTAGCAACCAGCAAAAGACTTCGGAGTGGACCCAGAAATCTTTGCACGGACGACATTATGCTGACCTTAACCAAACCTTTGTACACAAAGAATTATCCAACGCTTGGCTGAAGCGAGGAGAACTCTTCCCAGAAACAGAAGCCTTTATGATGGCAATACAAGACCAAGTTATCGCTACAAGAAATTATAGGAAGCATATTACTAAAGACTTAGACAGACCGACTGACTCGTGTAGACATTGTAATAGTTCACCAGAGACCATCCAGCACATCACAGGAGCATGCAAAGCCATAGTGCAAACTGACTACAAACACCGTCACGATCAAGTTGCCTCTATAATCCAACAACATTTAGCCCACAAACACAAATTTATCGACAAACAAGTACCATATTATAAATACATACCATCCAGTGTACACGAAAATAGACAAAAAAAGTTGTACTGGGATCAAACAGTCCTTACCGACAGAACAATTCACTACAATAGACCAGATATAACTTTCTTCAATAAAACTACAAAAACCATCTATATCATAGACATAGCCATCCCAAATACTCATAACATTCAGACTACAATCAATGATAAATTAGTAAAATACAAAGATCTAGCCATTGAAATAAAACGCCAATGGCAAGCTAACATAGTACACATAGTTCCCATAGTTTTGTCCACAACTGGAGTAGTCCCCAAAACACTAATGAATAGTTTAGAAACACTGCAAATCCCCTCCTATACTGTTCACGCTCTACAAAAAGCCACTATTTTAAATACATACCGCTTGGCTAGAAAATTCTTAACATGTTCAACAATATCCGAAAACACTACTATGTAAATAAGTTTTATTATGCTTGGCCATGGCCCGCACAATAAACAAATCACCCTTGTAAGAGGAGAAAAAAAATAAAAAAAACAAATAATAATAATAAATATTCTTTATTGTGCACCACATGAGAAAAGAGAAAAATATACAGCGATACAGTGATAAAAACTAGGTAACAACAGGCGGTCTTATCGCTAAAAAGCGATCTCTACCAGACAATCTTTGACAAAATACTCAAATCGCTATAGGTGTGCCTATAATAGTTGAAGAGTTCCTTCTATTTCTCCAGGATTCCATTATCAGATCCTGAGCTGGTTACAATGGCACCAACTGTGAAGCTCTTTCAAACAAAAAAGAATTTTCCAAATCGGCCCACATTATCGGTAAACATACATTAAAAAAAAGCAAAAACAAAGATCCCGACGAATTGATAACCTCCTCCTTCGAAATCTTGAAGTCGGTTGAAAACAAAATGATCTTCCCGCAGAGACCGCGACTACCGGCACGAGTTGCTGGGCGAGGCCATGCGCGCGGGCACGCCGTTCGCGCTGTGGAACGGGCCCACGGTGGTGGCGTGGCTGGAGCTGTGGGTCGGCATGCCGGCCTGGTACGTGGCCGCCTGCCGCGCCAACGTCAAGAGCGGCGCCATCATGTCCGCGCTCTCGGACCAGGAGATACAGAGGGAGATCGGTAAGTGCTAACATATCAGACAAAACCATTTAAAGCATAGTCTGCCCTGGTATATCGCGCGAACCTCAACAGCTTGACGTATACCGATTAGGAAAGACAGAGAGAACCAAAGAACCACAGAAAGAATGAATGAGAACCAAATTTACAATTACGGGCCCTGATTGGATCACGACTGCATCAGATAGAGAGCTCTGGAAAACCATGGAGGAGGCCTTTACCCTATAAAGGGGTTCTCATCACTATTTAGCTATCGTAGTACACTTATTATCTAGCTAAGTCTACTTTAAATTGTAAAATTTACTTATCTAAGTTTAATAGATTGAATAAACAAAAAAAAACTGGTTAGTCTATTCATGTTTTTTTATATAGAATTCATTGCTTAGACTAATTATTTTAATATTGTTCTCCTCAGAATAATTATTTATTGTATTCATTTCTTGCGTTGTGTTGGGAAATAAAAGGCTTTTTAATTGTTTTTATTAAATTTACAATTAATATCGGTTATTTCATTAGCGATCCGGTTATTTTAGTCTCTCTTTCGATAATTATTTCATCATTACAGAAGTTTTACTACTACTTCTGGGTTATGGTAAATAAAAAATACACTGATCTCATTTATAGTACCTACCGCAAGTGTTACAATTTTATTTCAGTACCACTTGAAATGCAAGCACGATTCTCCTTTATATAACACAGTTTTATTGTGATTTTAGGCATTAGCAACCCCTTACACCGGCTCAAGCTGCGGCTCGCGATCCAGGAGATGGTGTCGCTGACGTCACCGTCGGCGCCGCGCGGGACGGCGTGCGCGGCGCTCGCGTTCGGCGACATGAACCACGAGTGGATCGGCAACGTGTGGTTGCCTTCATTAGGTACGTGGCTTCTTCTGCAAGCATCAACTACTGTTATTTATGGGATCCTGCCTTTTCGCCGAATAACGTTTCCCAAACTGTTTCATTTGCCAACTGTGTCATTTGGCATACTGCATTTTTTTCTGAATCTGTAAACTTTTCAGGGTTCGTCTTATAATCATCGTGTAGAACCATATAGGTTAGGTTAGGTTTGTTTTATAACAATCCTGAAATTCTTATAGTTGGAGAAAAAATGCAGTATGCCAAATGACAGAGTTGGCAAAAGAAACAGTTTGGGAAATGTTATTCGGCGAAAAGGCAGAGAACCGTTATTTACATTATAATAGACGTACTTAACAGCACAATATAAATAACCATAAATCTAAACTGGGTTTTGAAGTAAAATTATATTTTTTTGATGTGCGATCAGTATGTTTTGCTAAGTGACTTTAATAATTCGCATTATTTTACTTCTTATAACCGGGTTTGGCCAGTTCTGTATTCAAGTTTTATGCTCATTCACCGGTTTAGAATCGTATAACCTTATAAAGTATTATTGTTTAACCGGTTTAGTACCGCAACAAAAAATATTATTAACAAATAAAATCGTTGTGCTATAGGATGCTTAAAGATATCAGCAGTTAGTCGTCATTTTGTCATCAGTTGATCCTCGATTTCTTAGCTTAAAATGAGATTTGTGTTAAGTTGTATCTCGTGCTTTGCAGGATTACCTCAATATCGCACGACGTTTATGGAGTGCTTAGTAGACGCACGGATGCTAGAGCACCTTACCAAGCGCGACCTCCGTACTCAGCTCAAGATGGTCGATAGCTTTCACAGGTGAGTTCACTTGGTTCTTTGATCCTGATTAGGAAATACAAACCGGTTATTTTAGTATGCGAGTAACAGGTTTTTGAACCGATTATTTTCATACAAAAAATAACCGGTTTGCATTACCTAATCCTGATACAGATCAATATAATTGACTGATTTATCCTGTCGAAATTAGTCTTAAAAACCTGATATTTACTAGGATGCCCAAATTGATTACCATACAAAGTGACCTGGTTTCGGTGCCAGTGAAGATTCATCAAAGATTCGTTTTACAGGTTTTTTGTTGCAAAATCTATATGACAATGTAACACTGCATGAATATGATACCCATGAACCTGCAATAAATTTTCTTTACGTGAACTAAAAACACGTATATTACATTAAAGTATCTCCCATCATCTCCACATATCGAAATAAAAATCGAAATGTATATTAAATCGCAATACTTTCAGAACGTCCCTACACTTCGGTGTGGCGTGCCTGAAGCGCGTGGGCTACAGCGTGCGCGCGCTGGAGGAGCGGCGGCGCGCGGCGGAGCACTGCAGCCGCGACGTGCTGGTGTGGAGCAACGAGCGCCTGCAGCGGTGGCTGCTGTCTATTAATCTCAAGGTTGGTTTCCTACATTATCGCAATACTCTCAGAACGTCCCTACACTTCGGTGTGGCGTGCCTGAAGCGCGTGGGCTACAGCGTGCCCGCGCTGGAGGAGCGTTCTCCCGTACAATTTGACAACATACAATGACAATGTGACATTTCCAACAGTAGAATAAATTTCTTAATTTATCTTATAGGTATTTTGAAGATTACCTCCAATATTAATTTACTGAGTGGCAACCCCGACAGCTCAAATCGAGGATCCGGCAGACCCCGCCGGTAGTGGCGAGACGAGCTTGACTCTTTTTTGAAAAAATGGTCAGATACTGCACAAGACCGGGATGAGTGGAAAGAGTGGGGGGAGGTTTTTGCCCAGCAGTGGGACAGTATAGGCTCACAATAATTAATTTATCATTATATTTGCAGGAATACGCCAATAACCTAGTGGAAAGCGGCGTGCATGGCGCTTTGATTGCGTTGGACGATAACTTCGACGCCAACAGCATGGCGCTCGCGCTGCAAATACCCACGCAGAACACGCAGGTACAGTGCCAAGGAGTTAACGACAATATTAATGTTAATTTTTTGAAAAAAATATGCTTTTTCTACCGGCACTTCACAATTAAATTTGCAAACGCATTGTGCCGAAATTTACGAATCTGTTTCACTTCAAGCATAAACAGAGATGATCATACTGTATTTTTCTTACGCTAGTACCCTCACCACTAAAACAGAGATGTACATATATACCTTATTACATACTTTTACTGAACTTTTTGGTTAGCCAGAGATTAATATGTCACTTAAAAACGATAAATAAAACCGGTTACGTTTTTACAAATTAACCGGTTTTAGTTTATGTTAATGAAGTTCTATTTTTGTGGCCATAGATTTTTAATTTTTCTCATAGAATTTAGTCTTAAAATAAATTTAAAAAGATTACATCCTTCTCAGTTATTCAAAAAATAAAATATTATCCAGGCGCGGCAAATTCTCGAAATGGAGTTCGCGAACCTTCTACAAACCGGCACCGAGCGCGCGGCGCGCCTCCCGCACGACCGCCAGCCCGCCTCCTGACACCACACCATGGACTAGGCTACCGGCGACTACCGACGCAGGCCGGTGACTACCGACACCGGCCCACGGCTACCGGTGACTACCGACACCGGCCCACGGCTACCGGTGACTACGGACGCCAGCCCACGGCAACACAGTGCGAATAAACCTTTCTTTTAATTTATTTCACCGGTACAAACGTCAAGTGATACAGTTTTTTATCTTCCGTAGTCCTATGGATTTTTTAATCGTCCGGCTTTCAGATCCGGCGTTCAGTGGTAACATTCTGTAGTAAAATTAACTTAATTAACTCTAGAATTACATGTGTCATGTATACGACTTGCGTTTCTGTTTTAGTGTAGTTTCGTGTGTAATATTTGTGAAAGACGGTTTCCGAGCTAAAATGGTATACATATTTTTATCACTCCAAGGGAATATTCAATCGTATAATAAAATATGTGGTATTCGAAAATCGTAATAATATTTGTCAGAATGTTCTAACTAGCTTACATCAAATTAAAAAAAAAATAGGGTTAGTTCCAAAACAAGTACTTTCATGAATATTTCTCTACGATGCTATAGAATCGTTAATTTATTTTTAACGCTAGTACAAATTTCTCTGAAAAACAATAAAAGTAGTCATAACTCCTTTCAATTTTATATTTTTACACAACTTATTACTGTAGAATGTTGCCATCTTTACATCATTGTTGATAATTACAATAAAAGTTATCATTACTGTTATACATATAACTATTAAACCAGTTGTAGAAACATTATGCTTTACGTATAATATATTAATACAAAAGTGCTCTGATACTGTAGATTTACTAATTGTACTTAACATTTATTCCGATATTTAAAAATAATAAGAACAAATAGATAAAATATATTTAAGCGGTTCTGGGTGCGTTCAACTTGAGAAAATCATAGTCTAACACTGAAATATACTCGCAAAATCATTAATACTAGTATTAATCTATAAACTTAATTTTCTTTACTACTTAACTTTCTTCAGTATTTCGTTAAACGTATATACATTGTCAACCTTTTAAGCATAAGAATAAATGTTCAACTATGTGCCTGTGTTTCAGCTATAATATTCTCAGGTTGACGACCAAGCAACCGCATTGGACATTTTCATAATCTGATGCCAAATATTAGTTACATATTAACTAATATACTTAGAGTTAAACCTGCTAGCAGTCCAGCCGTTAGGTTGTGGGAGAGAGATGTAAAGCTACCTTAGAGTGAGACAGATACAGTCACAAGCCACTCTCTTGAAGTCATTTTACTTTGCCAGTCATGTTTCCTTCTCTCTCTCTTGGCATAAAAATAAGAGATTCAGACAGGTATTAGACAAATATTGAGCCAAGTGAAGTATCGCCCTGAAATTGTTTTCGAGCGATATTAATTAACCTTGTGGTTGGATGCAAGCAGTCAATAAGAGTCGACGCTCAGAAATAAGATTTGGACATGTTTATAATAGGTGTGCCTAGTAAATGTGCGATTGGGGATGGGAAATAATGACACTTAATTTTATTTAATAAAAAAACTTTTAAAAAGTATGTATGGCGATTTCTGACTGCCATAACATTCTGTTTCAAATTTCTGTCTGGCCGTCTCTAATTTTTTTCAGAAAATTTTATATGAAATCAGTGAAGTTAAAAAAATCTACTGACTTTAAAATGGCGGCATTTTTATTTTTTTATAACCGCTAACAATAACGGCTCCTACACTAAGAAATATGAATACAGTTTTCACTCTTTAAGAGTTAATTAAGAATTATGGTACTTTCCTCATTAAATGATCTAGTAAAGAGTCATTTCATTATTTCCTATTCCCTCTCCGGGAATGTCTACCAAGTGCCTCGCTGAGGTGTGTATATAATAGCTTATGTAGTTGAATGTGTGCCTCCGAGTGTTTGTACATCCATAGTATTATCACAACATAAAAGGTGTCATCAGATAATATTATTTTTTAGTTGTTTTATGATGGTTTCATGTATTAGATTAGATTGTTACACCGGGTTCCATTGCTTTTTTACTACGTTTTAGTGAAATTAATCCAATTTTACTTCCAGTTTTGTTTTTATTTTTTTTGTTTTTAAGATGTTTTTTTTAGCTACGGAAATGGTCTAATATGGATGAGAATTGTGTTTAATTAATGTAATGTAACCCAGTAAAAGCAACTTTGTAAGAGTAAAAAAGTGATGGTGCGACAAAATTACTGTGTATTTACCGAAGTTAAAATAATTCGTGCATTTTTTTAAAGTAATCTGAAGTTCTCAGTCCAAAAAAATCATGTTGACTAATTTTAACTCTCGGTAAAATAACAGTGTTTTAAAGGAAAACGGTTATTCGTTTAATTATAAAATCGACTTTACTCCGTGCTAATAAAGTTTACTTTTAAACAAGTTGAGCTTGTGAGCTGTCGGTGTCCCGGCCGGACGGTTACTAGTCTGTGTACAGTGTTATGCAGTTGTTTTAGATTATTCTATTTTATTAAGGCTCGTGTACACAATATGAGTTTCTCGTACGATTTTTGGCAAACAAATTTAATTTCCGATGGCAGTCGTATATAAAAATATTTACATTCACACGACAAATAAAAATGCGCTTACGGTTAAGTAATGCGATATTTGTAAAGCGAGTAAATAATTGATTTGTCGTATACAAGTTACTTATTAGATTGTTTAAACGGAGACATAGTCGTAACATGCTGCGAGAATGGGAGGTTGAAAGCGAGAAGCTCGCTCCGTGTACACGAGCCTCTACGCGTGCAGCGACCAGAGCTGCAGCTACGTTTGGTTATATTTTGTTAAGCCTTTACAATCTGTGGTGCGCGCACGACACATTTTATATTTATTTTAATTTGGACTTTAAATAAGTGTCTTGCGCTCATCACGCTTTTGTAACATCGATGGTTAATGAAATAAAGATTATAATTGTATAGCTAAACAATTTTAATTTGAATCTTCGTAGCGAATATTGTAAATATGGTTTGATAGCGTTTACGGCCGCGAGTGCGGACATAGCAATACTTAGCTAGCTAGGATGTGTTCAAACTTTACAAAATTATTTTTAATATTTTACCGCTTTACTATTTATTAACTAGGACTTATTATTTATTAAGTTTTAACTACTAGTTACTATGGAGCTGTATCTTCTTATTGGTTACGAAATACCTCAACTCGTGTAAATGTAACGGTTGTCTGAATCACAAGTTTATTTTAAGCGTGAAGGTGGACATTAAAGGGCTGCTATGTACTTTGAATAGGTATCCAATAACTGTGTATAGAGTAACGAGTAACAGTATTAATAAATTAGGTGAGTGTTACGTGTGGTCACAGTGTGAAAATTATATTAAAAAGTTAAATCGTAGCTAACTTCGGAAACGTACTAAATATTTTGCCACGCATTTTGGAACGCACCCTTGTTTTTGCCGCGGTTTTTTTGACAAGCATGATTTTTTTTAGTTCTTAAATACGTAAATTGCCCTAAAGTCCATTAGAAAAAAAATTGAAATTCTAAACAGCAGTCTTCCAAAAAAACCGTTTGCAAAAATGCCAAGGGCGTCAAGTCATTTCATGTAAAAAATACTATGAATATTTCGTATTCAGATAGTGTAATCAAAAATATTTAAGTGGCTAACTTTGGGCATCATGTAACTTTCTAATTGACTAAAACGATTGGACATTGACATAGAAATAACTGAAATGTATATAAATTAAAATGTTATTAAAATATGTATTCAGTTATTCGATATTAGTATTGCCAGAATTATCATACTCTTTATTACCTGAATTGGTATTTCTATTTTACTTAAAACTCTTATTTTTCTGTATCAATTT
The DNA here is from genome assembly GCA_947086415.1 of Pammene aurita. Lineage (NCBI taxonomy): Eukaryota > Metazoa > Arthropoda > Insecta > Lepidoptera > Tortricidae > Pammene > Pammene aurita. Next base: position 34,830,161 of record OX352301.1, on the reverse strand, counting down.
CTGTGTAGATATGCATCTAGTCAACCGAAGCAAAACTAATACCGAATAACTGGGCTGTGTTTTATGAATAAACAAGTTAAAAATCTACAAAAATATGAAATTGATTGGCATTATAACGATATTGCCTGTTTTTTTATATATATTTTAACTGGTGTTATCGTAAAACGCGGTCGGGGTGAAGTAGCTAGAACGAGACAGTGATATGCCCACGTCTCTATATCATACATACACATCATTGTTTCATTATCAATGAAATATATTAAACGACTACATAAAGTTTTATACGCGACTACGTTTACAAAATGGTTATTTACTTATTTGTTAGTGTATAGCTTTTCGATGTAGCTACATTTTTGTATAAAGCTCGTTCGTTAGTAGGGAATGCGAAACGGTTTTTTTCTAAAACCGTTGCTTGTTTTCCTGTTTAGCATAGCGCGGTCAGTGTACAGTGTATACTGGCCGTTGGTAGTTCGCGTCCGTGTGAGCCGATAATAAAAAAAAACGGCTCCGTCAAACGTCCATTGACCCCTTTTTTCCGATTCCTCCTAAAGTGCCAACGTTCGACAGGCGGTCGCAGGCTACAAAAAATAGAAATAAAATGGCTGTTCTGAAAAGAAACAATGCGCTCTTTTTTCCGATTTTTATATGTTATTTTAATTCAAAATCTCGAGCTCTTTCGATCCTATTGAACGTTGGGATTTTTATAGCTTGTAAAATGGCAGCAATATTAAACAACGTTAACCACTATGTTCTCTGAATAAGATCGAGGGGCTTGTACTTGAAATAACGTAAAATTTTCGTAATAAATAGAAGAGCGATAACGGATTTTTAGAACAGCTGAAATCCTGTCCACATTCCACCGAGCTGTCGAACAATATTCCAAGTCCCAGTGGCTCGCAACCAAAGAGTAAAGTTACCTTCACGTTAAGGTTATTGTAAAATAGGTTTTTAGTGAATTCCATTGTATATAATTTGACATAATTTGCATAGCTTCGTTGACGACATGTATCGCATCGTAGCTCCGTGTGCCCTGCATACATTCCAAGCTTTCTGTGTCGCCGCTTCCATAGCTAGATCAGAGACATTGCAATAAAAAATGTGAATATCCATACAGAATCGCATGGTTGATCATTTCTCGAGATAGCTCTACTTAGAGAAGTCTCATAGATGGCGCTGTTTTAGTCTGTGGACTCATAAGTCATAAGTGGCGACATCTACAACAATGATGAGACAAGCGATTTTGTGTCGAAATTGACAGTCTATTAATTACATGTCTTTGTCTAGACGCAGGGCGGGGGAATGTAACGGTGATTATTTTGACCAATGTAATCAGAATACTGTGTAACCTTTGTAAAAATATTTATCAAATGTGCGAACGACGTACGTTATGCATAATGATAAGAGGTAAATACAATTTACACGATACAAGCGCTTTTGTTTTATTTGTGCCTTTTTACTCATAGCCTACTTAAAAAAATAGGAATTTAAAAAAATATAGTCGCTTGAGACTTTATTGAAACCACTGATCTTTTTCAATGATTGAAACGAATCTCCAAATGAAGCAATTGATCCCTATTCGTCAAAAATGATTAAGTAGTTTAGACCATTTATTAATTATGTATTCTACTAAGTACTAGATGTGACATATAGAACAAATTTTGTGCGCCATGTTTGGCGATTGACAGCTGTGACTGAATTCACTACAACTTTTGGGACAAAAAAATTATCCTGTTACTCAATGGTTTAGACACTACGGCGCTTAAATCATTAGCCCTCCTTTTGGTTTTGCCGTAGTCTGGTATTGTATGTTAAATAAAGCAATTAAAGAGAGGCCATGCATACAAGTAGCGCAATGCCTTGTAGGCCAATCAAATTAGAGACTTTCGAAGAATTAATTTCCAGCAAGTTGGAAATCGTTTTAACACCTTTATTTGGTCCTAAATTCGTGTAATCACGTTTGTCCAATCCCAAGAGGTGTGCATTATTTTTGGGAATTTTTTTGCTCCCGTGTTAATCCTGAGTACCTCATTCAACATAACTATTCCTGGCAGCCCTAAATTCTCCTTGGACAAAATCCGCCACGAGATATTCTCAAAATTCCTCATAAAGCCAACTTTCAACCTGGCCCTTCTACCCCCAACAAATCAATGGTTTTACTTTTTCCGACGTACCTAACGTTTTTGAGCTACAAGCAAATAAGTGAAAAAAGAGGAAACATTTCGCAGTTATTTTGCTGCCAAAAGTTATGCACACCTCCTGGGATTGGGAAAACTCTGATTACACGCATTTAGGACCAAATGGAGGTGTTAAAACGATTTCCAGCCTGCTGGAAATGAATTCCTCAAAACGCTTTTTATGATCTTATTATGAATGCATTAAGAACTTTAACAGTAATTTTTATAACACGGACTTTTACTTAACCTCTTTTTAGACTGCCATAGAAATGAAAATCGATAGTCATAAGCAAAAGTACCTACCTTAACGAGTGAGATGTTAAAAATAACCTTTACACGTATAGAGAAAAATATATGCTGGAAATTTCTAATCTGGCCAGTCTTATACCGTAATAAGACTGTCAGAGAACGTGCTGTGCGAGTCGTTCTTACGGCTTCTATAGGGCAATTTTTTTGGGCTGATTGTGTATCTCGTTCTTTATCTCTAACACCGATATGTACAGTGTTTATACGCTCTAAAGCAGGGGTTTTCAAAGTGGCGGCCATATTTTAGAGGGGGGCACGGAGCCTCGGGAAATTTGAACAGGGCTAGCTAGACCATTTACTTCCGTTTCCTTGCATCGAAGCGAAAGGGGGCGTGGGAATTTCATTTTAGGCAGCAGGGGTTGCCTAAAAAAAGTTGGGAACCCATGCTCTAAAGTTTCTAAACTAAGTTTTGTCAAAATATTTTTAAGCTGCTGAAACTCAATCTCATTTTCATAATTTCATAACACAAGACCTAAACCGACTACATTGGTCAGAAGACCTTGTTCGTACGTGGCATCTCATTGCGGCTGATCAAGTGATAAAAGCCAGTTATAAACAAGGAATACTGGGTTCAAAAGTTTAGGCAACAAAAATAACTAGAACTTCTCGTAACTGTGAACATTTTAATAATACAACAAATCACATCTGAGGTTTCTTGTTATTTCCCATCTTACTTAGTGTCCTACAGATCTTCTTCTTCAACTCTTTTTGCCGTTTCAACTTACGCCATTCGATTTCGTTCATCTGTCGTCTGTGCGCCTTTAATCTATCCTTCGTTGCTTGTTTTTGAGCTTCCTTTTTAGTCTCAAAGTTGGTCTTTAACATCTTCATGACACTTGATACCTTCTGTTCATAAGGATTCTTTACTACAGCTACCCTGTCTTTGTTTATATCCTTAGGTGCTTCTCCTGAAGCAGTTGTGGTCTTTGATTTTGGCTTGAATCTGTAAGGCAGACCCTTCTGTAATGCTTTAGGTATCACTAAAGGTTTGAATACCGCTGGCGCTCTTTGTATGTCAGTGTACATAGAGTCCTTATTTGCATCATACTTGATGCTTCTTTCTCTCTTCAGTTGTCCTTTTGTTTTCATGCCTTGCCAAGCGTTTTTAGTCTCTATAGACAAGAGAAGATTAACAACTGGTGCATAGAATCTGGTAACATCGACTTTGAACCATGTTCTGCAGAATACTAAGTCACTCATTTTGATTTTGTCTTCAAATGTGGCTCGGAAACCTCCTTCAGGTTTGTTAATCGCCTTTTTGATCTGCCCTCTGATGCCGGATACCGTTTTGACTCTTGCTCCTTCGAATTTCGCTACTTCAAGAGTGCTATTAAACATATCTTTAATAAAAGCAGTTTTCTTGTATATTTTAAGTGGTGTTCCTACTAACTTCAGTTTCTTTACAATTTGTGTAGATTTATTAATTTCATTGACGCTGCCTGTGGCTGCTATTCTAAAGCCTAATTGCTTCATGTCATTGGGATCATTAGTGACGGTCTGCAATGCCAGAAAACCTGTGTTTTGTGGAGTAATTGGACCATAGAAGTGCATGTTACATGTTACGTGTTCTGGAGTATACTTCAAATATCTACACTTTAAATCATCTTCGATTTTAGAGTATATAGGCAGGGTTTGGAACCTTCTCCAGCCTAAAGAAATGATCAAAGGGTCATTCGTTTTTAAGATCTTTTTATACCATCTGTGTTTCTTTACTTTACAAGAGACATACCCAATATTCTGCTCTGCCATATTTAACGATCCAATGAGTATGGGGTAGCTAGCTTCAAAATTAGTTACAAATTCAGCAGGCATGTTTTTAAACAGCATTCTCACATATAAACCAGGCCTGAAACCTTCCACATCTATCCTCAGCCCTTCATCCAAATTATCAAAAACAGATTTGTTCAACTCGGACTGTTTCAAAGCCTCCGCTTTCAAACTTTCATAATAGGAATGGTCACCTTTTATTCTATGATCATCTAGGTTGTCGTATTCAGAGTCAAATTTTGCTTTTAGTTGCATTTTCTTTTCTAAAATTTCAGCTTTAGTCATGTCTCCTTTGCGTTTTTTGTCTCTTTCATCTTTTTTCTCGCCTTCTTTTGCAGCATGTTTCTCACCAGTTTCTAGATCCTCGAAATCTCCAAACATTTCTTCATCATCCCCATCACTTGCATCATCAAGTTTTAGAAGTTCCGAAGCATCTTCATCAGCAGATCTTTTTCCTGTGACAAAACTGTTGATCAAAACTTGTTTATTTGCTTCACTGGTCCAGTCCTTTATCGTTGGTTTATCTAGTGAGTAAAAGAAAGAACACTCATCTGTATCTAATCTCTCTTTCTCTTTATGTTTTTTTTTCTGTGTGTCTGTTACCTTTTTAAATAACCCTCCGATTTCTTCTTCATCACTGTCATCTGATTCATCTTTCTTTTCCTTGTTCTTATTTCCGATCTCAAATTCGCCGTAAACAAGTCTCATTATGTTCTTAGATGTTTTCTGTCTATCAAAATAGGCTTCAGTGGCTTTCTCACTAAGTTTTTCTTTCCATTTTGAACCGAAATCTTCATTGTCAGATACATCATCATCACTCTCACCATCGTCACCATTATCTTTTTCAGAAGTGGGATCATTGTTCTCTGACCCTGAATCATTATCCCATGGAACCTTGTTGCTGTCCTTCTCCTCTTGATCAATACCACTATCATTGTCAGAGTCATTATCATCAGAATCAGATTCATCTGAGCTTTCCTGTCCCTTTTTATTATTATGTTGTAAATATTCATCATCTTTGATCATGTCAGGATATATTACAGCTCCACCACTGAACAGTTGGAACCCAGACTCCTGCATTTGTTCATCTACTGTCTCTTTAGTCTCAACAACATTTTTAAGCAACTCCTTCATTTCATTTACCCCTTCATCTTCTTTCTTGTGATGATGGGATCCTTGAAGCTCGATGTAAACTGCATCTTTGTCATAGACGATGCCGCCTACACCTGAGAAGGGGGCGTAGATCTGTCTCTCTCTTTCCATGAGGTGTCTCTTTTTCTCCCTGCTTGGGAGTGGACAGGGGTCTGGTAGGTACGACAGTTCACTTATTTTCATGTCTCCAACACCTGAAAACATGAAAAAAGGGTTAGTACTTTTTCTTTTAAGACAATTTTTGTAAAAAGGCACATAGAGATGACTGTGAAGTCAGCACTGCATTTTCTCTTGTAATTTAGTTTATTTTTACATGTTTTCATTAACTATATTTATCTTAATGACAATAATATTGTTTTCCTATTTGCCTATTCATAATGTGCTAGAGTTGATTATTAATATTATATGAACTTGAAAAACAAAAACAATGTAAAGTAGTATTTTTAATTAAGTGCAGTAATCTGACAGCTCCCGCCATACAAAATAGTTTACTGAGTCATATAATTTAAGTATTTAAAAAAATCGTTTGTCGTATCTGTCTCTCTCATTGTATATGACTTGGTTTAAAGCAATACTATTTGTCTTGTTCTCACCGCGCGCGTTACTGTTTGCAGCACCGTCTCGGTCCCGCTTTCACATTTACAAATCGCTACTACTGAACTATGAAATACTGAATGTGGAGAAGGATAGCCATGGACCGAAAATCATGGCAAATTCTAGGGAAGGCCTTTGCCAAAGGGCAGACCGAAGAACAAAGAAAAAGGCTCAGATGGCAGGAACAAAATTATATAGAGTGTAAATTAAATGTTAAGAGATTTGTTTTTTGTTATTATAAAAAAAAACAGTAATAAAGGCTTATTTTATTTACTACTGAACTAAGGACCGAAGAGTGATTGAGAGTGTTTATGAAAGTACAGTTCATTATCACTCTGTCAAAGGAACTAGTTTGTTTTAGTTCGTCATTCCTGACTAACACAAGCCTAGTATGTGAGACAATGCTTTCAAATTACTACATTAGAAATACTACTTTAGTCACACATATTGGCAGTTCTCATACTGTATAGAAAAATCTATAAAACTTACCGGCAATATGTACAGCGGAATCCTTCATTAACGGCACACCTCTGACATAGCCATAGAGCACGACATCTCTATTGACCTTGGGATCCTTCCGTATTGCTTCCTGATTTGTTACATCCTCCATTCTGTCTCCGAGCACATAAGCGTGGGTCATACGCCAACTTAAAGGTCTGAATTTCATTACGGATATAAATCTGGAAAGGTTTTTGATTTCATTCCGTAAGTATTCTCCATGGACTATACCAGAAAGGTAAAATAGCTTAGCGCCTTGGTATACTTCAGTCCAAAATCTGTGCTTCAAAGTTTTCTTAGTCATTTTAAGGGTCTTTGCGTTCTTTATCATGTCCAAATGTGTTAGTACACCCATGATTTTAGGCATGCCGTGCACTTGGCATATGTTAAGGAACTCGAATATCTCCATTTCGAAGCCGAAGCTGGCGTCACAGAGGAGTAGAACCAAATCCGCGCATTTTGCGATGTCGATCATTGAGTTCACGTCATTGTTGCATTCTATGAGAGTTATTCGGCGTTTTTTTGAAGTGACGATGGTGACGGGGCCGTTGATGCTTGTGACGTTGGTTTTTATGAAGCTCCTGATAAGGTTGTTAATGACTGTGGTCTTTCCTACGCGCGGCGGGCCCACAACCGCGACTACTATCGGAGGCGGTTCTAGAGGTGTCTTGTCTACCTGAGGAATGCGCTGCTTCTTCGCAATGATATCCTCCTTTCTCCTGAACTGCCTCTCAGCTCGCACAGCTGATTGGATAGCAAAAGCTTTAGGATTTCGTTGTCGAGCGCTTAGGTTAGATTGGTCGATTTGATTTTTCTTTTTCTTCTTCTCCGCTTTTCGACCGGCATGTTTCGCCCGATGGGACTTCTTTTTATCGAACGCCGATTCGTCTGCCATAGTTTTCACTTAAAATTAATTAAATTAGTCTCAAAAATAAATTCACGTGGTGGATCCGTATCACTTCGCCGAATGTTGTTAACATTTGACATTGACACGAGAGTGAGACATTGCCAGCGTGCATAATTAATTAATGTTTTAAATGTTGCGGTTGCGGCGTCACTTTGACACCAAATTGCATCATGTATGGACACCAATAATATAAAGATGATCAATACATATTAAATAAATAAAACATTATAAACATGTTACGAATTAACAAAACGTAACATCAACACATATTAATATCCTCTGTATTGCTTAGCCTGTACTTTCGGCTTTATTAGCGCAGTGTGCGGATCATGTGCGAATTGGTTTATACATATTGGTCCCAATGTGTACAGCGGTCATAACTGGAGATCTAAAGAGAAATTTCAAAATATAGCAACATTGACGTAGTTCTGTCTAATTGTCAATGCAGTCAATAGTATTTTTGTTGTATTTTGTGCATAGATCTCTTCTCTTGTATCTTGGATGATGAAAGCAAAAAACGCAGCTGTGAACAATAGCTCGCGAGTGGCTGACCTGAGCGTGCACTAAAACCCTTTGACTATGACTACTTCGGAACTGGACAACCGCAACATAGCAATTTCCATGTGAGTTATATTGACGTTTTTGGGGCTTATTTACTAATTTTAGATGGATCACGCAGTTGCAGTTGTTTGCGTCGTCGTGTCTGGTCTATTTACATTATGTTCCGCGTTATCAGTTGTCTCTGAATGGCCTAGCTCCGCGGTAATTAGGTCTAGTGTTCTCGGATCTTGTGCTAGACTATGGAGTTACGCGCTGCTGAAAGGCCTACGGCCACCGATTTGTTTAAAAACAAATTCAAAATCGATAGTATGGTGTTTATGGATCCAATTATATTTTTTTCTGATAAGTGGATTGTGGTACCAAGGTATGTGATACAAAATTCCAATTGGTTTTTTAAATTGATGTTTTATTGGCTTTGTAAATCTATAGGTATGTTAACTTACACTTTATTACTTTTTAAATAATATTTGGCTACGATTTTCAGTAATAAATTAAATGGTAACTCTAAAAAAGAATTTTTAGAGTTACCATTCAATTCAATTCATTTTTACGTACATTGTTCTTTATATTGTATGTTGTAATTAAATTTGCCACACAGTTACAGTTTAATTAAAAATGGCATTGAAAGGAGAAGTGATGTAACTGTTTCAGGAACAAATAACCGAGATATGGTGTTAACAATCGAGATAACAGAAAGAACTAGTAAGCCTTTAGCTTGCACACTTTTATAACTATATCAATCATGTTGTTGCTGAAAATGACATAACTATGACTTTTAGTCATAGCAATAATTAGCTTCTTGCTCTCATTTTATGAAAACTCTTTGTAAATAGCATTGCTATCAATTTACAAAGTCTAAAACAATTGATGGTATTAAATGAAAAAAATCAAATTATTTATTAACAAGCAACAAAAAGGGCCCATTAGATACACACTTTAAAACCTGCCACACATATTATAAAAATATAACGGACTCCTAGCCCAGTCAGTAGTGACACTGCCTACGAAGCGAGAGGTCCTGGGTTCGAATCCTGGTAAGGGCATTTATTTGTGTGTTTATCACAGATATCTGTACTTGAGTTATGGGTGTTTTCTATGTATTTAAGTATTTATCTACGTCTGTGTATTATATATATTGTCGCCTAGTACCCACAACACGCTTGTGTTATTGAGCTTACTGTGGGACTAGGTTGGAATGTGTAAGATTGTCCTGTAATATTTATTTATTGGCAACACAAGTTTTCTCTAAATACCAAAAAAATTCCAGGAACTTGACAGACTAGCACTGGCATCTTCTAATGTCTTGAAATGTTAGGTTTTGGGGTTGATGAAGGTGATACAGATCTCTAGTTTTACTCCACACAAAAAATACTTATTTATTTATTTAGCCCTTTTATTCCGTTTTGAGAAACATAGTTAACTAGCTTTTGCCTGCGGCTTCGCTCGCGTTAAATTCGGGGTAACACGTTAAATTCGGGGTAACACGGTTCCCCTTTCCTGATTACCCCCAGAATGCTCCATACAAACTGTAATCCCCCCTTTTAGGGAAGTGGGGGGTTAGAAAGAGACAAAAAGTAGCCTATGTCACTGTCCATCCCTTCAACTATCTCCACTTAAAAAATCACGTCAATTCGTCGCCCCGTTTTGCCGTGAAAGACGGACAAACAAACACACACATACACTTTCTCATTTATAATATTATATGGATTGCTATAGAATGTCTCTTAGACGTGCCAGTAGACAAAGGCCTCTTCCGATGATTTCCACTGCTTTCTGTCTTGGGTAACCCTTCTCCAGTTTGGTCCTGGTGTTAATTTTAATTCATCTTCCCATCCTGTATATATAATAAACAATTAGTTAGGGAATTTAGAAATAAATGTTGCCACAAATGAAAATACACTTTTCTTTTATTTCTAAACATTGTGGTATAGTTATCAGATGTTTCTACTTTAATAAGCAGGTTTTTTCACGTGTTAATTTAATCAAAACCGCAATTATTGAGAACATGCATGAAAAAAAAATTGAATAAGAAAATAAATGCATGACAACTCTATTTTCTTATGAATTCCATCTGAAATTAAGATCAGCCAAGCCTTTAGATATAGTCTGAAAATAGATGTCATATACTTCAGAAAGAGTGACCAAACCCTCCGGTGTCCGAGGCCAGATTTGAACTGGCGTCTTCAGCTTTCGCGGCTGACATCCTAAAAAAAATCAAAAAAAATTTATTGCAAATCAAAAAATATTGAACAAAATAATTTGATTTGCTTCAAGATTCTTTAGATATAGGTTAAATAAATGACATGTTCAGATTCTTTTTTTTTATAGCATGACAGCCAGCTTTATGGTAATAAATTACTGTTGGCTATAGGTTTCCGCTTCCCAAAGGTTGTCTGGAAGAGATGGCTTTTTAGCGATAAGACCGCCAATTGTTTTGCCCCTTCCTTTTTTTTGTGACTTGTGTATACTTTGTGTCTATTATTTGAGGTGTGCAATAAAGAGTATTTATGTTATGTTATATTACATACGCAAGGGCGTCACATGCGCGTTGCCATCCTTGTTGACCCCCATCGTCAACAGACTGAATCCTCTTTGAGCTGTCGGCAACCTTATCAATCCCTTAATAATCCTTTTTAGGGTTCCGTACCTCGAAAGGAAAAAACGGAACCCTTATAGGATCACTTTGTTGTCCGTCTGTCTGTCTGTCAAGACCATTTTTCTCAGGAACGCGTGGAGGTATAAAGCTGAAATTTATATCAAATACTCAGGTCTATTGTCCCTTGGAGCTGTAAAAAAAAACAAACTTAAAAGCCAACGCAAACAAACGATACAGTCGTTTATGCTGCAAATTTTAGAGATTTTCGGCACTCGCAAAACCTACGGGGTACTTCCCGTGAACTCAGAAACTTAAAATTTGGCACGAAGCAACGTTATATAGCATAGACAATGAAAAAATTACAAAAAGTAGACATTTTTAGTAAAATTATACAATTTTTTATTTTTATTTTAAAGTTTCTACCCCTATATACCTACAAGTTTGTACGGAACCCACGGTGCGCGAGTCCGACTCGCACTTGGCCGGTTTTTTTTAATCTTTATTGCACAATACACGTTCAAATGTCATACTAAATGCCTACGGCTACTAGTCGATCGTTAGGCTAAACTGAGATTTATTAGGTACTGGGCCATTGCATGTGTCACATTTTTTTTACCGCATTCTTTGTCATATGAATATTTCAGTATAGTCACTCATGAAATGTTCTACATTTCTGATAATTGAAATAAACATGTGTGTCACAACACCTACTTGATTAGTTGAGTGTGGTCTAATTTTCCTTATCATAGTTATGATAAGTAGCTAATAGTACCTATCCTATCCTATGCATATTGTTATTAACTCATTCAGGGCCAAGAACCCGACTGTCGGGATCTCTCTTCGTAGCTACTACGCGCTACATACGACTAATACGGGGCTACGGGCTACGAGCGTAGCACTAGTTGGCATTGAATGTGTTAATATAAAACCAACAGGGTTTTGGGAATTTTTTTGCACGCATTTGGAGAAATCCTAAGCTCACTACTTACACCAAAGTCCTTGTACAGTCGCCATAAAATATATCGGAGCGGCCAAGGTATTCAAAAATATCTGAACATGCACTTTATTGCCTTGACAATAGGGGCGTTATTCAGATATATGTGATCATGATCAGTTTGGCGGCTCCGATATATCTGATGGTGACTGTACACCAGACCTGCGTCCTAAGACTCCTAAGTGTATTGCTGTACGCGTCAGAAACATGGATTACATTACCGCTTTCATCATGCGCTGCCTGAGGAGAGGACTATACCTGGACTGGAGTAAACTGGCAAGATAAAATTAGTAATGAGGTAGTACCCAACAACCCATTTGCTGCAGCATAACTGCTATGTTAAAGCAGAGAAGACTTCGCTGGCTCGGACACGTACATCGCATGGACCCTGAGAGACTACCATGTCATGTAATGCTGGGTCAGATAACAAATGTAAAAAGACCTGTTGGGCGTCCGACTCTAAGGATTAAAGACATGAACAGTTTTGGCATTCATACCAACGGTTGGGAGACGCGCTGAGATGAGACCCGAATGGCGTCACGATATTAGAGTCGGAACTTTAAAACATGACGATGACTGGCTGGAGAACCTTAAGCTGAAAAGTCTTCGTCGTGCCTTACCGCCTTCTGCGGACTCGCGTTTTGTGTGCCATCGATGTGGCAAGAAATGCCGTGCTGCTATAGGACTCTATAGCCACCAACGAAGATGCGGGAACCCATAAAGCGCCGCAAGCATCTACAACAGGTGCTGTGGCCAATGATAATGATATTAATGATGCATAGGTACTGCCACCGGCAATAGTATCTTCCTACACGAAGGCCGCAAAAATATGAGACACGCTCTTATTTGTAGGGCCATTTATTTTATTTATCGTATGGGTACATGTCACTGGTATAGGCATTTCTTCCCTGGGGGAAAGCAGATGATAAAGAAAATCCAGTGAGTGCTGCGAGGTCCAGATGGGACAGTGCAGCTGCCAAGTTTGTTACTCTTTTAGCACCACCCAGGGGTCACGTGTAGGGTTGTCTAAGATGTTTCCTACGGACGCAGAGTAACATTGATCCCCCATGTAGGGCCATAAAAGCGTGTCACATATTTCTGCGGCGTTCGTGTAGGAAGATACTATTGCTGGTGAATGTACAGTGGCATATCAGTAAATAAAACTGCTAATTTAATGGTGTAGTGTAGTTTATTAAATTAAAAAAATATTTTTTCTTTTTCACAAAAAAAAATACGAACTTCAGGCCTGCCTGAATTGCCTCATAGCTATGCATAGGCATACCATATGCCTATGGAAGTATGGATACCTGCAAAAGGGTGATTCATGCGCGTTGCCGCCCATTTTAATATCTTGTACACTCTATATTTTATAAATGGATATTTCTGCAAATTAATTATTGTACTTAACAGAACCATTATGTATACGTCAGTAGCGCTCAAGCGAACAGTCCGCCTTGGTAAGCGGTTACCATAGCCTATGGGCACATAGAACTACAGGGGTCACATGTACATTTTCGGCCCTTTAATAGTAGTTTATGCAACTGATACATAATGAGGGGCCTTAAAACACGAGTGGGGTTTAATGAAACGAGCGCAGCGAGTTTCATTATAGGATCACACGAGTGCTTTAAGGCCTAATTATGTACAGTTGCATACATTACTTTATCTACACACATATTGCAAGTACTCAAAGTTGGGTTCAGAAGCCGATGGCAATTGACCTGCATTACTAGGTAGATAGATACAAGTGCTGAAACTGTGGGTATCCACAGGTGTAAGCTTAATAAAAATAAATAAATTAGAACTGATAAGGAAAGTATATTTATTTATTATAATATAGTTAATAGTAAACATTTACATTTTCGCAATTAAAAATGTTTCGACAATCAATAACTGACAAGTTGATAACAGAAATGGCGGCCGTACAAACTTCTGTCGCGAGTTTTTTTTTTAATATTAGCCATCGAACGAAGTCCTTATTCTCATGTCATCCGGTTTATATCAAAAAATATATCGTACTGACGTTTCGTATCGACAACATTTTAAAATCTATGGATACTAGAATAGAAACCCATTGAAATTGTGTTGGTTTTGACAGCTGTTCCAAATTTGAAACTCATAACTTAACAATATTTGAGCATGTAAAGTTAAAATTACATTACTGCCACAGATAAGAAACTTATCATAGTGAAATCGTTTGTTGTAATGCTGGTCATTGCCTACGGTTTTTGAACGCATTTTAGAGGACTTACAATATGAGTGTAGATAAAAATCTTTATGTTACTAATGCATGATTTGAATGTGTTATTATATAATATTTTTTTAGACTTTTAGTATAAATGTGTTCATTATCAGATCAGGTAGTTTTATCAGATAAGCAGTAATTGCGTGGATCTTTGTTTCGGTGATTGCGTGGGACGTTGTCTACAGTGCAATAGCCACAGACTACTCATCATTAAGCTTTTACAAGGACCACGGGGTCACCACACATAAGAGCAATTTTATTCGTTAATTTCTACGATTCGAACAGCACATCTCAATAGTATTCTACACCATTTTGTAGTATAACAATCCAGGTTAGTCCCTATAACTTGATTTTTGTGGATATTTTTAATTTACATGAGTAATGATCAAAAACGTTAACTCAAATGAAATAAGCGGTCGCGCTCTCATACTAAATTAGTACGGGAGCGCTGATGTGTGGTGACCTCGTGTTGTACTTGATCTATCTAGTGGTTGAGGTTATCTGTGGCAATAGCACATAATAGATAATAGTTTTACGTACCTACAGAAGACTGCATGCCTTCTAACCACGAAATGAATTGCTAACATGAACCTGATATGTAACTACCTATTGTTTGATTTTCTACCTTTTTTTACCTTACCATAAATTCTGCGATAACAAGAATCATTCTATATGATTATATCGAGTGGTCTGAATGTTTTAAATGTCGCATTTATTCTGGTTGTGTCTAGATGGAAAATTTAATTAAAAAAATAATCTGTCTTTTACAAACTAGAGCGAAGTAGGTATAAGTACAACGTATTAGTAAAAATATGAAGTGTCAGCCTTCCGTGCTCATTTTTAGGGTTCCGGTCCTCGAAAGGAAGAAACGGAACCCTTATAGGATCACTTTGTTGTCGGTCCGTCCGTCTGTCAAGACCCTTTTTCTCAGGAACGCGTAGAGGTATCAAGCTGAAATTTATATCAAGTACTCAAGTCTACTGTCCCTTGGAGCTGTGAAAAAATCAAACTTCTAAGCCAACGCAATCAAAAGATACAGCCGTTTATGCCGCAAATTTCCGCAATTTTCGAAACTCGCAAGGGAATCAAAACCTACAGGGTACTTCCCGTGAACTCAGAATCTTGAAATTTGGTACGAAGCAATGTCTGATAGCACAGATAAAGGAAAAATTGCGAAAACCGTAATTTTTTTGTTACATCATATAATAAAAATATTTTTAATAAGTTTAAAGTTACTATATACCCCTTTCCTCATAAACGCGTAGAGGTATTAAATTGGAATTCATATCAAATACTCAGGTCTATAATACGTTTAAGTTGTAACAAAATCAAACTTCTATGTCAACGCAATGGGTTAACTTCTACTTATATACCTACAGGTTTGTATGGAACCCTCGGTGCGCGAGTCCGACTCGCACTTGTTTTATTTCGTACCTCTACTTAGTGACTATAATCGTTGGTCAGACTATGTATGTAATCAAAAATTGTGACATTATTTTTGTAAAGGTACCAATAGGCAGCCGCCGCTTACTTCTTATAAATCTTTATATCTATAGTCTGGCTGGCCAAAAGTGCAGTAACAGTGGAAATAATAAGCTATACTCTACTCATCCCTTTTTCAGTAGCGAGGGTACTAGCGTAAGGGAGACAGTATGATTAACTCTGTCTAAACTACAAGTATAAAGAAAAGTCTACTCGTTAAACCTGTAATACACTACCCTAAATTAGGCCCTTACGTGTCTAACTTATGGCTGCGGCCCTGTCTTTAGGCCCTAATTAGGGTAGTATAATACTGACAAAATGTTGGGTGACGGCATAAGAGATGGCGGGACGACCTGGATGCCTTTTGTAGCGACTGGCGGGAACATGCACCAGGGGCCCATTTCTCGAAAGCTTGTAACTCGTAATACAAGCGGAAGTCCCTTTCTAGCAAAAAATGTCGAAAAGTGACATCCGCTTGTATTACAAGTTACAAGCTTTTGAGAAACGGGCCCCAGGCCGTGACACAACACAGGCTATAAAAAAATGTTGGGTTAAAAAACCCCTATACGAGCCATTTATCTGTAGGTATTTAACCTCGTTATTTCATGTTATGTTGCAGGAGAAAGTCTGTGGAAAACCTGGTGATATCGTCACAGGATGCCATAGGTCAGAGTATCAGCCAGGCTCTGACGTTCTCCGGGGTCATCACGCAACACACCAACCAGATACTAACAGAAACCAAGTAAGTACAGCCGCAGATATAGAAACTAAGTGAGTACAGTTTCATAAGTGTGAATAGGGTGACTGTTATAGTTATTGGCTATTCTTCTTTCGTGTCGACGTTTCCTATACGATGGATGCCCAGAAGGCAGCGGTGTTGACAGCCCTGGCCGTCGCGCCCCTCAGATCAAGTTCCGAGCAGGAGTACGGGCATGCTGGGCACGCCAGCAGGTGCACCATTGTTTACGTTGCTGTGTCGCAGGCATTGGGTGGAGTGGTTACGAACTAGTCCCCATGCAACCATGTTCTGCCTGCAGCGACCAACCTGGGACCTAAGCCTGGCTTCTATTGGCTATGGAACTAAACTGACTGCTGTAGATAATAAGCATGAATTAAAACAAAAGCAGGAGAAATAGGAATAATTTTGGTATCGTTTATTCGAGCACATGTTTCTGTTGCCTTGTTAGAAATGTATTTTATCAAGAGTGGCCAATAACTATAGCAGTCACCCTATCTAATCTAGAAGAGAGGTATGGGTACTGCGAATGTTATCTGGCTCAAATCTGGAGCAGAGCCTGACTGCGGAAGTACCTCCACCTTACAGAAAACCACAGTCTCTTCCCCCCGGACCGCCATACGGTGTAAACGTGTCTGCAAATCTGTATTACATTTATTTAAAATTTAAAATCAAAATTAGAGTTATTTAAATCTACAAATAAAATCGGAGAGCATAAAGTGAAGGAGTATAGCCGCTACGACGCCGAGTGTAAGCTGCGCCTGGTACTTCATTCATCACTTACGACGCGCATACGCCGCCGACGTCAGCGGTCATTCATTAGCCGCAGGTACGTTACTAGACGACGCACACACGCGCGCGCATACAACCAGTTACCGACTTATCTCCGCGCCGCCTCTGCTACCCTAGTACCATGACGGAGTCGCACAACACTGTATTAGACCCGGAGATGTCGTTCGAAGATGGCACAGACCCTAACACCGTAACACCACCAAACTATGTTAATACAGATCGTTTGCAAAGACAGACTTTTCAATCAAATAGTCAGACAATAACAAATGACCAATTTAACGATTTTAAGGAGGAAATGAGAAAATTGATTACATATTTTAGCGTCTCTCAACAAAAAGAAATAGCCAGTATCAAATCGACTTTAAATGAGATTAAACAGTCCAACGAACAGATAGAAAGTGCTATTACTTCGCTACAAATGCAAAACGATGACTTCAAAAATCAAATTACACGATTAGAAAACCACGCGAAGGACGATAGGGAGTATATTTTATTTTTGGAGAACAAACTAGAAGATATGCAGGCAGGATGCCGAAAAACAAATTTCGAAATTAAAAATGTACCTAAAAAAGAAAATGAAACCAAACAAGACCTGATTGAAATGGTAACCTGCTTATCGGAGACTATAGACTGTAAAATCAGCAAATCAGATATTAAAGACATATACAGGGTGCGCGGGAAAAGGACTGAAACAAAAAATACGCCTATTGTTATCGAAACCAACTCCGTTTTACTCAAGTCTGACTTTTTTAAGATGGCAAAATCCTACAACATTAAAAATAGAACAAAATTATGCGCTAAACATCTGGGATTCAGAACGCAGGAAGACACCCCCGTGTTCTTGTCAGAACACTTAACGCCTAAAGCCTCGCGCCTGCACTACCTGGCTCGGGACCTGGCCAGATCGAAACACTACAAGTTCTGCTGGACCTCTTTTGGGAAGGTGTACGTGCGGAAAGAAGAACAGTCTCCAATCATATTGATCAGAAGCGAAGAACAAATCCACCATCTCCTACAGGGAGACTGACTAGAAACCGTAACAAAGGTAGCTTTGAAAATAATATGGTACCAAGTATTCGTCTATTTTATGAATATTTTTCACCCCTTACTAATTGTATACAAACTGCTAAAATACATGTTCTCGAATATCCCTCACACAGATAAAAGTACACACATAATTAATCTCATTTTCTTACTTAGTTGTCACACATCACACAAACATACACACACATATAATACACATATTTATGCATCATACTGCCGGTATAACTGGAATCATCAATGTTGGCACAATCCGAAAATCACGCGATACTCTTTTATTATGACGCGCTACCGCTTAGGTCACAATGGATAGTACACTTCAAACTTTGAACGAGATAGACAACTTAGAGATAGCGCGCTCTTTACAATGTGATATAGTAGATCTAAAAAAACACTTTAATATTAAAAATAATGATTTTACAATAATATCTCAAAACATCAGGAGTATCTATTGTAACTTTGACGACTTTATGGTTACAATATCTAGTCTTCCTTTCGATAATGACGTCATAATACTGTCGGAATGCAGACTTAACGTAAACAAACCTTTACCTCAACTACCTAACTATAACTCATATCATACTCAATGTCAGTTAAACCAAAATGACGGGGTAGTTATTTATGTGAAAAACAATCTAAAACATAAAGCCAAGGAAATAAGTCTGTCTCAAGCATCTTGCCTACAGCTAGACATTTTAAATTCCACTATTTTATGCATATATAGATCTCCATCTTATCAAAATGCGGAATGTTTTATAAACTCTCTTGGTGCTCAACTGGACTCACTTCGCAGTATAAATTCGAGTAATAAAAGTATAATAATTGCAGGTGACATCAATATTAATATAGCACTAAAGCCTATGGAACCTTCAATCGAACATAAGAATAGAACACACTATCTAAATACGTTATCATCATATGGTATATTATCAGGACACACAATACCGACTAGGGAGAAAAATTGTCTTGACCACTTTATGCTACATTTAAATAAAAGAAAACTAGTAGCCTCAATAGCAATACTTAACACGTCCATAACGGATCACCTTACTACATTCTTATTTCAAAATATAAGATCAACACATTTCCAAATAAGACAAAAACAATTATTAACTTTGAGGAAGCGCTAGAAAGTCTTAAAACTACAAATATTACAGAACTTTTGTTTTGCGATGATCCTAACATTATCATTGAAAATTTTATTTATAAACTTACTCAATCATTACAAGAAAATACAGTTATAACAAAAATACCAAAAAAATACCGCATTATTAAACCATGGATTACACAAGGCATGCTTCGCTGTATCAGTAATCGCAATAAATTACAAAAACAGGTAAAAAATGACCCTTTTAACGATATCAATAAAATAACATATATTACATATAGAAATTACTCTAATAAGCTTTTAAAGAAATTAAAAAGAACTTATGAAAAAGAATTATTAGCAAAAAATACGAAAAATAAAAAAGAATTATGGAAAAATATCAAAAACATTACATATACTAACAAAAATAACACTTCTAATACCGAACTACTTAACCTCAAATCAACACCTACCGCTTCAGCTGATTTTATAAACGACTATTTCGTTAATATTGGTAAAAACCTCGCTCAGCAAACTCATCCTTTAGTTGACGAGCAAAATTCTTACTTACAAAACTTTCCGTCTCAGCCAAACTCATTCGTTCTAGTTGATGTTGATTATAAAGAGGTATATAGTACACTCATGAACCTAAAGTCAGATAGTGCTCCTGGCTGGGACAATATCCCTACAAAATTCCTAAAAGTGGCAAATGCGGAAATAGTCCCTGTGTTAACGCATTTTATAAACCTTTGTTTCGAGAAAGGTGTATTTCCTGCTATACTAAAACAAGCCATTATCACCCCAGTTTACAAGGATGGGAGCAGAGACGAGATTAGTAATTACAGACCAATATCGGTGCTGCCGGCAATCTCCAAAATTGTTGAAAAATTGCTTAATTCCAGATTGATATCTTATCTAAACCAATTTAATATTTTGTCAACAACTCAATTTGGATTTAGGCAACGTAAATCAACTGAGGATGCGATAATGGCTTTAACGTCATTGGTAGTAGAGCAATTGGATAAACGGCAAAAGTGTATGTCTGTATTTTTGGACCTGAAAAAAGCTTTCGATACCGTCTCTGTTCCCATCCTTGTGCATAAACTAGAAAGACTTGGAATAAGAGGAACACCGCTTTGTTTACTTACGGACTACCTAACTAATAGGAAACAAAAGGTAAAACTAGATAACTGTACAGGGGGGTTTGAGGAAATAACTTATGGCGTACCGCAGGGAAGCGTTTTCGGTCCAACTCTTTTTCTGGCCTATATAAATGATCTCTGCAGTATGCAAATCACTAATGCTAAAATCTTCTCATATGCTGACGACACCGCAGTAGTTTTTACTGGGGCGACTTGGGATGAAGTAAGGGTACGTGCTGAGCAAGGGTTACGGCATAGTTTAGTTTAGTTTATTTATTCACCATAAAGTAATATGATCATTACATGGTATGTCATTAAGTACAAACAGTAATATAAATATAAAAATAATTTCAAATTGAAATAGGATTAGCATTACCTAATCGAAATTATTAATGTCAATATTGCTATTCAAATATTCTGTAACAGAGTAGAAGGCATGTTTCCTGAAATATTTTGATATTTTATTCTTAAAACTATTCAAAGGTAAGATAGTTAGAACATATGGCAACTTATTGAACATTTTAATTTTTAGGTAGACGCTTTGTTTTTTGCGTTTTCTAAGCCGCATGTTTGGTAGAAGGAATTTGTGTTTGGATCGCGTGTTGTAATTGTGTATGTCCGATAATTTTAGAAGAGAATCCGCTATTTTGTGTATTTCTAAAAGTGAATTATAAATAAATAGGGAGATAACCGTCATTATGCCTAGTCTCACGAAGAGGGGTTTAGCCGGCTCACGTTGGCGGACACCGCACATGTTTCTCACAGAACGCTTTTGTAGAATTAGTATTTTCTTAATATCTGTCGCATTTCCCCATATAGTTATGACATAATTTAACAAGGATTGAATATAAGCATAGTACACTATCTGTAGAGTTTCTAAATTGATTAAAGGTTTCAGTTTAAGTAACGCGAAATTTGCTGAAGATAGTTTGCTACCAAGTTTCTTTATGTGTTCTGCATGTGTTATGTTTTTATCTATTGTATAGCCTAAAAACTTCGTTGACTCTTGATAAGATAACTCTGATGGGTTTTTTTCTTTCCGAGCATTTGTTTTATATTTAATAGTTATGGTCTTATCATATTCAAAAATGGTTGCAAAATAATATACTTACGTTAAACACAACAAAAACAAACTATGTCTGCTTTAGTATTTGTAACAACACACAACCTAATAGTGATCATTTTAGTATTCAAATACATACCTGCGATGATACATCGACCTCGGGAACCTGCAACTGCCCGACCATCAAAAAAGTTGCACAAACAAAATATTTAGGTGTCTTCATGGATCAGCGGCTCTCCTGGTATCCGCACCTTGAATATGTCTCCTCACGAATCAGAAAGTTAATCTGGATCTTTAAAACTTTAAGGCATGTGGTACCAAGGGGAATGGCTTCATCTAGAAACTCTGCCAAAGACCTACTAAATGAAATATATATTGCTTTGGTACAGTCTGTCATTACTTACTGCATACCTATCTGGGGTGGTGCCGCTAAAACGCGTTTCTTGCAACTAGAACGTGCGCAACGCAGCCTGCTGAAAGTCATGCATTTTAAGAGTATAAGATTTCCCACTGAAAGACTATACAGTATGACAAATCTTCTTTCAATACGAAGATTGTTTATTCTGCACATGGTTTTAAAAAAACATAAGACATTACCATATTACGACAATTGTACACATAGAAGACGAAAAAAGAAACCTGCTACTGTACCTCAAAATAAATCAAAATTTGCAAAACGGCACTACGAAGTACTTTCTGCGAATTTATACAACTTTATAAATAAACAACTAAATATATACAGTAAACAGTTTTATGAGTGCAAAAATATTATACCGGCTTGGCTTAAAACGAAATCGTATGAGGATACTGAGGAATTACTTACCCGATTTATCTATCCAACATGAAATACACAAAGCATTCTTATTCATGCACACACACACGCACGCACGCGCACACACACACACACACAACAAACGGGATTATTACAATTTGTTTTATTTTGATTTATACCTACCTTTACTTGTCTTACTCTGTACTCTGTCTTTTGTATAACTTTTTTCTTAGCATTTATAAGTTATAAGATAAAATGTAATACTATATGTTATAAAAGTTATAAAAGGAGGTACCAATCACTAAGTTTATGATGATTATTGTGAAAGTAAATCAACATTTTTTTTTATTTATTTTTTTTTATTCTGTTTTTTTTTTGTATAAAAAGTAAGAAATGGTAAAAAATAAGTTTTAAAAACATTACGAAAATTTATATATTTCTCGGACTTGGATTTGATTGATCTAAGTTTGAAGTTAAGCGACTCAATAGTTAATATAGTTATATACACACAAAAAAAAAAATTAAAAAAAAAAAAAAACAGTCATATAGCACTAGACTCATAGTGTTGTGTTCCTGCTGGTGAGTAAGGTTGCCAAAGAGCTCAAAGAGGACCCAGTGTGTTGACGACGAGGGACCCTCTTGTTTTCTTTAGCCGTCAACACAGTGAATCCTCCTTTTTGTAAAGGGTCGGCAACGCGCATGTGACTCCTGTGGAGTTGCAGGCGTGCATAGGTTACGGTAGCTGCTTACCATCAGGCGTATGCTTGTTTGCCACCGCCGTAGTATAAAAAAAAAGACGTCTCAATCAAGGCAATTACTCGTTTAAACAAACATTAAAAATCCCGTCCAGACCACTTGGCATTACGTATAGTGGATGTGAACACTATTAACTAATTACTGCCATACGCTAAACCAGTCTCTTTTGGTAGCCCTAGTTGCCAGCCGTCACTCGTATTACCTAGGCAATAGAGTTGAGTATCAAGCAAGCAAGTAAGCGTATTGATGTGTAGCCCAAAATGCCGGTGAGTCATACTGGGTGTAAACAAAACACTGTCACGCGAGTCGGGGTACTCGGGGTTTCCGTGGGCTATTAATGGCGGTAAACGGGAAAAGATACCTTATGAACGGTGTATTTAAGGTGTAATTTTGGAGTGGAGTTGTGTCTGTAACTTTGTAGTATGGCTGGTTGTTTGTATATTAATTTCGAAAGCTAATACGTATTCATGTTTGGTTTTCAAAAGATTTTAAAAACCGGCTAAGAATAAGTCGGACGCAACGTGTAGAGCGAGAAATTGGCTATTCTCAATCAAGTTCTGAATGATAATTACTGATATGATATACCCATATAAAAATTCATTTTCATTGAACTTTATCAGCAGATTAAAACATATGTGCGTTTCGCATGCGTATCATGTATAAACCAATCAGGTGATGCTCTGTCCCTCTCACACCCTAGAATCCTCGGGGGCGTTCATAAATACCCCCCCACTCCCCCCCCCACTAAATTTTCACGTAAGATTTTTAAAATTCTAGTTTTTGTGAAAACACGTTATTCTAAACTTGAGTAGTTTACTTTTGGTAAAAATATAACAAAAAACGAATCAAATATCAAAGGAGGAATTAAAATTTTCTACATGTTCTACGATGTTTTTGGCTAATTGAGCTTACTGTCGGGCTAAGTAGGTTTGTGTAAGATTGTCTCATAATATTTATTTATTTATTTATTTAATTTATTATTTGCGGTATATTTTCCAAGGCCAACGTAAGAATTAGTTAGACGCCCTCGCTCCCCTACATGACTCACGTAAATAATGGACGTCCCCCTATGAAGGGCGTAATTAAAGGAACAAGCTAGATTAGCCAGGTGTTCATGTCAGTGTGTATTCGGCTTTGCGCAGCGTAAGAGCGTCAAAATGATGCTTCAGGACTATAGTGTGCGGTATACGAATTGGGATTCCGGGATCAGTATAACAAGGTATCGTTTGATTTGAGACCTTAATGTGTTCTAGATAAGGTTGAAGTTGGCAAAGATTGTGTAATTGGAATTAAGACTTTGTGGATGTTTTGGTAAGATGGAAAATAGAATAATGCATCGTGTGTCACCGGCTTTTTTTACTTCAGAGTAGAATATTGTTTTTTTTAATGCTACGATATAAAGTCTAAAGTAACAATAGACTTGGTGAATTTTTTTCATGTATGGTATCAATCGATTCGTTTTGTTGTGAGGATCAAATGTCTATATGGGGCCAATTGCGTCAAAGCAACACAAAAGTCAGAAATGAGATTTAAAGTCCGAGATTTGCATTTGTTTCTCAAAACGCTCCTAACAAAATGACGTGCAAAAGTGACGTCACGATCATATAGTCCCCCTGTTTAAAGTATGGAAAAAATATGAAATTGCTATTTTTACAGTGAAATGTTGCGTTTATGTATATGGTTGCTATACAATTTATTTTACAGTAAAACGTTAAAAATCTAATGGTATCATTGTTTTTTTTAATATTCGCACTTTATCAAAATCGTAAAATTTTGAAATTTTGCAGCTTGATATCTTTGAGCCATTTCAATAGAATGTATAAATTTTTACTTTAGTTGGATACGAGTATATTCATTGTTGAGTTTTTTCATTGTTGTCTGCAATAAACTTACAAATAACTAATTAAATAAATATTGATCATTTTGCATCCTATGAACTAAATTTTATTGCATAATTCATTATGTCATCATGCCTATTATTGTTAAAAGTTTGTATTCAGAAACAGTCTATTTGGACATCTTTAAAATTACTAACTATATATACCTGATACATATTAAGAACATGTAGTACCAGGTAGTCATGATTCGTAGCGAATGTTTTATTGTCCGTTGCGGTGTGACGTACAACAATAACACGCACATTTTTCATTGTGTTGTATCTGCGTCTCTATACTTCCTCGGTTGGCGGAAACTCAAGTTAATAAGGTAACTTCTTAGTCGGCTACGTACAAGTTAGTGAACTGAGAAAATAATCATTTTAATTTTACTACTCGAGTCCCAAAATAAGACGGGATCTTTTTGTTTTTTTATATCACGACTGTAGCAAACATGCATCCGGCCCTCATACATGCACCGGTAAGAAGTTACCGTAGCCTATGGACGCCTGCCACCCCAGAGAATTTACATGCGCGTTGCCTACTCTTTAAGAACCTATACACTCCTTTTTAGGGTTTTTGAAGAACGTCATACTGTAGCCCGCTGGGAAAACCTCGGCAGGGAGTTCATTCCACAGCCGCAGCGTTCGTGGGAGGAAATACCTCTTAATCCGTACAGTGCGCGGCCCCTTAGGCTCCAAGTGTGAGGATGAACACACTGCCGGCGGCGAGCGGTGCGGTCTAAAAGTACTTCTACAATATATATTTTTAATCGATTTTAATTATTGGGGTGAAATATGCAACGTTAGATACCTATACCTACTTTAGTTAAACAATGAAAGTCATGACAACGCTTCTATAGGAATTCAGTTTCTCGTCACATGCGCGTTGCCGACCCTTTACAAAAAGGAGGATTCAATGTGTTGACGACTAAAGGAACAAGAGGGTACCTCCCAACTAGCAAAATTTTCTCTTACAAATGTCCTAAGACCAAATTTTCTTTACTCTTACAGTACACTTTCAAACCTCTTTAAGTGTGGAATTGGGCGCACTTTATAAGAGCCTTTCTGATTATAGTTGTTGTATAATGGTCTTATTAAGTGTGTTTTTAATCCTAATATCATCTTGCTAATGCTGTTGTAAGAACAAATAGACTTAAAAATATTTTACAGTGGCATGCTGTAAGGTTAATGAGTCTTTGAGTACTCTTACTAATGCCGTTCGAAGCGTGATTACTCTTATATTTCTTTCTGTGATCTCATTGTAAGAATATTAGCACAACCAGTCGAAGAGGCCATTGCAGAAAACGTGTTCGGACAAAGTGATATTATTTAAAAAAATATAAATACCCAGGTAAGTCTATATTTTTATATGTACTCTTACTAATGCTAACTGTTATTTCTTTGACATGCAAATTATCTTGGTATTATATTGATGAACAACTTGCGAAGTACATTTCCTCGATAGTTTTGTAATATTATTAATAATATTTTCACGGGCCCTTCTGGAATGTCTCTAAAATATTAATTATTTGTTAAATTATTTGTGAAATTGAAATGTGTTTCAATAAATGACATAGTAAAAACAGTTAAAAGTACAATTACTCTTTTTTGAGATGCATGTAAGGCTGATATTTCTTATTTAACACTCGTTAAGTCAATTTTAAGCCTTTCGCTCTTGTTAAACACTTATCTAAGGCTATCTACCTGCCGCCATTTTATGAAATGATCTCGGCTAAATAAATTTAGGTTATATCAGCCATGCGCTACTCTTAATAAAGAATGCCAAAGGTTCTTGTAAGGTATATTGATCTTATAAAAGACTTATAACATGCTCCTAATCTTACATGCGGCTTAGACAAGACCAAATACACTTTAAATTGGTTGGTTTCAAAGGAGTTGTATACAAGGCGTTAGTAAGAGCAATAAGTCTGATATAACACTTATTGCAGACTCAACTAAGAACAAACTGACTTCTAAGTTGCTTTACTAAGCGTAAATAATGATCAAGACCAATTAGTCTTATGAAATTCACTAGTAAAACCTATGTTCTGATCAATATTTTATAATAGTTTCTTATAGATGTCTACAAGAGTAGTTAATAAGTTAAAATTTTCTCAAGACTAATTAGTCTTATAAAATGCACTTATAAAACCTTGTTCTGATAAATGTTTTAAAAGAATTTCTTATATACGTCTACCAGATTACGTAATAAGTTTAAATATTCTCAAGACCAATTAGGCTTATAAAATGCACTTGTAAAACCATTGTTCTGATAAATATTTTATAAGAATTTCTTATATACGTCTACAAGAGTACTTAATAAGTTTAAATTTTCTCAAGACCAATTGGTCCTATAAAATGCCTTTGTAAAACCTATGTTCTGATAAATATTTTAGAAGAATTTCTTGTATACGGCTACAAGAGTACTTAACAAGTTTAAATGTTCTCAAGACCAATAAGTCCTATCAAATGCCTTTGTAAGATGTACCTTCTTAGTCAGGATATATATAAACCTTTTATAATGTCTTACTTCTTATAAAGGCATGTTTATACAGCAATTTTGCTAGTTGGGCTCGTCGTCAACACACTGGGTCCTCTATGAGCTCTTTGCCAACCTTACTCACCAGCAGGAACACAACACTATGAGTAGGGTCTAGTGCTATTTGGCTGTGGTTTTCTGTAAGGTGAAGGTATTTCCCCAGTCAGGCTCTGCTCCAGATTTTAGCTAAATGATATTCGCTGAGCCGTGCCCTCTTATTTACCACTTATAGCGAGATGACATTCGCAGTACCCATACCTCTCTTTTGCACATAGTTTAAGGACATACCTGGGTCCGGACGTAGTTTAAGGACATACCCGGGTCTATAGTGTTCAGAAGACTCAAGCAGTTTAAATCATTAAAACAAGGAAATAAAAATACTAACCGCCTCGAGCGAACATCGAACTGGCGGCCTTTCGAAGCATCGGTTCGATCGCACTTTAGAAATAAAATTTTGTTTAACATTTTTAAAACAATCCTGGTTACAATTACAATACAATACAATACAAATATTCTTCATTGCACACCTCAATAAACTATAACATACGGAAAAAAAAAGTATCTTCATCCAAGACAAATCCTCTTGGTCAAGACATTATTGTTTCGTATATAGGTGGAAACAATTTACCTCAGAAAGTGGTCTTGATTCAAGTAAAATGTCTTTATAGTAGGGTTTACTTTCAGTACAAAAGTGAAAAAAATTGTGCGCATCGAGAATAAGTTGTAAATTTTTGACCATGGATAGAGTGCCCCACGAAGAATATTTTTTAGTATTGGAGGTCCGTAAAATTTTTGGACCTTCACGTTATAATCAGGGGTCCCGTGCAATATGTTATTACTCTCTGGTAAAGGCTGCTAGGGGTTGTGTGGAATCATTTCCGTATAAAACAGACATGTAGGATTCATTTTTGATAATAAAAAAGGAAAAATCGAAACTAAAAAAAAAGCTCTGCGGAGAGGAAAAACACAAAAAAAAAAAAAAATTATTTAGAACGTTGTATAACTAATATTTTATTGAGGTGTGCAATGAAGAATATTTGTATTGTATTGTATTGTAATTGTATATAGATTTAATTATTTAAAAAATCTCGAGTCTGTGTGAAAACAGAAGTGTCGTGATTTTAATGGAAACTAATGAATTCTATGACATACGTAATGAATTCTACGTAATCTAGACATTGGAAAACAATTGGAAGATTGCAAAGATTTCATGTACTGCAATTCAGGTGCTAAGTGCCGAGATGATCGACTTTCTAAATCGGACGATAAAACGTTGCGAAACACAATGTTGCGACACAGACGTCGACGGGGCTCTCGCTACGCCAGACTTGGTCATTACCTTGATAAAATTCGTTGTAAAATGTAACAATGCGAGTGTTTTCAGAGAACAGCTGATGCTCCTCAACCCATCAACGGAGCGGCAGCCGACCTTCACGCGCGTGGTTTCATTATATAGCGCCCTTAACCACTTAGCAATTTATTGCCTCAGACGTGATTGGTCATGAAGTCTGTTCCTGGCTTACGGTCCGTTAGATGTGGGTTTTTTGTTATTACCATAATTAGGGGGGCGTTAATAAATCATAGACTACGTGCTATATTTTAGGCGATCTTACAAATATGCAACGGATATTAGAACAGACCATGGTATATTTACCAAGTGCGGCCGAGTTTTGTACCATACAACTTTAAAGGGGTGCAATTTAAAAATGGTTGAGACAAGCAATAGGTATGAGGGGTGATTTTTCGATATAGTTTATCGTAATATCGTGATTAAGGCTCAATATAGCTGTCCAAACACAAATATAATGTATATTTAGATAATTGTATAATGTATTTGTTATCTATTAAAACTAGTTTTTTTAATTCATACTAATATTATAAATGGGAAAGTGTATGTGTGTGTTTGTTTGTTTGTTTGTTTGTTTGTTTGTTTGTCCGTCTTTCACGGCAAAACGGGGCGACGAATTGACGTGATTTTTTATGTGAAGATAGTTGAAGGGATGGAGAGTGACATAGGCTACTTTTTGTCTCTTTCTAACTCCCCACTTCCCTAAAATGGGGGGTGGAAGTTTGTATGGTTTGTTACCCCGTATTTAACGCGAGCGAAGCCGCGGGCAAAAGCTAGTTTTTTTATAATTAAAGTTTAAAATAGTTAATTTAATCGCAGAGTTTCATGGGTACTTTTCTAACATCCTTATTGACTTTGAGTTGGATAGGTATAGATCTTGTATGTGTTTTAGCAGGCTATTTATGATTTTTGTAAGAATCCATCCTCCATTAATATTGTTGTCCACGGAATATAAACAAAGCGATGCGCCTTAGCCACCTGCTCGATTTTATCGATCCATATCGTTTATATTATATCTTATCGCATTCACCGAATTTACGACGTACATCGTATGTACAGTCGCCGTCAGAGATATGTTTACACTTTTCCACCATTAAGGTGTAATGACGTCATGCCTATTGCCTTGTTTAACGTACGCGTGTCAAACATGGAAATTTACTGCAAATGTGAAGAAAAAAATAACGTCTTGTCAAAGAGGAATAGAGCGCAGTATGCTAAATATAAAAAAGTTGTAAAAAATACGGCATACAAAAATACGACCTGTAACAAAAGCAACTGACGCTCTTACTTTTGCTCGAAAGCTGAAATGGAAGTGGGCGGGGCACGTAGCACGACTTTAGGACGACAGGTGGACCAGAAGAATAACATCATGGAGGGCATCCAATGGGAAAACGTCGCAAAGCAAGACCTCATACGAGATGGGCAGACGACGTCGTCAGGACCGCTGGCCCTTCATGGCAACAAATAGCCCAAGATAGAGACAGGTGGAACCGTTTGGAGGAGGCCCAAACAGGGGTTCTTGCAAGAAAAGAATAAAATAAAATTAAAACTAGTTAGTGAAACATTTAGAAGTAAGAAGAATACTACTTATTAACTCTACTTTATAAAAAATATATATATATATATATATATATATATTTTATATATATATATATATATAAAAAAACTAACAATATTAGATAATACTTAAATTGTACTTTTGATATTAAGCAAGAAATAAAGGCTTTTTTATTTTTATTTATTTAAGGTGTAATAAGGTCTAAAAATGTTAGGATATTGTTGACGTCCATTGTAGCTTAAGTACATGGGCACTCTTTTGTGCGGAATTGACACCTTTCCCCCTCATCTTAGTTTTACAGTCTGTGTGGAAAGAGAAGTGTCGTAGAATCCACTAATTAACATATTAGACACGACACTTTTCTTTCCGAACAGTATAAAGATGGGCTTATTGGACCCGTAGCTACCTTTCACCAGGCCGGTTTGGTGTTAATAAAAATCGTTGCCAGTCTAAAAGTAAATCAAAGTTGCATACACCTGTGTATTTTCTTTACTTTATTGCACAATAAAAATAAGTACAAATAGTTTACTTAAAACCTCAAGGCATTATGTACCAGTCAACCATAGGGCCAAACAGAAATTAGCTAAAGTGGGTGCTGCGGATTTCCTTTATCAATATAAAATTTATTAAAATGACAGGCTGATTCTCTATTTCTTCCAAAGTTTTAATTGTTTAAACGTTTTTTTTTCCAGAAACCTGTCACGGTCACCGTCGCCATCTTTACGCAATCCTGACAATAACGCTGAAATAGAAAATGACAAGGTGAGACAAAGATATACAACACTTTATTAATACATACTAGGGAACAAGAAGGAAGACAAGACGGATAGTCAGAAACAAAAGTAGCTTAACGAATGAGATCAAAACAAACGTGACACGACTTTATTGTTAAGAACAAGGATGGTCCTCCAAAGTTCAGAGGCCTATTTCTCGAAAGGTATTAGACTAATATTATTAGTCAACGAACTGTCAAATCGTATGGGGTTTCCATGACAACACACGAATAATATTAGTCTAATACCGTTCGAGAAATGGGCCCCAGGTCAGGCAAAACGTCTGTTTCCGGTATTTGGTGCCGTAGCGCCATCTGTCGAGCATGGAGTTGAGTTATTTTGACGGCGGTAATTGCCGAACAAAATGTATAAGACTGAAACCTACTTCGTTTGTGAAACCATAGATGGCGTTGGCGGGATCCCTTTGTTTCCCATAAACTTATTGTTTCGAATTTCGATAGTCAGAAATTGATATCCATATAATTTATGGGCATAAACATCAATAGTCATAATTTTTGTAAAGCATAACGTTTCATAGTTCTAATAATAAAGATCTATAATATTAAACACTATAATCGCAAAAGGCATAAAATTGATGAGTATAACATTCGAAGGTCTATCAATAATTATTCAGAAATATTTTAAGGCATATATTTTATCGGACTAATAGTCGTTAATCATATCGTTTTAATGTCATCCCTTTGTTTCCCATAAACTTATTGTTTCGAATTTCGATAGTCATAAAATGATATCCATTATGATTTATGGACATAAACATCAATAGTCATAATTTCCCAGAAGTGGGTTAGGTTAGGTTAGAACTGCGACCCCCAAGAAAACGAACTATTGCCAGAAGTGGGTTAGGTTAGGTTAGAACTGCGACCCCCAAGAAAACGAACTGTTGCCAGAAGTAGGTTAGGTTAGGTTAGAACTGCGACCCCCAAGAAAACGAACTGATGTCAGAAGTGGGTTAGGTAAGGTTAGAACGGCGACCCCCAAGAAAACGAACTGTTGCCAGAAGTGGGTTAGGTTAGGTTAGAACTGCGACCCCCAAGAAAACGATTCAGATTATCTTATCTGACGATCTTATTATCTTATGATGGCTAACGTTATGGACTATAAAAAATCGGAACTTAAATTTTGTGGAAACCAATATACACCCCTAGTTATCATTATAATCTGCGATTAAAGAACTTAAAACAATTATTATAAGCAAGTTTATTGCCTTCAACATTATGTAATAGATACCATCTAGACTTTGAATATTATGATTAACAGATTTTATGACTAACAATAATGATGACCTGCAAAAATCGGACCAGCAATTTAGATTGTTAAATTTTATGACTATTGACAATATGACTAATAAAAATTATGATGGAAAACGTTATGGACTGAAAAAAACGGAAGTAAAAATTTATGGGAACCGATAGAGACCCGGCGTTGGCGCTAGTATCTTAGCCTGAAATCCGGGAACGCGGTTTGTACTACGACGGCGGCAAACAAGCATTAGGCCCGTCTGATGGTAAGCAGCTACCTTACCCTATGGACGCCTGCAACTCCGGAGGCGTCACATGCGCGTTGCCGATCCCTTCACTGTGTTAACGGCTAAAGAGACGAGAGGGTCCCTCATCGTCAACCAGGGACCGGAACCGGTAACCATTAAAGGGGTATTAGATTGGGTATTTGATAGAGTTGTTTTTAAAAACCCTATCAATGCGGTAAGCGTATCGTTTGACTTACCCGAACGAAAGGCTAACCATGTCAATACAGTTAATTCGGGTAAGTGGTTACAACCCAGCATATGGTTTCCCTATCAGATAGGGTTTTTCAAATGCGATTAAGCTATTTTAAACTCTGTGACCAATACATTTGGCTTATTTGCACCGTACGAGCTAAGCGCTGCCGGTATGGCGGCACGACAAACAAGAACCTTTTTGCGTATGTTTTCGTACTTACGCCTTTGATCTAGACGCTATTATTGCTTGTTAGTGCGCTAAAAGATCGTTGTGCGGTGCCGGTGTTTTTGTTCTTGCCATTCGAGCGTGACGGCTCGTGTCGATTGAATCTTAGACCCAGGCTTATAGGAACCAAAATCAAATGCATATTCTGAAGTGTTAAAATATATAATTTTGTGTTATTCTAGTTATAGGTAGTACTTTGTTTCAATGGCTCCAGCAAAATGTGACGCCGTCCACCGATACTTCTAGTATAATGAAACGATCAATATCAGTCATTGTTGGACACTCAAGAATAAAATGATTATTTGAAAAAAATTTCGTAAGAATAAACTTATGTTGATTGTATTCCCGTTAAAATGATTCAAAATAATTTCGTCGGGACTAATTCATATGCGAGAAAATGTAATAAAAATAATTGATTCTTAACAGAATTATTTAATCATGCTTTTTATTTTAAATAATGTTCCGCGTATAAGAATGTATTCTGGGTTTTTCGGTGTAAGAAAACATCGTGTGGAAACTGGACCTAATCCCAATAAGGCGTAGTTTCCCTTATGCCCAGCAAAAATTATATCTGTTTTAAAATCCACGGTAGGCAGATATACTCTTTTCACTTCTCATGCTCGTAAAGTTCGACTTTAAATCGTGCGTGGACGATATAAAATCGCATTTTAAGCTCTAGGCCATAAAGTAAAATTTTCTTCTAAGACCAAGAATGTGTCTCAACAGCCAAACAGAGTCAAAATATATTGCACAATTTAATTGAACAGTAAAATTTCGTAGAATACTGAAACTTGTTCTTTTATTATATTCTTGTACTCAGATAGAATAAGCTTTCTGGCCCAGACAATTCCTATTGGATGAGATTTTTTTTTTGTATAGATCAAAGTGTCAGGAATTGATACCAATAAAATTTATAAGTGAATATTGGGCGCTAAGGTGCCAAAAAAATGGTAAAAATGGTTAAAACCAGTTTTTCGCTTCTAGAGGAAAAACTACGGCTCCGACAAAAAATATTTAAATGTAACAAATGTGCGCAATAAAAAAACAAAGAGAATGAGCCCCGGTAGAGCAAAATCGGTCTAGAGGATCGTCCGCAATTCGCAAAAAAAACACATTTTTTTTGCAAATATTGTAAATTCAATAACTCGCGTTCCGAAAGTTCTGGAGAGCTGAAATTTGAATATGATGTCAGTTTTGTGGTCCTCTAACTACAGTTATATGTTTAAATGAAAATGTTGTAAACTTTTTGCAAACCGTCGAATTTTGCAAAAAGTGACCTTTTTTTAAATCGACTGGAAGGGTATTTTAATTTTCGAAAAACGTTATAATTTCGATTTCTATGCATTAAGAAGGAGTTGAACTACAAATTTCCAAGTTTACAGATCATTTGACAAGGAATAAACTTGTTTAATAATCTCATTGTAATATTTTTGTTACAACTTGAAATTCTTTTACGATTACCGATAAATAATTTCCTCGCAAATGAAGTGAAAATTAGAGTGTAACCCTCGTCCATAAAACCCATTTTACACTCAACTTTTAAACGCCTCGCGTAAAATCGTACGTTTTATGCACTTGTACAATCTACTATTATAATATAATAAAAATAAAATAAAATAAAAATTAAATAAAATGAAGCATTATTGCAAATGGCAAATGAAAATAAAATGAAAATGAAACGAAAATGAAACGAAAATGAAACGAAAACGAAACGAAAACGAAGCGAAAACGAAACGAAAACGAAACGAAACGAAAACGAAACGAAAACGAAACGAAAACGAAACGAAAACGAAACGAAACGAAAACGAAACGAAAACGAAACGAAAACGAAACGAAAACGAAACGAAACGAAAACGAAACGAAAACGAACGAAAACGAAACGAAAACGAGACGAAAACGACACGAAAACGAAACGAAAACGAAACGAAAACGAAACGAATCGAATCGAAAACGAATCGAAAACGGAACGAAAACGAAACGAAAACGAAACGAAAACGAAACGAAAACGAAACGAAAACGAAACGAAAACGAAACGAAAACGAAACGAAAACGAAACGAAACGAAAACGAAACGAAAACGAAACGAAAACGAAACGAAAACGAAACGAAAACGAAACGAAAACGAAACGAAAACGAGACGAAAACGAGACGAAAACGAGACGAAAACGAGACGAAAACGAGACGAAAACGAGACGAAAACGAGACGAAAACGAAACGAAAACGAAACGAAAACGAAACGAAACGAAAACGAAACGAAAACGAAACGAAAACGAAACGAAAACGAAACGAAACGAAACGAAAACGAAACGAAAATGAAACGAAAAAAAATTAAAATAAAATTAAAAAAAAAATAAAAAAAAAAAAGTGAACAAAAATATTATACATTGAATTTTTTTAAATATAAAATGAAAAATATATATATATATATATATATATATATATACACGGTGAATCTGAGTATCCCGACAGATTTTAACCATAAATTCCTGATAATTGACTGATAAATAACTAAATGAGACTAAAATGTCGTATAAACTTTTCTGGAATTAGCCTAGTTTCAGAGTTCTTCATCTTTGTCGTTACACTCTTTACAGAGTGGTCGTGGCCAAAATGTACTAATTTATTTTAATTGACAGTTTTACCAATAACATTCTTGTTTTTATGTTCAAAAGCATTTTAAAAATCCGAAAAATGAAAAAAAAAAAAATTCTGGCGAAGTCGACCTAAATTCATAATAGTAGTTTATGTAACTGTTACGTAATAAGGGTCCTTAAAACATGAGTGTGGTTTTATGAAATGAGCCGCAGGCGAATTTCATAATAAGATCACACGAGTGTTTTAAGGCCTAATTACGTACAGTTGCATACACTGCTTTATCTACACTCATATTATTTATTCTAAATGCCTTATTTGAAAACTATAGAATGGCCGCCATTGCACCGCCACCATGGCCAACTCGATTGTGCCGGCGGTCGCGCGGGCGCGTGTCGGGCTGTCGGCGGATCCCCGGGAGGGTGCAGGTGTACATTATGTTATCAAAACTCATAGCACATCAATAATTGAGCATGAAAAGTTAAAATTACGTTACTGCTACGGATAAAAAGCTTATTATAGTAAAATCGGTCGTGGTAATGCTAGCCATTGCCTACCGTTTTCGAACACGTTTTAGAGAACTTACAATATGAGTGTAGATAAAACATTTATTACTCCTTATGACCTCAGGAATTTATGGTTGAAATCTTTCGGGTTACTCAGATTCACCGTGTATAATAATAATAATAAAAAAACCAGTCCATCTTGAATTTTAAAACAGATATAATTTATACACCCCGAATAATTAACCGAAAATAACTACCATGACTATTTTTCAGTAAAAAGTATATAACCGCCATCGTGGATTATAAAACAGAAATAATTTTCGAAATTACATCCCCTAATTATAAATATTAATTATTTGAAACGGGGTATTTACCTCGCACCCGAAATATCGGGTGCCCAATAACGCTAATATACATGGTAAATACCCCGTTTCAAATAATATTTATAATGTGAATGACCATGTGAGCTTAAAAAATCGTATATCCCATAATTAGCTGAAAACGACTACCAATCCCTACGCCAATTCATGGGATTAGGTTGCCAAGCGGACCACAGGCTCAACTGAGCCGTGGAAAAAGCCGGGACAAACTCTAGGAGGATGAATATTGGTTTGTGTCAAATCGATTTGAATATGAATAAAAATTGTGTTTTTATTCTTATTCAAAACAATTATTGCCCATCTCATCAGTACGTGCGAACTATGCAAAAATAAACTGAAGGTAAGACACATTTCTTTAACAGAAATTCTTTAATTTAAAGTTGTGTACGTGAGCAGAGGACTGGACTGTGAGTGTGACTTTTCCAGAATGAATAAACGACAGCAAATCTTATATTTACTCAATTTGTTCCGCCGCCACCTCTCCTGTTCCATTTCAAATGAGAAAGATAGAACCGCCTGCCTGCGTGGAAAAGAGACAGGAAAAGGGTAGCCCTATGATAGGGTAAGCGGTAAATATTAAAGCTATCTTTACCCCATTCGACTCGGAAACCACATTGAAAAGGGTTAAGCCTATTCAAAATGATTTCCATATCGATAGGGTAACCCAATGATAGGGTAATCCTATCATTAGGGTAAGACTTTAATAGGGTTACCCTATCGAAACGATTAATCAAATGAAGGGGTTTTCCGGTCCCTGTCGTCAACACACTGCATCATTTTAGAGCTCTCTGGCAACCTTACTCACCGGCAGGGACACAACACTATGAGTAGGGTCTAGTGCTGTTTGGCTGTGATTTTCTGTTAGGTGGAGGTACTTCCCCAGTCGGGCTCTGCTCCAGATTTGAGCGAGATGAATTTCGCTGAGCTGTGCCCTACCACACAAAGCGATATGATATTCGCTATGACTATACCTTTTGGCGATTTTGTATAGACTTTGACAATCCATGCTTATCCTTGGTTAAGAAAATAGAAGCCTGTCAAGATACTTTTGAACACGTCATCCGTGTAGCTACTTCTGCTGGTGACTAAACACATATTGAAACGCTTTTGTCTCAGCTCCCAATGTCGAGAACACAGAATGCGTGCTACATTGGTGAATTAATTGCGTGTAATTTGTAATGAGCACTACTTAGCAATTCGGAGGCCGAGGCCATCCGCTATCAACGATCGTGAAATCTGTTATTAAAGATTATGATTTTATTTATGTTAAGGAGAACCAACAGCTTTTAAGATACAGTTATACAATC
Organism: Pammene aurita; assembly: GCA_947086415.1. NCBI lineage: Eukaryota > Metazoa > Arthropoda > Insecta > Lepidoptera > Tortricidae > Pammene > Pammene aurita. Next base: position 34,792,654 of record OX352301.1, on the reverse strand, counting down.
AAATATACACAGAAAGCCAATTAAAGGAACTCACAGGTAATAACAATATAAGGAGTGGTCCGGAAAAAAAGTAGCCGTGCCTTTTTTAGGGTTCCGTAGTCAACTAGGAACCCTTATAGTTTCGCCATGTCTGCCCGTCCGTCCGTCCGTCCGTCCGTCCGCGGATAATCTCAGTGACCGTTAGCACTAGAAAGCTGAAATTTGGTACTAATATGTATATCAATCACGCCGACAAAGTGGTAAAATAAAAAAAGGATTTTTTTTATTTATTAGGGTACCTCCCCTATACGTAAAGTGGGGAGTGATTTTTTTTTTCATTTCAACCCTAACGTGTGATATATTGTTGGATAGGTATTTAAAAATGAATAGGGGTTTACTAAAATAATTTTTCGATAATGTAAATATTTTCGGAAATAATCGCTCCAGAAGTAAAAAAATATGCGTCCCCCCCCCTCTAACTTTTGAACCATAAGTTTTAAAAATATGAAAAAAATCTCAAAAGTAGAACTTTATAAAAACTTTCTAGGAAAATTATTTTGAACTTGATAGGATGAATAGTTTTTGAAAAAAAATTACAAAATTATTTCTGAACTAAGTTTGTAATTTAACCGTATAAGCAGGTGTTTATTGGACCTGTAATTTCTACAAAATTACAATGAAATGACGTGCTTTCAAATAAAGTAAAAACGGTGAAAATCGGTTCACGCAATAAAGAATTATTCCATAAAAATCATCTTCCATACTTTAAGCTCGCGCGCAATAGTTTACTTAATTTGCCGATAGATGTCGCTGTACCTGGAACTCCCATATCATATCCTACATGGCGGTGTTATTAACTCTTAAGTGGGGACACTTACTGTGACGGACAGAAAACTACGGAACCCTACACTGAGCGTGGCCCGACACGCTCTTGGCCGGTTTTTGATTTATCTTTTTATTTTGTACCGATTTAGAAGCAGTGTTTATATTTAAATAATCTCTAGATACAATCATACAATCATACTTAAATAAAACAGCGTTTGGAAGTTTTCGCCTTTTGTATTCCATCATACACATAGTTTTTTGAACAGCGTCTTCTGACAGAATTTTTGAGGTGTTTCTCAAAAACATCTTTTTTCTTATAGTTTGATTTGATGAGCTATTTTATACCTTAATAAATTGTCTTTCTTCAATAGTAAACTTTTTTATCTGGCTTCATTTTAAGGTAGTTACAGTAATTTTTAATTAAATGTATTTGCCTTTTTTCATAGAAAATTATCTCCCATAGAAAAATCTTTGTCAGAGGTTAGATTAGAGAGTCTTCCTGACTATCCTAGCTAAAATACAGTTAATTAATGTAGCTTCTTGGTAAGATGAAATTCTGAAAAGCATAAAACGGGTTGTGAAAATGGAAATACAATTGTGGCATTGTAGCGGATGTCGATTGAAGATTGTCAAATTATGTTGTTCAAAAGGTTACAAAGTATGTTGAATTAAAAACGCGAAAACTTAAATATGCTCACATATTCTATTATGATTGTAATTTTTATTTATTAGTATTGTATCTACGGATTAATAAAATAAATATACTGCTTCAAAATTAGCACTAAATTAAAAAATACACAAGATTGTACACTGCTACTTTATTTCAGGACCACTCCTTAGTTTAATTTAAATTAAACTAATGCTAGGCTACTAACGCATACACATACGAACAGGAAGAGAAAATTCGAGAACATATTAATTCCAATAAAAAAGTATGAAAACATTAGTGTCTAAATGTACTAGGCTTTGTAAGTAAAAAATCCTACAGAAGAGAAACATATATACATTTGGAATAATTATTTAAACAAGAAGTAGTTAGGTACACTCACATGAAGCAACGCTTAACCATTAGTTATTCTGTGGCTTAACCATACATTAGGACGTTAGTAATTTAACGCGTTAATCCGACATGTATTATTTTATTACTGAAGATTTATTCTCAAACCGCGGATTGTTTCATCTTAGCGCTTTGTCTATTTCATAAAAGACACCTAACTATAAAAGTTTCGTGAGACTCTAACATATTGAAAATATTTATAACGGGTTACTCACGTAATTTAAGTTTTGCTCGACATGTTTCGATCAATTTACGATGATGATTCTCACGAGCGGCCTTCCGCGACGGCGGGTATGTCGAGCAAAATTCGAATTAAATTACGCGAGTAACCCGTTGTATTGTATTGTATTGTATGTAGTACGGGCAGGTTTCCGCAACTCGACGTCTAGCGCCTATTTTGCGTAGATAACCCGTTATAAATATTTTTAATATAAAAGACACCTCTCGGGGAGTGCTTGTGGCAACCTCATCCCAGTTCGCCACCGTCATGTATTTGTTAGTGAGCCTGCCTCTGAAGCTGGAGGTTCTGGATTCGATTCTCAGTAAGAATTTAGTATATGTAGATGTCGTGTCGTGTCATTTCTTCTAAATAGATTCCGTTAATTTTAATTAGTCGTATGTCAGGCCATATTTTTAGACGTAAAAAGATATATTGGTCACAAATGATCAGTCTTTAATTTTAATTATAACTGTGATTTGAAACGAATTATAATGCAATTAAAACATGTGTGCACCAGTAATACCTGCAAATCGATCCGTTACTCTATAGCTGTATTCATAATCATCAAAAACATATACTTTTATCGGCATCACAAAACAGGTAATTTATAAATGGAATGTTGCACTATCACTTCTTAACCTAACCGGTACCTCATGTATTTTCTGTGGAAAAGATCGTCATTATTACTTAAGAGCTTTTCTCTTAATTCGTTCATAAGACGTTGTGAAAAGAAGAACAAGTCAGTATAAGGAGTAAGTATTGCCCCGTCTAGATATCTTGGAAATGATGTAAAAATAGGTTGTTCATACCTATTTTTCCTTTCTATTTCATTTAGTATTTTAAGGTGAGGAGGTAATCTTTTATCACTCGTTCTTTCATTAACACAGTGAATTGAACCATTCAGACACGACTTAAGCTCTACCTATGATCAGTTACGTATGTTACTGTTAACCATCGTTGGCACTTTTGACTGACGATTTCTGACTCTTTAAGGTGGGTACGGACTTGAGAAACGCACGGCTCGCCTGTTTGCTCAAATTCGTACGCACCTTACGCGCCGTGCGCGAGCAGCGAGACACGTACAAATTTGAGCAAACATGCGAGCCGTGCGTGCCTCAACCTAAGGCTACCTCAAGCCCGTACGGCACCTTTAGAAAGGTATACGGTCTATCAATACTTAACTTATTCATTAATGCCCTGTTCCAGGATGGAGCCCCGGACTCTGTGTCGCTCGGCAGCGCCAGCGAGCTCTCCCTACCAACTGCCGTCGCGCTCCGGAGCGAACAGCGGGTAAGTTGATATGCTGTCGTGAATATATACTGACCCTAGCTTTGTAATCATCGCTTTTAACGCTTTTTGTATAATTACAAAAAGTCACTCACACGCCAACATCACAGGTGCAAGCGCACCAATGTAAACCTTACTGAAAAGAGTTAAGGTCGCTTTGACTGCGAATGCCGTAACGCTTTTGGTGGTCCCACACTGCTAGGTGTTCTTGACGTTCAAAAGGTTAAGTAATGGAAAGAAAATAATACTGTAAAGCTCTTGCACACATTTCAATAATATTTAAAATGCGTCACTTACGTTATTTTAGTCGAATTGCGCTTGACATATTTCGATAATTTTATCATATTTATCATGTTTATATTGTTAATTATTAAGTGCGTCCATCCGCGGCTAGAGAACGTGAGTGACATTTTGATATATTATTTAAATAAAGGAAAGGAGAAGAATATGAATCACTGCAGTTTCCATCAAGCATGTTGCGTTGCGAGCTTATTTAAAAAAAATTTGCTTAACAAAGTATAATTTTACTAAAATAACGATACCTAACTATCGAGTCAACTTTGATGAAGAAGGTCCCATTGGTGCAAATTATACAGAAAAAAAAAGTAGTCGGTTTTTTAAACTTTTTTTATTTTTATTGGGATATATTTAGTACTCGACGGTATCGCTGCCCGCGGTCTTTGAGTTCCGTGAACAAATGGTAAGAAATATCAAAATATATAGTTATAGTCAACCAAAATCCTGGACTACCATGGAACTACGTAAAAGTTACTAATAAAATTGAAAAGGATAACATTTACATGGTTCTATAGTGACCCAGGCTAAAAATGGATTTTGCTGAACGTACCTTTGTTTTAACTATGAAACTCTAGTGAGACTCGAACATATTATATAATATTTAAATCGAGTCACTCACGTAATTTCAGTTGACATGTTCCAATTAATTTGCGGGTGTATGTTACCGACTAGCTGTCAACTGTCAGTTACATCGGTCATTTATTACACGGCTAAATTACGAACAATAGCGAGTTGCTCAACAGTCCGGGTTCATGGCTGTACGCTCAAAAAAATATCATTGTAAATTGATCGAAACATGTCAATTGAAATTACGTGAGTGACCCGAAATATTATGTAGTATCTGCCTTTGCTGTTGAAAATTAACTATGCGATTGAAGAGTTGTTTTTATGTGTTCGTAATGCTACCCTAAACTGTTTTTAGAATTTCTAAAAATTCCATAACATTTCAATTTCTAAAATATTCTTAACAGGACCTTCCTCGTTCTTTACTGCCCAATAATAATTTGTTTCGTTTTCGACCTTGGTGACATTGGCAATGATTTCTGTTTAATGTTTTGTATTGTTAAGTGACTAACAAAAAAACTTTTAACAAAACCCTTTGGACAACACAGTCGATAAAAACGTGCATTTTCGTGTCTTAGGTTTTCAGAAAAGATAACTTAACTCAGACGGTTTGCAAGTTATTGTGGTTGATTACATTTCCGCTGTTTGCAAGTGGTTTGCGTTATATCTGGACTTGTATGGTTTTTGCCCGCGGGGGTTAGACACCATAGAATTTGTAGGTACATGATTGTTTTCAGTGACTCAAACTAGATCCATACCTTATTTTAATCTAAATAGGTTCAGAGGTTTAATTTTGGAGTGGTACAGTCGCCATCAAATATATCGGAGCGGCCAGGTACTCAAAAATATCTGAACATGCACTTTATAGCCTTGACAATAGAGGCGTTGTTCAGATATTTGTGACTACCTTGGCCGCTCCGATATATCTGATGGCGACTGTACCAGACAGAGGAACATTTGCATTATTATAATATTAGTAGAGATTCAAATTTAAAGTACAGTTTCCAATCAATCAAAGTAAAATGTCTCACGAACCGTCTGACTTAAGTAGTGGCTATGATATTTATCATCTTAATTGGACGTATAAATAAAAATTGACCACATTTTCTATGGCAAAAGTTGTCAGATTATTGTCTTGAATTAAAAAGACTTTACCTATGCGTTCATCTTGCCGCGAGAAAATTGGAACTGCCGCTACAAACTTAATTTTTCATATATTTTTGACGTTTATACCAGCTATACTTGAAAATTCGGTACAAAGTTATCGTGATTCGACTATAGTCATCTAATGGCGTTATCGACTGTGAAATCCAAAGGGTCTACCCCGTATTGATCCTCCATAACTTCAGGTGTCCTCCGCGGGCCAGCGGACCTCCGAGGGTCGAACCAAGAAAAAGAGCTGGTATAGCTCCTTCTACCCAACCTACAAGAGCAAGTGTGAAGACTTCAAGCGGCTGTTTAAAGATCTACCCGACGAGGAACGACTTATTGTTGGTAATTATTAATTACTAGCTTTTGCCCGCGGCTTCGCTCGCGTTAAATTCGGGGTAACACGGTTCCCCTTTCCTGTTTGCCCCCCGGAATGCTCCATACAAACTGTAACCCCCCATTTTAGGGAAGTGGGGGGTTAGAAAGAGACAAAAAGTAGCCTATGTCACTCTCCATCCCTTCAACTACCTCCACTTAAAAAATCACGTCAATTCGTCGCTCCGTTTTGCCGTGAAAGACGGACAAACAAACACACACATACACTTTCCCATTTATAATATTAGTATGGAAGTATGGATTATACTCTACATTGGTATAGAACAGTAGAAATAAAATCGCTTCGAAAGTCAGAAAACTGTGTCCCTGTAACTTTTGAACCGTAAGTCCAAAAAATATAAAAAAAATGTAGAAGATGCGCCTTATCAGCTTATCACATACTTTCAACCAAAATTGTTTTGAACACTATCGGTTCAGCCATTTTTGAGGAATCCCCAAAAAACTTCTTCCATAGGCATTAGATACGACCTTTTGGTATTAGTTTAGTTCTTATTCCATTGAAGGCCGTACCTTCAATGGAATAAGAACCCCCCATTATGCGTGGCCCGACACGCACTTGGCCGGTTTTTTAGTACAACGATTCGACTTTTCGCCCCTTTGCCTCTATTTTATACGCAGTATATCTCTTTTCGCAGACTACTCCTGTGCCCTTCAGAAAGACATCCTAGTCCACGGCCGTCTATACGCCTCGCAGAACTACCTCTGTTTCCACGCCAGCATCTTCGGATGGGAGACCAGCTTGTCGTTGCGATGGAAGGACGTTACTGCCATCACAAAAGAGCGAACAGCCCTGGTAAGTTAGCGCTTAGTAAGTGGTTATTACAATATTAAGTCCGTTTAGTTATATTCAGTGGTCACAAAACGGACAAACGAGCAAAAGCTCGTGACAAATCTTTATCACGTGGTAAATACAATAAGGCGGGTCCACACCTGGCGCACCGCCTCGCGAGGAAATTGCCGCGCGAGGTAGCTCGGCTAGTGTGAACGTGCCTCGGCCGAGACAAACGCACGCGTAGCCGCAATTCGCAAGGCGGTGCGTCAGGTGTGGCCCCGCCTATAGAGTAACTTTGCTAACTCTGGATGGGCTCATCAAGAACAAAATTTGGAACTGCTATTATAAACGTCATAATTTCATATTATTTTGACTTTATGTTAACATTGCGCTTGGAAAGCCAGTGTAGAGCGAAGAAGTGCCCAATGTTGGGCACTCAAGAATAAACTCATGTCGACTTTATTCCCGTTAAAATTATTCAAAATAATTTGGTCGGGAATAAATAATGTGCGAATAAATTGAATGAAAATAATTTCATTCTTAACGGAATAAATTTAATCATGATATTTATTTTAATAAATGTTCCGCGAATAAGATTGTAGTCTGGGTTTTTCGGTGAAAGAGAAGATCGTGAGAAAACTGGACCTAATTCCAATAAGGCCTAGTTTCCCCTATGGTTTGAAAGGTCAGTTGGCAGTCGCTTTCGTATAAAGTAGTGCCTACGTCAATTCATGAGATTTGATTGCCAAGCGGACCCCAGACTCAGTTGGAGGACAGTGGAAACACTCAACGCTAGTAGGGTGGATGTATTAGTTTGTACCTCAAAATTAACTTATTCCAAATAACATTTTAATTGAATAAAACTTTATTTAGAGTAATCCCAATCCTAGAATATTTTTTCCGTTCTTCATTCTACATTTAAAATAAGAATCACACGATTTATTTCCATTCGGTTTTTTTTTAAATAACGAATGCAAGAAATATTCTTATTCATATTGATTTGTTTGAAAAAGAATGGTGTTTTTTATTCTTATTCTAGTAAAATTTTGCCCAATTCTGAAAGTACCGCATCAAAAACGGACGGTTAAGTGTATACTGACTACATCTAACAAAACACCAGTTTCATGCGTTGCTTCATTAAATTTCGTAATTTGGATATCCTGGTCACGGCACCAAATTGCAACACTATAATAAATAAATAAATATTATGGGATAATCTTACACGTAAGCTCAATTAAAGCTTGTGTCGTGGGTACTAGACGACGATATATATAATAGATAGATATAGATAAATACTTAAATACATAGAAAACATCCATAACTCAGGAAAAATATCTGTGATAAACAAACAAATAAATTCCCTGACCAGGATTCGAACGCGGGACCTCCTTCTTCATAGGCAAAATCACTACCGACTAGGCTAGGAGGCCGTTAAAACTAACTAACTAACACTATACTTTCGATGTTCAATTAATGAATACTGGTGGTCTAGAATGACTCTCGTGTGGCCACCATGTAAGCCATAGGCATCTGTGGAAGCGCTTTCAACATAGTTGGATTAGAACTCCTTCGATACGGGCAGCAGATCCATTGATTTCTTTAAGTTTCTCATTATCATGATTATTTTTATGACTATCCGTTTTGGGCAGGTAATTCCCAACGCCATTCTTATCTGCACCGAGACTGAGAAGAACTTCCTGACCTCTTTCTCCGGGCGAGACAAGAGCTACCTGATGCTGTTCAGGATCTGGCAGAACGCGCTCATGGGGCAGCCTGTTAGCAGCCAGGAGATATGGCACTGGGTGAGTGAATTTAGTTTGTATATACATAAGTACATGTATATTAAACGCGTAAGGAGAAATCTGTTCGCGAACTACGCAAAAACCACTCCACAGAAATTCATTAAATTGTGGATGGTAACAATGTATACCTCGGAGCAACATTTAGAGTAGTTATTCCTCCAAAACACACATATTTTTTTGGACAACAAGGCAAGGAAACACGACGTTATGAACTAAAAGTTGAAATAGAAATTCGTAAACACATACACATAAAACAAGAAAGTGCCACGAAATGGCCTCATCTCAGCATGATGCTGGCGGTTGTCAGCTATGGTAATGGGACGAGAGTTAGGAAAGTGAAACGCTCAACGTGTGGATAATCACTGTTGAATCTTGGAAAATAGATCGCTTTATATAGGTACACAATCCTTTGTTCTCAGTTTAGGTTAATACACTGATCAAGGCCGAGGTCACAGAAAATAGAAAATGATTTTTATAATATTCCGTATTTGGTTGCAGCGTATCATATTACATTAGGAAAATGAACGTTGTTTTTTATTTAATTTTCTATTCGCCGTGGGTGGGCTGTGAGTCAGCTGTTGTTGGGTGATTATGTACCTATTACACGTCCGTCGGTTTTTTTGAGACAGAAAAACTGTTTTTTGTCTTTACATTAATAAGTATAAATTTGTTTCTTAAAAGGTAATTCTGAATATAAAATAAATCTTAGCACTATTAAAAGTGTTATACAAAAAAAACATGGCTGCTTACTTCTATTGTTTACATTCTGTTTCTTAATTAATTTATATTTAATATGAAAAAAATATTTTAATCTTACGGCTAGGGTTTTTTTTTTTTGTTGATGCACTTAAAAATATGATTACATTTTTGTCTCTTCTTTTTTTTTTTTTGATGCACTTAAAAATATGATTACATTTTTGTCTTAATTAAGTTATAGTTTAGTTACACTATTGATAAAATTTTGAATAAGGATTAGATATGGTTACTTAATTGTTAATTCATCTCTAAGTTAGTTGGTAAACTTATCTATGTTATGTTGTTTATTGGTTTCGGTTCGTATATGGTTAGGGGTGTCCTTTTCGCTATTCCCGTAAGTTGCTGACATGATGTTGTTTATTGCTTAGTGTTGTTAGTTAGTGTTTCCGTATTTGGGATACTATGTGATCCTAAGAGATCATTTGCTTGAGGCTTTAGGTTTTTATTTCGTTATTGTTTAAGGTATATATTAGGAAAAAAAAAATGTAAATGTATGGTTATATAAGGACTATGGGTTACATTTCGATTTTTAGGTTAATGTTATGGCTACGTTATACATAGATAATGATCAAAGATTATGGTTATACCAGTGGTATTTTCTGTCTAAGTTATGTTTTTATTTAAAATAGCGGTGAGTTTGTTGTTAAGTTATATGCTGCGGTTTGTTTATTTGTTTCGATCCTTGTATGGCTAGGTGTTTGTGTTTTGTAAATTATTGACCTGATGTTTATTTGTTATTTGATATCCTTTCAGTGTGGAGATAGTACTTCCGTATTTGGAATAAGATGTGATCATTGACATGGAAACGTTTAGTGTGCTGTTTTAGTGTAGTGTCGAGTGTGAGCGTGGTTTTTAGGGTTCCGTACCTCGAAAGGAAAAAACGGAACCCTTATAGGATCACTTTGTTGTCCGTCTGTCTGTCTGTCTGTCTGTCTGTCTGTCTGTCTGTCTGTCTGTCTGTCTGTCTGTCTGTCTGTCTGTCTGTCTGTCTGTCTGTCAAGACCATTTTTCTCAGGAACGCGTGGAGGTATCAAGCTGAAATTTATATCAAATACTCAGGTCTATTGTCCCTTGAAGCTGTGAAAAAATCAAACTTAAAAGCCAACGCAATCAAAAGATACAGTCGTTTATGCTGCAAATTTAAGAGTTTTTCGGCACTTGCAAAACCTACGGGGTACTTCCCGTGAACTCAGAAACTTGAAATTTGGCACGAAGCAACGTCATATAGCATAAACAATGAAAAAATTACAAAAATTAGACATTTTTAGCAAAATCATACAAAAAAATATTTTTTTTAATTTTAAACTTACTACCTTTTTCCTCGTAAACGCGTGGAGGTATTAAATTGAAATTCATGTCTAATACTCAGCGCTATAAGACCTTTTAAATGTAGCAAAACCAAACTTTTATGTCAACGCAATCAAAAGAAATTGCAATTTAAGTCGCTTATTTTGAAACTGAGTACTCGCAAGAAACTCAAAACCTAAAGGGTACTTCCCGTAAACTCAGAAACTTGAAACTTGGCACGAAAAATTTTCATATATCACAGACAAAGGAAAAATTACGAAAAGTGGACATTTTTAGTAAAATCATACAAAAAATATTTTTTTCAATTTTAAACTTACTACCTTTTTCCTCGTAAACGCGTGGAGGTATTAAATTGAAATTCATGTTAAATACTCAGGGCTATAGGACCTTTCCGATGTAGCAAAACCAAACTTTTATGTGAACGCAATCAAAAGAAATAGCAATTTAAGTCGCATATTTTGAAACTGAGTACTCGCAAGAAACTCAAAACCTATAGGGTACTTCCCGTAAACTCAGAAACTTGAACCTTGGCACGAAGAAACTTCATATAGCACAGACAAAGGAAAAATTACGAAAAGTAGACATTTTTAGTAAAATCATACAAAAAATATTTTATGAAATTTTAAACTTACTACCTTTTTCCTCGTAAACGCGTGGAGGTATTAAATTGAAATTCATGTTAAATACTCAGGGCTATAGGACCTTTCCGATGTAGCAAAACCAAACTTTTATGTGAACGCAATCAAAAGAAATAGCAATTTAAGTCGCATATTTTGAAACTGAGTACTCGCAAGAAACTCAAAACCTATAGGGTACTTCCCGTAAACTCAGAAACTTGAACCTTGGCACGAAGAAACTTCATATAGCACAGACAAAGGAAAAATTACGAAAAGTAGACATTTTTAGTAAAATCATACAAAAAATATTTTATGAAATTTTAAACTTACTACCTTTTTCCTCGTAAACGCGTGGAGGTATTAAATTGAAATTCATGTTAAATACTCAGGGCTATAGGACCTTTCCGATGTAGTAAAACCAAACTTTTATGTGAACGCAATCAAAAGAAATAGCAATTTAAGTCGCATATTTTGAAACTGAGTACTCGCAAGAAACTCAAAACCTAAAGGGTACTTCCCGTTAACTCAGAAACTTGAAACTTGTCACGAAGAAACTTCATATAGCACAGACAAAGGAAAAATTACGAAAAGTAGACATTTTTAGTAAAATCATACAAAAAATATTTTTTGAAATTTTAAACTTACTACCTTTTTCCTCGTAAACGCGTAGAGGTATTAAATTGAAATAAGTAATAAACATACTACAACTTTTGCTTGTTATAGGTTTGTACGGAACGCTCGGTGCGCGAGTCCGACTCGCACTTGGCCGGTTTTTTTGTTTTGTTTTATGGGTTTTTGTTGTGTATTAAATTTGTATATATATGTATATATTTTGTTGTTTTCATTTATAGTGTTTTTTTTTGTATCGATAATGTACTCTCTGTCTGAAACATTTTTTTTTTTACGTTCTTGATTTTTATTCTTTATGACGGTAAATGGTCTCTGATATACTGTATTTATTTTATTTCTGTCTTATTTTCTGATTTATAGTGGTTCTCCGGTTTATATATATAGATAGATATATAGCGTATGGGGTTGAATTTTTAAATCGTAAGTAGATTTTTTTTTTTTTATGAAATGTGTAGATGTGTTACGTTTTTTGTTTGTGTTTGTTTTAATTAAATTATTTCTGGCGTCCGCTTGGGACTTTTGTAACCTATGTTTAAATTCTATGGGATAGGAATTGTAGTTGTATATATATAAATAATGGGTATGTTTGATGAGTAATGTACTCCTGGGTACGCGGCATAGTTTGCCGAATACTAGTTCATATGGCGTGTATATTTAGTTGCCGAATGGACCGTTGTGTTATATGAAAAGGTCCAATATTGTAAAAAGTCAGACCACTGGTGTGTCTGGTTGTCTGTTTGTATCCTCAAAAATGCTTCTAGTGCTTTGTGCGCATTTTCTAAGGATCCTAGGCTTTCATGGTGGTAAGCGGTTGACTGTAATTGTTTTATACCTAATATGTTACAAATCTCTCGCATAGTTGTGGAGATGAATTTGCTGTCTCTGTCTGCTTTGATTTATTTATGACTGTTTTTTGCTTTTATGAATTTCATAATGTCGTTATCTATTCCTGGTCAGTAGTAATAACTTTTAACGTTATTGGTCATTATTCTTATGACTGTGTCCGCTGGTGGGTAATAAGTTATATGTGACACGTCTGTCATCTTTGTCTGTGATTTTCTTGACTTTTTCTATAATAATTAGTCGTGGTACGGATCGTCTGTCATGTGTGTTTTATACACTTTGGTAGCTCTTTCCTTCTTTGGTTGTTTTTTTTTTCTTTGTATGTATTCTTCTTGTATCTTTTGTGCCTTTTATATGTGACCTAGTTCTCTCGCGAGGAAAGCTCGTTTCGGACACGACCGAGTACTTGGTTCGACACACAGTGTAGAAAAATAAATGAGCCATTTTGCAATGTCTGCGTTTTGTCCTCATGTAAGCTTCTTTGTGATACTTGTCACTTTCTTTTAATGAGTACATGGCGCATTTTAGCGCATCGGGTCGGCCGACCGTATTGCATACTATTTTATTTTTAGTTTTTCGATTTAAGGATACAGAGAAATATTTATTATTGCGCGCTAGTACATATTATTATTATGTACTATCAGACAGTGTTTTAACGCATCGGAAGACTTAGAACATTACGTGCGCCCAAGGACCTGGTCAATTGAGAACTCGCTCGAATTTGTTTGGTTCCAAGGGTTAGCGTCTGCTTTGTATCCTGGTGTACTCAGCTTACTTTTAATTCTCTTATGGGCTACCTGGTATTGCGTGAAGTAAAGAGGAATGCAAGGAAACCCTTTACTTTGTAAACTTAAAGCATATAAGGGTCACAACAATTTTTAGGTGATCAGGCTAATTGTTGGTTGCGACACTTATCTGTTTTAGCTTTCTGCACGCTATAGTCACAGTCACAGTTATAGTCATAGTCATAGTCAGTCATTTGTAATATTTAAGATATTACATATATTTCTTATTATTCTTAACGTAATAATATCCCTATTTATGTCGTGTCATGTTGCAGTCATAATGAATAAAAAAAAAAATCTTGTTTAATTATTATGGTATCTCGCAATGTCGATTTATTGTGGTAGGCGTGGCTATCATCACTCTCTAAGCGTAGCGTAATTGTATATTATGACGCAATCGTTCCTCCTATTCCGTGTATATAGGTCAGCTTGCATGCGACCTTGGGTTTTCAATGTCGTGTCGCGTGTTATTGTACTTTGGCTGGCTCTGGTGTCGATAAAATATAAGTACGTTGTGGCGTTTATTGTGAATTGAACTGTGTTTATGTGGCTATTAGTTTTAGTGTACTTTTGGTTTGGCTGGCGCAGGCGGTTGATCTGGCCTTTGAGATTTTTGAAATTTTTTTTTTTTTTACTTTGACAATGGTGATTTTTGTGGATTTTTGCTGCATCAGATTTAGTGTGTTGTTTTATTTTTGTCATTATGATATTTTATTATGTAGTTATTATACTTTTGAGGCAGTTCTTTTAACACTAGTTTATTTCAATAAACGTATTGTGTCCAAGGACCTTCACGAATTGGTATTTCAATACTATCATTATGTATCAAGGATTCAGTGCCTGCAAAATATATTAACTTGTTTAATTGTATTTTGTCATAGTTCAATTTTGTTGCCTATACTATCATCATGTAGTTTTTTTAAATATCAATCTATAAAAACACTAAAGTAATATCTGTATAGATATTATTAATATATTTTTTTACCTTTAATTTATCGGTGTAGGTATACGTCAATACACTATAATGCGTTATTAAATATCTTGAGTGTAATACGTGCGTAAGCTTGAATTTATTTCTTTATTTTATTGGTATAGTGTAGCTACTTTATTATCGACATATTATGTAAAATATGTCTTATGGTTTACATTTTAAGTTTTTTTTTTTCGTAACGTTTGGTAGGCCGATTTCCCTGTTTTGTGTTGAATAGTTTGTTTTGGATCGCGGTCGCTGATTTTACTGATGTGTTTGCTGGATGTTTTAAGTTTGGCGTGTTTGGTTAAATGGGTTTTTTAATTACGAAATTTATTAGCAATTTTATGTCATAGATTTTAATCATTATCGCGTATAATTCTATGATGTCTAACTGTTTGATGACGGTCTCGGATCCGTCCAAGGCTGGTAGCAATGCTACTGCCGTTTTTTGGTTAATTAATTTAGGTTTTGTCCTGGTTTTGTCCGTTTTTTTTGTCTTGGTTGTATATTGATAAGATTTTACTTTAGTCGTCTTTTATTTTTGTGAGGTTAGATTAAATTACTTCGCTTTGTCGTACGGATGCCTGTTTTTTTTTTTTTTTGGGCTGTATTCTTCAGTGACAGTGGGCTAATTTGATTTTATTTTGACCGATTGTCTGTTTACGGTGTTTTTGAACTAATTTTCGAATATTTGTTTGCAATGCTTTTAACTTGTTTTATATATTTTTATAATGTGGGTCATACTATACGCGTAATGTGAGTTATTGTTATTGTTACATTTAGAATTGAGGGATGAGGATGGGATGAGGGAATATATTTATCACTGAATTTAAGTAATTACGATTAAACTGTCTTAGAATTGTACTTGCGATCGATGGGGTCGGTGCTGGGCGCTGGCGATGGGGTGTGGCGGGGCGGGGCTGGTGACTTGGGTGCGGCAGGGCTTGTGACGGCTGGTGGCTGCTACACGTTCTGCTGTGCTTGACGTGCTGGTTCTAGATGCTCCGCTCCGCTTCGCTGGTTGCTGGTGGCGATTGTGATTTGGCTTGGGTTACCCGTTGGTGCGGGTTGTTGGGGCTGATGGTGGTAACGTGGCGTCCATCGGACTGACATCGGACCGTTCTGGTTGGGGTCCTCTGTTCCGTGAACGTTACCGTTATGGTAATCATGGCCATGGTTTTAGCTGACTCTGGCCGGCTGACTGGTGAGTTGGTGTCTTTGCTGGAGCTGGTTCCCATGTCGTGTTTTTTGATTTTCCTGTTCGCTGAACGGCTGGGATGGCTGATGAGCTTGCTGAGGCGGTGGTGTCTAAGTTCGGCTGGGCGGGGCTTCTGGGGTCGAGCGAGGCTGGTCCATTGTGAGCTGAGCTGTGCTGCGCAGGTCCGGGCTAGGCTAGTTCATGGCGCTTGCTGAGCTGGTTCGTGGAGCTCGCTGAGCTGGCTGGTATTTAAACCGAGGCTGCCTTGAGCAGCCCGACTGGAAGGGTCGCCATATGGTAATGGGACGAGAGTTAGGAAAGTGAAACGCTCAACGTGTGGATAATCACTGTTTAATCTTGGAAAATAGATCGCTTTATATAGGTACACAATCCTTTGTTCTCAGTTTAGGTTAATACACTGATCAAGGCCGAGGTCACAGAAAATAGAAAATGATTTTTATAATATTCCGTATTTGGTTGCAGCGTATCATATTACATTAGGAAAATGAACGTTGTTTTTTATTTAATTTTCTATTCGCCTTGGGTGGGCTGTGAGTCAGCTGAGTCAGCTGTTGTTGGGTGATTATGTACCTATTACACAGCGCTGGTCTTCCGGTGAGACCATCAGGTGAAAACAATTCACGAAAGGTAGCACAAAACAAAGATTAAAAACTAAAAGCAAACAAAGAGAATTAAAAGAAACATAAAAATAAAGCATTAAATATAAGCATTTTCAAGTAAGGCATGTTCACGTAATAAAGTAGCCACCTAGAACTAAGTCTTCACAGGAATATAGATTTTTTTTCAATGCTAGTACGTGTCATTCCAAAAAATATATAATCAAGTTATAAAAAAGTATAAAATAGATGTCATTGAGTAAATAGAATCAAAATGTCGAGAATAAATGAAAATATTCGTAAATTAATTATTGTCGCCTATTGCACCGAAAAGGGTATCTCGATGCGACAATTAGCAAAACGATATAAAATATCTAAGGACGGTGTGCGAAAAGTGATCAGTAAATTTGGGCAATTTCATACTCTACATGATCTACCAGGTAGCGGTCGAAAAAAACGCTCAGAAGAGAAATAATCTTGTGACCAGAAAGAAACAAAAAATCCCGAAAAGGACCCCTGCTCAGATCGAAAGAGCAAAATGTCGTACTAAAACTTTGAGCAAGTTTTTCAATCAAAATCGCGACCGATCCATATTAATGGATGACGAAACATATGTAAAAAAAGACATGAGAACTTTACCGGGGCCTCCATTTTATACGTGTGTGGCTGGCCAGGATGTTTCGGAAGAGCATAAGTCCATCGCTTTTGAAAAATTCGCCCCTAAAATCATGGTATGGCAAGCTATTTGCTCATGCGGGCTGAAGAGTTCGAGCTTTTTTACTACTGGCACAATCAACGGAGATGTCTACCGACAGGAGTGTATTAAGAAGCGAATTCTGCCCTTATATAGGAAACATGAACGTCCACCTATATTTTGGCCAGATTTAGCTTCAGCTCATTACGCTCAAACAACCTTAAATTTGCTCGATAATCAGAATGTTATTTATGTGGCGAAAAACATGAACCCGCCAAATTGCCCAGAACTTCGCCCGACAGAAAGGTATTGGGCGAACATCAAGCGATACCTGCTCAAGAAAGGTGCAGTAGCGGACAGTGATGCTGACTTCAAAAGAATATGGAACGCAGCCGCTCGTCAGTTCACTAACACGTCAATAACTACACTAATGGCAGGCGTTCGAAACAAAGTAAAACAATTCTCCAGTTCCTGAGGATTCCGCAAAAAAAATGCATTGTATTTTATTTTTTGAATGTTTTCTTATATAATAATCTGTTTTTGTTATCTGTAGCGTTAGAAGTAAACGATTTATTTACGTTTTCATATGGCTACTTTATTACGTGAACATGCCTTAAATGATTTTTTTTTAAATTCAGAAACAAACAGTCATACATAGTTTATGATCAAAATTTGAAGACAAAAAAAGACCTATAGTTTCATAGAAAATTAATTAATGTATGTACATTAAAATTAATGTACCATCAGGTTCAAAATTGCATGGTCAATTTATCAGTGAAATCATTCATAAATTGACCATGCAATTCTGAACCCGATAGTACATAACTCGAGATTTTTTCCCATTATTTTATTTTATTGTAAACAAATTAAACCATCGTAAATACTATAGAAAACAGCTAAAATGGGTAAAACGTTTTAATAGCAAGCACCCAACAAAACCTTTTCTAACAATATTGTGATGTTATGAATCTTAACCATCATTCACAGCACTCGGCCGCCGTTTAAAATGCGCATTCCAATAAAATGCTACGATCTCAATATTAAAGTTTGGAAAACAAGGTGGATATTATACGCGGGGCGACTATAATGTGCATTACATATTCAAAGTGAGCGTTTGAGGCCAGGGTTTTTGGCCTCGGCTTTTTTTTCAAACATTAAGTCTTGCGAAAGGATTTTACTGCAATATCGCATGTGATGTTTTTTGGAATAAAGTTTTCTGAAATCATGCTCAATGTAGTTATGCTGTTTTTGTAAACATCCCTTCAAATACTAGTATGAAACCGTGCGTGGCGACTTCTTCATACTTATTACTGAACCGCGATTAGAATAGGATATACTTACGTCAAAATTAGTATGGATAATACTTAATAAGTATTTTTAAAGCAATATTATAAGGAAACATCACCATTTACTTGGCTAACATTTTTGGAACTCCAGAGGATTCACATGCGCGTTGCCTACCTTTTAAGAACCTATACAGTCCTTTTTTGGAGAACCTCATACTTCAGCCCTATGGGAAAATCTCGGCAGGGAGTTCATTCCGCAGCCGGAGCGTTCGCGGGAGGAAATTCCTCTTAAACCGCACAGTGCGCGACCATTTAGGCTCGTATAGAAGTAGTATTATTGAAACTGATAACTAAATAATTTTAAACAAAAAATAACCGACTTTACTTAGTCCCCACCTTTCCAAAAGCAAATGCTCGAGCTGCTGTAAAAAATACTCAAATCACTATAGGTGTGCATATAATAGTTGAAGAGTTACCTCAATTTCTCCAGGATCTCATCATCCGATCCTTACCTGATGGCAATGGGACCAACTGTGAAGTATATTCTTTCAAACAAAAAAGTGTTCCAAATCGGTCCAGCCGTCTTCGAATAGTCGGTGAACATAAATAAAAAAATAAAATAGCAATAACAAAGATCCCGACGAATTGATAACCTCCTCCTTCGAAATCTTGAAGCCGGTTGAAAACAACCGCGTTCGTATTGGCAAAAATGTACATTCGTAGGCTTTAGGTAAGCATTTTTATCTGTTAAAGACTCACCACTGTGTGCACAGCCATTACATAAGGCGTTAAAAACGTTAACACTCTTACGGCACATCAGGCGCATCTCTAAAGCATGGCATCCCACGGGTAAGCCTCAGTAGCCCAATTGACTGATATCCCGGAGTCGCCAGATCCAGTCTCACCCCAGCCAGTGAATTATTAAAATTTTCCTTTATATTATGGGACAATCTTACACAAATCGACCTAGTCCCACAGTAAGCTCAATAAGGCTTGTGTTAAGGGTACTAGACGACGATATATATAATTGATAGGTATGAATAAATACTTACATAGACAACATCCATAACTCAGGAACAAATATCTGTAATAAACACACAAATAAATGCCCTGACCAGGATTCGAACCCGGGACCTCCTGCTTCGTAGGCAGGGTCACTACCGACTGGGCTAGGAGGCCGTTATTTGACTGATATCCCAGGTCTCAAGATCCAGTCTCACCCCAGCCAGTGAATTATTAAAATTTTCCTTTATATCTAACACTAGCCTTTTCCCGCGGCTTCGCCCGCGTACTATAAGTACTCAAAAAGGATACGATACCCATGTTGATTTTCAGACTTTGTGACCACATTTGCCCCTTTTGGGGGTTGAATTTTCAAAAAACCTGAAACACGTGTTTACTCATTTATCGTCAGGAATACTCCTGTGAAGTTTCGATTAAAATAGTCTAACAAATCTTGATTCGCCATACAAACTGTGGACCCCCATTTTACCCCCTTAGGGGGTGAATTTTGAAAAATCCTTTCTTAGTGCATCCCTAGACGTTATAAGGAACCTACGTGCCAAATTTGGAATCTCTAGAACCAGCGGTTTGGGCTGTGCGTTGATATATCAGTCAGTCAGTTTCTTCTTTTATATATTTAAGATAGATATTTAGATAGATTAACCCTTTGCCCGCCAAAAACGTCAAATCACGCGTACGTGTCGTGCCCTCAGCGTCAGCGTGTGATATCACGTCCAAAATATAAGCGCTGGAGCTGAGGCCACGATTTTTCCGTCAGAGTTAAGAACGTTATCCTGCGTTGAGATTATGCCGCCGCCCAACAGGTACTGAATTATTGAAAAGCCGCGCCGCGCGCGCCGACCGAAACCATTGTTTCGTGCGTTTAGCGTCGTTTTGGTACCAATTCATCCCATTCCAGTGTTCAATCGTGGTTTAATATGAAAAAAAGTTAATATTAACGTGAAATCGTGCTACATTGTGTTGCATTTCATGCAGGTTTGTTATTCGTGAAATTTTATTGTTAAATCATAGGTCAAATAAAAAATATGGCAAGTGAGTTTGAAGTGAAAATGATAAGTGTTATAAATTAATGCCTGTTTATATCTGTGCACACCTGTGTAGAGTTATGTGATAAATGTAAAGATATAAGATAAGGAAAATTTCAAACAGCAATAACAATGTCTAACGATTATGTCTAGATTTATTCAACTGAATTATTGTTCATATCGTAAAGTATCTTGACTTTTTTTATTTTTAACCCCCCACCCAAAAATAGGGGTGTTATAAGTTTGACCCCTATGTGTGTGTCTGTATATATGTGTGTATATGTAAGGCTACAACGGTAGAACCGATTTAAATGTGTTTTTTTTATTTGAAGGCAGGGATTACTGCGAGTAATCTTAGACATGTTTTATCAAAACCGATTCGGCTTTATCGGGGTTTTTCTATACCACGACGGTGGCAAACAAGCATACGGCCCGCCTGCTGGCAAACAGTTACCGTAGCCTATGGACGCCTGTAACTCCAGCGGATTCATATACGCGTTGCCTACCGATGTATACACTCCTTTTTTGAAGACCCTCATACTGTAGCCCTCTGGGAAAACCTCGACGGGAGTTCATTCCACAGTCGGAGCGTTCGTGGGAGGAAATTCCTCTTAAACCGCACAGTGCGCAACCCTTTAGGCTCCAGGGTGTGAGGAAAGGTGGAAGGAGGATATTCATATTTTTTAATTTGTAATAGTTGTTTAATCTTGTTGGTGAACAAAATTGTGCTCTTGTATGTCACATACATTAAATCTACGTCTTAGGGAAGAACTATTTGTGACAGGTACGTATGAAAAGATACGTTTGGCGGAAGAGGCTTACGTCGTTCGTTGTAAAGATTCAATATGGTATGCGAGCAATTAAAGCGTAAGCGCCGGCCGCCAAATGTTACCTTTTAATGTAGACTGACACATTAAATACCTAGTACATTTACATACACTGCGTTTTTTGAACGCGAGTTTTAGGAACGCGCGTTGACGGCGCGTTTTTCATTCCACGGTGTAGTTTTTTGTGTCACAGGCGTGTTTGTATCGATACAAACGCGCGTTGACGGCGCGTTTTATTGCGGCGCGAATGCAGCGATATAAACGCGCGTTTGTAGTGATACTTACGCGCATTGAATATAGGTATGCAAAGGTCTACATTCTACAAGCTGCGTCTGACTCGCGTGCAGTAGCTATAAGTGTGATCCTGTAATTGGCTTTCCATCTCTTATTAATTAGTGCTATTTTGTTTTAATAGCTGTTGGATCTGCGTAACGTAAATAAATAAATAAATAAAAGTATGCGTGTGTATCGTAAAAAAACGCGCGTCCACAGCGCGTTTAAAAATCGTGGTGTGAATGGGGTCTTAGATTTGTAACGCGTTTGCATAAAAGGGAAAAAATAAGTAGTTGAAACATTTGTTTATATAGCCGTTTTGTGTGGGTCTTTACCACAATAAGCAGATTAGGAAACAGGAAGAATTAAGGAAAAAAACCAACAAAACTACAACATTTTAATCAAAATAAGTATTTAACTTTTTATAATTAACTGTTGGTTCACGTGCAAAGTGCTCGAAAATACTAGCAAAATTGATTGAAAAACGTTGACAGTGTAAGCTTATGCTTGAGCCGTATGCTTGTTTTCCACCGTCGTTGTAAAAAAAAACATTATATACCACCAGCGATTTAATTGTGGACCCATTAAGGATTCACTATAAATAAGACATTTCATAGCGTAAGTATTGAACAACTTATTTAGCTAGAACCCTAACGATTAAAGTCCGTGACCCTCACTCTTTAACCAACTGTACAAAACGCGAACCGTACTGTACAGTCGCTATCAAATATATCGTAGCGGCCAGGGTACTCTAAAATATCTGAACGTGCACTTTATCGCCTTGACAATAGAGGCGTTGTTCGGATATTTGTGACCACTTTTGGCGTTCCGATATATCTGGTGGCGACTGTACTAACACCCCGTAAATGAATGTTAACTGAACCGTAATTATCAACTCCGGTTTCCCTTGAGTGTTATTGCAGTGTTTTAGAATTTTGCGTCGCATTCGCGTGTTGTAATGCAAGTATGTAATCATATTTATTGGTATTTTGTAATATCAGCTGTGAGACAGTTAAATATGATATGTCGCTCAGATTTTTTTAAAGTGCCTAGCTTAACGAAAATTCTGGTGAAATATTCTACGCTATGATTATTTATTTGGTCAGTACTATTTATTGATGATTTTTGAGAAACTGGGAAGTGCCGCAATATACAACGTACAGTGATTTTGGCGGGTTGAGGAACGGCAGTCACTTTAAAAAAATGTCATCGCGTCCGGTTGAAAATTAGTAGAATATAAAAACCGGCCAAGTGCGTGTCGGAAAACGCATAATGAAGGGTTCCGTACCTTCGATGGAATGAGAACCAAACTAATACCAAAAGTTCGTATCTGACGCCTTTGGAAGAAGTTTTTGGAGATAACTCAAAAATGGCTAAACCGACAATGTTCAAAACAATTTTCGTAGAAAGTATGGGATAAGGCGCATCTTTTTTTCGCAATTTTTTGGACTAACGGTTCAAAAGTTACGGGGGGGACACAATTTTTATGACTTTCGAAGCGATTATTTCTCACAATATTCACTTAATCACAAAATGTTAAAAAAAACTCGATGTTATTTTTCAATACCTATCGATTGATGTGCAACATGTTGACATTTGATAAAAAAAAATGTTTTTCGAATTTAGTTACATGTATGGAGCAGCGCCCTCCCTAAAAATATTTATTTCTCCAGTTTAGCACTACATAACTAAATAGCGGCATACAGAATACACCTTCTGTCTAAATTTGATTAAGATACGTCTTATTGTTTCCGAGTAAAATGGCTGTGACATACGGACGGACGGACAGACGGACATGACGAAACTACAAGGGTTCCGTTTTTGCCATTTTGGCTACGGAACCCTAAAAATCATCATCTGGCTGTAAAGCGGTGAAAAGACCATCGGCTGGTTACGTGACTACTTACGATTTCTAGGTTTTCTAGGGCATCGGGTACACAAGTTAGCTAGTATGATATAAGGGGGGCTTTATCCCTTAGCTTAGATCATATTGAGAGGGTATGTTTTTGTGGAATAATGATTTACGTTTCTTTTTTCTTTTTTTTTTGTGTGTGAAGTTGTGTACGTGTTTAATGTTAATGTGTTATTTCGCAGGTCCACAAGTGCTACGGCGAGGAGTTGGGCTTCAACTCGGACGACGAGGGATATTCCAGGGACCTGCCCGACCCAGCAGTTCTGCCTGAAGTCGACCTCCCGGACACCTCCGAGGTAAACATTTTTTTTTTTTCTACTCGTCGAGTTTAATGCTTTATTAAGACTTCGTAGACCGAACTACTAGCGCATACTTATCGATGGAGCTTTTATGGTCGCATATTTTAGCATCGCCGCCTATAGTCTTATAGATAATAAATAAATAAAAATAAAAAAGCCTTTATTTCCAGTCCTTATAGAAAAAAAAGAAAATGTAAGTAAGTAGGTACACCAAATTTTTACAATCTTATCTATTATATATTTCGTCCTATGTCATTTTGGTATTGTTTCTATGTCAACATTATTATAGCTCAGTATGTCGAAAATATAGCTTACATTTTATTTACAATTGTCAATTATTTATTTTTCTTCGTGACCAGAACCCCTCATCGGGTGAAGGCCTCCTCCAAGGACTTCCAAGTTTCCCTACTTAAAGATAATGTAGATATCCAGTTTATTCCGGCGATTTTCTTGATGTCATCTGACCAGCGGCTATTAGGTTTGCCCTTTGATAGTGCCCTTGAGTCTTATAGATATCCATACAATATTAACACACTCGCTGCAAATTTTATAGATTCGCGTATTATTCTTAATTTGTTCAAGAAGTGTATCCTTAAGTACTGCATCTCTTTATTTCGTGCACGGGAGCCATAAACGTGTCTCTAACGGGTTGACGTGGCTTGTCATAATCGAGGAATGGCCGTAACTATGACCAGTGGGGCCACCTGAATAAATTGTAAGTGTACAGCTTTATAAAATGCGTCCAGTCATTGCATTATGTATGGAGCTGTACAGTGATGTTATATAGCCGCGATGAGAATAAGATTAAACTTGACAAATTTACGACTTACGTCAATATTAATATGGATTGACAGCTATCTCAATCCTATTTTAATCGCGGTAGTAATATCTATGGGGTAGGAATATAAACGTAATTCGGAGCACGATATTTTCGTAGTTTTTTTATGTATTACGGTAAGCTCAATAAGGCTTGTGTTGTGGGTACTAGGCGACGATATATATAATAGATAGATATAGATAAATACTTAAATACATAGGAAACATCCATAACTCAGGAACAAATATGTGTGATAAACACACAAATAAATGCCCTGACCAGGACTCGAACCCGGGACCTCCTGCTTCATAGGCAGGGTCCCTACCGACTAGGCTAGGAGGCCGTTATTATAACTATTAAGGCTCCTTATTCCCTAAAAGGTCGAGAAACTCTATTAATGAAAAAAGCCGCATAGAATGCTATTTATAAGATAGTTTGAAGTATTAGTAATACACAAAAATACTTATTAATAACTTAGTATTTTCGCCATAGCCTTCGAAGAAAATGAAGCATTTCGTGAAATTCGCGCTTTTGGGAATAAGGCCTCTTAAGCTTTTGATAAATTCGCGGAACTTGTCCTATCCAGCCGCTGTCGAAAATCTGATACTTAGGTAACACTTTAGATACAGGGAAGCTATTGATTGTCACGCCTCAAATAGGTATCTATTTTTAGCGTTCTGCAGTAAAAAAAATAGTTCCATTATGTCAGTTTGATCACATGTCACATGCATTTTACTCATAATTTATAAGGCATATAGGGCGTTATTTACAATTACAAAATCTTGATTTCTGGTAAAATACACTTAGACTACATATGTTAGATTAACTTAAGACCTACTTACGCAATATTAATACCTAATTTAGTCTTTTTAGGCGCGCCTTATAGAGGCTTTCTGGTGACCAGAAGGCTGGCTTCTATTTTTCACAACGAGTAGCTATCGCCATTCAGCGTGACAACACGCCAGCCTTCTGGGCACCTTGCCCATTGACAGCGATCTGGGCCAAATTTTTTATTTCTAATTTTAAGTAGTCTAGACTGTTAGGGTAGAGAATCTATTTATTATAATTAATAATAATTCATAATTAATTTATTTACTGCATTGTGTTGCAAATAAATAAGTCTTTTTTTATAAATTATATTTAATTTAGTATTCAATCTTGGGAACACTTGGGACACACTCTCATGCATTCGAGTCCAGCAGTGTTCAAATGGTCCATCACCTCTGACTATAACAGATAGCAAACTGTTTGTACTGTTACCGAGGCGGCGGAATTTAAGGCAAACACCCTAAATACGTTATCTCACCTGCGATTCCTATAAAACTATATATGCTTATCTACTCCCAACAAAGACGTAACTATTATCGACGCGAATTCGATAGTGATAGATAGCGATAACCGGCCACAGTGTGTATAAAGTGTCGTGTCAGTGTGTTGTGGGGTTAGTGTGATTCATTTACGTGTATGATGGGGCTTATAAAGAAGAAGAAGGTAGGACAATCGTCCTTCTACGATTTAGAAACGGTATGTATAGGTGAAATTCTGAAAAAAAGCAGTGTGGAAAAAAACAGTTTGAACAAAGTTTAGTGACTTTTTTGTGACATTTATAAGGAGTTTGGTTTTTAGTTTGTTACTCATAAGCTGCTCTAAAATCATAAGGCGGTAACCTCTACGTCTACGTCAGTGAGTGTTTTAGTTTAGCAGTCCTAAAATTTTATTTGAAATACAAAATCGATTGGAACGGTTAACTCGCGTTTTTAGAACAGAAAACGTTTTTAGAAACCGTGTGTTACGTTTGAATCACGGACCAATAGAGAATCCGGACAGTTCTTTGCTCTATTTTCCTAACCACAGTTGAACCTTATTACCGAGCAAAACAGTCGTTCATATTTGAATTTGAATATAGGGGGCGGTGTCTCACTCTCACTCGTTACAAAATTGACACATGTTATGTGTTTGGTAACTGACAACAATTGAAATAAAGCACCCTCAAGCCAAATTATTGGAAATGTCCATTGAGTTAGAATAAATATTAGTAGAGGACAGTCTCAAACAAGATTACCAAAAATATGGTTCTTGAAAATTTGTGTAACAGGCCAGTGTTATCAGAGGGCCCGGAATTTTGCGTGCGGTTTGTGAAACGTCATAGGGAGAGAACACCAATGTTTATCGATATATCGATAAATCGGGAGTTTTTTTATTAGTCTTTAAAAAATAATACCTCAAACATTCAAATTATACATAAAGTAAAAGTACCAGTGATGAGGGTGTCGAGACACCCTAATGCCCTTCTGTCACCTCTTTTGACAGTGACTTAAGAATAAAGGTGGTATCCATTGGGGCAGTGTCGAGCACTCGTACGTTTACCGTACATCAGCCTTTATAAAACTATAATTTATTACATTTTAAATATTTATTATAATTTATTTGTTAAGCTTTTTTCGTGAATGACCGTTAAAAAGAGTATGTATAATTTGAAAGTTTAAGGTATAATTTTTTAAAGACACTAATAAAAAAACTCCCGATTTATCGATATATCGATAAACATTGTTGTTCTCTCCCTATGACGTTTCACAAACCGCACGCAAAATTCCGGGCCCTAGCTTATCACTGACTAAAGTCTAATAAAACTGACCGAGAAACTGCTGTACGAGTCGTTCTTACAGCACTATTGTGGGACAATTTTTTTGTGTTGACTATGTATCCCGTTCTTTATTATTATCGATGGAAATACCGCAATTTTCACACTCAATTTATATTTTTACTAAAAACTTTAAATATCCTTAAGCCGTATTATCAGATTAAATAAGGGCCACCGATGCTCACTGTAATTGTTAGGGTTCATTTTACATTGGACATTCCATAGAGTAGTTAAACAAAATGAAATAGCTTGAACCGTAAATAGCTGAACAATTCAAGTCCGTGAGTGTACTAGTTATAGTACTATGTTTTTCCGAATATAAAACGTCCATTTATCTCGTAATCTCGTGAGATAAGATGGATTGCTGGCAGGTGTTCGTTGTTCGCGTTTCTTCCTGTTATTTAACTAAGACGGAGTACACTTAATGTTGTTATTTAAAAAAAAAAAACATTTTGAATAAACAATGATAAACGCGCAAATGATGACGCAGAGGAGAGGGCGTGAAATTATTTTTAGTTTAGGTATGTGCAAGTTTCAGGTTTAATCCTTTTAAATTCCTATTTCTTGTTTACTCAGTATCTAATATGTATACCTATAAATTAATTGAGAATCAAGCGGAGCGGAAGATATAGCATAGTCTACAGAGTTGTTCCAAATCAAGACAATTGGAACCTTTAGAATCAGTGGGTTTCCATCATCTTTAAAGTAAATTTACGTGATACGGTTTGCTAAGTAGGAGCACATACATGTATGAAAATCGTGAAGTTATTAATAACTATGAGGACAACATTTTTTATGAGTTTTGGGTGCACGACTTAAATATAATAAGGTCCTTGTTTACAATTATGTAAATAAAAACAATAAGCGTTATTATAATATTAGTTTTTATTATTATTTAATACTGTAGATATCTCAATATTCGTGGACAATCTTATTTATAGCATACTTACAATGATTCTTAATGTTTAAATTTTTCAATTCAATAGTATTTAGAGTAACATTGAGTATGAAATTAGCGGGCTTGTGTTTTATGATATTACCTAGTTATGGTGAAACTTTTTATGAATTGTTACTTTTATTTTCGTACATATTATCTACATTTCTTAACTTTTTCCAAAAAAGGCTATAATCATCAGATATTTTTGTGATTGAAGGCCGTTTTTTATTATCTGACTAATACTTCTGAATCATGCTTTGTTGCCATAGAGATTAAGTGACGCATTAACAATTGTTTCACTAATTTTTGCCTTGGTTGCTGATAATGGGACTACAAATATGATTTACTTTTCTTCGTTCATAATTTATTTAATTGAATTAGATTCGCAGAGATAACACAGGAGTCAAAAATGTATTATTCATATGTATATAAACAATCAATCAATATAAACCTTATTGGTACGAGATAAGGGTTTATCGATAGTGTATTTATTTTGGTATAAGCTGTAACACGTGCGTGATGTGATGATTCATCGGTATGGACGCTCCTTGCTTCCGTTTTGTTTGGGTGTGAGTCTAGACCACCTAACATTGTTTGAAGTATTTCTGGTCTAATCTGGTCGGCGATTATATGGACATAATGACACTTTGACGCTGGTCCGATGCCAGCCCTGGGCACCGGAGGCCTAGGTCACTTTTTCCTTTGTATATGACATGTATATACATTTGTAATTTATATAGTAGTGTGTCTACTTAAAATAAATTAATCATAATATTTATTGAAATAATTTAATTTGTTCTTCAGCTGTATTGACGGCAGCGCCATCTCTCTCGCTTTCGATGAACTCCTAAGTAGTTTCGATTGGAGGTAACAATTCATAATGTTGTACCTTAGATGATGGCCAAATGCGCCTTAGCATTTACAAAGATTGCGTATACACGGGAAAATGCAACCGGTGCCGCTGTGACCCGGGTAGCGTAGTTGTTAGGGCGTCTGCCACGAATGCAGAGGACGCTGGTTCGAACCCAGCTTTATGCGTCGGAGGCCTAGGTCACTTTTTCCTATTTTATCGTATGGCTACTGGATATAAATAGACATTTCTTCTCTGGGGTAGTAGTAGTGTGAAAGCAGATGATGAAGAAAATCCAGTGAGTGCTGCGAGGTCCAGATGGGACAGTGCAGCTGCCAAGTTTGTTACTCTTTTAGCAACACCCAGGGATCACGTGTAGGGTTGTCCAAGGTGTTTCCTACGGACGCAGAGTAACATTGATCCCTCTTTTCCTATATACGTTTATAATGACACTTTGTTGACTTTATTTGTCATCGGTAGGTATTTACTTCCAATATTGACGTATATGACGATCATAGACTAATAACCCAAGACCCCGCATAGCTGGGCGACACTAATATAGTGAGACACTAATTTATTGTAAGTGATAGTAAACTTAGTACGTCTCCATGACAACCATTGATGTCGACTCTCTTACGCCCCACGGAACAATGGCGCGTTCCCTGTCTAGCATTGCGAGTTCCGCTCCCGCACCCCTTCTTTTTGGCAGCTTAGGTTTCAAAGAAATAACGCGCTAAGCGGAGTATAGAGATATCTTGTATATGATGACGATCTTTAAACTATACTAAGGTCAGAGAATAAATAATAGCACAAGTACAGAAGATTCTCCTTCCTCAATTTGACATTTAGCTAGAGATGAAAACGTTAACTGTCATGCGCTCTTAAAAAAATAAAATAGGATTCTCAAACTGCTTCATATATCCATGATTTGAGACATGCCATAAACACTGGCTGAAATGATAATATGTGACGTTTTCAATCAAAAGTACACATCATTGTCGGTTGTCACTAAGACGTTAACTGGGAGTGTTGTAGCTGATGATAATGATTGACAGGAGCTGTTGGAGACGTCGTCGATGGACGCGGGCGGCGACCGAGACGACTCGCGGGAGAGGAACGCGCGCGGGAGGGACTCCTCGCCGACAGGTACCTGTTTTCAAGCTCACATGGTCATTCACATTATAAATATTATTTGAAACGGTATTTTTACCCTGTATATTTGTTTTTACGAGCACCCGATACATACAAATATACATGGCAAATATCCCGTTTCAAATAATATTCAAATAATGTTTACTTATCAACCGACTTCAACATTTCGAATGAGGAGGTTATCATTTCGTCTTGATCTTTGTTTTTGCTATTTTTTTTAATGTATGTTCACCGATTATTCGAAGACGGCTGGAAAGAGGACACTTAATACACCAAACATAATAATAAAGAAAAAAGAACCGACTTCACTTATGTTAGCCTCCACCTTTCCAAAAGCGAATGCCCGAGCTACTGTAAAGATACTCAAATCACTATAATAGTTGAGGAGTTCCCTTGATTTTTCCAGGATCCCATCATCAGATCCTGACCTGCTGACAATTAGACTAATTGTGAAGTATACTCTTTCAAACAAAAAAGAATTCTCCAACTCGGTCCAGCCGTCTTGGAATAATCGGTGAACATACAATAGTATAGTACATTACTTACCAAGGACTGTATAAGAAAGAAAGCCCGAAATCGCAGGTATTTATAACCCGAGCCGCAGGCGAGGGTTGTAAATATGCGATATAGGGCTTTCTTTTCTACTGCCCGTGGTGAGTACACACAACACAATTTTACGTTTCCATCTGGCTATAATGCGAGTTTTACCGCACGCTACGCGTACGGTAAAACTAACATTATGGCCAGGTGTGACGTAAAATAAATAAAACAGCAAATCAAACATCCCGAAGAATTGAAAACCTCCTCCTTCGAAATCCTCTTCCTTTGAAGTCGGTTGAAAAGTATGAAAAAACTATTATAAAAAGTCGCCCCACAAGTTATATTTTTTTCTACTCCATCATTATAATGTGTAAATTAAATGACTGATAATGGTATTCCTGGTATTCTAAAGCACAATGTAATTAAAATTTTAAAAGAGAACACTGATATAAGTGTTTAGATTTTAACAGTGTGATAGTGAAGGCCCGTATCTGACACTATATTTTTTTAATAAAAAAAGTGGTTTTTCTATCGTAACAAAAAATGTCACATAACCGGGTCATATTTTAAGGACCCTTATTATGTGACTATTGCATAAAACACTATTTTAGGATCCAAGCCTATGTATACCTTGTTCCACCATGTTAAGGTTGTAATTTGTTAGCAGTGGGCAACGGCGGCGGGCTGGGCGCAGACGGAGACGCGCTCCCAACAGACATGTCCGACTCCAGCGACTCTGAGCCAGACAAACCACACAAGTCAGTACCAATACTAAATCCAACCTTATGCTCTTAGAGAGAAGGTTCATATTCCAAACATCTCCGCCGTTGCATGTGGGCAACATCGGTGGCTTAAAGTCACGCAAGTCAGTACCGTTAGAAAAATCAACCGTATCCTCTTAGCGAGACGTTTGAATTTGCAACGGCGACCTATTTTTATTATCTGGTAATAAGTTTTTGACACTTTTTCGTAAAATTAATATTTTAGAATACTTGGCCATTACTTTCATTTGCTGTTTTGTGGCAGAGAAAGAGGCTTAATAAATACTATCAATCTAGATAGCTTAGTTTAGTAATAACAACTGTAAAAATTCTTAATCACAGTAACTCAGTGGTTCTTGATTGTCTCCCGATCTGTATGAAAATAAGGCATTTACTACTGCGTTACCATCTTTTTACTTTAATATATAAATTTTGGTTAACAAATTCCTATTATTTCGTTCAGGTACAACAATTTGGGAATTCAATATTATATACGAAATTCAAAGTCTATCATACTTTTTTCTGGCAATAGATTAATGGTCACGAAAAAGTAGAAAGAGCCAAATGCAGTTATTGTTGTTTCAAAAATAAAACACGTATTCATTTCAGCAAAGCATTCGTTTTAATTTAAGGTACCTAGTTGCCCGAATCCCCGAGTTAATAGAGTATTAAAAAAAACAATAAAATAATACTAGTTTATGTAACTGTTACGTAATAAGTGTCCTTAAAATACGAGTGTGGTTTTATGAAACGAGCCGCAGGCGAGTTTCTTAATAAGATCACACGAGTGTTTTAAGGCCTAATTACGTACAGTTGCTTTATCTACACACATATTATAAATCCTAAATGAAGCGTTTGGAAACCATTAGAATGACCGCCATTGCACCGCCATGACCAACTCGATTGTGCCGGCGGTCGGGCGGGCGCGTGCCGGCGGTCGGAGAGGAGGGTAGATTTTCATTACGTTACCGTAGGTAATGAATTTTCATACGTTTTTATCACACTGTCACAGATAATACACGTATGTTACGTTACTGGTTGCAATAATGGTGGTAATTAATTACATACGGTTTCCGAACGCGGAATAGAGGACTTATGATATTGGTGTAGATCTAGACACACGGCAGTGTGTCCGCCAAGTTCGAGCAAAAAAAAGTGACACACCGGCCGTGGGTTATATTACACGAACCATTTCGGGCCAATTTCGACCACCCTATAACTCCAAACATATTTTATCTACGCATATGAAATTTCGAGTGTCTGTTGACATCCTCTTAATTGTCTAGAATACAAAATTTCATTATTCTACCTAGCAGTTCTTGAGATATTGACGTCAGAAAATCGCTATTTTTACTATACACTCACTCACTGACTCACTGACTCATCAAAAACCTAGACCACTTCCAATGGTCGTACTGACTTGAAATTTGGCATGGAGATAGGTCTTAAGGTCAAAGTAAAGGGAAAAATCTGAAAACGGCCAAGTGTGAGTCAGTTTTAAAAATAGCGAAGATGTAACTTTGTTCTACTATGAAGTCATAATGAACTAAATGGGTCTATCTTCCAATGGTCGTACCGACCTGAAATTTGGCTCGAAGGTTTGTCTTTAGGTCGAAATAAAGTAAAAATCTGAAAACGGCCAAGTGTGAGTCAGTTTCGAAAACAACGAATGTGTAATTTTGTTCTACTATAAGTAGGTATGGAGTGGAAATGAGATAAGACTTATTTAAATTTAGGTACATACCAATTTAAGACAATACATGTTTGTCTTAAAGACAAGAACAATAAAATTGTTCACCACTCTGTGTGTGTCTGTTGCGGGAACCGAACCCACGATTTACGAAGTGCAAAGCAGGTCACTAGGTACACTAGGTGCGCTAAATCAGTCAAACAAAAATGAAAAGACTATTTTTTCTCGCATAGTCTAAAAAATTTTACAACTAATAAAATCGCAGATTCAAGAACATGGAAATCATATATACTCTAAGATGGAATTATATATACTACTGCCCATCTCACCCTCCGATACGCCACGGGATGAGATGGGATGGTGCACTTCTAGGGCTACATAATAGGCCACCAATTATAATACCTACTGGTAGGTAGGTATTACCAAGTTATTAATTATCTATGTAGGTAGCGTACTTACAAACAGAATAAAGTACGTTATTTATGTATGTAATTATATGTAAGTAGGTACATTTTATAGGTATAAGGAGCCAGTTTATTTGTAAAAATCACCTATAAATAAATAGTAAAATAGAATTAGACGCTTAGTATAAAGGGTTATAGTATAAAGTACATACCTAAGTGGAATGAGACATTTCCTAAAGCAAAAGTGATAAAAAAATAATAAAGAACCTACACCTAACAAAAATAAATCAAATCCCATCAAAAACATAAATGTGAAAGGCTCCCAAGTTCGATACTATGGGAATGCTTCGCCTATAAAAGAAGTGAGATCTGAATAAGTACCAAGTTCCATAAAAATACCTCAAATCATAAATAGTTATAGGAATGCACACTTGATTTCCAGCAGTTTTTAAGGTACATTTTGAATAAGTATCACGTTACATAGAAATACCTAAAATTATAATAGTCAGAGAAACGCACACCGGTTTTTTTAGCAGTTTCCTGATAACATTTTTTATTTTCAGTACTTTTTAATGATGTAACTTGGCAAGTTTTAATAGAAAATTATATACTTGACACATTGCAGTCCAAATGTGTCGATTCATTGCATTGAAAAGGTGTGTGGTGTGTGAAAACTTGCCAAGTAACATCATTAAAAAGTACTGAAAATAATAAATATTATCAGGAAACTGCTAAAAAAACCGGTGTGCGTTTCTCTGACTATTATAATTTTAGGTATTTCTATGTAACGTGATACTTATTCAAAATGTACCTTAAAAACTGCTGGAAATCCATAGCCTAATTATACAGGTCAGTTAAATTTTTGACACCTCGTGACGTCAGTGACCACACTGACGTCATCAGGGAACGATGCGGTTCTCAAACTTTTAAAATAGGGAAAATTATTTAATAGAGGATTACCTCTATTATTAGTAATTATACTAGACATTATAATAAGAATGCAAATTAAATGCCGTGCCATTAAAAAACAAATCATTGGGTACCTAAACGACACCATACCAAGGGTGTGCAAGTGTGCATCTCTGTCAAAAAAATTTAGTTTGACATTTAGTATCCGATACGTTTCCCTAAGTGAGAAAGAGAACTTGTCATGCGTTAAGAAGGGACAACATGATTCGCAACGTCAAAGAAGGAGCTCTGTATCAGGGATATTACTGATACTGATTTTTTGACATCAGCGGATGCGGATATTAAAAAGCTCACATCCCTGGAATACGTATGCGGATGTAAGATAAGTACACAAAAAAAAACAAATATTGAAGTTTTGTACTACTCACATCATACAAAGCCCTTCGCCCTACAATAGCATTTCAACACTAAAATCAAAACAAAACAAACTCGTCATTTCTTGTCGCTATCCGTCAAGGACATAGAGCTCGATCGACGAATCACGAAAATGTAACAATATTCCGATTGGGTAATGGTGAAATTACCTACGTTACTTTACCTAGCACGTGCGCCGCCGCAGAGACGTTCCTGTACCGAATTGTTCCACATCTGCATCCGCATGAGCTCCGCATCGATTTGATGCGGAGGCGGATGTGGGGGTTTTTGAAAATGATGCGAAGGATCCGCGGTTTCCACAAACCACAATTTCCACAAACCATAGACAATTTTCCGCACAGTATTGAATATTATCTACTTATGGTGTCACTATGACGGTATTCCTGGCCGGCCATAAACTGTTATAGTTGTTAAGGGGCACCACACATTAGAGCGGAATTTAGCTATTCGTAAGCAAAAGCGGAAATTGGGCTATGGTAGCGGAAATTTGTCTATGGCCTCCATACAAAAATTCAGCCTACCATAGACAAATTTCCGCTTTTGTCTATGAATAGCTAAATTCCGCTCTAATGTGTGGTGCGGTGCGCCTATGGGATATTATTCATTAATGGGTCAATCCAAAAAAAAATATCATTATTCTATGTAAGTACAATATTACCAACGTTTGATTTATTCCTATTACTTATAGTTTCCCCGTTATACAAAGTTAACGACATGCCGTTATACTGTTAAATTTGCGTATTGATTTCTACTAAACGGCTTAGTCCATTGAAAAAAGAAATTAAACTCATAAATATGTTACTAAAGATTACAATGTAATTCCATTACAATTACAACGTAACTTATAAAATATTTTAGCGTTATTCCACATTCAGTGCGTTGGTATGAAGTTTTACACGCAGTTACACTACACCAATATTTATTACGAGCAACTATTATTATTATTATATACATTATATATCTATTAAATATTTGGGAATCTCAGACAAAAATGAAACGGCGTGATAAGTTTAAAAGAAACAGATAATACAATATGGCCGTCTGTCAGTGTAATACTCGCCAAATAGTTGTATTGCCACAATGTAAAAAAAAAGTCCTCATTAAATTACATGCCGTAAATTAATTGCCTACTAAAAGTATTATAATAAATTACCTAAAATTATATGAAGCTTATTTTGGGTATAAAATAATTAAAAAACACAAAATAAACTTAGTAACGGCACGCTAACACTTTTGAACATGTATAGTGTATTAATAAAACTCCCTGACTGAATTGAAGATGTCAACGAATGGCATCATTATGTGACGTAGGTGAGGTCTTTTCGGACGAGCTGTCAAAAATTTAAATGACCTTTATAATTAGGCTATGTGGAAATCAAGTGTGCATTCCTATAACTATTTATGATTTGAGGTATTTTTATGGAACTTGGTACTTATTCAGATCTCACTTCTTTTATAGGCGAAGCATTCCCATAGTATCGAACTTGGCAGCCTTTCACATTTATGTTTTTGATGGAATAAAAATATACAGCCTTGGCCAGAAGTGTTGAGCACCCTTGTGATTATCATACAAAACTCGAAAGTTATTTTATCAATCAATTCAAACTGAACAGGCATGTTTTGGTGAAGTAAGTAGTAACTGCATAGAATATTTGCAATTTGTCGCACCGACTTAAATTCGCATTTTTGGGACCTCCACTTTTCATATTTTATAGGTACCTTGAAAGTGTTATTAAGTGATGTTTTCTAGATATATCAATAAAATATAACATTTTACGTCATCGTACATTGTTATAATAGGGAATTAATAATTATCATCAAAATTGTAAAAACAAAAAACAGCTATGCTCAACACTTCTGGCGAAGGCTGTATACGGCACAGGTATTTAAAACAGGCTTCGTTGTTACAGCGGCGGTGGTGCGGAGAAATGCAACAACCCACACACGGGACGCGTTCTGCTGCAGCAGGAGTTCCCCATTCCAATAGACCAGGTGTTCACCATGATATTCACCAATTCCAAGTTCAACTTGGAGTTACTGGCTGCTAGGAATACCACAGATTATGTACAGGTACAACTGAAGAACAAATCAAATTATTTTTAATAAATATGTATTCGGATAGGAGGTACGGACTCATAATGTTCTACCTTAGATGATTGGCTGAAATGCGCCTTAGCATTTACGAAGATTGCATATACACGGGAAAATTCGACCGGTGCTGCTGTGACTCGGGTGGCCAAGTGGTTAAGGCGTCTGCCGCGAATGCAGAAGACGCTGGTTCGTTCCCAGCCCTGGGCACCGGAGGCCTAGGTCACTTTTTCCTTTGTATATGACATCTATATAAGTTTATGTACAGGTAATTAGGATATGCCGGCAAAAAATCTGGTTATTATTTTTACTCGACTACGGCGAAGGTGAAAGAAAGGGTTATGATTTTAGAAGTTTATGTGTGTATGTTTGTATTTG
The DNA here is from genome assembly GCA_947086415.1 of Pammene aurita. Taxonomy (NCBI): domain Eukaryota; kingdom Metazoa; phylum Arthropoda; class Insecta; order Lepidoptera; family Tortricidae; genus Pammene; species Pammene aurita. The sequence goes on along the minus strand of OX352301.1, from coordinate 34,755,638 downwards.
CTTATGTGCCTCCGTAGCGCTTATCCGATTTTCATGAATAAGGTGTCAATCGATTTGTTATTATGGCTCGGGTAAAATAAATTTTAACCGACTTCAACGTGTTTTTCCGTAGTCTGGTTACAGTTTTTTTTTTTTGTTACTTTTTACTTGTTACATTAATCAGGATAATTTAAAGCCCTTAATTTGATCAGTTCCTTATATTGCTATGAAATTATTGTAAAGTTGCGAAGATATAATATAGCCCTTGGAATAGTTTAATTTTTGCTTAAAATTGTTACTTTAAAACATAACTTTTCAATAAAAAAAATCTTAGTCAGAAATAACGTGATATTGTATTATTGTCAATATTTCCTCATTTTCATAGAGCTAATCTTGATCGGAACAGTAATAGTTAGACTACTCATAAAGTTACTAAACGGCCCCGCTTTTCTCGCCCGTTTATTCCACACTCAGCCAACAAACTACTTCTCTCCCGCTACAACAATGTATTTAATTTTCAGGCGCCTTGGCAGCAATCGGCGGGCGTGAAGTGCCGGCAAGTTAGCTACACATTAGGGCTTACCTCTGGACCTATAGGACCTAAGGAGGTGCACGTCACGGAGACACAAGTAAGTACCGGTTGTCGTCATGATTAGCTATTTCGTTAAAATATAATATGAAGGTATTTCACTTATCAACCTACTTCAAGATTTTGAAGGAGGAGGTTATTTATTTATTTAGTGGGGCACCCTCTCATTGTTTTGTATAATTTTTAAAGGAAAAAGAACCGGCTTTACTTAGGTTGGACTTGACCTTTCCTTAAATTACTAAAGGTGTATAATATTTGAAGAGTTCCTCGATTTCTCCTGGAACCCATCTTATGATCCTGATCTGATGACAATGGGACCAGCTGTCAAGTATAACATTTCAAACAACTAAAATATGTTTTTCGGAAAGCGGAAGTCTCTTTCTAATCCTGTGTGTTTGAAAGAGATTTCCGCTATTTTTAATACCACGACGGTGGCAAACAAGCATACGGCCCGCCGGATGGTAAGCAGATACCGTAGCCTATAAACGCCTGCAACTCTAGAGGTGACACATGTGCATTGCCGACAAAAAGGAGGATTCACTGTGTTGACGGCTAAAGGGAAAAGAAGGTCCCTCATCGTCAACACACTGGGTCCTCTTTGAGCTCTTTGAGCTTGTAAATTGTCACATAGCTTTATTAGATAGGCCACTGGATGGCGTTTTAAGCAAAATTCCATACAGTACAAGTGAGGTGATCTATGCTAGCGTCATCTGGCAAACCGTTTGACAGCGTTCCCAATAGAGAACATATTTAATTGAATTTGTTGCATAAACACGTTCAACAACCCCAAATTAATATAAATAAGTGGCAATCCGTAATAATTTTTAACAGTTTTTTTAAGATATTGCGGTTTAAAAACGTAAAATTCTAGGCATTTTTTTTTATACCTCAAATGTATTTTCGAAACTTCAGTTCGATTACTTATGTTCTAACAAGAAAAAAAATGTATGATAACTATATAGCAAAACGCATTTTTTCATGCCTAAAATTACAAAAATCTTCCAAAAACTTGTTCCTTCCAAACAGTTTTCTGCAACTTTGTGGTCGGTGACGTCACAAACCTCACAATTTTTGTATGGGGCGTTTTGACGCGCGGCGCAGACGCCTAACGTATTTTCACATTTTTGACGTTTCAGGGCTATCATAGATAGTAGGTTTATTTGAGACATTTGAATCTACAGGGAAATAGAATCGAATGACGTCTTCCAAAAAAATCATGCATATTCCTAATTGTTTCCAATTCGACTTTATTCCTCAGGTTATGAATAAATGTTCCTGTCCGGGACACCTGTACTCGATAGACTGCACGACAGAGAATGCGGGCATCCCATATGCGGACTACTTCACAGTTGAAGTCCATTATTGCATGCAGGTACGTCATTATACGTAAAGGCTCCGTTTGACTGTTGCGTTTTGTTAGCGGTCCGGTAGCGGAGCGAGATGAAAGGGGATTTTTGGGTTGAATATTTTTCACCACTCCACCTCGGAAACGCTCTTTTTATCCCATGAAAGCGGTGGGGAAAGTAATTTGGTACAAGTTTTGACTTGTTTTTTCACGTTATCTGGCAGGATGGACTTTAAAGAGATGATTTTGAATTATATAATTTTGATGGCATTCAGTTTGCTTTAATTTCTTATATTTTTAAATTATCTTCTTTCTCTCTCTTTCTCTTTCTTATAAATTTAAGAAATGTGTATTTTGAACGGCCTCCTAGCCCAGTCGGTAGTGACACTGCCTACGAAGCAGGATGTCCCGGGTTCGAATCCTGGTAAGGGCATTTATTTGAGAGTTTATCACAGATATTTGTACCTGAGTTATGGATGTTTTCTATGTACTTATCTATATCTATCTATTATATATATATCGTCGTCTAGTACCAACAACACAAGCCTTATTTGAGCTTAATGTGGGACTAGGTCGGTTTGTGTAATTTTATAGTATATACCGGGCGTCCCACGGCCATGCCACATGGAGGGAAAGTACCTTTAATATTGTAGATGGAACATTTTACTGAAAGAAAACATTATTTTAATTTCAAAAACATTCTGTTAGTCGGGGTGCGGGGGCGGGGCAAGTAAATGAAAGACGTGCGTTCGGTATCGCTAATTATAATCGACTGCCTGCATGCGGGCGCAGCCGCAATACTTAATCACTAACATCCCTCCACCCTTAGCCTAAAAATATTTCTTGTAATCCACGACGTTGCGGTTTCTCCTCAGGGGAGGTGGTTGAGCCACCGGAGATGAGGCAGGTGACTGAAACTGTTCAGCGGTTTCTCCGGCTGAATCCGATGCAGGTTCAACCTGGTTATTTCCTATTTGTCCACAGCCTCGCGTTATTGTACTGTCACCGATATTCTGCTCTAGGCTTCGCGTGGATGTGTCGCTGCCATGGTCCTCTGGTATCGTGTCTATTGCTGGAGTCGACACCAGTTCTTCCTGAGTAGGTACCGTTGCAACCGGGGCTTCAGTCGGAGCTGCGTCATTACGCTGTAATTGTGGCAGCACAATTGCAGACATTTCTGTAACCGACTGGTCCATGCTAGTCTCGCTCGGTTGTGCCGCAGAGGCATCTTGTGCCACTTCCTCCCCTTTTAATTTCAAAAGTTGATTAGCATGTCTTTTAATCACGCTGTCACAATTACTTAATTTAACAGAGTACAAACTTTTACCCAGTTGGGCTACTATAGTTCCTTTGACCCAATAGTTTTTTTGTGCACTGTACATTTTAACTAAAACTATATCGTTTATTTTAAAGTTAACAACTCGTTTACCACCGTAATATTTACACTGCGAAAACTGATTATCTTTTACAACGCGTTCAAGTGCTGCGTCAGCTGTTGCTGGGCGATGTATGGCAAGTGTGTCTAACCTACTTCTTAGTTTGTGACCGAAAACTATTTCCGCAGGTGACTTTCCGGTTGTACTATGTACTGAATTTCTGTAGCGCATTAAAAATTCTTGTATTTTGGAATTAAAAGATTTCGGATGAATTCCAGACAAAATGAATGACTTCAATGCTTTTTTTATTATCTTAACATATGCCTCAACCTGCCCATTGCTACTTGGGTTATATGTTGGGGAAGTTAAATGAGTGATCCCGTTCCTCAAACAGAAATCCTCGAATTCACTTGAAATAAAGGAAGTACCATTGTCTGTACATATGGTGTGGAATAGCCCAAATCTCGACATTACCTCACATATTTTTTCTATAACTACTTTGGATCCATAGCCGTTTGAAACATCGAAGCATTCAGGCCACTTCGAATAGGCGTCAATAACAATCTATTATTTAACGGCCCTAAAAAATCTAAATGTACTCGATAAAATGAGTGTGGCGGGAATGCCCAAGGTGTGAGCGGAGCGCGCGGGGGCGAAGGTCGCAACGAGGTACATATACAAAGTTATCTATGTCTGCAGACATGCCTGGCCACCAAAACCGGCTTCGAGCTTCTGCCTTCATTTTATTAGAGCCTAAATGACCAATGTGCAGTTCAGTTAGAATTTTATTACGACAATTAGTAGGAATTACGACCTTATGCTCTCTAGTTACGCAAGAGTTTTCTACTGCCAGCTCATTAGTTAGTTAGGTACGGTTTTAAGTAATCACTAACATGGCTAGGCCACCCCTGCATCACATACCTACGTACGGTCGAAAGTACATCATCAGCCATTGTTTGTTTACCTAGCTCGCTAATAGTTATTAACTGTTCATTATCGTAAACAAAATTAATGTAAGTAGCTCTGTCGCCGACCACGGCCGCCTCTGCGCTAACCGGTTTCTTATCAGTTACCGAGCGGCTGAGGTAGTCAGCTGCATTATAGGCACTACTTACATATTCGATAATCTAAATATATAAAAGAAGAAACTGACTGACTGACTGACTGACTGACATATCAACGCACAGCCCAAACCGCTGGTTCTAGAGATTCCAAATTTAGCACGTAGGTTCCTTATAAGGTCTAGGAGTGCACTAAGAAAGGATTTTTCAAAATTCACCCCATAAGGGGGTAAAATGGGGGTCCAAAGTTTGTATGGCGAATCAAGATTTGTTAGACTATTTTATTCGAAACTTCACAGGAGTATTCCTAACAATAAATGAGTAAACACGTGTTTCAGGTTTTTCGAAAATTCAACCCCTAAAAGGGGCAAATGTGGTCACAAAGTCAGAAAATCAACATGGGTATCGTATCCTTATTGAGTACTTATAGTACGCGGGCGAAGCCGCGGGAAAAGGCTAGTGAAGTTATATGACATTAGGTAAATTGCATACCGTTGTAACCTGTTAGCCGTTACTTCTGGTATTCCTTTGTGCGGATTAAATATTGACAACAATGGTTTATGATCTGTCCTAAGGACAAAAGGAACTGACCGACCATATAAATAATGATGGTATTTGCGTACCGCGTGGATTAATGCAGTTGCCTCCTTCTGAATTTGACTGTAACTCTTCTCAGCTGATGTGAGCGAACGAGACGCGTACGAAATAGGTCTCTCGACACCGTCGGGCCCAACTTGGGATAAAATCGCCCCAAGGCCCCATGGAGACGCATCAGCTGTCAAAATTAGCTTAGCATCAGGGTTAAAGTGAGCTAAAGTTTTATCAGAACATAAGTCCTGTTTAATAATTGATACGGCCTCGTCATGTTTTTCATTCCATTGCCACGGAACATTTTTTTGCAACAGATTATGCAATGGGCTCAAAATAGATGACGCATTCTTCACAAAATTACGATAATAATTTACCATACCAAGAAATGATTTAAGTTCAGTCACATTGATTGGGATTTTTGCATCATTAATTGCTTTTATTTTCTCTGGACATTTGTGAAGACCATGTCAATCTATTCTAAATCCCAAGTACGACACTGAGTCTTGGAACAACATGCATTTATCTTTTTGCAATACCAAACCGGACTTTTCTAGTCTATTGAACACTTGATTTAGCCTCGTCATATGTTCTGACTGATCGCGCCCTGTTACCAAAATGTCGTCTTGGAATATTAAAACCCCCTCTAATCCTGATAGTATTTTATCTAATGTCCGTTGGAAAATTGACGCCGCCGAAGCTAAACCAAAAACTAGCCTTGTAAACTTGTTTAAGTTTACAAGGCTCCCTGCCTTCCCTTTAATTGTGTTAATTGTTGTCAACAATTGAGATGACTCACTTAACATTAACTGATTGTAAGCCTGCGATAAGTCCAGTTTAGAAAATTGCTGACCGCCATGTAACTTTGCGAATAGCTCCTCTATACGTGGCAGTGGGTATTTTTCTATTACTAACTGTTTGTTCAAACTAACCGAGTAATCGGCGCACAGGCGTATACTGCCATTGTGTTTTAAAACGGGTACTACGTGGCTTGCATAGTCCGAAAATGACACCGGTTCAAGTATCCCTAGTGCCACTAACCTGTCTATTTCATTTTCGACTTTAGGCCTTAAAGCAAACGGAACGGGTCGCGGTCTAAAAAATACCGGTTTGGCATCTGGTTTTAAGTGTAAATCGACGGAGACATTTTTACAACAACCTAAACCACCAGTGAATAATTTCGGGTACATGCGCTCGGCCTTTTCAATGAAGTTTTCAATACCGCATTTTTTTACTTTCACAATTTCTAAATTAAACTGAGCGATAAAGTTCCTTCCTAACAGACATGGACCCTTATCGCGTGCCACATATACACGTAATGTGGATGTTTGTCCCTCGTACGTAAAGGGCAGGTTGAGAGTACCTAAAATTGGAATGTCAGTTTCATTGTAACTTACTAAAACTGCACGGGTCGGCCGTAATGTTATCTTACTAAAGTATGAGTCATAAACTTTGTCTGGCATTATGGTTACCGCGGACCCTGTGTCCACCTCGAAAGGAAGGTTATACTGTCCAACCTGAACCGTCACCATCATAGGTTCGCCACGAGAAGAACGAATGTTTAATATGACAATCTTACCATCATCGCCAACATCAGCATCGTCATCACCATCGATAAAGTGTTGACGATACACTTTCCTCCCGGGACACACGCGCCTAAGATGGCCCTTGGAACCGCATTTCCCGCATTTATACCGCGCGAACTTGCATGTAGCCGCTTCGTGCCCTTCATAACCGCAGGCCGCGCAAACCACCTGTGTTTTTTGTGTTGTGCTGCCGCTACTGAAACCGCCTCCCGCTCCAGTAGGCCTCGCGCTGCGTGGAGTCGCCGCCATTTTGTACACTGGCATTCCGGGGCATGGCAACGTGCTCGTTGCCGCCGGTGACGCCTGCGCAGCGCCCTGGCGAGCACACTGGACTCTCTCCGCTATCTCCAACGCCTTGCTGATCGTTAACTTCTCCATATCCATAGTGAAAAGCTTCTCTCGCTCATACCCCGGTGTCATACAAAGTACAAAGCGGTCTCGAAGAGTTTCGTCTAAAGTCGTGGCAGAAAAGCCGCAGTCGACTGCTAGTCCTCGAATGCGTGCTGCTCATTCTGCCATGCTTTCTGAAGTTTTTCGAGTCGACGAGTAGAATCTGTTGCGCTCCGCGAACCCACACTTAGCAGACTTTAAGTGACCATCAAATGGTTTCACGAGCTCATCATACTCTAAGGTTCCCACGCTCCTGGGTAATGCTAAATCCCTCAGTAGCTTGTAAGAGCTACTTCTCTACCGCTGTTAAACTGCTCAATACGAGGGTTGCTACTTATATATCCGGAAACAAAAAAACAAACAAACGTACACGGCTGAAAATGGTTTTATTGTTTTTCAAAGTATTCCCCTTGATGATCTATGCACTTTTGCATTCGCGTGAACCAATTTTTAAAGCACTTCTGCCACTCCGCCTGAGGTACCTCCATAACGTGTTGTTTGAATGCGTCGACAGCATCTTCAGCGGTCGAAAATCGTTGACCGCGTAATTTATTCTTTATATTTGGAAATAAATAAAAATCGTTGGGTGCCAAGTCAGGGCTGTACGGCGGATGACCCGTTAATTCCACATTTTGACCCTCCAAAAATAGAGTTGTTTCGCGTGACGTATGACAGCTGGCATTGTCATGATGAAGAATGATTCTTCGTCGCTGGTTAGTTTTACGAATTTGTTCAAATACTTCCGGTAAGCAAATGGTCGTGTACCACTCTGAATTAACCGTTCTACGGTTTTCTAGTGGCACTGTAGCTACATGGCCATTAATACCGAAGAAGCAGGCCACCATTTGTTTCAATGTACTTTTTGCACGAGTAACTTTCGTAGGGTTCGGCTCATTTTGAAACACCCATACCGTTGATTGTTGCTTCGTTTCGGGATCGTATGCATAGATCCAGGATTCGTCACCTGTATAGATGTTATAAACGGCTTTTGAGTCACCACGGTTATATTTTTTTAACATTTTATTGCACCATTCGACGCGAGCATCTTTTTGCTCTTTTGTTAAGTTGTGGGGTATCCAACGCGAACAAATTTTTTTTACAGCCAAATAATTATGTAATATGCTATTAATGCTGGTCATAGAAATACCCAGAGTCGCCTCTATCTCGCGGTACGTAACATGTCGGTCGTCCATTATAAGTTTTCGCACAGCCTCGATATTTTGTTGTACAACGACCGATTTCGGGCGACCTGTCTTAACTTCGTCCGTAAGCATACTACGTCCACGATTGAACTCACTAAACCAGTGATACACAGTAGTTTTAGATGGGGCTTCATCACCAAAAGTTGAAGTTAGTTGATCTATGCACTGTTGTTGCGTTAAACCACGCCGAAAATCATAATAAATCATAGCACGAATATTTTCACGAGTGAGTTCCATTCTTGCTGCGAGATGACATTTAAAACCCGTCAAAAACAAAACACGAGCGTTAATGAGAAAGAAAAAATATACCGGCCAGTACTTAAAAAAGTTCAAATTTTACCATGGAGGTCAAATATGCTATTTAAGAAGATTGTAATCCCGGTTTCCGGATATATAAATAGCAGCCCTTGTAAGATAGCCCGACGCTTACACGTGGCCTTGTCGGCCGTGTCGTCTATGTCATTAGCCACAAACCATTGTTCCAAGCGTTCTTTAAACACCATCCAATCTTGCACTTCATGGTTAAACATGGTTAATGCTCCAATCGTCACTTTAGCCATGATCACTTTTTAAATTATTTAGCACGCGTATTATATAAAGGTACGGCCCAGTCGCCACTGTTAGTCGGGGTGCGGGGGCGGGGCAAGTAAATGAAAGACGTGCGTTCGGTATCGCTAATTATAATCGACTGCCTGCATGCGGGCGCAGCCGCAATACTTAATCACTAACACAATCTAAACTGCATTCATAGATTTTTAAATAATTACACGGTTGAACCGGGAATCGAACCCGCTACACGAGAAAAAATTTACCCTGTAGCTTTATCATACCGATCGAAAGGCTTCATCATAAGGATTATTTTTTGCTAAATAACATAGTGTCAGAAATAAAAGGAAGACCATGAATTTTAACATTTGATGTGAAATTTCGTTCAGAAAAATTAAAAGCTAACATTGCCGTAAGGACATACAACTGACATTATCATAAGTACCTGTTACTAATCGATGTACCCACTTGAGAAGTATGCATCATTTCCCTATTATAATTTAAGTGCATGATAAAATGATAAAGAGATACGTAGGTAATTAGTAGGTACCTGGTTGTATGTAACAAATCGAGCCGTATCCTGAGCCGAAACACGCGTAAATTATTTTGTTAAAAATGTTAAAATTTATGGTCTTCCTTTTATTTCTGATACTATGTTATTTAGCAAAAAATAATCCTTATGATGAAGCCTTCCGATCGGTGTGATAAAGTTACAGGGTAAATTTTTTTCTCGTGTAGCGGGTTCGATTCCCGGTTCAACCGTGTAATTTTCAAAAATCTATGAATGCAGTTCAGATTGTTTTTGAAATTAATGTCTTCTTTCAGTAAAATGTTCCATCTACAATATTTAAGGTACTTTCCCTCCATGTGGCATGGCCGTGGGACGCCCTGTATATATATATATAATGTAATTTAAAACAGTGATGGTTAATTGCAGCGAGTAACGGAACATACCACGACGTTGCAGCTTTTCGCACAGGTGAAATACAAGAAGAACATGTGGCCTATGGTCAGAGGTGAGGGTTCATTAAGTTTGACCAATTCTATATGATCCAGTTACATTGTGTTTGTACTAGGTAAGTTTTGGGGTAGTTCAGGTTTCTTTCATTTCTTATGTATTTTGGGGTGCTGAATCCGAATCTGAGGTTTGCGGACAAAATTTCGTGACGCAACATAAAAAAAATCGCAAAAAGGGCGAAAAAATTCAGCTTTTTTCCAGTTTTTTGCTTAAAACTGTAAAACTATTAACTTTTAGCAAGTGGCCTGTTTACAGAAATTAAAGAACTTAAAATTCTCTACATACACCACTATTTAGATTTTTATTTCAGATGAACCGTAAGGCCAAGTTTTAATAGAAAATTATATACTTGACACATTGCAGTCCAAAGGTGTCGATTCATTGCATTGAAAAGGTGTGTGGTGTGTGAAAACTTGCCAAGTAACATCATTAAAAAGTACTGAAAATAATAAATGTTATCAGGAAACTGCTAAAAAAACCGGTGTGCGTTTCTCTGACTATTATAATTTTAGGTATTTCTATGTAACGTGATACTTATTCAGAATGTACCTTAAAAACTGCTGGAAATCAAGTGTGCATTCCTATAACTATTTATGATTTGAGGTATTTTTATGGAACTTGGTACTTATTCAGATCTCACTTCTTTTATAGGCGCAGCATTCCCATAGTATCGAACTTGGCAGCCTTTCACATTTATGTTTTTGATGGGTTATTATTTTTCTATGACGTGTTTCTTAAAATCGATACTTTGAATTGACTCACACTGAGACTTACTGGCGTTAAATATGATCTTAATAACGTTTCTATCACGTAGAAATCGCATTTTGTTAGTTATTTATATTATGCAAAACAAAACAGAAAGATTTTACGAAAAACTAGTATGTTACATATGTTTTGTATGAAACAACTGTACTTCATTATTCATAAAAGTATACTTCTGAGCGAGTTGTGCCCTTATAAAAAAATAATCAGGAGACTCGAATCTACATCATACTAAAATTTCGTAAGATTTGACTGAAACCACTTTATCTTTGTTTGCTGCGGGGTCCTTTGTTAATGAAGACATTTTAGTTAACATAAATAATATTTTGTCAGCATTTCTGGAGAAGAACGCCATGTCCGGTCTGGAGGACTTCGCTCGGATGCTGGCGGCTCGGCTTCTGGGCGAGGCGGAGGGCACGCAGCCCGCCAAGAGGAAAGGGAGACGCACGAGGAGACAGACAGGTACCGTTCTCCAATTAGGAATATGCATGATTTTTTTGGAAGACGTCATTCGATTCTATTTCCCTGTAGATTCAAATGTCTCTAATAAACCTACTATCTATGATAGCCCTGAAACGTCAAAAATGTGAAAATACGTTAGGCGTCTGCGCCGCGCGTCAAAACGCCCCATACAAAAAGTGTGAGGATTGTGACGTCACCGACCACAAAGTTGCAGAAAACTGTTTGGAAGGAACAAGTTTTTGTAAGATTTTTGTAATTTTAGGCGCGAAAAAATGCGTTTAGCTATATAGTTGTCATACATTTTTTTTCTTGTTAGGACATAACATAAGTAATCGAACTGAAGTTTCGAAAATACATTTGATGTATAAAAAAAATGCCTAAAATTTTACGTTTTCAAACCGCAATATCTTTAAAAAACTGTTAAAAATTATTACGGATTTCCACTTATTTATATTAGTTTGGGGTTGCTGAACGTGTTTATGCAACAGATTCAATTAAATATTTTTCATGCATGTTTTCTACGTCAGATGTGACACAATAATGAGAGCAATGAAACCTGTCTAGTTAGACTGCTTTACCATCCTTATTGCTAAATCCGGGCATCTGGCAGCTTTTAATGGGTGGAGGTCAGAATGAAAGACCAACAAAGTTTTTATGTTGGAAAAAAGTAATACCAAAATAGGTAAGAAATGCCAAAGTTGTGTCATTTATAGAGCACAGGGCCTATATTTTAACAATAGATTCAAAACCATTGTCTATTATTGCAGAAACAAAAACAGTAGACGACTAACTAAAAATTGCATTTTACATCATTTGGCACTACTTTCCCCAACAGAACCTTCTGGATATGATATAACCTAATTATTACATAATTTCCCATAATATTGCATTAAACTCAGAACTCTAGGATTTGTTTTCTTCAAGTTATTTGCATTCTTTGACCTCCACCACTTTACAGCTGCCAGATGTCCGGATCTCGAAATAAGCATAGCAAACTAACTACAGGGGTTTCGTTGCTCTCATTATTGTGTCGTATCTGACGTGGCCAGCTCTCCATCTAAACAGGCATCATCATTTTCAACAGACTTCAAATTTCGAAGGAGTTTCTCAATTCGTCGGGATCTTTGTTTTTGCTATTTTTTTATAATATATTCTCTTAACAAGTCAAGCTATTGTAATGTTCATAATCTAGAAATGTCAATCCTAGTAAAATTTCCCAACTCACCTCATTTCTATCCCTACCAACTCCATCTAAGAGGTGGGATTTCCCATTATTTTGTGTTTATCATTGATATTATGAACTTACTCGACAGGTAATAAATAAAAAACTTAAAGTCGTACGACCGGACTATTTCTAATGTATAAAAATCAACGTATCACATGTAAAAATAAACTTTTATCTAGGTTTGAACTTCGGTCTTGTCCCTACTCACCCCATTTTACGGTACCCAGTTTTTCTTGTATCATCCCTAGAGGGACTAACACTAATAAATTGCCTTTGACAGATTGTTTTATGTTTTCCTTATATTTTTTTAGCATCATCACAAGAAGCGGCCGCGGTGTCTGTAGTCAAACCCACAGCGGCCATATTAGCCCCGCGTGCCAGCGTATCTCGCCCCGCGTCCCGCGGAGACAGCTCCTGGCTGGTCGGCATCCTGATCTTGCTGCTCTTGCTGAACGCTCTACTCTACTACCGCCTTTACTACTCTGCACCGAAGCCTATGGACGCAGCGGAGCTACAAGATAGGTAACTAATTTATCATTATCAACCGTAACAGGTTCTCAATTTATCGGGAGTTTTTTTTAACCGACTTCAAGATTTCGAAGGAGGAGGGATCTTTGTTTTTATGTTCACCGATTATTCGAAGACGGCTGGACCGATATGGAAAATTTCTTTTTTTGTTTAAAAGAGTATACTTCACAGTTGGTAACCAGGATCTGATGATGGGATCCTGGAGAAATCGAGGTAACCCTTCAACTATTATAGGCATACCTATAGTTATTTGAGTATTTTTTACAGCAGCTCGAGCATTTGCTTCTGGAAAGGTGGAGGCTAGGTGAAGTCGGTTCTTCTTTGTTTAAAATTATTTGTTTGAAAGCTTCATAGTTGGCCCCATTGTCATCAGGTCGGGATCTGATGATGAGATCCTGGAGAAATTGAGGAAACTCTTCAACTATTATGGGCACACCTATAGTGAGCTAAGGTGGAGGTGAGGAAAGGTGGTGGCTAAGTGAAGTCGGTTTTTTTTTGTTTCAAATTATTACTGTTTTCAATGTATGTTCACCGATTATTTGAAGACGGCTGGAGCAATTAGGAAAATTATTTTTTAATTTTATTTTTTAAAGGGTATATACTTGACAGTTGGTCCCATTTTCATCAGGTGAGGATGTGATGATGGGATCCTGGAGAAATCGAGGGAACTTTTGAAGTATTATAGGCACACTTATAGTGATTTGAGTATTTTTTATAGTAGCTCGGGCATTTGCTCTTGGTTAGCTGTAGCCCAAGTGAAGTTTGTTCGTCGGTTCCTTTTTGTTTGGAAGTATATTTTGTTTTAGTGTAGGTAGCCGATTTCAAATATTATAAACTCCTTATAGATTTATCGTCATTAGTTGTTCCCTCAGAGCTGAGGATCGTGACATCATGTCCTGTTTGGAGACCCTTGTTGAAGACCAGGTTCCTCCATAGGCTTCCAGCCCTTGCTAAGCGTATGGCTTCATGCAATTGTAGATTAATATAGATAAAAAAGAAGAGATAGACTCAAACTGAAACATTTATTCAGTAAGCATTTATACACGTCAAAGTAAAAGAGAGAAAAAATAAATCAAACTACACCGGTTCTAACCCTACACCTCTGACCCGAGAAGAATTATGTCCGACAAGAAACTCGGCGGGACTTACTTTTTCAAAACAACAGTACATCAAAACTAAACAGTACATATAAGTGCGTTGTTCTATAAGAAAATATATCAAACCAAGGTTAGATTAACCAACAATAGGTTCTAGTTTAAGAAAAATACCAAAGAAAAAAGATGAGTCCAAATCGACTATTTGAAAATAAATTACATACAAGTTTGATATATTTTCTTACCTGAACTGTGTCTTCTACATAAATTTCCAAATTATAATAATCCATCATCAACAGTTAGAAACTAATTTTGAATTTAAGTAATAAAAAAAAGTAAGTGATTCTAGTATACAATAAACATACAGGCGATTTGACGCCGCAACGGATCTCTAGTGTTTTATAGTACGCTATCCGGCATGCTAACCTGCTGCCATCACACGCCTGCAGGTGTGGTGTGCTGGCGCCATGAGCCACTAGTATTAGAGATTGGTGTACTGTGGTGTGTGTGTGTCGTGTGCAGGATCAACTCGCTGAGCGGCGCGCAGCTGGCGGAGTGGTCGGCGCTGCTGGAGGCGCACGCGCGGCGGCAGCGCGGCCGGCTGCTCGCGTGGCGGCGCGCGCTGGACGCGGCGCGGCTGCACCTGGCGCGGGCACGTTATACTCGTACGACCATAGTCTGGCCGGCCAACGAACGCAGTACCAATGTACAGCGAACAGAAGTATCACAACACTAACAATCAGTGGAAAAAGCGGCAATGATCATCGAATGTTATGTTTTTCATTTTAGCTGGTATTTCCGCCCCTTTCATTTGGTGACATTTACGGTGTGTAAAAAGGAGACGGATATATTTCGTCTGATCTGTCATCGACTGCAACAGATAATCTGGTTGAGGCAATTGACAAATGCCTTAAAAGTGAATTTAAATTTAATTGGGAACGTTGCAGGAGTTCTATCCCACTCGCGCTTAAGATGTGAGAGTGAAATGCACTAGAAACAAATTCAATGTGAATTGAAATATTCGTCATGAAACACGGTGTTTCATCACAAAGGGTTGCCACATATACGTATTTTGAATTTGCCGCGCGTTTCTACTGACAGAAATGGTTTGCCAGACTATAACTGTTAACTCAACTTTCGCGTCATAAAATATTTTTTTTCTACTTTAGTTGCAATACGATACCAAGTACGCCCTTAAACAGATCACCGCTATTTTTGTTACAACCTGTATAATTTGAGAGCTCGTATACAGTGTGTAAATTTTATACGAGCGTATATTGTACTGGCGATTAGTATTGGACCTAGGGAACCTATTTATATTTATTTATTTATGAAAATAAGGATTTTTTTTTCATACATAATAATTCAGCCCGCAATGTATTGCATCCAGGACAATTAACTTACCGATGCGTCGTCAGTTTTAGATCGGATAGCGTACATTGGTGCCCGCTAGGACTTTAAAAAATCGTTACACATAATTAATAATTTAACAAAATGATTATACTACTCGTATATGAGTCCTATTGCTGGATACTATAGGTGGATAAAGTATACGCCCGTATAAAATTTACACGCTGTATAAGCTGGATTGATCAAGAGTTATGAACCTAGAAGGCGAAAAACGATCTTCATAAGGGATCATTCTTCTTCTTCATTTGCAAGTAACCCGCGAGTTCTCAGTTCGAGGCGAACTAACAGATTATACAGATTTAGGGATATGTACTTATTAATCGTAAATAAACTATTATCTAATGCATCTACAATTTTAATTGTTTTAATTTCTTAAATTTACGTCAAGGATGATTAAGACATGGATTGACAATGCCTATACAAAATCGCGTTCCCTTATTTCAGACTAAAGCACTAGCGTCATCTATCGGTCACCACAAACACTAAATTCCTACTTAAAGTTTCTGTTAAGCCCATTGTTTGACTGGTAGAGAATGCCTTGTGGCATTAAGTCCGCCATTTGCACCATCTTATTTTGTGCAATTAAAATTAAATAAATAAATTCTAGTTTCTAATATTTTGTTCGGCGATTAACGCTAACAGAATAACTGGACTCCAGACTCAACAGATGGCGCTGTGGTACTTAGTACCGAAAACAGACGTATAGCCTGAAGGTTCGAGGAACGCGATTTTGTATAGGCATTGTCAATCCATGTCTTAATCATCCTTGATTTAGGTTAATTTGTTTTTTAAAACATTACTAAAACAGGATTTAAAAGAAATTATAATGGTTATTTCAGACGGAGCAAGCTCTCACGAAGCTACTAGAGACAATCAAGCCGACGTTACAAAAAGACGAAGACCCGCCGCGGACCGACCTCTGAGCTAAGTCCTAGCATTGGTCCGTATTCTTAGAAAATTGAGCTCGATTCGTCCAAAAATATTTGGATTCCAACATTGGCTTGGTATGGTACTATAATGGTCCGTAGTACTCTAACATTAGGCTGGATACGTCGAATGATTCGGGTTAGGGCTTGTTGAGAGTAGTTAATTAGAGATATTGGTACCAACATGTTGATCATTGCTTGTAAAGCTAAAGCTTTGTTAAAACGACAATGTAAAGTTGTGTTGGGTATCTTGTGACCAACATAGTTTATCAGTTAAAAATCTATCCTAGTGTATTCAACAAATTTTAATTAGTTCCTAAATTTCCCTAAAATCCATCGAGATATAATCAACACGATTATATCGAGTTGGTCACAATTTATTCAATATTTTTAGATATCTTAACTATAATTCGTCTGACATGGTCAATTACATATATGTCAGTCCTATCCACAATAATGGTTATGTTGGTAAAGTCGCCATCAGATATATCGGAGCGGCCAAGGTGGTCACAAATATCTGAACAACGCCTCTATTCAAGGCGATAAAGTGCATGTTCAGATATTTTTGAGTACCGTGGCCGCTGCGATATATTTGATGGCGACTGTACGTGAAATCCAACAAATTATGTTGGCCGTCTAATATACAACATAACGAATTATGTTTGTAATATATCTAACCCACCATTGAGTGGTAAATAATAAAATAATATAAGTGTTGTTTCTGACGCCGCAGCTACGGCTAAGGCGCGGAGACATGTGTCATTATTTTGACAAAGGTACCATTTGGAAGCCTGCGCTTACGTCGTACTTTGTACAGATTTAATATTGTATTATATATGCGTAAGCGCCGACGCCGACCTGATGATACATTTCTCAAAATAATGTCACATAATATAATGCTCTCGAATTTCGATTGCTTTTAACGCTTAAATCCATCGAAATTTTCAAATCGTTTTTGCTATACTCTAAGACTGCTATATAATGCTTTATGGCATTTAGTTTGTCTTTTGTACGATAGCGATAAAGACAAAACAAAATGCTAGCCATTTAATACTACAAATTACGAAATAGTATAAAAAAGTATTTAGCCAATACGCTTTGCATTTTATCGTATTTTATGAGGTTATTTTAACATACCCGTATCACACATTTGCATTACTTTCAAGACAAATATTCACATATTTTCAGCTATCTTTACGGTCCTGGTGTGATGTGTACAATTAGCTGCAGAGAATAAGATCCCCGCTGCATACAAACTTTGTATGCAGCGTGGGCCTTTTTCTCTGCAGCTGACCGTACTATAGATCTTATTATAATAAATGTATCCAGCTCACGAAATTTCATGAGTATCAGTTAACCTGTAGAGGCAGCACAAAAGTATTTTAGCCCAAGTAAAAACGTAGACGCTTCGCTCTTTTTACTCGCTAGATCAAATATATTTGCACTCAGTTTATGTACAGTATATATCAATAAAAGGCGTAAAACTTTGAAAAGATAACGAGCTTAATTTACTTAATATCTACTTAATTAGACTTATGCAAAAAGTAACAAGCTACATAGATTTATTACCTATTGAAATACCCGTGCTAATGATAATTATAATTTTTTTGTCTAACCCAAATATTGAAGTGTTATACGACAGGTATTTAAGTGACAGCCATTAAATTTACGCAATTTTGCATAAACTTCTATCCTAGGGAGTATTTTTAATGGACATCAAGTTCTAAAAGTAAAGCTCAAATTTGTTTGTGATTCAAATAGGAAAAGCGTGTAAAAATCAATCGGATCCGAGTGCATTATAATTTAAATATTAAATATAAGCTTAACTATGCAATCTGCTAGAGGTTTTCAAGCCCGGGGTCCGGCCCTGGTTTTAATGGTTTACCAAAGACAATCTTAGCAGCTCCCTTAGTAGCTCGGTGTTACATGTACGTTTCTGAACAGAGTAAATGTAGACGTAAATTGGGGTGACTTTAGAAAAAGTGGGGCTACTTTGAAACTGAAATAAAACAGCAATATTCTTAAACAACTTAAATATTAACGGGAAAAATATTGCTCAATCATTACTTTAAACCGTTCTATTACGGTTATATGATTTTATCACATAGACAGCAATTTGACGTGTTAAAACTAACAAAGTTAAACTTGATAAAGCATCTTTGATGGAAATATAAAGTTTATCGGTTAGGTTGTAGCGGTAAAAAGAAGAATTTACTTGTAAAGTTTTAGCTGCCAATATATATATATAGGTATAGAAGAGTTTACTAAGTAGAAGGAAAACTTTTATACGTCTTAAAACCGTTTTCCGTTAGATTAAGTTTCGGCGCCACATATAATAATACTGTTCAAATAGTTGCGTTAAAAGAGGAATAGACACGTTGCTAAAATGCAAAAAACAATTTAAAGTGTAGAAAGTATACAAAATGTGTCAATGTAACACCGAGCTGTATCGTAGATGAAAACCTCACAGATCCCCACTGTGATAAGTAGATACATTTAATTTTAATCCCGTAGTTATATCGTTTGGACGTATCGGTGCAAAGCGCCTCGCACTCGGCGGTTCAATATGTTTCTGTAACTGTAAGGGATATAAGTCAAAGTGGCTAAGTAAAAATGGGCACAAGTGCTATAAATTATACGTCACTTGTACCCTTTCATCTCTGAGACAATTTGACTTATACCCATTCTTATTAAAGTCATGGAAACGTGTCTTCAGTTTAAGTTTGGTTTGACTAATGTTTGGTTAATCTTAGGATTCAAGTGATAGGCGTAAATGTCAATCTTATACGTAAAATGTTAATTGGTAAAATATTGGGATTGAATTAGCAGGTTTCAATATTATACACGGTGCCCGTGAGCATTGCGAGAGACTTTAACAGTGTATTCATTATCATATTTAGAGAACAAAATGTCCTTTAAACTTTTTCGAAATTCGCCATAGTTTCAGAGTAAATACTACTTACAAAAAATTGCATTTTGAATTGTTTCTCAGTGTAAAATGATTTTTTGATGGCGATCTCACCGGTATGAGGCATAGTCTAGACATCTCTTATTGACTGATATCAAAAAGACCTAAGAAACACTTTGCATGGACTAGTTTTTACGAGAAAAAATGTAGCAATTTACTTTTTCCGTTACTTTTTTCTAATGACATTTACTTTTTATGTAGAACAGCATTCAAAAAAAGTGAAAAAAAAAGTTAAAAAAAAATTTTTTTTTTGGCGTTTTACAACAAAAGTCATATAATGTTTTTTCATTCTTTCGACCTCAGAAATGCGTGGTTAAAATCTCTCGCAATGCTCACGGGCACCGTGTATGTGACTTAAATATGGGATAATGAAGTTTACTCGTTTGAAATAGTGCTGCTGAGATTTTATAAATAAAGTCTAATATAATTTTTAAAAACGTTCGGAGTGTTAGAGCGAATTTTAAGATAGCAGACTATGTTCAATTGAGAATTGAAAACTCCTTAACACATTATAAGCAAAGTAGGCCTGGCCTTTCACTTAATAATAACTTAAAATGCAGCGTGTCAAAGTTGAAAGGTCATGAAAGCAAATAACTAGGCCGAAACAAACAAGATCATTGTGAGGGAGTATTCCGAAGCTATTGAATACTGACCGCTCCTATGAACTTGTGCACAGATCGTGAGAATAACGTTGAGATGTCAGTTATTGTGATATTGACACAATTTAATTGTCTGACTTAATTAAACTGTTTTCTCACTATGCCTGGGTTGTTATGAAAAGTTCTCAGTTGAACGTCGCAATACTTGTTCTAATTTAAACTTTGACTGGGGTGAATAGAAACGAGGTTAATGTATTTCACAATTATGGCACGCTCGTT
The DNA here is from genome assembly GCA_947086415.1 of Pammene aurita. Lineage (NCBI taxonomy): Eukaryota > Metazoa > Arthropoda > Insecta > Lepidoptera > Tortricidae > Pammene > Pammene aurita. Next base: position 34,735,705 of record OX352301.1, on the reverse strand, counting down.
TCTTTGACATTTTTCTCAAAGTTTCCCTTCATTATTTAAATTCAAACCGGACATAATCAACGTACACTTAGTATCATTTAGTCTGTTTTGAAGACGTTATGTTTATGGTCGCAGGCAGACTTAATCCTGTTTTGGTTTAAAGAATAAGTGAAAATCGTGTAAGTTTATCATAGTACACATGCTCCTTTCCCACACTCGCCCCGGTTAACGTAAATAACGTAACATATAAATGTAGTAGTGACGTGACATGGAAGCATTTATATGAAATCGGAATTTATTTAATTTTAATTGTAGGTCATGCGGCTGTTGTAATATTTTTAATTATTTTATACATAGGCATTTATGTATGGAGGTAACTGGTTTTAAAAGGTGGCTGCATTTCGGTGACCGATCTTTTTAGTGGTAAATCATTGAAAAAAACCGGCCAAGAGCGTGTCGGGCCACGCTCAGTGTAGGGTTCCGTAGTTTTCCGTCCGTCACAGTAAGTGTCCCCACTTAAGAGTTAATAACACCGCCATGTAGGATATGATATGAGAGTTCCACGTACAGCGACATCTATCGGCAAATCAAGTAAACTATTGCGCGCGAGCTTAAAGTATCGAAGATGATTTTTATGGAATAATTCTTTATTGCGTGAACCGATTTTCACCGTTTTTACTTTATTTGAAAGCACGTTATTTCATTGTAATTTTGTAAAAATTACAGGTACAATAAACACCTGCTTATACGGTTAAATTACAAACTTAGTTCAGAAATTATTTTGTATTTTTTTTTCAAAAACTATTCATCCTATCAAGTTCAAAATAATTTTCCTAGAAAGTTTTTATAAAGTTCTACTCTTGAGATTTTTTTCATATTTTTAAAACTTATGGTTCAAAAGTTAGAGGGGGGGGGGACGCATTTTTTTTTACTTCTGGAGCGATTATTTCCGAAAATATTTACATTATCGAAAAATGATTTTAGTAAACCCCTATTCATTTTTAAATACCTATCCAACAATATATCACAAGTTAGGGTTGAAATGAAAATAAAAATCACTCCCCACTTTACGTATAGGGGAGGTACCCTAATAAAATAAAAAATTCCACTTTTTATTTTACCACTTTGTCGGCGTGATTGATATACATATTAGTACCAAATTTCAGCTTTCTAGTGCTAACGGTCACTGAGATTATCCGCGGACGGACGGACGGACGGACGGGCAGACATGGCGAAACTATAAGGGTTCCTAGTTGACTACGGAACCCTAAAAAGGGTCCAGTACTTCAGTATGTTTAGACTCCAATTGTATTTAGTTAGCAGTGATTACTACTGACCACTAAAAAGGGATCCTTTTTAGTTGCATCATCATATTTCATTCTTGCTTTTGTAAAGGTCATAGTAACTTAATAGAAGGGTGGCTTGCACCACGCATAACTAACGAACTGATCAATGTTAAATATGGCGACGAAGCTGTCATCCCATAGAAAATTGTCAAAGTTTTCATACAAGATTTTTTTAACGATGACGTTGACGTTAACAGATAGTTTGGTGCAACCGGCCCTAAAGTGTGTGCACGTCAAAGACGTTTTAAATATAGAATGAACTTGAAACTACTACGTTTACAGATGCAAGGTTGAGTTATTTGATTGGCCAAATTGCGTTATATTTAATGCGTTTAAGATTTTTTTCAACACTACTCTAAGCTTACAATAGTAGTTTATGTAACTGTTACGTAATAAGGGTCCTTAAAACATGAGTGTGGTTTTATGAAATGAGCCGCAGGCGAATTTCATAATAAGATCACAGGAGTGTTTTAAGGCCTAATTACGTACAGTTGCATACACTGCTTTATCTACACTCATATTATTTATTATAAATGCCGTATTCGGAAATCATAGAATGGCCGCCATTGCACCGCCGCGGCCATCTCGATTGTGTCGGCGTGGCCAACTCGATTGTGTCGGGGCTCGCGCGGGACCAATCGAGTTGGCCATGGCGGTAACATTATGTTATCAAATTCGATGTTCCAAATTTGAAACTCATTGCTTAACAATATTTGAGCATGCAAAGTTAAAATTACGTTACTGCCGCAGATAAGAAACTTATCATAGTTAAATCGTTTGTTGTAATGCTTGTCATTGTCTACGGTTTTTGAACGCATTTTAGAGTACTTACAGTATGAGTGTAGATAAAATATGTTTCTAAATTCGCGCCCAAAATTAAACTATTACAAAAAATTACATTTGCAACAATAATGATAATTTATGTGTCACTCTTGAATTAGATATAAGAGAGAGTAATGTAATTGTCATTATTGATGCGTCTTAATTTAGCGACCGTCTATGCAACGTAACACTTGAAAACTATATGTACTTATAAATAAAATCAATGTAACATCCCTACGAAAATGTATGAAGGGTTACTTAGAACACGGGGCGACTTTGATCGAATTAACTTAATATACTATTTGTGTTGCGTAGTCGGTTGACAAATTATTTTAGATAATTGCCTCGCGGCTTTGAATTTGATTACGTGTCAACTAGAATAACGCCTGGTTTACACTAGTTTACTATAGTACTTATCGTTTTTAGCTACATCATCACCAAACGACTAGTACTGAGCTAGTGTAAACTATACATAAGTTATGAGGGTTTAGATGTAATAGATAAAATTAATTCAGCAAATATAAGTCTAGCCTACCTGCCCAAATAGAGAATTATATCCTTTAAATTATGCTATCTATAGTACATTGATATCCAGAACCATTATAAGAAGAAAAAAGAGTATTATATAAAATTATGATAATAAGAAATTATATCCTGTGCGTAAATTGTTATTTTTCATTTTTGTATTATAGATTGCGATCTCTTATTTTAAACATGTAGTTATTTGGTTGTTAAATATCTGCGGTGCTTCTTATAACAGATTTATTATCTTGGTAGCATAAATGCATATCGGATCATACATTTACCTACACATACAATGTACAAGTCTGTTAGAAGTGTTAGACCTCCAGTCTAATTTCCAAATTCTGAAACATACTTACCTAAATAACTGACGCTTTGTATTCAAGAATTTCGTAATTAGGCTGCAGTTTTAGAAAGTTGTCAATGCCAATGTGCCCCCTTTACGATTTGGTACGTTTTTTATTCTACAAAAGATAATAAGCCTTTTGTAATTTCCTTTTTGTTATATTATAACTATTTTATTGTAAAAAAAAACAAATTATGTCAATTATTATGTATCATTTATTTAACACTATTTTGTTTTTATTCAAACTCTGTAGTTTAATGATCCAGTTGTATCCCATTCCAGAATTAAAGATCTGAGAATAATATATTTGATTATGTATTAATGTTAGAATTGACAAAATGTAGATTCCTATTAGTTTTAACGGTGCATTTGAAGAGGTCACCTTGCCAATTGATAGCATGACATGCCGTGGACGCTATCTTCCAACACGAAACGTTGCGAGCATAAGAAGGAACTTAACCTGGGGTGGCTTGGAAAGCAAATCGACATAAACACCTAACGTCTAACAAAGTGACCCCGTTTTATCCTAAGACGCCCCGTTTCACAAAATTTTACTTAATTCAGTAGATTTTAGTGTTGATACCTATAACAGAAAGAATAAAAAGCGTCTTTGCCGTACCATATCTGATAACAGCATAATTTTACTTAAGAATAAATCGAGAAAAATCATGTTTGCGATATCTACGAATTATATATCCACGGAATATTTAAATAATAAAGTACCTATATCTTTTCTGTGATTTTGTGTATACAATAGTTTTGGTTAATACATTGTTGCAACTACACAAGATATTCTGTTAATAAAATGCAAAAGGCTTGGAAGTTCTAAAATCGTTTGTGTTACGTGGTTACACCTTGATAGGCTAGAACTTCACGTCGATGGCAAACAAACGTACAGCCTGCCTGATAGTAAGCCGTCACCGTAGGCTATGGACGCCTACAACTCCAGGAGTGTTACTTACACGTTGCTTAGTTATTTAAAAACCTGTACACTTAATAAAGAACCGCATACTGTCCATCGAGAAAACGTCTACAAGGAGGATTCTACAACCGGAGCGTTCAGAAGTAGATTCCTTTTAAACCACAAATTCAATTCAATTATTTTATGTCAGACTCGTGAATCCATATACTTATTGTTAGTTACATTTGTTTACTTAAGAGCTATGTTAGATAACAACAAAATTAAATACTTAAATCTACACTACATACAACTACTTGGCAAAGTGCCTGACCATTTAAGTAGGTTCCAGTGCGAGGATGAACGTCCTGCCGACGGTGAGTGATGTTGGGGTGAAATGCGGCTATTGGCATCATGTCAATCAGTTCTTTATAGTTAATAAATAAATAATATTTATTGCGGTCATTGAACTCTTATACTTAATACATAGAATTACAAAATTGACACAGATAAGAGTCCTAATGAATAAGAGCCCTTTTGCCAGAGTCGAGCGAATGCTGAATATAATTCTCTGATTTATACGAGTTCAATGTTGGTGGTGTATGGTTTTAAATCATGGAGTAGTAATAGCTTTGATATACGACGTTTTGGAAGATTGAGTCGACGGTAACAAACTTTGAGAATTCAACCAACCGGAGTCGCCATTGACAGGCGTTCCCCTCTGCCGAAAACATATGACCAGTCATACACATGTATGGACTGACGTTCTATTATATGACGTAGCTATTTGTACGTTACGTACGAATAGCCATACATTTGACGTTCCCCTCCCCCGCAAAAATCGGCAGACTTTTTTTGTATCGGAAATGACAGACATGGCTACTCCATCCAGGTTGAATTCTCTAAGGTAACAAATTCCGTATTAGTACAGTCACGTTTGAAAATATGAATGCATTTAATGTGACAAAAACATGTATCCAATACTTTACGCCCTGGAGTGCGATTTTTGAATCTCACCAAGTGACTAATTTTCACCGATGTGAGTGATTTACTTTCGGAAATCACTCACATCGGTGAGAATTAGTCACTTGGTGAGATTCAAAAATCGCACTCCTGGTAATAGGGTCGTGGGTACATATTTTTATCATACTAAATGTATCCATATTTTCAGACGTGACTGTACCTAGAAGGATTATGGCGACGATACCACAGAATAACTAATAGTACTACCGTAACGATACGTTAAGGCAATTCTATTCTCAGTATTGAGTAAATAAATATTTTAAATGAAATTTATATCGTTGTTTCATTTGGTTGAAATGTATGTTGACCAGTGTGTAACCGCCGTGTGATAAATAATTTGGTTTCTTTGCCTGAGGTCATGCGTATGTACCTAAATTCCTCTTATGCAAAGATATTTATATAAAGTAGGTAATTCACATTTACTGTGCTTGAAAATATTTTCGTTTCGTGTAAAGTTTTCATTTTATTTATACTTTGTAAGAATGAAGCCGTAGATATGAGTATTTGAAGCTCATAAGTAATTTCGGCACAGCCCACAACATCCGATATGGTCTAGTGGCTAGGATACCTGGCTCTCACCCAGGAGGCTCGGGTTCGCATTCCCGGTATCGGAATAACTTTGTTTTTTTTTCTTGCACCGATACGAATATTCTCATTACCTAACAAATGTTCGTGTGGCCTCTTTTTATTTTTCGGTGTCAAACTCATTCATAATCATAAATACGAGATATAAAATGCAATCAACTTTCAAAACCTGAAATATTTTCGTTTTAATTTCAGATCTAGTAGCGCCCTCACAGAAATCACATTTTTTGAGGGGGCAGTAATGGCGTGTACGATTTTGGGGGGGTCATGTCCCATCTGACCCCGCCCCCCCTCGTACTGCGCCTGCCTCACGCTTCAAGATAGTTGAAGTGTGTAAAAAACCGGACAAGTGAGAGTTCGACTCGCGTGGTGAGGGTTCCGTACGTAAATTATCTACATCTAATCTAAATTCCATAAGCCGTTTAAATTTGACCCAAATTATTAGTGTGGTGGAATTTTGTCCTTAATTACAGACGTATAAATCAAGGAACTAAAGACGTACAACTGTTTAAAGCTAAGTTTTAAAATAAATTGGCTGTGCTGTGGTTGATTCAGTTTTTCCTCGAGGTACGGGACCCTAAAAAAAAGGATATCACCAAGAGGATTGAATATAAATAGAGAAGCAAGGTCCAAGAAATAATCGTGCTCAAAGTATAGCTTTACTAGATGGCGCTGTACATTATGAGGTAACTCTGGTTGTAAAAAGTTAACGTTTGCCAATTCCGTTACCACGAAATATGGCTTTTAAGAGCAATCACACTTGGAGAATGTTTTTTTTAACCTTAAAACGAGTCTGCCTACTCCAGTTAGGCCCCATTACTCTTAACCCCAAGAAAAATACATAGAGCACCTTACTCTAAACCTCTACTGAAGGAATGGCATGAATATAGATTATTTCTTTAAGACTGCTCCTCTATTTATAGTAAATTCTCTTTGGTACAGTTCACTTCGAGCGTGGTTTTCTGTGTACTTCTTGTAGAGTACTGTTGCGCTGATACTTTCTAGCAAGTCTCTTGAACTGATCTGGTGTTAATAGACCGTAAGCCAGGAACAAATTTCGTTGGTCATCGCGTCCCAGGCGACAACTTGTGAAGTGGTTAAGGGCGATGTGTAATGAAGCCTTGTCAAGGTCAGCTGCCTCTCAGTTGGTGGGTTGAGGAACGGCAGACATTTAATCGATTTAAAAAAAAATGGTAATCGCGTCCCGATTGAAACTTTGTCAGATGATAGTTTATATCCTATTATAAATATAAAAAATCGTCAGTCAGCTGTATCCCAGTGAAAAGACCGTCAGCCGGTCACGTGAACATACGATCTTCAGGGCATCAGCTGATGGTCTTTCCACCTAGATACAGCCGGCTGACGATTTTTTATGTTTGTAAGAGCATATAAACTATCGTCTGACAAAATTTCAATCGTGACGCGATGACAGTTTTTTTTTAAAGTGATTAAATAGCTGCCGTTCCTCAACCCACCAACGGAGTGACAGCTGACCTTCACGAGGCTACATTACACATCGCCCTTAACCACTTCACAAGTTATCGCCTGGGACGCGATTGGTCATGAAATTTGTTCCTGGCTTACGGTCCATAACTTAGGGAGATTAAAATAAAACAAATGTTAATTATAATTTCATTTATTTTATTTAAAGGTGTTTTTTTTTTAATAATCTTTCTGCTGCGGCTGCTTTGCTCCTGCTAGCTGTATAAAAGTAGGAAGGGGTGAAGGGAGAGGTAATGTTAGGACTGTTTTGGTGTCTTTGTGTTTGCACTTTTAGATTCGCGTCTTTTAGGCGCCGCGTCCCGCTCCGATGAACGAGACAGCGCTATATATGTACACGCAGAGCGCCATCTCGCGCTCGCACATCATTACCGCATGCGGAAACCGCAGCAGTGTGATAACCGCTTAAAACCTGTATTAGACATAGCAATTTGTAGGGCCCAATCTGTTGTGTACCCTGCCTCTCCCTAGACCCTCCTTCAGCAACCTCCCTTTGGTTCCCGCTAACTCTTATTACACCTCCCAACCTGACAGGTTGGGCCCTACAAATTGCAATGTCTAATACCCGTTCTAGTGTGAAAAGAGACTTGAGGGCACGTCGTGACACGGATATAACTAATTCATCTCAATAATATTATTTTTGGATGTAGGAAATGTGCAGAAAACAAATTATAGGTTTTTATAATCTAAGCGTAAAGCTACATCATAAACCAGTTTTTTACGTTTTAGAGATTGCAGTCTTTTTTCCAGACGTCTGCCTGCAACCTGCGAACAGTCAATTATATTTTATCTACTATAAACCTGTGGCCTTGGCAGGGGAAAAGGTCCCACCTTGTCGGTATGGAGATGAGTTATTAGTACTTCCTATAAGTTATAGACATACTAGCCATAGACCTGTCATGGTAATAACAACAAGATCGAACGGGATGGTCATTACACTTTCAATAGGTACGACAGAGAAGGTGCTATTATCGTTGGTCCATGTCATAGTCTCACCTCACCTTTATTTGTTACCCTCCACGCCATTACCTATAGCAGTGGAGGTTTACAATCAGATATACATAATTCGCGATTTATTCAAGAACTTCTGTGTTTACTACGAGAAAACATGAAATTTTTCTTAGAAAGTTGTGTCGGCTAAGGAAAACAATGGTAAATTGTTTTGTTTTGTGCTGTAGAAGTGATTTTATCGTCATGTACGGCTATCCCTTACAGTAGTACGCGTGTGCGGTCTGTAGTTAAATCTTGCTTTGAGTTAAAAGTACACAATACCTATTATATGCCATCTATTAGTTAAATAATGATAATGAAGTGATCATGTAAGCCGACAAGTGGGCCGTTTCACTAAGCTCGTCAAGAATTTTAGGTCATTCTGTGCGCTCAATGTTTCATCGACGTTATACTAAGTGTTTGTGTGTGTGTGTGCGAAGGCCCAAGACCCAAGGTAAAAAAAAAAATTATAACTGTGTCAAGATTTTAATCCATCATCCACAGTCGTCTTACAGTAGTCCCTTAGCCTATTTGTCGTCGTCCTTGAAGACCATGGTGGAGTGGCACTTGCCGCAGTAGTGGCGGTCCTCCATCACGGCCATGAACACTCCGGCGCCGCACTGCTCGCCCGTGCACTCGCGGCGCAGGCGGTGGATCTTGCCGTTCTCGTCCACCTGGAACAACAGGGATTTATTAAGTTTTCCCAATGTTCTCATTGAGTAACAAGAGATGACATCCCTAAGAAATTATTTGTCCCAAAAGTTGTATTGAAAATCACTACAAGTCTATATTATCGCGGTAGCGTTCATGATAAAAGAAAAAAAATTGCACCCAAATTATTGCGCAAACTGTGGCATTTTTCTATCGTTATTTAATTTTTATGCTCTTCCTGTTTACATATTTAATTATCTTTATTGTAATTGTCATGTAATTGTGATTCGTCATTGTTGTGTCATGCTCCGTGACATCACTCACGCGTGGCCCCGGCGGAAGACAGCGCTGGCCTCCCAGGCTAGCACCATGCTGAGTCGGGGCCATTTCGTGGCAACCATATAATTAGTCCTTAGATTAAATATGTTTGTATGCATGTTGTTGTTGTCGCAAAAAAAGAAAAATTACTCTTTGATTCTGTCATAGCTGTCAACCACCAAACATGGCGCACAAAATTTGTTTTAGATGTCACATCTAGCAGAATACATTATAAATTTTTCAAAATAAAGGAACAAATAACTTTACATTTTTCTATAGAAACCAATTTTTCAACCGCTTTTAATTCTTATCTAATCTGTCGAAATGTCAAAACATTGCGTAAAATAACGTGACAATAAAAACAAATTTTTTTTTTCTTTAAATGTTTCTAAACCGTTATGATTATGACCCTTTCGTTTAGGAACAAAAAACCGTTACAACACAAAAACCCATTTCAAATAGCCACCCTTTTCCTCCTATTTCATGGATCGGACTCCTGTACCGACCTGTCCGTCAGTCCATTGACTCACAGAACAGCAATACGCGTTTTAAATGTGGGACTAAGAGCATTCACGCGAGTTGCGACTTGAACGCTTACTAAGCAGTTTAGTTTTTTAGGGTTCCGTAGTCAACTAGGAACCCTTATAGTTTCGCCATGTCTGCCCGTCCGTCCGTCCGTCCGTCCGCGGATAATCTCAGTGACCGTTAGCACTAGAAAGCTGAAATTTGGTACTAATATGTATATCAATCACGCCGACAAAGTGGTAAAATAAAAAGTGGATTTTTTTTTTTATTAGGGTTACTCCCCTATACGTAAAGTGGGGAGTGATTTTTTTTTTCATTTCAACCCTAACGTGTGATATATTATTGGATAGGTATTTAAAAATGAATAGGGGTTTTCTAAAATAATTTTTCGATAATGTAAATATTTTCGGAAATAATCGCTCCAGAAGTAAAAAAATATGCGTCCCCCCCCCCCCTCTAACTTTTGAACCATAAGTTTTAAAAATATGAAAAAAATCTCAAAAGTAGAACTTTATAAAAACTTTCTAGGAAAATTATTTTGAACTTGATAGGATGAATAGTTTTTGAAAAAAAAATACAAAATAATTTCTGAACTAAGTTTGTAATTTAACCGTATAAGCAGGTGTTTATTGTACCTGTAATTTCTACAAAATTACAATGAAATGACGTGCTTTCAAATAAAGTAAAAACGGTCAAAATCGGTTCACGCAATAAAGAATTATCCCATAAAAATCATCTTCCATACTTTATGCTCGCGCGCAATAGTTTACTTAATTTGCCGATAGATGTCGCTGTACGTGGAACTCTCATATCATATCCTACATGGCGGTGTTATTAACTTTTAAGAGGTTGACAACACCCGATGACCTTCAAATTGACTTTACTCAAACAGTGTTTTAGCTGTAACTCCTTGTTTTGAGAAAGTAATAAAAATATATGTTATTATTCGTTATATTTGGAAGAACTTCGTTGATTCCGATACACGATTGGACGAAATCGGCTCGACAGAAAATAATTCCAAAGTTACATCTTAAAATTTGCTTTAAACAGTCGTATGCCTTTAGTTTCTTGATTTATACGTCTGTAACTAAGGACAAAATTCCACCGCACTAATACTAAAAACTTCGTTGTTTTATATTTCTAAATTAATGCATAGTTTTTTTTTAATTCATCATTTTGCAAAATTTGCAATGAGCTCCCATACTAATCGTAACACAGTGTTTCTCTTTCACTCGCGCTGAAAAAGATAGGGAGGGAATTTAGCTGTTGTCAGCCCCTTAAGTGGGGACACTTACTGTGACGGACGGAAAACTACGGAACCCTACAGTGAGCGTGGCCCGACACGCTCTTGGCCGGTTTTTTGCTCGTTGGAATTTCCTTTTAACGTTTTGAAGTGGGAGGCGGGAGCTTGACTGAGATGTTTGTAAAGGAAATATTTACATAAACTTTGCGCACGCAATACAAAACCTAATAAAAGGAATTTGTTGTGATTAATGCTAGTGCCTTCTTTTTGAGCTACCAATAGTTTAAAATTCGTTAATTTCTCCTAGAGTGTTCAATTTTAGGTCAAAAAAGTGGTTTTCTGGTTATACATTTTGTGATAATTAGTTTAAAATTAAAATCTTTCGTCAGTTTTTTAAGACGTCAAATAGGAACCCTAATATGTAGATTTCGTATAAGTAAGATTCTATACAACATTCGAATATCGTGTGCGAATAAGTGTTTTTTAGACCATATTTTAAAAAATCATAAAAAAATAAGTGCTCATTTATTTCAAAATCCGGCTTTACAGAACAGAATGTAGATAAAATATTCAAGAACCAATAGCCATTTGCCTTATAATTCTATGTGTAGTGCAAATGTTGGAATATCGACTCAAAACTGGTCAAAAATCAATAAAAAACGTGTGGAGCCATGTGGAGCCCCTTAATCAAGGATCTTTACAAGAAGCGTTAGTAAATACAGACCTACTATGGATTTGACTTTTTTTAACAATTGCAGCGCCATCTGCGCATTGCCTTTCGTGTTTATCCTCATTGAAAAGACCCTTAGTGCGAAATATGGTAATTAACAACAATGACGTCACAGCTCGCATCAAAACCTGTCTCAACTCGTCCGTTGAGTCACGGACCTTTTGATCGTATCTTGATGACGTATCACAGCGTGACGGTCAAGGACACGTGTACGTATATAATATTTTTTTTTTTATTTTTTTTTTTTTTTCTTTATTGAGGAAAACAAACAGCATATATATTATACTGATTGTAAATTCCTGGGACCGGTCATTTATATACCTGGGGCACGAGTACGATTTTGAAACCTGTTTGGCCGCCCGGCGAGTATATTTTGTGGCTTGCCATATGAAAAGATGCCTTTTGCAGTTTCCATATAAGGTACGTTTTAAAGTTTGAAATGAGAAAGCCACATTTAAAAAAAGTTTGTAGGTACAGTCGCCATCAAATATATCGGAGCGGCCAAGGTACTCAAAAATATCTGAACATGCGCACTATCACCTTGACTAGGGTTACCAGCCCCAAACATGAAAAAGCCGGACTCCGCGCTTAATTTAGACGTCATGCTCCGTGGAAACCCCACAGTCTGTTTTGTGATTTATTGAAACGTAATGCTGATGTACACAGTACTGAATTAGTACATACTTGAAAAAAATTGTACCTCAATAGATCGAGAGTACAATAAACTCAATTCGGACTTGCTGTAGAGCATCTCCCCAGCAACCCCAAAAATTTTAATTAAAGAAAATTCACGTAAATACTTTCATTTTAGCAAAAAAGCCGCCGAAAAAAATTGTACTACTGGTTTTAACGTCGAATGAGTTAGCCATGGCTAGTTAAATCACCTAATAGTCGCCAGGACGCAAGCGCCTCCAGCCGACTTCTCAAACGTACGCAACTACTTTTGTACACAATGGGATACAAACATTTTATTTATGATATGAACTTGGTTTCTGGTGAGAGTTCCAATGTTTTCTTGTCAACCAGCAATGTTACTAGGTAGGTACATAGGGCACACTGAATGATTTCTGTACTCCACGGAGCATGACGTTAATTTAGCCGGACATGCCTTTTTTGCATACGCTACGCTGGTCTTTCGAATCGTGCCACTGGCGTGACTGGCGCGTAGCGTAAATCAGACAAAAGCCTAACAAAAGCCGGACAGGCCGGACGAGGAATTATTTGTCTGGACACACCCGTAAAACGCCAAACATGTCCGGCCTAACCTTGACAATAGAAGCGTTTCAGATATTTGTGACCACCTGTGCCGCTCCGATACAGTTAGTTGCATAACTGAACCAATGTGCATCACTTTGACATGCTTCTTTCATTATTTCAGAAGAGGCTAGTTATTAAGTTACTATTTTATTATTAATTGGTAACAACGCTAATAAACTTACTGACCTATTATGTTATTGTAGATAAAAATAAACATTTTCTCTATTAGATAATATTTGGTACTGACTCAGTTTTGCACCGACATCGTTAAATGAAGATAAGTCTGATCAATTACGGAAAAAATAAAAACTTTTAGGTTATATTTGTTCGTCTCGGTGCCAGCTATGTATCCATATGAAAAGCCAATTTCGATTCATTGCATTCACAATCTTGATTTTTTTATTCATCCATGATTTTGAACCAAAAACTGTTAAACTACTTTTTTTTAATTTAACCCAACATTTATATTTTTCTTTTACACAACCAGGTAAGACAATTAGTTGAAATAGTACATTACATGCCCTTTAAAATGAAGTGTATGACTTTTATATCACTCACGTATTTTAATGGTTATCTCAGAATGAAGTCCGCTACAAAAATTAACTAACGAGGAATTTGTTCGGCCATTTGCCTTGACTCAGTTTTGCACCTGACTATACATCGCCAGTAAATAATTACAAAAATAAGCCTGATTTAAATGATTGATAACAAAAATAATGGTCGTAGAATTCCTTACTTTAAACGAGTTACTGAATTGGGAATGCCAAAGAAAAAATGAAATAATGGGAAAAATAAATTAGGTGAAATTTTACAGTTTTCGGTATGAAATTGAGAAAAATGTATAAGTCGGAAGAAAATAGTTTGTGAAGCAGTTTTGTAGCGGTACCCAAGGATTAATATTTTACGTTTAGAACTTTTATGTAAATTTGATTGTTATCAAATTATTTACATTTTACTAAGGTACTAATATTGACTCAGTTATGCAACTAACTGTATATCTGGTGGTGACTGTACAGCTGTCTTGCGGGTATGACATTCGTTGGAGTTTGTCAATTAATCCACTAAGAAAATAACGTAGTAACCGGAACCAGTATGTTATGTTATAAACCACGCGGCATTTATAAAGAAAAAATATTTAAAAAAAAACCCTCCCTTTTAGACGGATGATCGACACAGAGGTACCGCGGCACACCGCCGCGAAACCTCAGCGGATCGAGAGCAAATCAAGAGCGGAAACGAAACGCGGTAACGCACAGGGCGAATTCGCTCTTGTTTCAGAGCGAAACGTATAGCGCGGCACTGTGGTGTCGATAAAGCTGCATATCCATACAAAAAAAATCCCATACCATACCTAGTCGAAAATTAACCTAGCAAAATATGAAGTACCGACCTTGTAGTATCTGAGCACAGCAAGCTTGACCTTCTTCTTCTTGTGCTTGATCTTCTTGGGTGTGGAGTAATTCTTCTTCTTGCGTTTCTTGGCGCCTCCACGCAGACGGAGCACCAGGTGGAGGGTGGACTCCTTCTGGATGTTGTAGTCTGAGAGGGTGCGGCCGTCTTCCAGCTGCTTGCCGGCGAAGATTAACCTGAGGAATGATGTTTATAATGAAGAAGTGCTTTTACCCTTTGACAGCCAAGCATCGAACGTAAAAATTATGGCCTCAGGCCAGCGCGCGAAAGCAAACCGGTTATATTTTGGACGTGATATCACGTGCAGCCGCTGAGGACACAACTTTCTGTGCGCGTGATTTGACGTCTTTGGCGGTCAAAGGGACGATTTTGAAGAGACCCAGCCACAAACGCGTCTTAAGCGGGCCATGTTGCGGGGACTGATATAAAATGGCGAATTATGCAAGAAATCTTATTAAACGTGATAGTATTAAGTGGATTCTACCTGTAATATAGAAGTCATATAGCACAATGCTGCCCTGTTAAGCCGAATGGCGCATCTCAAAATAAAACTCTTGAAAATTGAACTCTTGAGTTATAGAATTTAAGGTATAAGTTTGCACCGCCGTTCGGCTTAGCAGGGCAGAATGTATACATTTGAGGAGAAAGTGTCTTACCTCTGCTGATCCGGAGGGATTCCCTCCTTGTCCTGGATCTTGGCCTTGACATTCTCGATAGTGTCCGAGGGCTCGACCTCAAGGGTGATGGTCTTACCCGTAAGGGTTTTCACGAAGATCTGCATCTTGAGGTGCCTGAGGTCAAAAGTTATTTTATGAGCACTGATGTAGAACATTTTTGTGTACCTAAAAGTCAAAAGTTGAATGATATACCTACCGAAAAAATACAACATGCATTTATGTATGAAACCTATTTCTCAATTATCTAAATATTTTGGATTGGTACAGTAAAAACCTTAACATAACATAGGTACATAAGGAAAGCAAATTCTTACAATAAAATTACGGCAATTAAAACGAATATAGATACATTTAATGTGACAAAAACATGTATCCAAGACACCTTATTATAGGAGTTGTGGCTACATATTTTTGTCACTTTAAATGTATCCATATTTTCAGACGTGACTGTATAAAATAAAGCAATTCTGCAATTTTTCGGTTTCTCGCATTTCTACTAAAAAACGAAACTGGCCAGAACCAAATCAAGTATCATTTATATTCATTGGAAATAAAGACTCATGTTTTATTAAAATGGAATGAGATGCTTTTTTAGGGCTGACTAAAGGATCTAATGTGTCCACTGTCAGTCCAGGGAAAATGGTTCCACTGTGTTGATAATTGATATGGAGTTATTAGTATTCCCTACAACTACACAATATATTAGAAAAGGGGCCCTTTCCCTTATCCCGTCCACATATAATTAACTACCTAACCCAATCAATGTATAGAATAAGGGCTCTGATTTTGACTGCTAGTACAAGATCAGACATGCCATATTCTTTGAAAATGATTCACATAATGACTGTTCATTTCATAATGATATGTAAACAAACAGAACAAAACCCTCACATGCAGTGGAATGGAACAGTTTCATTTTACTAATCGTCCAGTGCACATGTGGGATATTATGGGTAAGCCAATAAAACAATATAAAGCTTTACAGTAGATTTATTGGAATAAAATAATAAATACAGTCAAATCACACCAAAAGTACAGCATTAATGCAACCATCATTCTCAGGATTGTTTGTTACTTGGGCATATTTACCCCAAACCACTTTGCCGGCCTGAGTTACAAGACCGAGCTCGGAAATGTTCACTTCCAATACAGTACCCTTTGTTATCACTCCAAGACTTGTATACATTTGGGAGCTAGGGTTCTTCTTGACCCCAATGATAGGCAAGCAGAAGGTTGCTTTCAGTTCGGGATGAGTTACATGTGCCTTCTTAAAACGTAGAGCCATAGGCCGGATAAACCTTTCAAACTTCGGAGGCTTTCTAGTGAAGTTCTCACCAACAAATGTGACTTTAGTAACCATGCGTTTCCAGGCCTTCCTCTTAGTTTTGCCGGACTTTAGTACTCTGAATACTTCAGCGTCAGCTTGTGCTCTAACTTTTGGTATTGGGACGTCCCATTTGCCAGCTTTTTCTTTGCGTTTCTGTTTGATCATATTAGAGAGAACTTTAGCGCGGGATTGGACATCTCTGTCAAGGAGGTATACTGGGAGGGCTCCCTCAGCGACCTTCTCGGTGTTCTGTTTAACATTTTTCTCTTCATGAGCCTTGATTTTCTTTTTCATCTGGATCTTCTCATTGCGGCGCTCCTTATTGTAGATCTTGGCTTTGATGCCACGCAGCTTGCGCGCCTTCTCGGCCCTCTTGTGCGGCTCGCGAGCCTCGCGTTTGCGTTTCCTCTCCTCATAATCGAGTCTTCTACCGTAAAGCTTTTGGTGGCGCTCAATGTATTCGTTCTGCGGCATTGTGGTTGCTTATTCGGCAACTACAACAAAATTATAGTCTTATCAATGGATTAGATGGACGTACTTCGGTACTTCAACCAACACGACGCGACATAACCTCTTCGGTGCCAAATGTTGCACAATATTAATGTTTTCGCAACTTTCTGGAGAAAACAATAGATTCAAACGATGTTTTCTCACTCCTATCTGTAGTTTAAAGCCAAGAAATGGTCTTGAATTGACAGAATTTCTTGTATCCACGTGTCTTAGGTACAAAATAGTTCTCCCACTTTTACTTCAAGTAAATTGTGCACCGACAACAATAGCACTGACTTAATACGACATTTCCGCGATAATTTTTATAACAAAATATCAAGGTTTGCAATGGTTAAATATAATAAATTGCACATAATCGACAAACTCACCTTATGCCGACACCATGCCACAAAGAAAGAACTTACTTATGATGGCAACCGGAAGCTGTCAATCGGTGTTGCCAGTTCCGTGTGGCCGTATGAAGTAGTGTTTTACCGGTTTTCAAAAAGTAGAAGGTTTAGTTATCATAATGAATATTTTTATTCAAAGACACTGGTATCTTTAAAATTACTAGTACTAATTATTATGAATGTTTCTATATTATATAATTATTATTTGCTATAAAAAGTGTGCATATCAAGGTACAGTGCTGCCATCTGTATCACATGCTAGGACTCACAAAGTTCTGTTTTGTCGGCACGTCACTATGTTGATGTTGCCATAATGTTTTTCCTTCCCCCGTTGTTTCACCCCCTCAATCGCATGAAAGACGCGTAGTGTAGTTTGACAATTCAAAACTCAACTCGTTTGGACACGACTTGTGACTCCACTCCAGTGAGTGGCAAGCTGGCGAGATTGGCGTGGCTAGTATTACGAGAATTATGAATACAACTGCTTCGTTTTCATCATCAGGTATCTTAGTTATTTATCAATATTCCATGTGCATTACCGTAATATTTCATTAGAACCACGTATGTACAGTTGCTGAATTGTGGGAATTGGATCTTGCTGTTTTACTACAAATACTCGCACAGTAGTCACTTCAGCGAAGGCCAACCACTGGTGTAAAAAAAAGACCGGAAGAAAAAACTGTCAGGCGCTTGAAACTTGGGTTGTTTTGTGAATCTGAATACGGTGCTCGGTTGTATTGTAATTGTATAATGTATGACATAGATTTCTCCTAAATGGGTAAGTTCCATTGTTTACTTGTTTAGTGCTAAGTTTGCATTGTGTACATAGTGTAATTTAACACGACTATGTAGAGGTCGGGTTTAAAACTAGTTTCGCGCTCATTAATGTAAACAACACAAATAGTGTAGTAGGCGCACGCTATTCGCATTACTCTGGCGTTGATTATCTTTGGCTCTTACTGTTCTGTCCTTGTCCTGAAATTTGATATTATTATAGGGCATCATGTATAAGTTGGATTTCACATACGTCCTAAACTGTTTGAACATGTAGTTATAAAATCTTTATCTCACATAAGGTCAATAAATAAAGTTATATAAGTAACTATGTTTATTCCTTAGAAAAATCAAGAAACTAACACTTTCGCTGCCAGTACCATGCTAGGTGTGTTCATTTTGCATAGGATTTAGGGAGATTATTATTAGGGGGAGGCAAATATTAAAAAAATAATGTCCTGATTTGATAGCCATATCATCAGCTTCTTTTTTCTCCTGGCCTTGTTCTCATTTCACTTAGGGTCGGCCCTCCTTGTGCGCTTCCACCACAACAATCTGTTCTGTGTTGTCACTGCCTCTACGACGGCTTTGAGGCCTTTTTCGATGGCGAGGCGATTCGAGGCGAATTTCTTTACCATCTTAATTGTGTCAGACAATCTGGTAGGTGCCCTTCCTTGTGCATGTCTGCAATTAATTTGCCCCACCGTAATCTGCTTCTCCAGGCAGTGCTTCACACATAGAAGCGAGGAGTCTCATACATAACATATCATCATCATAATTTTAAGAGCCTGGCTCTTGTCGGTGGAGTAATCGCCATTCCTTTCTGTTCTCCGCTAATTCTTTTAGCTCTTGATACGTCATGACGTTGGCTTTTTCTTTGGCCTGATCTAGAAACGCACGTCTTGGTCTTCCTCGGTCTCTTCGTTTCGGTATTCTCCCTTCAATAATAGTTTTTATGTAATCGTCATGACGTATCAGGTGCCCCAACATATTTCCTCTTCTGTTTTCAATCGTTTTAAGCAGGCATCTGTTCTCTCCTACCAAATTCAGTACTTCTTCGTTCGTTCTTCTCTCTCTCTCCAGCTTATTCCTTCCATTCTTCTCCATATCCACATTTCAAATGCGCCTAATCTTTCCCTATCACGCTGGGTTAATGTCCATGTCTCACAGCCGTATAACGCTATACTCCAAACGTAGGTCTTTATAAATCGTTTTCTGATGTTACGTGATATCTTTGCTTTAAATATGTGTTTTTTGGAGTTATAAGCTTTTTTGGCCATAGCTATACGTGTGATGATATCCTTAGTACATCTGGAGTCGCTAGTTATGATGCTACCTAAGTATTTAAATTTATTTACTTGTTCTATGGCAGTATTTCTAATTTGTATGGGAGCTATTTTGGGTATGCGTTTGGATGCAATCAAAGTTTTTGTTTTGTTTGTATTAATTTTAAGTCCAAATTCTGTGAATACATTATCCATTTCCATTAAAAGCTGTTCTAGTTGTGTGGAATTTTCTGCTATTGCTGCTATGTCATCTGCAAATCTGACGAAATAAAATAACTTCCCGTTAATTGTAACGCCTCCCTTTCCAGAATCTACAATTTTTGCGATGGCAGTTTCAATGAAAATATTAAAAATGATTGGCGAGAGTGGGCAACCCTGCCTTACACCTTGTCTTATTTTTGCCTTTCCTTTTTCCTGTCCTATTTCCACTATAGTTTCCTGTTCCTTATATAATGCATGTATAATTTGTCTGTCTCTATAATCTATACCTATTGTTTTCATGTTTGCCATTTTTTACCAGTCTATTTTGTCGAAAGCTTTCTC
The DNA here is from genome assembly GCA_947086415.1 of Pammene aurita. Lineage (NCBI taxonomy): Eukaryota > Metazoa > Arthropoda > Insecta > Lepidoptera > Tortricidae > Pammene > Pammene aurita. The sequence goes on along the minus strand of OX352301.1, from coordinate 34,716,054 downwards.
TAAATCGATGAACGCTATGTGGGTGTCGAGGTCAACGTCCATTCTTCTGTCTATAATAAGCCATAGAGCAAGAACAGCCTCCCTGGTACCTTTATTCTGCCTGAACCCATATTGATCTGGCCCTAGATAACTTTCGGCTATCGGTCTTATTCTATTTTGTACTATTTTCAATAGTATTTTAGAGGCTTGAGATATACAGTTTTATATTTTTAGCCCAGCCCTATTTCCCTCATTAGGGACATAGGGCTCTCAGAAGGAATTTCCATTGGTCACGGTCCTGTGCGGACTCCTCCAACTCCGTCCAATCAAGGCCAGTTGATGCAGGCTCCTTCTCAACTGTGCGCCTCCAGGTGGTACAAGGGCAACCTTGTACCCTTTTTCCAGGGACTTGCCAAGTCAGTCCTTGCTTGGGTAGGTGGTTATTTGGCCTTCGCAAACATGTCCAATCCAGCGCCACTTCTGTGTGCAAAAGTATCTCCTTGGATAAAGTGTTTTGGCTGTTATTTCATTTAGTAGGTAATAAAAATGACTTATAATAATTATGATAAGAAGCATTAAATTAGGCTGAATGTTGATACATGTAGGTATAATATGCATTAATTATCACATGTGGTTTTAATTCCATATGCTTTGTGATAAGTATGACCTTTTTGTCTGGGTTGTATGTTTTTTTCTGACTTTGGCGAACCCAAAAGGAAGAGTTATGATTATACCAGTCTATGTATGTATGTTTGTATTTACGTATGTTCGTATTTTAACGGCCCCCTAGCTTATTCGGTAGTTATACTGTGTATGAAGCACTAGGCCCCAGGTTCGAATCCTGGTCACGGAATTTCATTTATGTGTTTATCACAGATTAGTGCCTGAGTTATGGATCTTTTCTATGTATTTAAGTATTTATCTATATCTATCTATTATACATATATGTTGTCGTCTAGTAGCCACAACACAAGCCTCATTGAGCTTAATGTGGGACTAGGTTGATTTGTATAAGATTGTCCCATCATTTTTATTTTATTCTTTAAAATTTACATGTAACTTGTGTAAAATTTCAGAACAATCCTGGCTAACACCGGGGCACAGTCGGCGAGGCTCCATAGAGAGTGCCTACAGTATTCAGGGAAAGGAGACAGGTATGTTTCTGTCACTACCTACACCAGTTACACCAATTGGGTACAGTAAGAGTTCTCTAATATCTGTACACATGGGTGTTGAAAAATATGTGCATGCGACCTAAACTCCATACAAAAAAGGTTGTGTTTATATATTTTTGAATGTGTGTGTGTATAGATATAGGAGAACTCGACTGTCCAGTCAGCAGTGTTCCACAAACGGTGCTCAAAAGTTTGATTTAATAGATGATGTTTCCTATTATAGAATTTCACATAGCTTTTTTATACTTGTAGAGTGTGACCACATTAGTTGTAGAGTGTGACACTGCATGAACACAATACTTCACATAAAATTAGCGAGGGGCTTAGGCCGGTTGCACCAAGCCGTCTGTTAACATCATCCTTTAAATTTGCTTGTATGAAAAGTTTGTCAGTTTTCTATGGGATAACAGCTCCGCCGCCATATTTAACGCTGATCAGTCTGTTAATTGTGCTTGTTGCAATCCGTCCGGCTGAAAATTATATGTCCATTAGTTAGCCCTTTCAGCGGGCGTATAATGGACGCGAATATCAAAGTGATAAAGAAGATAAAATATCCTCGGTCTATAGAGCTATGTTAATAAATGACGTTTGTTATATCATGTCGTTATCACTCCGACAACCGCGCCCATCATACGCCCGCGGACAAAATACGTATTGACCGGCCGGCTTTCGCCTCGCCCGCCTTTTGTGAATGAAATCACGTCATCTTTCCCGTCCCGTCCCCACGGGATGTACTTACAAGGAATGAATCACAAGAAAGACGTGATTCACAGATTCGATTCAAGACAAGATTAAAATATATATATATATATATATAAATATACTTAGTAAAGCCAGAGTGACAATATGACAGATTTGCATTGCATGCTCATTTTAAATTATGCCTTGAATTATATGTATGAAATGCATGGTTTATATTTTGAAACATTACTTACATATGTATATAAGTTTCAGTGCATGTCTTCACTTTCTTTTTTGTTTGTAAATATTGTAACCTGTTTTCATTAACGCCTTCAAATGTGTAGTTATGTTATGTAGCCTACCTATTATGGCTATAATGTATTTGCCAACTTAGCATTTTCTATTTTGTTAACGTATTTACCTACGTGTAAGTCTATCAATGTTTAATTTTGCAAAGATACCTCAAGTAAAACACTTGTGCAAATTATTCTCGCATTCCCAGAGACGTTTTTTGTCTGCACAATCATTTAGCGTGTCATGTCATCGCTCCGAGTCATGCCAGGCTGTACACTTGCACGGACTTGTCGGAATAAAGATACCGTCTGTTTTCAACTGTTTTATCAGACATTGCTACAATAAACACTATTGTTTGCGTGATAATATTATGATTGACAGTCATTCATTAGGGTAGTATATTTCCGCAGTCTTATTACTAATAAAACGAGCCCTAAGTAATGAGTGTGTCTTATCAGATTACAGTGCCTGGATTCATAGGAAACACTTAAACCGATATTAGACATAACAATTTGTAGGGCCCAATGTGTCAGGTTGGGAGGTATAATAAGAGGTAGGGCCCTTAGGGAGCTGAAGGAGGGATAGGGAGAGGCAAATTGGGCCCTACAAATTGCAATGTCTAATACTCGTTTTAATATGGCGGTTGTTTTTAAAAAGCTTTACTTTCCTTTCAATTCCACACATACCCGTTCATTCTATTCGATCGATATGAATTTATTATTCATATCGATCGGTGAACAAATAATCACTAAATATACTTTTATCTACTTTTCTTTTTCTTGATAACATATATTTTAGGTAACGTATATACCTATTATATGAGATAACGCGAGAGTTCTTCAATGCTTGTCTGTATTAATTTACTTGACTCAAGTACTGTCCTCTTCAAACGGCTCGAACTGTAAGTAGAGGTGAAAGGAGTACGTGTCAGCATATTCTTAGGGACTAAACGAGTATGTATGTAAGTACTATATATGTAGTATGTAAAAGATGAAAAATTAAATGTTGCCACTATGTCCATCCTATTTGAGTGGTATACCTGCACAATTTTTGGTAATAGGTAGATAATGGAGAGAATGTATATAATTTATTATTAATAGGAAAAGTCTATTGGTACCACGGGGTACTACTTACTGAGCGTAAGCGTAATGGATGCATGTTCAGACATTTTGGAATTCCCTAGTCTCTCAGATCAGGCCATCATGGGCAAAAAGCAAAGATTTAATAAATACCCATTTAATAGTGTTCTGTGTTTAATGTGGGTTCAATTCCCCATCCTTTAATTGTTTATAACATATAAACAAATGTGACGTTCCGCGGGTAAAGGTACCTAACGACGCTCTTATACTAATGCGTTGATTCGCAACGTAACCGCCAACTGTCATAAGGTAATTTTACCTGCGGAACGTCATAAACTAGTGTGTTCTATGTCTATAAAGTTAACTTCGTTTTTGCTTGGTTGATTTCGCACTGTAATTGGGTACTTTCCTGGGTAAAAAAAAATTTTATTCTATTTTGTCCGTCAGTTAGATTATCAAAAAATATTGGACACGTATTTTTTATTTTGTCAATCAAACAAAAATTGGTGAAGATATAGCCCGTTACGTGACGTCACATTATACTAAAAATTGTACTGAAATGTGACGTCACGCGGAACTTTAACGGGCTATATCTTCACCGATTGTTGTTTGATTGACAAAATAAAAAATACGTGTCCAATATTTTTTGATAATCTAACTAACGGACTAAATATATTTTTTTAGGAAAGTAGCCAATTGATTGGCTCCCAAAGCCACTAACTTATGAAACGTCAGTATGCGCACTAATCAGAACGGTATAACATTGCCAGATGTCGGGGCCGCCGGGGAACCACGTATGAAGAGGTTCCGAGGAATCCACGTCAATACTATAGACAACTGTGCATTGTCAAACCTTTACTCATAAGTTTGAGAATGGACTACTATCTGCCAGCGTATTTGCAATTAACAATGTATTTATTATAAACTTATATAGATGTCATATACAAAGGAAAATGTAACCTAGGCCTCCGGTAACCACTTGGGTTAAAGAGTCTGCCGCGAATGCAGAAGACGCTGGTTCGATCATCCCAGCACTGGTGGCCTAGGTCACTTTTTCCTTTGTATATGACATCTATATAAGTTTATAATTTATATAGTAGTGTGTCTACTTAAAATGAACAAATCGAAATATTCATTAAAATAATTTGATTTGATCTTCAGTTGTAATGTATTAATTTACCAGAAAAAACAATAATTTATTAAATTTAAATAAAATAAAAGTATGTAATTAACAATAAACCTATATTTTTTTAAAATACTGTGAAATATCTAATTATTTTGTTTAAAGAAAGAAGAAAGATATTTTGAATTATATACAAACATAATTCATTCAGTCATTATTGACTATTCAAATTGTATTGCAACTACGTCGGCAGCTTCGATTTCTGATCTTGAGACAACATTAGTACGAGTAAATCAAGGCTGATTTGTAAATATGTGTGTGAATTCTCTTAGATACTTAGACTACAATTGAAAAAAATGCTCTTATGCTGTCTTAAGGCCAGATTACATTAAGATTAGCATCATGTAACTGCATCCAAAAAGACAATGTCTCATGTAACAGTAAACACACCATTAAGAGTGCTAGATGATGCATTGTCTTGGTACTAGTAGTTTATGTAACTGTTACGTAATAAGGGTCCTTAAAACATGAGTGTGGTTTTATGAAATGAGCCGCAGGCGAATTTCATAATAAGATCACACGAGTGTTTTAAGGCCTAATTACGTACAGTTGCATACACTGCTTTATCTACACTCATATTATATATATTAAATTAAGTGTTCGGAAACCATAGAATGACCGCCATTGTACCGTCATGGCCTACTCGATTGTGCCGGCGCTCGCGCGGGACCAATCGAGTTGGCCATGGCGGTAACATTATGTTATCAAATTCGATGTTCCAAATTTTAAACTCATTGCTTAACAATATTTGAGCATGCATAGTTAAAATTACGTTACTGCCGCAGATAAGAAACTTATCATAGTTAAATCGTTTGTTGTAATGCTTGTCATTGTCTACGGTTTTTGAACGCATTTTAGAGTACTTACAGTATGAGTGTAGATAAAATTAATTGTCACATTAATACTTGTGTTGTTTGTGATTTTACTGTATTTGGTAAGTTTTACAGTAGAAACGAATGCTGTGTTATTTTAAGCATGCTAGCTAGTAATCAAGTATGTATGTTTGATTTAAAAAAAGAATGACAATGAAGGCAAAACAGGCACTGTCAAAAGAATGAAGTAAATAAAAAAAAAATAAGAAAGCAAAAGTAGTGCAATGTGGCAAAAGTGAAATAAAAAAGATAAAAAATGAAAAAATATTGGATCACTTTAAAAAAAATCATGGACAAAAAAATATGTAAAACATGTCTGTCGAAAAAAGTAAGGTTATGGACTGATGACAATCTTTAGGATTACTGGACATCCAAGTACAAGGAAACCATCTCTAGGGCGATCGGAATTCAATGGAGCCAGGCTTCTGGAACTTTCTTTAGAAGCGCGATCAATGAAAAAGTATAGGTCGGGAAGTGTATGAACATTGTGTGGTGGTGTGCATTTTCTGAGGTGTTGTGGTGTTGTAGATTATGTGCGCGACACGAGCGACACAGATTGCTCGAGCGACAAGCTGGAGTACGAGCCGGTGACGGAGCCCGAGGACGAAGGACCGCTGGACTGGGACTCCTCTGGACAGAGCGATGTAAGACCTTGTACCTATAGTAAAAAATTCAAGCCGTGTCCAGATAACAAGCGGCAAAGCATTGTATTTTCGAGCTGCCTTGCGCGGTCCAATTTGCGCTTGGCTGCTGCGAACACAGTCCCGGTCTTTAATTGTTGAGGCATTTACAGTACAAGCTATTTTCTTTTGTTTTATACCTACCCTATGAAATGTCCAATGTCAAGTGGACACAGTGGAACAGTGAACCCTAAACCACAGGACGGACCCGTCATACTACAAAACTTGTTTGAGCGCCTTTGTGTGCACGACACATCTGTATACGCTTCAATATGTGTTGTCTTAGGGAGCTGTTTCCGCTGTCGTAAATGACGTTTGACAATACACCGCCATTTTGCTTTTTATCGATGCGCTGCCAACCTGACGGATTAGCCTACTAATTCCCTACCAATCGGCCGCCGCGGGGTGAGATAATTCCGATCGGGGCGGGGCGGAGCGTGGCCATTCTGTATGAAATGCTATTATTTATTCTGTGCCCTAAACGCCTCAACAGTTAAAAGTTCGTGGCCGTACTTGCCGCGTGTAATCTGGAGACAGCTTTATTATTACTATAGCATTAAGTCCAATCATGAAATTACTTTTTTCAGAATTAGGTTATATGTTTTTAGTGCTTATGGCGCACAAGCCGAGACAATTACTAGCTGGTTCGATCCCGGCTAACACTTTTTGTCGTGCTTGGCTTTCACAATTGATATTTAAAGGACTTTGGGTAGAATGTATTTTTATTTTGTGTGTTGATTGTTGCATGTTGTGATTTAAATTGTAGTGTATATTTGTGTTTGCGCCACTGTATGGAACTGTAAACGTGTTGTCTGTTTCGGATATCTTTATTTCTTAGAAATTAGCCCATGTACTCGTAGAATTACAATCTCCACAAAGTGTCTTAAGTTCATGATTGTCATACTTTGCACGATCTCAACTCATGGTTATAAATATAGCAAAAAACAACCACAATTTTTTCGGTAGCTCCAAATATTTATTATACATATATGTAAAACTTTAAACTTTGGTGCTTGCACCTCCTATCCGAATCACTTACGTGATTCTGGTATAGCGAGAGAGATGGTGCTGCCATCTATGAATCTTGAAGCAAATCAAATTATTTTATTCAATATATACATATATTTTTTTGATTTGCAATTTTTAAGTAGTTACACTACTATATATAAACTGAAAATAGATGTCATATACTTCAGAAAAAGTGACCAAACCCTCCGGTGTCCGAGGCCAGATAAGAAAAAAAATATATATATTGAATAAAATAATTTGATTTGCTTCAAGATTCATAGGTGGCAGCACCATCTCTCTCGCTATACCAGAATTACGTAAGTGATTCGGATAGGAGGTGCAAGCACGTACTGCGCATGCCCTTAGAGTATGGTCAACGGCGCCTAGCCGTTTCAAATTCAGAGATTGCATATACATGAGAAAATTTGTCAAGTCCCGCCGTGACCGGGTGGTCTAGTGGTCAGGACGTCAGCCGCGAAAGCTGAAGACGCCAGTTCATATCTGGCCTCGGACACCGGAAAATGTATCCATTTTACGCACAATCCGTGACGTCACGGATATATTATTATGATCTCTGAAAAAAAACTCGCATTCTCAAATTAAAATTGCATTTTTGTATTCCAGAACGAAATAATAGCGACGAAAGTGATCGAAGTGAGCGTCGGCGACGACGGGGACCTGGAGTTCGCGGACTCGGAGCAGGACGACTCGGAGGGCAGCGACTCCGAGATGGACCTCCACGACTTCTGGGAGTGCGCGCGCTGCCGCGCCGAGAACAACAACCCGCTCTACCGCTACTGCGAGAACTGCTTCAAGGTGAGGACTTACGACGTTTTACATACGAATACTAAAAGTAGATTGTTAACCAAGGGTTGAAAGTGACCTATTTCACCTGACATATTTCTACTAGAGGGTGAAATGGGTAATTTCACCCGAGTTAAACACTCTGCTTTTCATTTCGACTGTGAGGAAAGTACAATACTACACGCACATTTTATTAAACAGGTATACATATAAATTATAAAGAATAATCTATAAAAATGTTAAGTAAAATTTGAACAATTTGAAAAAGACAAATTCAATGTTTTGCCGTTGCAAACCATGTAAGTTAATATAAGTGAATAGAATTTAAATTTATCACATTTGAGTTACCGGACTAAGGCACTGGTCCCACCAAGAGCGAGTAAGCGAGTAGCATTACATTGCGGTTTGTCGAGGTATAGAGTGATATTGATCGACCTTTCAAGGCCCGCGATGTAATGCTACTCGCTTACTCGCCGCCGGTGGGACCAGTGCAGTGCCTTATGAGCATAATACTCGTCTTAAGAATAAAAAGAATGGTCAAGGAGCCAATGACGGTTTCCGCGATCGAGTTTTTCACTAGATGGCAGCACCGTGGCGACAGGTCTAGCTGTCACAATCCACCAATCATGTTTAACCATATATTTTTTGATTGGTGGATTTTGACAGTTACTGCCAAAAAGACCTGTCGTCACGGTGCTGCCATCTAGTGAAAATCTCAATCGCGGAAACCCTCATTGCGTAGTCGCTTAAAGGCCCCTATGGAAGTTGCATCCTTTTTGGTTGATACTGAACTCATTCATGGATTAGGGGGTGGCAACCCTGGTGTCATTTCGTGTAGGAAATAGGAAGACTCAATTAACTGCGCAAATTCAAGCAGCCTCAATACTATGACCGTGTATCACGTGTATGTATAATACGTGTTTTAATAGTAAAATTAAAGATAAACATCACCCACCCATCACTCTTACTCGGCCAACATTTTTGGATTCATTCTGGCAATTACTTCTGCGTAAAGGGCGTAATAGACCATTGTCTGACAGTTGGAACATCACGAGTGCGTCATTTGAATAGTATATCCTTGGTCAACTGAATAAGGCAGAGTACGAGTATTTTTAGGCATAAGTCCGCCTTTGTACAAATATTATGTAATCGTTCTGTTGTATTTTCTTTGTTGTACAATAAAGTATCTCGAACAAATAGCAATTACGTTATCTTAAAAAGTTGGGCGCCAGTGTAATATGTAATTCTACTAATTGAAGTCATTTTAAGCGCCATAGTCTGATATTTCTTACAAGTGACAATATTTATTACAACTGACATCTTCGTAAATAATTATGACAACAGTTCAAAATTGTGAATTATTGGCGAAAATGGTTAACATATGTTTGGGCGCCACTGTAACAAATTAATCTAAAATTGTCCGGTCCACTGCTTGCTCGAGTCGGAAAACTGTACTTCTTTACGAATAATATAGATAGATAGATAAAGGATTTATTTGATTACTGCAATAACACATAATACAAAAACAGTAAACATATAACAATAACAAATCAGACAATAAAAAAAACAACAGATGAGGTATCCAGTTAGAAAGGTTGTGTGTGTTGTAGCAGAATAAAAGGGTTCGTGGATCAGCTATACGCTTCACTCTTTCGAGCAAAACACTGATATTCTGCCGACACCCAGGTCACGTTACTTACAAGTGAGAATACGTTTTAAAAAGCAGGTATTCGTGGGAACAGAATTATAGTACAAATATAATATGTATACCTATGTCTATACTTTTATAATTTCCTTTATTAGTTTATCGGTCTCCTAGCCCAGTCGGTAGTGACCCTGCCTACGAAGCAGGAGGTCCCGGGTTCGAATCCTGGTCAGGGCATTTATTTGTGTGTTTACCACAGATATTTGTTCATGAGTTATGGATGTTGTCTATGTAAGTATTTATTCATACCTATCTATTATATATATCGTCGTCTAGTACCCATAACACAAGCCTTATTGAGCTTACTGTGGGACTAGGTCGATTTGTGTAAGAATGTCCCATAATATTTATTTATTTATATTGTTTGCCCACGCGGCATCTATTGGCGCTAGTTGAGCTTTCCTATTTCCTCATTACATGTCAGTCAGTAATCAAACTCAGGGTTTTATACTATTTTCCAATAAGAAAAATTCGGTAACAGTTTGTACCCCAATACATTGCTTCGAAACATGATTTACGTAGTTTCATATCTCTTGGGAAAACTTGTGAATACTATTTATTATTCATTAAGTTAAATCCCAATTTTTGGAAGTATCAATTTCTTGTGAAATGCAATAACCTGGAAACGATCATCATAGAGTTTGTTTATAAAAATTGTTTATTATTATGAATGAAATAAAATCGTAATGTATGTGAGGTAACTAAGTATGGAAGCAACCAGGATAGTTTAGCTAACTGGCTTAACTTAACACGTTCTTGGATTTGCCTTAATTTTAAAAAAAGATAAAAGATATCTATTCTTCAATTTAGGCACATTACAATGCACTTATGAACGTCAGAGAGAAAAAAAAACTACCACCGTTTCTAACCCTACACCTCTGACCCGCTAAGTATTTTAAGTGAGTGAAATTTATACTATTGAATCGTCGACAAGTGGACATTATGGTGCATGCAGTGTGAGTGAGATGAAAGAGAAGTGACAGTGGCTGGGAAGTTATGGCTTGTGAAGACACAACATAAAATAATACATAAACGTGTGTCATAATATGTGAATGTGTAATTTTATAAATCGTGAGGTAATGCTTGGGTTAAGAATGGAAAATTTGGAATAAGTATTAATTTATTTAATCATGTATCATCTGGATTAAGTACGGTTGTTTAATTGTTGACCCATTAAGGTTCATTTAACGTACTATCGGGTTCAGAATTGCATGGCCATTTTATGAATGAATTCATTGATAAATTGACCATGCAATTTTGAACCTGATGGTACATTTCATACTGTAAGTATTAAACAAAAGAAAATAGCTTGAGCCGAAAATGGCTCAACAATTTAAGTCCGCGACTGAACAGTCGCCATCAAATATATCGGAGCGGCCAAGGTGGTCACAAATATCTGAACAACGCCTCTATTGACAAGGCGATAAAGTCCATGTTCAGATATTTTTGAGTACCGTCGCCGCTCCGATTTATTTGATGGCGACTGTACAAGGTAAGTATATAAATAAACTGCGCGCCCCTTCTAGGCACCCACGCTGACATCTAACCCAGCCAATTTTCTGTAAGTTTAATCAAAATTGTCTTTTGAAAGTGACGACCATGTTTGTGTTGCATCGATGTGAAGACGCAATATGTGCGTTGGTGCTCTGGAGAGGGGTGTAGTTTAAAAATGGGTTTTACCATCGAACGCAGGTTTTTGTACTGCGAATGGTGTAGCGGGACTTAGAACCTCACCACGGGGACCAATTTAACATTTTCGCGGCAGTAAAGCTTGCTTACGAACTGCAAGCAATGGGGAGATTACCTTCATGTACCTTTAAATATATTTTATTATTTATTCTGACGTGGAAAAAAACTGCTAAAATATGGCACTAATATAATTCGGATAAAACAATAACAACAAAATTACAAATCCAATTTTCTTTGTATAAGAAGTTTTAAACAAACCAATATTAGGTATAAATTTGTATATTTCACGAACTTTTCAGTATTAACAAAAATTAACGTCATAGCAAATAAATAAATGAACCTAAAGAGTACTATTATAATCAATGCCTTATCCTGAATTAATACCGAAAAGTTTACGATAGCAAATAAAACATGCACAAAATATTAAAATGCTACATATGCCAAATAAAATTTTCTTCTCTTCAAATTATACAAATATAAAACGTTATGCTTAAGGAGCATTTCACCGGAGTGTCGCTTATAAACGCTACTATTGAATACTTTCCAAAACACCAAGAAGCCAACTGTTTGATTTAATGTCACACCAACACCTTCCTAACATTCTCCGAAGAGTACGAGTATCGTTTGTAAGCAAAACTGTTGGAATGCCCCCAAAACGGCCTTACAAATTCCAGTGCACACACTAAACATTTTAATCCAATTCTAGGTACGTAAAAACTTCTTCCCACCGAGGCCGAGAAAGAACAAGCGTAAACAAGTGTCTGACGTACCGCGAACTAGTTCTGTCGATTCCGGCGTCGAGTCCGCTTTTAACAGCCAGGAAAGTCTTTCCCAGGTGACTGAGCGCCAGGTTACTGATAGCCAGGTCACTGATAGCCAAGTCACTGATAGCCAGGTCACTGATAGCCAAGCTACTGATATCCAAGTAACAGATCTTAGCCAACCTAGCTGTAGTCACACAGATGTTAGTCAACCAACACATTCGAACGATGAAGGTACATCCTCTACGCCTAAACGAATTCTAGGTAGATCTTTAAAGCGACGCGCAGAGTCCGCTGATCGTCATAACAAGAGAATTAGAATCGATTATTCGGATAGCGATTCCGATGACGAGCCCCGTCGTAGAAAAGCTAAAAGCGCCGATCCCGAAGTAGCACCTTTAGTTAAAACTATCAGCGACCCCTCTCTGACTATCGATGATACTGTCAAGCTGACTAAGAAGGCGATTATCAATTCGATTAAAGATAAACTTGATAGTGAGAACTTGTGTATAATTTGCTACGCTGAGCCGAAATCGGCTGTTTTCGTGCATGGCAGGATAGCGCATATTTGCTGCTGCTACGAGTGTGCGAATAAGGTTTGGAGGAAGGCTAAGAGGTGTCCGCAGTGCAATTGTAAAGTTAGTAATGTTTTGAGAGTTTTATAGAGTAAACTAACGAGTATTTTTTTAAAGTTTGTGCTAAATTTAGATAGTTCAGTTTTTTCTGTATAACGCCTTTTAGTTGTCCGTTGTATGAAGCCGCAAGTTTGCACATCTCCGCAGTGGAATCAACACCGCGGTACTGCCGGTACTGCGCAACACGTTTCGCCATGAAACCTGAACGGAACGAGAGCGAAACAAGAGCGAATTGCGGTGTGATTCCGCTGTGTCGTTTCCGCTTTGGGATTCGCTCTCGATCCGCTCAGCACGCTTAGCACAAGAGTGATGCGGCAGTATCTCGCGCGCCCCCACTACCCCTCTCTTTTTAATGATACAATCAGAAAGGGAAGGATATACCATCTCGCGTGCGAGATACTGTCGCGTTACTCTTGTACTAACCGTGCAGGTTTCGCGATACCGCCGTGTCGATTCCGCTGCGGAGATGTGCAAAGGCCCTTCGGCTTCATACAACGGACAACTCGGTGAAAACGTGCAGTGGTGTCGTTAAGTCGATTCGGTCCCTGAGATATGTAAAAGGCCTTATGCAGAAAATCCTGTGTGTGAAATGGTCGCCCATGTTTAATTTTAGTACAAAACTTTAAAAAAATACTGATACGTTAACAACACAGCGTTTTGCCTAGAAATAGAATAAAATATCTTCAGTCAATTTGACTTGTTCTAGGCAAAACACGGTGCGGTGCGACATTTCGAAATCTCGCTTGCTTTAAATTTTTACCAGCAGATGTGTTCACATTTCTGTTATTCCTGCCTATTTAATTCTTTATTTGAAAAAAAAAAAACAAATGAGTAACTGGGTCTATTCCATGGCATATCGGCTCAAGGTTCGAAAAGGCTGAATATTTGTAATTCGTCAGATACACAATATTTTTTACGTCACACCTAGCCATAATGTGGGTTTTACCGCACGCTACGCGTACGGTAAAACTCGCATTATGTCCAGGTGGAGACGTAAAATTGTGTACTCACCACGGGCAGTAAAAAAGAAAGCCCTCTATCGCATATTTACAACCCTCGCCTGCGGCTCGGGTTACAAATACCAGCGATTTCGGACTTTATTTCTTTTACAGCCCTTGGTAAGTAATGTACTATAAAACAAGTATCTGTTAAATTTTTGAATCATTATTGCGATGATTAAAGTCACTAGTAATTAAGATTATTATTAATATTCCACATTTTTCAGTATTTCTAGGCTAATAAAGTGAGTGAATGATTCGAAATGTTGTATGTCATTAAGTTCCAGATTTTTTTATTTTATCTGCCGACAACCTTTTTAGCCAACCATCAGCCATTTTTATTGAACTTCCGAACGAAACGTCTGGCAATATGGTATGCGAAGAAGTTGAATACATAATAAACTTATTCGATATAAATCACAATTTAATTTTATGGGGCTCCCTGGCGCCAATGACCTTCGATCTGAATCCCTTAGTTTTGTAATGATTTTTATATAGCTTATCATATTATCAGTAACGGCCTTAAACAATATAGTGTCCTATATTTACTTCAATATTCATTGTCTTCGAGATATTTGACATCATAGTCGAACAATTTTAGACCAAAAAAGTATTTTTTTCAGGTCAAACTTTTTGTGTTAATTAGATTAAAATTAAAATCTCTCGTCCGTTCTTAAACACGTCAAAGAGCAACCCTATTAGTTAGCTTTCGTATAAGTAATCTTATACGAAATCTACATATTAGGGTTCCTCTTTGACGTCTTCAACGAATCTTCTTTGCAGCATTAATGTCGACTTAAAAACGAAAACTAGTCAAAAATCGATAAAAAACGTGTGGAGCCCCTTAAATAAAAAAACAGGTATGGGGGGGTTTTCATATTTATTTGCTATATTACCACACGTATTCGTAAAGTGATATTTTAACATCGAACCACCACGAATACCATATTGTTGGATGACTCATTGCGGAAAGGAAAATCTTGCGTAGCTTTTTCCTTATTTCCTTTTTAAAATCTTCAAAACATTAGGTACTTACTACGCAGACTGCAGGCAGATTGAAATAGTTATTTATATACGAAATTGCCTTTTATTTATAGTGCTATAAGGAAGGAGGCTAAACACTAACCAGTTTTCAATCGGTGAGGCATATTTTTATTGATGACTCCTGTATTCAAAACGTTGTTATATTCCAGGTACTATAATGATATTAAATTGTCTTAATGTACTCAACCTTACGTTATTTCAGTATAAAATATATGCTATTTATGCCTTAATAGAAATGGCAAATAACGTAAACAAAACCAATTTAACTTCGTTACTTATATCCAAATATTCTATCATTAATTTATACACATAAAAATTGTATTTACATTATTTTTTAGTAAATATATGTGTTAATAACTAATAAAAATAAATTTTGTAATAATATTTGGTTATAGAATAAAACCACGTTCCTTCAGTTATATATTTATTATTGTATACTGACAGATTTGTTCACAGAACAACCTTTGTAACTAAAAGAGTAGATGATGTAGGAAGGTTAGTATATGCTGAATCCTACCTATTTACAACAGTTATAATGTCAAATGCCTTGCCTGTCAGTCATATTTGTTTACATTATTTGCTATTTCTATTGACTTTAGGTGTAGTACTGAAATGACAGATTGGGGCAATCAATATCAGTATCTGTGGTATAAAAACAAGATTTAATCCAGGAAATACATAAATTTCTTCTGATTCGGAAATATGTCTAATAGTAACTCATACTAGGGACGGTGCTATAGGATATTATATAGTTTTAGTGAATTTGATTGGATTAGGTTTACTGTAGAAACTCGTGCCACCGAACAAAGAGTAATATATTTCATTTAAATTAAGTTAGGGTTAATTTCTAAAGCTTCCTGGCTTGCAATGGTTGTTATTTGTTTTAATGCCAAAAGTGAGGATAATTGTTTATTTAGCTAGAACACATGCTTAGCTTGAAGCTAGATGCAAAACGGAGTTTAGTTTTTAGGTTATGAAGAAATTCAAATAGATGGCTCTCTGTAGGTTGTCTATGGTCTATTATTAAAGTACTGGCCAGTATTTACTAATTAGTAAACTGACAGTTCAAATGCGGTTGATTTGTGTAAATCACGCAACTATTGTTTGCATTAGCATTGTGTTATTATAGACTGATACAATAAAAAGGAAGTTAGGCAGATTGGTGGATTATAGAGCTAGTAACATTATTATTTTAAGCTTATATTTTTTTTATAAAATGTTATTCTGTCGCATTTGCATCAGAATGTTAAATAATTTGTGTCAATACCTGGGTCATGTATTTGAATTTTTTGTCAGGGCGGTAATTTTGACCTAGTATATATATTTTTTATAAGTATTCTACAAGAAATACGAACGTGAATGACATTTAATATTATTAAAAAGCAATGTCTTCCGTTAGAGTATTCATTTTTATTGCACTGTAAGTATAATAACTGATAAGTAGCGAGGTTCTCAGAATAACCCATAAATATATGTACATATTTAATGTAAATAAAGTAAAGTTATGTATGTGTATGTAAATACACTACAAATGTACATACAGTTACGTTAGCCAGTTACTCTAATACTAGGTCAAGTTTACCACTCTTTTCTTGTGTGTTAATAATTATTTACTGCATATCATTTCACCGCTTAGAAATAAGATAACTTTAAAGCAAATTTGTTGATTAGTAAAGAATTAAAGATTATATTATTAGGTTAGGAATCCCATTTCAATCGAACTTACCCCACCATCTATCCTACCGCGTAGAGGATTTATCAAATATGTTTAACTTGTTAAAAAAATTCTAATTGCGAAAAATTTATTAAAAATATTTAAAAATGTAAATTTACGATCTCCATTGTTAAAAATGTAAACAGTAGGTTAATAGTTATATTAAACAATTGTAAGCCTCGGCTCGCTTAAATATATAAAAAAAAGGAAATCCAAAAAAAAATCGAAGGATGAAAAAGGTGAATAAATAAAAAGTTTTTTTTCAGCAATGATGATTTTTATTTACATTTACCCCATTCAATGTTTTTGGAAGCACACATTACCCATACCAACTAATTTTGTTACAATTATTATAATATTTACCGATTTGCAGTTATTATTGCATGTGTGTGCTTTCACGAAATAAGAAGATACCTATATAAAATAAAACCCATAACAATCATCGTTATTTTTAGGGTTCCGTAGTCAACTAGGAACCCTTATAGTTTCGCCATGTCTGCCCGTCCGTCCGTCCGTCCGCGGATAATCTCAGTGACCGTTAGCACTAGAAAGCTGAAATTTGGTACAGTCAAGTGTAAAAATATGGGTGTACTCATCTTACTCAAAAATATGTCCCATAGTATCTTATTCCGTTGTAATAAGTGCGTAGTACCATATTTATGAGACGATTATTTCGATACGTATTTTTGCACTTGACTGTACTAATATGCATATCAATCACGCCGACAAAGTGGTAAAATAAAAAGTGGAAAAAAATGTTTTATTAGGGTACCTCCCCTATACGTAAAGTGGGGAGTGATTTTTTTTTTCATTTCAACCCTACCGTGTGATATATTGTTGGATAGGTATTTAAAAATGAATAGGGGTTTCCTAAAATCATTTTTTGATTATGTAAATATTTTCGGAAATAATCGCTCCAGAAGTAAAAAAAATGTGTCCCCCCCCCTCTAACTTTTGAACCATAAGTTTTAAAAATATGAAAAAAATCTCAAAAGTAGAACTTTATAAAAACTTTCTAGGAAAATTATTTTGAACTTGATAGGTTGAATAGTTTTTGAAAAAAAATTACAAAATAATTTCTGAACTTAGTTTGTAATTTAACCGTATAAGCAGGTGTTTATTGTACCTGTAATTTCTACAAAATCACAATGAAATGACGTGCTTTCAAATAAAGTAAAAACGGTGAAAATCGGTTTACGCAATAAAGAATTATCCCATAAAAATCATCTTCCATACTTTAAGCTCGCGCGCAATAGTTTACTTAATTTGCCGATAGATGTCGCTGTACGTGGAACGCTCATATCATATCCTACATGGCGGTGTTATTTTAACTCTTAAGTGGGGACACTTACTGTGACGGACGGAAAACTACGGAACCCTACACTGAGCGTGGCCCGACACGCTCTTGGCCGGTTTTTTCTAAATATTAAAGGTGTTGATTATTTACGAAGGTGAATTAAAAAATTTTTTAATACAATTTAAAGCATATCACGACACGATTAAAACTTCAAATTCTGTTATGAGGGGTTAACCGATCAGTTTCAATTACAACACTTTGCATCTTTGAGAATTCAACCAACCGGAGTCGCCATTGACAGGCGAGGCGTTCTCCTCTGCCGAAAACATATATTCAACCAACTGGAGTCGCCATTGACAGGCGTTCCCCTCTGCCGAAAACATATGACCAGTGGTCATACACATGTATGGACTAACGTTTATCTGACGTAGCTATTTGTACGTTACGTACGAATAGCCATACATTTGACGTTCCCCTCCCCCGCAAAAATCGGCAGACTTTTTGTATCGGAAATGACAGACATGGCTACAACAAAACATGTTCTTGGCAAAGATTGCTAAAACAATATTTTATAATTGTAGAGCTGGAGGTAGAACATGTAGAAAAACACGTCCGTTCCATAGACTAAAAATAGACCTTGATGTCTAGACAACACTTTCGCTATTCCCAGGCTATTCCGGCTTGGCACCTTGGTCGAATAAGGGCCTACGTCTCGAGCGATGATAGAAAAACGATTGCTATGGATATGGAAAGGGCGTTCGCCTCCACCGTTTAAGTCTAGTTTCAAGGGAATGAACGACTGGCTTATTATTTTAGTAGCGTAACAACGTGATTGGAACGCGAAAATGGATGTATGGTATGTATTGTATATGGATTATCTATGGTTGTTATACTTATAAGTGTTCACGTTTGGGCTCTAAGGTGTAAGTATAGCCTCGGTTTAGGAGCACCATAAAATCTGGCCACAGTAAATGGTATCATAAATATAACATCGACGGAGCCATCAAACCTGTCTAGTAGTTAGTATGTCTAGCAATTTTTTTATATCACGACGGTGCCAACCATGCATACGGCCCGCCTGATGGTAGGCATGCAGTTACCGTAGTCTATGGACGCCTGTAACTCCAGAGGATTCACATGCGCGTTACCTACCCTAAAGTTTGCTACTACTGGATCCAGATGCCTGGCAGTTATATATTTTTTTTTAATCTGGTGGAGCACCTGGGATTAGGGTAGGAAAAAGCCAATTACAGGATCACAGGGTATTGATTATTTGGTTACACAATTTGACCTGACTATTACTTGCAAAGTATCTGCATGAGAGCGAAGATCATCTTACCTTACGTTATAGCTCTAAATATTACTTTCTTTTCTTAGGTTACCTAATGTCAACCTACAGAAATGCATGAGTCAAGTGGGTATAATTTCGACAAAATACTTCAGTGTCTATAAAAAATCGAAAGCTGTTAACTATACAAAATAAAGATAGTCAAATCATATTTACATTTATACAAGCAACGCAATGGACTATAAAGCGCACGCTTATCGTCGCAAGTGTCCTTAAGTACGTGCTTTGAGCTCGCAATACTGTACCAGCGTCTGTACTGGCAATACAGACCTTTATTACAAAGAGATAAAGTCCATTTATGATCTGTTAGTGTTGCTGCTAGTACTGTAGGTATATCCGTCCGCGGATGGCTAAGTATGAGTAACACTTAATTAACATTTGTCTCGTTACTGCTCGTGAGAGTCGTGATCAGTGACTTATGGGGGCCGATTTTTGACAATCGAGCGCTCGAATTCAAAGAATTTAACCTCTAATATAATCGCACAGTTTATAAGCATTATTTACGCATAGTATAAATAATCAGGATTTAATATTACTGTCGCTGCTATTTTTAAAACATAACTTTTATTCAGAGTTTTAAATGTCATTTTCGAGCGCTCGAATCTCAATAATCACCCCCCTATATCTGAAAATCTGAATAGCTGTTTATTATGGAAGAATTAAAGGTCTCGGTATAAGTTAGTAAAATATTTGTGGGAGTAAGTTAAATTTTGATGAAACAATTTAATAATCCTGGATTTACATCTATCCTCAAATATGGTGGACAGATCGACAGTTTAACACAAGTTACCTAAACCCACAACAGTTGGGTGTGAAAATAATTTGATTAAAAAAACATAATTGGTCCTTCGAACCGGATTGGCATTGGTACATAGTAAGACTACTATGCTTAGTTTACAGAAAACAGGTGGTTTTAAATAAACTAGTAGTTGTTATGCTACTAAAACTGGTCATCATCTAGTAAGTATACTGTCTACTGCCAGCAATTAATCGCCAGCTCGCGGCGTCTCCGTACACACGATGATCCTTCGAACCGGATAAACACATCATTAAAGTCGTGTCTTAATTCGCACTCTATGCTAAGTTTATATGAAGTTGGCAGCCAAATTGTTGCTGACTATCCTTGGAATGGATGGATAAATTACGTGCACTATTGACACATGAAATACTTCTGATGATTAGAGTAATAGAGTGGTATATTTTTTTGGTTTTCAAAGGCCAAGGAGGTGCTTCAAAATAGCTGAACAAGCACTATACAGTGTGGAAAGATAAGTCGGGCCCTGGAGGGAAACTACCTTAAAACGTTGAGATAGCTCAATTCGCTGAAAGGAAACATTCTTTTATTTTTCCTAAAAACTAAAACTGCATTCACAGTTTTTTTCTTAATTTTCACTTTTTTCCATAATAATTGTATGAAAAATAATTTTATTAATATTTATGGGTTGTCTTGTGCCCTAAACTTGGTTGGTATTAAGAAGTTTTTATCCTTGTTGGAAATAGGATCGATTGACATCAATTGTCATAAAAAATATTTACGGCAAAAATTAAAAAATAAATAGTTTTTTTGTAAACTGTACTCTTTTCCAAAAATTTGTAAATGCAGTTATGCCCCTTTAAAAAAATTAAAGAATGTTTACTTTCAGTGAATTGAGCTATTTCAACGTTTTAAGGTAGTTTCCCTCCAGGGCCCGACTTATCTTTCCACACTGTATAACGCCATGACAATATCTGTGTTCAAATATTTGTGAGCACCCTCTGGCTGCTTTGAAATATCTTATGGCGAGTGGCGAATTAAATCAGAACCTTAAATAGACGACATATTATTATTTTATCATATTTAAGTTTGTAATTTAACTAGCTTTTGCCCGCGGCTTCGCTCGCGTTAAATTCGGGGTAACACGGTTCCTCTTTCCTGATTTAAAACACAGAAGAGAACTCGGAACAGAATAAACCGCATACCAATTTTTAGCTTTCTACCTTGAAAATTGCGGAATGCTCCATATAAACTTCCACCCCCCTTCCATATAAACTTCCACTTCCATTTTAGGGAAGTGGGGGGTTAGAAAGAGACAAAAAGTAAGCCTATGTCACTCTCCATCCCTTCTGCAACTATCTCCACTTAAAAAATCACGTCAAATTCGTCGCCCCGTTTTGCCGTGAAAGGCGAACGGACAAACAAACACACACATACACTTTCCCATTTACAATATTAGTATGGATTAGGTATCTAGTTTCTCTGGTGCAAAGATAGCTATCCAGCGCGGTAATGCCGCGTTATGGGCACTTTTCTACCGGAAACGACAAGTAAATTAATGACATGTTTAGTATTTGACTGTATTTTTTGAATATGTAAAATTAATTAGGTATCTAGTTTATAGTGTTTCTACTTAAAAAAAACTACTCAAAATATTTAGTCAAATTATTTGATTTATTCTCGAGTAGTACTTTCACAATTTATCAGTATAGATACGTAACAATGGATATATACATCAGGATGTCTGTTAAGACTTAAAGGGCTGATAGGCTATCAGATTTGAGATTAAGCAAAATTGAACCTAATGAAAATACATTTTTTTGGACATATTGACAAAATACCAATATTTGGGAACAAAATCAAACAAAAGTGCCAATACCTAGATAACTAAGCCATTTTCAACCGACTTCAAGATTTCGATAGAGGCGAGGTTCTCACCGATTATTCGAAGACTGCTGGCCCGATTTGGAAATTTCTTTTTTTTTTAAAGAGTATCACAGTTGGTCTTATTGTCAGGATGTGATGATGGGATCCTGGGAAAATCGGGGAACTTTTTAAATATTATAGACACAGCACACCTATGTAGGTGATTTAAGTATTTTCAACCGACTTCAAGATTTTGAAGGACGACGTTATCAACTCGTCGGCATCTTTGTTTTTGCTATTTTTATATTTTT
Organism: Pammene aurita; assembly: GCA_947086415.1. Lineage (NCBI taxonomy): Eukaryota > Metazoa > Arthropoda > Insecta > Lepidoptera > Tortricidae > Pammene > Pammene aurita. The sequence continues at coordinate 34,694,177 of OX352301.1, read as the reverse complement.
TATATGTATGTTCACGGATTATTCGAAGACGGCTGGACCGATTTGGAATTTTTTGTTTGAAAGAGTATACTTCTCAGTTGGTCCCATTGTAACCAGGATCTGATGATGGGATCCAGGAGAAATCGAAGGAACTCTTCAACTATTATAGGCACACCTATAGTGATTTTAATATTTTTTTCACCTCAGCAGCTTGAACAAGCCAACTTCCCTGCGAAAAACCAGTGACGAAAGTGCGAATTTCGGAGTGAGACAAAGTAGCTTTTTAATTTAGTGAAGGCCATGAACTGCCACTTCATACTTCGGGGTCTATTACAAATTCGAAATACATATTTTTATCATTTAATATGTTCTTACTACTGAGGTGAAAAGTTGTATGTGTCACACGAGAGCAAAGTAATTTTACATCTCGTGTTTTGAGTCCCTCGCTACGCTCAAGATTCTAACTTAGAATCACTCGCCTCGCTCGTGATTCAATTATAGAATCTTACGCTTACTCTGGACTCAAAATCAACTCTCGCAAGAAAAACCAACTTTCCTCTCTTGTTGCACAAATAACTATTAGAGTGGCTCGGGCATTTCCTTTTGGAAAGGTGGAGTCTTAGTGAAGTCTGTTCTTTTTTGTCTAAAATTATTTACTGTAGATCAAGCATTTGCTTTGAAAAGGTGGAGACTAAGTGAAGTCGGTTCTTTTTTATTTAAAATTATCATTAGTGCCAAATTTGCTTAATCTGTTAGCCCATCAGCTGTTCTGTCAGCCCTTAAAGTCTGGACGTTGGTTTTTAGGACAGCTTGTATATACCCACTCAGCTATCTACTATTTTGTTAGAACCTATCGCTAACTTGCTAAGCCGTTTATCGCAGGGTTGTTGACATCCGCGCCTTTCACTGTTTAGTTAAATGGTTTAAGTCAAGTCAGAAAATATAGTTCTTACTTGAAGTCTATTTCTTAATAGCTAGACGGGCAAAGAGAATGTATAAATATAGGGGGCACAGCCTGAGAAATGTTTGTGCTCCAAGTTTATGGCGCTGAACGGCCCCATGCATTTTTATACCATGATGGTGGCAAACAAGCATACAGCCCGCCTGATGGTAAACAGCTACCGTAGCCTATGGGCGCCTGTAACTCCCGAGCATTCACATGCGCCGCATACGCGTTGCCGACACTTTAAAAATCTATGAGTACCAGGGATCGGAAACTCGGGAGCTATTATACTTAAACTTCGGGCTCAGTACCTACGCCGCGTCGATGTTGACTAGTATGGAGGCGGACTCAATTTAATTTTACTAATAATTTCCCGGGATTTCCCGAAATACCGAAAATTAGAATAACAGCCATACAAATGTATTAAAGTATTTAAATAGACTATTTTAGTTGTTCCTATGATCAAAATACCTATAATTAATTAAGCCCTTAAACGGACTAACACGCGTCTTTTTGATACATTCTGTATGTCGTTAAAACGGCTTGTATGTTGACGAAATTCGCTAAAAAGGCATAACCCAACGACAATTGATACGTATTAACCATTTTCTGATGTTGCATACAATCCCGGGATCCCGGGATTTAAATAATAAAAAATATTATTTTTAAGAAGCCGACTCCATACTTGCTTAGCTTTTTCCGGAATTTTGCTAGTTGTAGGTAGGGCATGCAAATATCGGACGATTGTCAATACCGGTATTGAATCCGATATTAGGGCTCAATACCGGAATTCCGGTATTAATACCGGTATTGGAGGTGATCAATGTTATGATCAATTAACAGTTAATCATAATTTGTTGTATTTATTAGCTGCAACTTGTTAATATTCATTTCATATAAGTACATTCGTCTTGATAGATGAATTTTGGTCTTTTAAATTTGTGGCCTAGCAACTGGGTACATAACGTTTTATATAATTTTATATCATACCTATATTCTAGTATTACATATCGTTGTTTCGTACAAGGTAATAAATAGCATAACGTTTTTTGTTTTTTTTTTTTAATACCACGACGGTGGCAAACAAGCATACGGCCCGCCTGATGGTAAGCAGTTACCATAGCCTAATGGACGCCTGCAACCCCAGAAGATTCACACGCGGGTATAAACTCTTTTTTGACGAACCTCATACTGTAGCCCACTGGGAAAACCTCGGCAGGGAGTTTATTCCACAGCCGCAGCGTCCGTTGGAGGAAATTCTTCTTAAACCGTACGGTGCGCGACCCACTAGGCTCCAGGGTGTGAGGATGAACACCCTGGTGGAAAGGTTCGGTGATAAAGCTGATGTTTAGGTATTAATTGATAATTTTTATGTAATTCTAGATAGAATTAATCTAAATTTTTAAAATTTACATTGAGTCTAACTTTAGTACAGTGGCCACATTAATCATTGTGTCTAAATGATGTCATAAATGTTATATTTGAATTGAATACGTATTAAATCTATACAATTACATACGAATGTAGGTGCCTTTATAATTGGTTTGGTGGTTTAGTTAGAGTTATTCGATAGCGGACATTCAACAGAACCGTAAACTAAAATTGTCAGATGTAAGTTTCGCACGTCTTTGACCTAAACAAACAGATATCATCGGTGAATTACATAATTAACAAAACTATTTTTCTTCAAGCTTCGATTGATTACTTCAATATGAGAAAACACATTAGATAGGAACTTAATAAGTAGTACAAGTACGTGCAAGGGTTTACAACATTTTCTTACTGATATTTTAACTGTATTTTTTCTACGGATAATGATACATTTCGCTATGTAAAAATAAATTCTGTAAAATATTATCAACGGATTTTCTCATTTTACTAGTCGTAGTACTCGTAGTTAAATTCTAAAACATCTTAGGTTGATTTGATAAAAATCGTCAATCAATCGAAAAAATATGGGGCTGATTTTGTATCAATTTAAATGTCCCTGCGGAACTAATGAGCCAGCCATATTTAAACTGAACAAACAAAGATTAAAGATGATAAATAGTGCAGTAGGTACATGCAAAATAATAATTACTTATTCATTAGACTCAATATCTGCAAATTTGTAATTTTACCCATTAATTTAATCAAATTTACATATAATTTTACGAAAACTCTCCAATACCGAGATTCCGATATTTCGATATTGGTCCTTAACAATACCGGTATTAAAATATCGTAAATATTGGTCCGAGATTCCGGTATTTCGAGATTCCGGAATTCCGGTATTCACGCCCTAATTGTAGGTATAATAGCTCCCGAGTTTCCGATCCCTGATGAGTACACTCCTTTTTTGAAGAACCTCATACTGTAACGCAACGCAACACACCATAACAACTACCCGGTATAACTTAACTCAATAATCTCAATATCCGTGCAAAAATCCAGGCACACTCACGCATGCGTCTGCCTTTAAACATGTTTTTTTCCTTGTTTTAAGTCTTTACATTTTGGCCCGAGCTCAGCTTGCATCTGCCACGCTGGGTCCAATTACTCAGCCAAAACGCCGCAATAATTATAAAATGCACCTTTGTACAATTGAGACCAGGAAATGAAACCGGGGTGTTGCCAAAACTGCGCTCTCCATCTGCGAAATTCCTGCTCCAATAATGTCTGGAATAAATCAAAAATAATTGGACGAGCGTCAAGCATCATCGTCGCAAATAGCGAATTCAACTGGAGAAGAGTTAGACAGAGACGAACTTATCTAACTAACATAGCCTTGTCTTATTTTTGCGGATATTGTTTTAAGAATGCAGACCCCAGTAGCGGGAATAGATTGTAGGTTTGCACTTGACCGAACGCTCCCCTCTTTTGATTGATTTGGGTGATCACGGGCGGCCGGGAAGCAAATTTTATGTCTCTTTCGACATTTGCATCGTATAAAAGTTAAGATAAAACCAATTTCCTACGTACTCATTAAAAATAACGGCAAATCTGTAACTAGCAGTTAACAATAGGATTAATTAAGCCATTTAAATCTAGATTTAGCGAGATTACCTACTTTATGTGCTAGGCTCGCTGGAGCGAAGCCAGGAACAACTCACTATGTTAAACGATTCAATTTGACTTTAAATTAAATTACTTTAATTTACTTAGACCATCTTAATTGAAAAATGCAGTTGACTGAGATATTTGTCTACGTTAACTTAATTGCATCACCCATTAAACATACCAGTTGTTTCAATAAAATGCGTAGGGCAAGTGATTCATCGTAAAAAAATAAGCATACGTGTGTTGTATATACCGCTAGGCGCACCCCCGCCCTGCCGCCTCCTCGACACATCGCGGGCCGGCTTATTCAGTACCCAATTGACGTCCGTGTCGGCAACAGTGCTTCAACGTTCTTCACAAACTTAATGTGAGTCATTCATGCTTCTTCTTTTCACATTATAAAAAAAAAACGTGAATAATAAAATTCCAGTGCTTTAAAAAAATAAAAATAAAGTCTTGTCTGTGGCGCATTATTGACGGGGCGAAAATGGAATTCGCAGATTGTCGTGTTGGTTGTTTTGAATTGTTAACGGAACTCTTTTGCTGTTTATGAGCATACATGTCTTTACATTCTAGAGGTGTTTTTAAACATCTGCCCAGTGCGTTGCATTGTCTTTGTATCGGCTTTATCGGAGACATGCGTTTCCGGAGAACGTGATCCGTTTGGTATTATAAAAAAAATATTTAAATTGGTTTACCGTGTAAAATACTATATGGATGCGACAATATCGGACAGGAAAATAACAACTTCTGCCTGTTTTTTCCGTTCCTTTCCTGGAGCAAATCACGTTCATTTGTCATACCTAACAAAAACCGTTTAACTTTTTGGTCATCTATTTTCATGATAAATAGGGTAGTTCCAGAACTTATGCAACAAAAGTTTTAACTACGTAATGAACGAGAAAGTTGACAAAGTATCACAATGGCAGATGAATAGTTCGGAACGAGAACTTGAAGAGGGTGCGACAGATTTAGGGGAGACAAGCATTAATAAAACATAAAGAAAGTTCATACTCAATTCTAATTAATTTGTCTAAATGACAGGTCAGATTCGTGACTTCATCAAAATCACCTAGCTTTTTCTTACCGGCATGCTATCTTCCGAATATTTAACTAAAGCAGTAAAAAACAAGTTAACTGTACCGTTTCGGTTCGTTTGCCAGAATGCGGTGTATTAATTATGTTAATAAATGCAATTAAGCCTCATAGCAAGTGTCGTTCAACTTTAAGCTTTTAAAAGTAAGCCGGCGCAGTTGAATTTTGCACATCTATTTTTCTCTAAAAGAAAAACTTGTAATTTTATTTTTTATAACAATTACAACCTTCAGATTACTTTGCAATTAGAAAAGACCTTGAATCTGACTTTTACTTTTAAAAAAAATGTATCTTTATTAATAGTTAATAACCTTAAATGGTTAATAAAAGTTATAACGCCAATAAAAAAAATACACTGGCTGGAGCGCATTTGTATCTGATGCGTTTAATTTCTGCATAAAAGAAAGTTGCTGCAATTTCATGGCTTATAAAACCCTTGAAAAGGACACTCGGCTTGTCCTTGGTGCAGTGTTAACGAACCCGAATCGTATCGGTTGGGGAACTAAATATAGCCACATGATGACTAACGTTTAACATGTGGACATGGCAATCGGTTGATATTTGGAATAATAAGCTTGATGATTTGTTTTAAGTTTTCAAGCCTCCTCTTTTTAACCGGGACGCCGGTAATTTCACAATACTTAATTCAAATAAATTTAAAATTAATAAACAAGGAAGAAATATGCATCGTATTTTTCTGTAATTTGGTTAGATAGGAAAAGTATTAGCTAAGGCTTAGAGAATTTAATCCGGACGGAGTAGCCATGTCTGTCATTTCCGATACAAAAAAAGTCTGCCGATTTTTGCGGGGGAGGGGAACGTCAAATGTATGGCTATTCGTACGTAACGTACAAATAGCTACGTCAGATAAACGTCAGTCTATATATATGTATGACCCACTGGTCATATGTTTTCGGCAGAGGGGAAAGCCTGTGGTGACTCCGTTTGGTTGAATTCTCAAAGAGCTAAGGAGAGCAGTAGGAAGTAAGTTCCAAAAAGCCATTAAAATGTCTATGGTATTAATCTTCTTGCGCTAATACAGATACCTATTGTATTAAAATCACTAATACTCTAATTTTCTGTTGGTAACAGACTACGAGAATATCATCGCTTTCCTTCCCGGAAAACAAATTAGAACAATAGGTTTCTATCACCATTATATTTGTTATGAATAAAATATTGATGAAGCGCTGTACCTAATTAGGTACTTACTTGTTATTGTTAAAGGTGTGAACTGTCAACTTTTAATGATAGTGGTTTACTGCTAGAATGCTAGCCTTATTTTTAAAGTAGGTAAACTTATGGCTGTGTTTCCACCAGAGATGAGCGGGGATGCGTTGCGAGGAATGTGTTTGTTAAGACCGACAGAATCAATTCTCTTTGGTTCTTAACAAACACATTCCTCGCAACGGCATCCTCGCTTCTCTCTGGTGGAAACGCAGCCTAAGTTTGAGGTATTGCAACTTGCGAAAAAGGTTTGATACATGTGAAATATTCAATACTCAAGATCCATAAACTAAAGCTCTCTCCATATAAGATACATATGTAAAGTTAAGTACTTATATGAATTACACGACAATGCAACTTATTTACTTAACACACATTAAAATCAATGTAATACGGAAATACATATATGATCGATGACACATACAAATATTAGCCATAACTTTTTAGATCAGAAAACCACAGCTAAATAGTGCTAGACCCTACTCATAGTGTTGTGTTCCTGCTGGTGAGTAAGGTTGCCAAAGAGCTCAAAGAGGACCCAGTGTGTTGACGATGAGGGACCTTCTTGTTCCTTTAGCCATCAACATTTGGAGTTGCAGGCGTTCATAGGTTACGGTAGCTGCTTACGATCACGCGTGCCGTATGCTTGTTTGCCACCGTCGTGGTATATAAAAAAAAGTCATATGTGTTGATGTGATTTTGAATGTTGAATAGCTACCGTTAATCGATGGTGGTCTTTTTATACAGGGGCGACTTTGTACAACTTACTACGTGAATACTAGTGAATAGTTACATGATTCTAGATCTAGGCGTTTACAAAAAGAGATCGGATAAATAAATAAAAAGTTGCTTTTATGGTTTTGGCTAATAACCCCAAATTTAAGTCACCCCGACCAACCGTACATTAAATGTGCCCGATTACCGAAAGATGAGTAACCATATATGTAGTACCTAAAGATACGTAATGTTATAAAAATTGAACTTTACGTAACCCAACGTTACAACAGTTCGGTCCTAAAGCCGGTTTCGATGACATGTCGACTTTCGCCGCTTTCTCGTTCCTACAAAAAGTGCAATTAGTCGGCACATACCTCTGGCGCGTACTTTATGGCGGCCGAGTGCCGAGTGTAAAATATATGAAATTTAATTTAATTGCTTTTCTGTGAGATAAAAAGGATAACTTTATGATAATTGTTAACTTATTCAGTGGGTATTGGACACGGGTAGGATTATTGTCACTGGAAATGGGGTCATTGTGTTCGTAGTGAAAAGCGAGAAGTAGATAACCGGGCATGGTGTTCAAAATAAACTGAACACTGTTGTTATCTTAACAGAAGCGTGATCGTTTTGAACATCTCTCCCGCTTAGTTTTAAACATGTTTTCATTGTTTATTTTTCGAACTTAAGTTAAATACATTTTTAATACAATACAGACTACCTAAAATAAAGTTTTCTTAATTTAGTATGTTTCTGCTATACGTAAACATTCAGTATGTGTGGATGCAATTTGTAACTTAAATTCTTATGTATGTAGATTAATAAGTTATATAGCGAGTCTGGCTGTAATTTAATGTAATTCTCATATAAGTGAAGTTTGTATATCTTCTTTTTGAGAATAAAGTACCTTAAACCTGAACTAAAATTCCCCTACTGTGGGTAAAAATACTGATTGAACTATTTTCCATGGACTGACAGTTGACAGGACTTTAAAATAATTTTCTGTTTATGGTTCCATGATGAGGTGTATGACTGAGTCACTTATTAATTATTAAATAAAATTTTCCTGTTGCTCCAATTCTTTACTAATGTACGTGAAATAACGACTACATGACTACATGATGAGATTGATGAGTAATTCAAGTAATTAAAAAGCCTAGTCTATTATAACGTAGTTAAATATCTTAGATAAGATCGTAAAATTTACCGGCAGATAAATATTGAATGAAAACATGATAAATAATTTAAAAAAAACAAACTTCAATTACACTGTCATGACTCATGCTCATTACATTCTATTGCCATTTAATAGAATAAAAAAACAACCGAATTGAGTGAACGCCTTCTTAAATATTTTAAATTTATGTAAAAAGAGCAGTTGAACCGAAAGCCGCAAGAAATTCGCCAGTTTGAAACACCAACATGAAATTTTAATGTACATTCCGTTATGTACAAACTAGGTAATGTATTCCTCGCAGACAGGACAGCGGATGACATACGAGAGCGAGACAGAACATTTTCCGCGTTCGTTGAAAAGGGATGAACACTTCCCGAATAACCGAATCGATTGCCTGATGGCTTGCTCACCCCTAATTTCTAAATGTTAGGGTTGTTGGGACATATAAAAGTGAAATAAAGATGGAATTACTACCGCGAATGGTTTATATGATTGCTTTTTATGGTTTTCGGTATGGTAATTTAGCATGTAGGTTCTTGTTTGTAAAAGATATGATAGTTATATGTAAATATTGAGCATTGTAAGTAGGGCATGACATGTTTTACGAACATTGAGAATTATAATAGCACTGTATTGTACATGTACAAGTGAAGCCCATTCTATGGACTTCGAGATAGCCTAAACCTACAAATGACCGACCTACTTATTTGTAGGTAATACACTCGCGATCAAAAAAATCGACTCAAGCAACATTTTTTACTTTTGGTCGTATTTCCGGAAAGCGGGAAATATTTTCATAAAACTTTGAATGCAATTTTATTACGAATTTATTCAGCTACAAAAAACAGTAAAAGACATCAATCTCAGTTGCGTAGTTTTTAGGTTATCGCAGTTTTTGTACAAAATGGCATTTTACATGGTTATGATATGCACGAATTGTGCCCTCTGGAGACCAATAAAAACGGGTGTAACCGGTTATTTCTTATCATTCGCTTATCAGAAGTTGACCAGTGCACATCTCCTCGCAATCTTACACCGGAATCACCTTCGAAAAATGGATACCACCGAAGCTGAAGCCACCGAAGTCGTCACCTTGGTGAATCGAGGATTCTCGCAGCGTTCTGTTGCTGAGCAGCTGAATTTAAGCCAGTCTGCTGTCTCCAGAGTTTATCGTCGGTTTTGTCGGTTTGGAACCTTGAAACGGAAACAAGGATCTGGCCGTCAGCGGTGCACATCGGAGAGGGATGACCGCTTCATCGCCACCTCCAGTCTTCGTAATCGCCACCGTACCGCTGTTGCCATCCAGCAAGACTTGATGCGGAACCGGGTTGTGCCTGTTAGCACCTCAACAGTTCGGCGGAGACTCAAGGAAGCCAACCTTACCCCAAGAAGACCTGCTACTGGGCCCAAACTGACTCAGAGGCATCGGGACGCTCGGAAGGAATTCGTGGCGACCTACGAAAATTGGACCTCCGACCAATGGAGCCGCGTACTCTTCAGCGACGAGTGCAGAGTGTGTCTCCATGGCAGCGACAGAAGAGGACGGGTGTACCGAAGACCTGGAGAGAGGTTCGCCCAGTGTTGCTTCGCTGAAACAGTCGCCTACGGTGGAGGTTCCGTCATGATGTGGGCGGGGATTTCCATGGAGGGGCGGACCGAGCTGGTTTTTGTTGATGGCGGGGGTCGAGGCGGTGGTTTGAATGCAGACAGGTACATCACCGACATCCTGCAAGACCATGTCGTCCCCTACGCCGGGTTCTTTGACGAGGGGTTCCATTTCATGCAAGACAACGCCCCTTGTCATACCGCCCGCGTCACAAAGGAGTACCTTGACGCAGTTGGCATCCCGACTCTGAAGTGGCCACCTTTGACTCCTGATTTAAATCCTATCGAGCACTTATGGGATTACCTGAAACGCAAGGTTCGAGCTCGCAATCCTGCTCCGGAGACAATTTTGGCCCTGAAAGAAGCTTTGGTCGAAGAGTGGGAAGCATGCCCCCAGGATACCATCAGGAAGCTGATAAGGTCAATGAAGAGACGCATGGCATGTGTGAAAAAGGTTTTTGGTGGTAACACCAGGTATTAAAGATAAAAATAAATTGTTATTCGTTCATGAAAATGTTTTTTCTTTCGTCGTTAAGGTCATTTTTGCTCCCAAATTTTACACCTCCTTGGTATGCTAGCTTGTTTTTCATGAACTGAAATTTTTCGCCTGAAAAACATGCTCGTATTGAAAGCTGACACTGTTAGCTCTAAAATGGTACCGTTGCTTTTTTGATCTCATGATTGGTTCTTGAGATATTAAACGATGAAATTAAAAATTAGTTTGAGTCGATTTTTTTGATCGCGAGTGTAGACAGGACAGGAGGACAAAAACGGTGTCGGGAACTGGAATGATTAATATTTATTTATGCAACTAAACCGACAACAGGTAGTACATCAATACCTTTACTTTTGAGTTCCTGAATACATTTGATCCAGGCTAGCTATATTTAACTGGTCTTAATTAAGGCTATGCATTATAATACTTGGCACGCACCTGGAATGTAAACGCTCATAAAACCATAAATTGTCTCTGGTCAGTAAGTTGGCAACCATGACTGATTCGATATACAAGCCCTAGGTAGTTAGGTACCCTACGCGCTGGCCGAATCAATATCTCACGCAGGGGAGAGCCCAGACTGCAACGATAAGTACGTCAAATTCCAGTCTCCATAACAGAGTTAAAGCTAATTTATAAACTCAGATTTATTGCGCCTCCTCGAACTTAACACTTAGCACAAAATGTGTCTCGTTAAACTTGTGCCAGTTAATCATCGATTCTGAAAGGCAGGATGGCCAAGTGCTATGCGTCCAGCCTGACAAAAAAAATTTTTTGACAAATTTTAACATTATGATTGTGCAAGTCATAAAATCAAATAAAATATGAAACTAATACATTTTTGAACCGTTAATTAGCCTAGTGCATAAATAAAAAATGCGCATTAACACAGATGTTCGAAATATTAATTGTCTATGCTCGCAACGGTCCATAAAGTCTGAGCGTAGTTTTTGAAGTTACATTCTAGCGCTAAAGAGGTCATTGACTCCGTTTTCCGGTGCGTTACAGAGCTAGGTATTGATTATTTGATATTGTGGCACACAGATCTTAAGTTAATTACCCTATGATACCGGTCGCTAACTAATATATGAGTATCCAAGCAAGTCAAGAAACATCACATTGAAACAATTTTTTTGGTTATATTAATTTAGCATTGGCTTAAGGATATATAAAAGCTACTTCTATATTTATAAACCAACAATCAGTAGGTACTCGGTACACGTTTCTCTAATTTACTGAACTATTAAATAGAAACGCAGAAACAGGTAACTACTAGAGTTTAGGTTAGGCTAAGTAGCCTATCCCACTTCTGATATTTCCGACGTGAAATACAGCACGCTCGTAGTTCGGATGACAATGCAACGTTAGCCAATGCAAATTCTATTCATTTTCGTTTTGGAAAGTAGTGTTTAAATATAAATACCAACATATGGGGTATTAAGCTTAAGGTCAGTTGTACAATTGGATGCGAAAGTTAGGCAGTATTTTATTTATGCGCTTTAAGTTACCTTCTAGGCCTTCTAGAAAGTTGTTTGTATTGTGTCGTGTGTCAGTCATTAAGGCTGTTTTGGCTTTAGGAATCATAATCTCATAAACTTTATAATATAGGTGAGTAATACGGGGACTTCATGTTCATACATTCTGCTACATCATCATTAATGTCAAGCCGATATTATTAATTGAAAACAATTTATATATCGTTAATTGACTAGGTTTAAGTAAAAAACTAGCAAATGGAGCTTTTATAACAAATAGATACCGTAAAACGGTGTGGATTGAAAAAGCAAGGAAACGTAAAAAAACTAACACGGAAAATTTTTTTTTTTGTCTCAAGGTTACAAATACTTACATCAAAAATCACATAAGTATGTACATAACTACTTACTTAAAAATTGTAACTGTTGGTATATTTCAAAAGCTACATATAATGCTGCATTCCTGACAATTTGAAATACTAAATCTATTAAAGTAGCCCCTTTTATTTCTAATGTCACCCCGTTTTACAATGCCCATTTAGTCAACATTTAGATTTTTTTAAATTAAATCTTTTTGTACTGGTTTTTGGTTCTTGCAGTACAAGTAGTCGATGTAGGTAGGAAGTGGACATCCTTCGCGCCTCTAAATGTTTATGAATGACTTACGTTGCTCGCTTCCATACAATGGCATGTTATGGGCCCTTCGTCACAACTGCCGCATTCTTGTCCTATTAGCCACAGAGAAATGCTACAATGGATTACATATTCGTGGTGTTTCATTGTTTATATTATAGACATACATAGTTAAATCAATCTGAGTAATGTTTATTTAACTAGTAGGTAAGTAACTTTATTAAGATCAAAAGAGTTACAACTATGTATAAATAATTTCTTAACTAACTATAATACATAGGATGCACTGTCCAAATATTTTTCGCGGATACTTAAAATAGGATTAACCTGTACTATAAGTACCAGCTACCTTCCATTTCACTAAGCTTTAGTCATGAATACTTAAACAAAAAGTGTTAATTATACATACTGAGTTAGTTCTGACATTTTGAACTAAGCTAAAAGGTAGGGAAGAATATTTTTATTAACTTTTAATTTTCTTATGTTATTTATGTACCTAGATGGTTTGATATTACTAGTTTCATTGTTTCATAAATCAGATGAATGTTTCTGATTTCTCAAGTATTCATAACCCTAGCCATAGTTATATAGTAATTAACTTTACCAAATTCCAAGTTCCACAAATCCCGGAATTGCAAAAAATGGGTTTTCTATCCCAATCCCTTAGAAAACCGAGATTTTGACGCAAGCATTATAACAAGAACAGCAAGCACCAAAATACCCTATGATGACATCATAGCATGATAACGTTTTTGTTTTTAACAACTGATGTCGGATTCAAACACTTGAAAAAATATGAAACTTCCGATATCATTCAAACCTAATCTTTTACAATGGGCGAGGCACAATGTTAAGCATTTTTGATTTGTATCGGTGTCATAAAGTATCTAACTGTCATATACGAAGGTTACATTTTTGTATCTGAATAGTTGATCGATAGATTTTGCCAGGCCTCGTATCGTGCAGATATTAACTTTATATCAATACAATTTATACACTATATAAGGTGATTATGCTAGTTTCCCGTCCAGGGCCAGTTTACCGTCTACCTGATTAAACTGCTACAAATATATGGGAAAAACTTTTTAAGATCAACAATTTAGGTAGGTTAATTGATAGACGTTGATTTTGTTGATCTTATATTAAAATTTAGTCTGTTCCTAAACTTTTCAATTAAATACCGATATAGGTACAGCCCAAGTAACACATCAAAGCAGTATAACGGCCGTCTTAGGCCGTGGTTTTTCTGGCCCGTCACACGCGACCGGCGGCGTCTGGACGTGCGTCGCACGCTGTGCCACACGCCGTCGGTCGCGGGTGCGTGGGTTTTCTGGCCCGCGGCCACCCGTCGTCGGGGAAGGAGCAGTCGCATTGTGCCCGCTTTGAGAATTGGTGTGCTGTGCTTTAAATGAAATGAATAGAAAAATACTAACATTTTTATTGTTAGAAGAAGAAGAAGACGATGAAATATTAATATTATCAAAAAATAAAAGAGAGCCAACCGATATATTTAAAAATCGGGAAAATGAAGGTGCATTTTTTAACCTGGTTCTCAAACACTTGATGTGCAATGAAGAAAAATTTACATCTTATTTTCGACTTACTAATATTTTCCCATGTTCTGTGCTTTAAATTGTTATTTTTATAATCTTTGTCAGACGCGTCGAACAATATAGGATTACAACGTATTAGATTTATTAATAATTCATCGTTGTCTTTATTGAAATGAGACATTTTCAATATCAAGACGCCACCCGCCGTCCGTCGCTATTCTACAAAAATGATAGCGACCGACGCGTGCAGCGTGTGACCTTCGCCCGTCGACCTACCCGCCGCCGGCGGCGTTTCAGAGAAACCACCCTCAAACATTCCCGAACAAAACATCCGAACGTCGTCGGCGGCGGACACGCGTCGGTCGCCGGCCGCCGGCGACGGGTGGTCAGAAAACCCAGGGCCTTACAGCATATCTGTATGCTTTTAGCATTTTGAGTTCGTTTTATAGTAGCATTATAAACGTTTATAGTGCTGATATAGCTCTTAAATGGGCACAAATTATCCAGCTTGAGATCCTATATAGGTTATTTAATAGCATTATAGGCGCATTATGTCTGGGCTATTAGCATTATATTATTAAAGAAGCATTAGTACGTTCTATTAAGTTGCCAACCGCATTAAAGAAGCATTAATACGGCCAAAAAACTTGCTAATCGCAGTAAAGAAGCATTAGTACTCTCGATTAAGTTGCCAATCGCAATACAAAAGCATTATACTAGCATAAGAGTGTAGTAAAATAAACCTTACGTCAATGCAAAAACGTCTCTAATACCGACGGAACAAATGTTATAATACAATGAACGTTGTGATTTAACTACTTTGTCTCGCAATATAAAATGGACGAAAACGGTACAAAAAACTGAATGAGTGACATGTCATATTTGTTTGCATCGTAACAAAATTTATAAAAGTTTTTGACTATTTTACGTTATTATATCCTTCAAATATGACTGCGCAATGTAGTTTACTGTAAATGTGTATATGAGTTTCATTGAAAATTTTCACGTGCCTTTGATTTATTGTGGTTTTGCTATAAAATATTATAAAAAGATATGCGTCAAATAAACAAAACAATTGTGTAATCCTCGTATAGAACGAGTTTTGCATTATTAACATAATAGTGTTGGCTGAGCAGTCTTAAATTAAGTTATTTCATTATTATATAGGTATTTTCCTAGTATAAATAGGTCTGCATGATTTTATTTTTAGGTTATAAATTATTTACAAAATGGTGTTGGTCTATATAGACGGAGAGCTAGCCACGTCAGATATGACACAATAATGAGAGCAACCAAACCCCTCTAGTCAGTTTGGTATACTATGCTTATTTCTAGATCTGGACATCTGGCAGCTTTAAAGTGGTGGAGGTCAAAGAATGCAAACCATTTCAAGAAAACAAATCCTAGATATCTGGGTTTGATGCAATATTATGAGAAACTATACAAATACTATACAATATTTAGAGAAATTATACAAAAGTTTATGTTGGGGGAAAGTAGTGCCAAACGATGTATAATATAGTTCATAGTTTGTCGCCTACTGTTTTTGTTTCTGTAATAATACACAATATTTTTTGGTTTAACGTTTTTTATCGATTTTGACCAGTTTTGAGTCGATATTCCAACATATTCACTACAGATAGGAAGCGATATTCCAACATATTCACTACAGACTATCGGTTCTTGAATCTTTTATCTCCATTCAGTAGAGCCGGATCTTGAAATAAATGAGCCGTTATTTTTTTATGATATTTTTAAAATATGGTCTAAAAAACGCTTTTATCGATATTCGAATGGTGTAAAGAATCTTACATATACGTAATCTACATATTAGGGTTCCTCTTTGATGTCTCTAAAATCTGTAGAGAGATTTTAAATTTCAACTAATTAACACAAAATGTATGACCATAAAACCACTTTTTTAGCCTAAACCGGTTCGACTTTGATGTCAAATATCTCGAAGACAATGAATATTGAAATAAATATAGGATACTATATTGTTTAAAGCCGTTACTGATAATATGATAAGCTATATAAATCATTAGAAAACTAAGGGAATCAGATCTAAGGTCGTTAATTGGCGCCAGGGAGCCCCTTAAAATATAGGCACTGTCCTTTATAACTGAGACAACTTCGGCAGTTTTGGTATTACTATTTTCTAACCAAAACATTTTGCTAGTCTGTCACTGTAACGTCCACCCATTAAAAGCTGCCAGATGCCAGGATCTAGCAATAAGAATAGTATAGCAATCTAACCAGACGGGTTTTGTTGCTCTCATTATTGTGTCATATCTGACGTGGCTAGCTCTTAGTCTAATAGCAGCTCAGTGACCCTTGAAAAAAAGCTTATTAATGCCTACAGCATTACACGTGAATAATTATGCTATTAAACAACATTAAGCATTATATACTACTAAAAATTGCTATTGTAGACCCTAAGGCACTAAAACAGCTAAAATCTGTATAGGGGCTGTTCATAAATTACGTCATAAATTTTTGATGATTTTTTTACCCCCCCCCCCCCCTCATAAAATCATCCAACCCTCCCCAAATAAAGTGACGTCATTTTAAAAAAATGCGGTTTTAGCTTAATTGTAAAATAAAAAACTATTTAGTAGATAATATTTTATAGCATATAAAGTTTATAGAATCACGAATTTCATTCCTTTATTTACACATTGAAGCACTTTTTAAAGATGCGAGAGATGATGTGATCTTCGGAATGCCCCCCCTCCTACGTCATGCTACCATCATCCGATGTCCAGACCCCCCCCCCATTTGAAATGACGTAATTTATGAACAGCCCCTTATAGTGAATTACTTGGCTTTATATTGGTTTATATTATTGCTATTATACAGCATTAGGAATGTATTACCAATAGTATTTATAAGTATATAAATACTATTGTACACCCTAAGGCATTAAAAATAGCTGAAAGCTGCATAGCGAATTTACGTGGCATTATAATGGCTAATATTCATGCTCTTAAACAGCATTAAGCATTTATTTATGCTATTGTAGAACCTAAGGCACTAAACCACACCGAAGCATTAGTGTAGCAAACCAAAACGCAACTGTACAGCTGATTGCTGTATAGTTGCATTTTGGTTCGCTGCACTAAAACTAATGGCTAAACAAAAGCATTTACATATGCCATTATACAACCGTTATACAGCGTAAAGCATCATATAATGCTACAAGCTTTTTCCCGCGGCTTCGCCCGCGTACTAAAAGTACTAAAAAAGGAGGTTCTCAGTTAGACTCGTATGTTTGTATGTAGGAATGTATGTTTGTCCGCGATCATCTTGCGTTTCGCTGAACTGATTTAGATGTGGTTTTCGGAAAAGTATTCGTTACATTCTGGAGGTTTCGGTATACCACGTTTTGAAGACGGCGGTTCCCTCATTTTTTATTTTAAAGAAATTATTGCAATAATTGTTTAATTGTTACGCCATCAACGATTTACTACCGAGAGATTATGATTAATACAGATTTCTACTCTTGAATAGAAGCTTTTCCCCGCGACTTCATTTGCGTGGAATTAGTAATCCACCCTCCTTTTTACCCGCTTAAGGAATGACTTCTGGGATAACAACTATTATATATCCTTCTCCAGAACGCAACATATCTCCATACCAAATCATCTAAATAGGTTCAACGGTTATTAATTTCCCATACTAACTTTCAACCCCCGTTTCACCCCTAGAGGGTTGATTTTCGAGATATAAACTATCCTATATTGTTTACCGAGACTCAATCTATATAATATGTACCAAGTTTCATTTCAATCGTCTGTTCAGCGGTTAATAATTCGCCATACAAACTACCAACATGTTTTATAACCCTCTAAGATTGATTTTCGGCTTAAAAAATATTCTATATTGTTTCCTGGGACTCAAACTATATCCACAACAAAATTATCTAAATCGGTTCGCGGTAAAAAAATCTTCATACAAACCTCCAACCCCCATTTCACCCCCTTAAAGATTGATTTTCGAGATAAAAACTGTCCCATGTCGTTTCCCGGTACACAAACTATCTCTATACCAAGTTTCATCTAAATTGGTTCAACGTTTAAAAATTCCCCATACAAACTATCAACCCCCATTTCACCCCCTTGAGTGTTGATTTCGTAATCAGCGACCCGATAAACCATAGAAACAATACCCATGTTGTTATTTAAATTTTGTCACCAGATTTCCCCCTTATGGGTTGAATTCTCAAAAAAGCTGAAACACTTGTTTTCTCATTTATCGTTAGGAATACTCCTGTAAAGTTTCGAATAAAATAGTTGAACTAATCTCGTTTCCCATACAAACTTTGAACCCCATTTCCCCCCTTAGGAGGTAAATTTTTAAAAATGATTTCTAAGTGCATCCTTATGCCTTATAAGGAGCCTACGTACCACATTTGGAATCTCTAGAACCAGCGGTTTGGGCTGTGCGTTGATATGTCAGTCAGTTTCTTCTTTTATATATTTAGAAGATTGCAATTTGGCACAAATACTTTCAAGAATTTTCATGTCCACAATATTAAATTTCAAAATCGATGCCATTTTCTTAATTAACGTCCCAAAAAATCACAAAAACGACACCCATATGGATATTTAGATATTTCAACCCCATTGTACCCTAACAGGGGAGATGGAATTTCACGTCCGCCACGTCGGATTTTAAAATCGTTGTTGTTTTCGTAATCAACGACCCGATAAACCATAGAAACAATACCCATGTTGATTTTCAGACTTTTTGACCACATTTCCCCCTTTTAGGGGTTGAATTCTCAAAAACCTGCAACACGTATTTACTCATATCTATTTGTAATAACGGGACTTAACCGCGTATATATTTCTAAAAATTACCTTCGACGTTTCGAGGACGACATTGTCCCCGTGGTCCCGAAGAAAGACTGGCTCCAGTTGACATCAACATCTTCTAGCCGCGCGAGTTTTTCGAACTACCCGCACTTGGTCTTGATTATCAACTTGAACGTTTTGCACACTAGGGATGTCACTCGGTCGACATACAACACTCACAATGTCCGGCTTTCGAACCGGCGGTATTCGTTGACGCTTACATTTACTAATGACAGGATTCCATGTAGATGAGATCCTAAAACCATCGTCCCGATTGAAATTGCAGTGTTTTTTGATTTCAATGGCTTCACGAACTTTTCTACTGTAAAACCGACGATCCGTAGAAAGGATTTTAGGATTATGAAGCTCAATCCAATGGTCCGGTCCTGACTCCAGTAAATGCTCAGCAACGGCAGACTTGTTCACCTGACGATTTTTGACAGCTGCTATATGTTCCTTGACTCTTTCCGCTATTGTTCTCTTCGTTTGTCCGATGTAGGAACTACCACAACTGCAATCGATCTTATAAACGCCAGGTGACTGAAAAGGGATAACGTCCTTCGGTGACCTTAGATTTTCCCCGATTTTCGACAACGGTGTGTACACGGTCCTTATAGAGTACTTCTCAAGTACTGTTCCAATCTTATCCGTTATCCCTTTTACATAAGGCAAAAATGCTGGTTGTCTTGACACATTCGGACGCTTCACTCTTGCCTTTCGTCTGGGTTGCCACTTTTTCACCTTATACCCATTCCACCTAAGTACCTCCTGAATATGCGACATCTCGCTCTCCAAATATTCAGGGTCACACAGATCATGTGCTCTGTTCACTAATGAGCTGACAACCGATTGTAGATGACGGGGATGGTGGTGAGAAAGAGCGTTTAAATACCTGTCTGTGTGCGTCGGCTTTCTGTATATGGTATGCTTTAGGGTTCCACCTGTATGACCAATCACTTTGACGTCCAGAAAGGGTAAACTGCGCTGTGCTTCCAACTCATACGTAAAATTAATCTTAGGATGAATTGAATTTAGATGTTGGAGTAGTTGCTCTACTTCCTGCCTCCCACCCTTCATAATACAAAAGACATCATCTACATACCGCTTCCACAACTTCACTGCCCATTGCTGCAGGTCTATACTGGCTTCGATATGTTCCATCCAGATATTTGCCAAAACCGGTGCTACAGGGCTTCCCATGGCAACCCCATCGATCTGGAGGTAATGTCTTCCACAATATAAAAAGTAACTACCCTCTAAGCAGTTTCTTAGCAACACCATAATTGACTCCGACATGCCACTATCGCTAAGCTTCTTTCTGACAACCTCAAGACATTCTTTCACTGGAACATTGGTAAACAGCGACTCCACGTCGAAGCTCACCATTACGTCCTCCGGTTCCAAAATTACTTCCTTGAGAATGTCTTTAAAGTGACGAGAGTCCTTCACATAAGACGACGTTTTACCCACAAGAGGCTGCAGTACTGACGCAACATGCTTTGCAAGGTCGTAAGTAGGGGAAGAGATTTGACTCACGATTGGCCGCAAAGGCACATTAGTTTTATGTACTTTAGGCAGTCCATATAATTTAGGTGGTAGTACGATCTTTGGTCTATACAAACGATTGAAAACGTCCTCCTCGAATGACTCCCTGTAGTCCCTGATTACAGCCCTAATGCGACGAATGAAATGAATGTAATTTTTAGAAATATATACGCGGTTAAGTCCCGTTATTACAAATAGATATGTGTAAAAACCGTGAAAGTTTAAATCAGTGTTACGTATTTACTCATTTATTGTTAGGAATACTTCTGTGAAGTTTCGAATAAAATAGACTAACTAATCTTGTTTCCCCATACAAACATTGGACCCCCATTTCACCCCCTTAGGGGATGAATTTTGAAAAATCCTTTCTTAGCGCACCTCTAGACCTTATAAGGAACCTACGTGCCAATTTGGAATCTCTAGAACCAGCGGTTTGGACTGTGCGTTGATAGATCACTATGTCAGTCAGTCAGTCAGCCAGTCAGTCGCCTTTGAGTTATATATATATATATAGATTGTAGAACCTAAAGCACTAAAAACAGCAGAAAGCTGTATACCGGATTTACGTGGCATTATAATGGCTAATATTCATACTCATAAACAGCATTAAGCATTTATTTATGCTATTGTAGAATCTAAGGCACTAAACCACACCGAAGCATTAGTGTAGCAAACCAAAACGCAACTGTACAGCTGAATGCTGTTTTGGTTCGCTGCACTAAAACTAAAGGCTTTAAAAAAGCATTTACATATGCCATTATACAACCGTTACACAGCTTAAAGCATTATATAATGCTATTGTAGAACCTAAAGCACTTAAGTGCTTTTAAACAGCTGAAAGCTGTACAGTTGCATTGTGGTTTGCTGCACTAAAGCTAAAGGCTTTACAAAAGCATTTAGATATGCAATTATACAACCGTTATACACCTCAAATAATCATATAATGCGACAAGTTGCTCGGTGAACGTATATAAGAGTACGTATATAATACGGTCCTTAAGTTCGAAATAAGTTAACTATTCATATGTTATAATGCTTCCTGTGTTACTTGGGAGTCACCGGCAATAGTATCTTCCTGTGTCACATATTTTGCAGCTTTCGTGTAGGAAGATACTATTGCCGGTGACTGTACAGACGATAAAACCTGCACAAGTGACCATAATAGGATCAAAGCCGTCAAGCAAAGTTAGCTAACACGTATGGTAATGTTCTAATATTACATGAGTACAGTTAGCAGCAGAAGTTAATAAACGGGTGCAATGTTCAAAATAATCTTGGCACAATTTTATTGTTAAGAGAATAAGGGCGTGTGAAGATTATTTTGAATACCCTCACCACTAATCCGCTTCTGCTCTGACTGTACTAGCAGCACTTATATCTGTTCATTGTCGACCTTATGTAGTCGTGATAAGGTTTACGAATTGTGTGTCCGTGGAGATATTCAGTATCTTCTGATGCTAACGTACAGATGCTACAGATGAAACTACTCAGGCCTAAATAGGTGCATCATGTATTAAACATAGACAAGTCGTGATTGTCGATAGCTCGTCTAAAATGGAGTCTGCAAGGCTGTTCTAGTTGACGTGTTTACAAAGCATGTTCAACAATAGTAACTAGTCGTAGTACGATGTACGACTTTACAGAGAACTATAAACCATACCTGTCTATTGGCTCCAATGCCTATTCAGGTTCTCTCATAAAAGGATAACAGTAGTAGCTATACTTTGGATATCAGTTGGATGACATTTAGGTTAGCATGTAATAAGGGGAAATTAAGTTGACGGGATTTTTTTTTTTTTTCAAATAGGGGTTTTAGAGTCTCAGACCTATCTGAGATACTAAAAACAGATAACATTAGTGCAGACATCTGCACTCTGCCCCAATCTTGAATCTTACGTGAATCTACTACCGAATTATTATATGTTTTATTTTAGTCCTAAAATTACGTATAATATAAGTAAATTAGGTAGTGGATTGGGCATGAAATGAAAGCACTAGTTTTCCTTTCCGCAGTTTTTAAGGTCAGATCAGATGAGGATAAAACAGAACATATACCCATATCGATCGGTTCCGTTTAGTGTTTGTTTCTTCCTACAATCTATCATTCCAAAGTATATAGTTATAATTAGTAGTAAGTAAACACATTTTTGCGCTTATATGGAGTAATACAAAACACTAGTCAAGGCAATGCAACTGCAGACGCACATTGCAATTTAAATATTACTTTTTCAAGCAGATTACTAATTACCGCAATATTTAGCTTCCTTGTTGCATCATCATCATCAGTTTCTGCTTGTAATAAACTAATTGTCTGTTAAATTCTTTTTTTTTAGTCCTAAACCTAAATAAATCTGTTGACACGAAGGACCTAGATGTAGATGCGTCGATTTCTTTGTGCGAGAGCGCGTGTCTTATCTCGGCTTAGACTAGAATTTTAAACATGCAGCCGGGTATAATGACATTTTTATCGGCGGAGGCCACTCGGAAGTCATCGGACTGTGCACTGACGGATATTTTGTGTTTATGCTTGTACTCTCAGAAGTAGCTACACGGAAGAAGTGCTCAAAATTATATAGTGTCCAAAAATTCGAATAGCTTCAAATGCTCGGACAATAATCCCCTTTGAAATACACAAGAGAAGAATTCATGACATTTTGTAATAACTTAGAACCCGTGCAAAGTCACCCCGGTAATCTAGACACACGGCAGTGTGTCCGCCAAGTTCGAGCAAAAAAAAGCGACACACCGGCCGTGGGTTATATTACACGAACCATTTCGGGCCAATTTCGACCACCCTATAACTCAAAACATATTTTATCTACGCATATGACATTTCGAGTGTCTGTTGACATCCCCTTAATTGTCTAGAATACAAAATTTCATTATTCTACCTATAGCAGTTCTTGAGATATTGACGTCAGAAAATCGCTATTTTTACTATACACTCACTCACTGACTCACTGACTCATCAAAAACCTAGACCACTTCCAATGGTCGTACTGACTTGAAATTTGGCATGGAGATAGGTCTTAAGGTCAAAGTAAAGGGAAAAATCTGAAAACGGCCAAGTGTGAGTCAGTTTTAAAAATAGCGAAGGTGTAACTTTGTTCTACTATGAAGTCATAATGAACTAAATGGGTCTATCTTCCAATGGTCGTACCGACCTGAAATTTGGCTCGAAGGTTTGTCTTTAGGTCGAAATAAAGTAAAAATCTGAAAACGGCCAAGTGTGAATCAGTTTCGAAAACAACGAATGTGTAATTTTGTTCTACTATAAGTAGGTATGGAGTGGAAATGAGATAAGACTTATTTAAATTTAGATACATACCAATTTAAGACAATACATGTTTGTCTTAAAGACAAGAACAATAAAATTGTTCACCACTCTGTGTGTGTCTGTTGCGGGAACCGAACCCACGATTTACGAAGTGCAAAGCAGGTCACTAGGTACACTAGGTGCGCTAAATCAGTCAAACAAAAATGAAAAGACTATTTTTTCTCGCATAGTCTAAATAATTTCTAATTTTACAACTAATAAAATCGCAGATTCAAGAACATGGAAATCATATATACTCTAAGATGGAATTATATATACTACTGCCCATCTCACCCTCCGATACGCCACGGGATGAGATGGGATGGTGCACTTCTAGGGCTACATAATAGGCCACCAATTATAATACCTACTGGTAGGTAGGTATTACCAAGTTATTAATTATCTATGTAGGTAGCGTACTTACAAACAGAATAAAGTACGTTATTGAAGTATGTAATTATATGTAAGTAGGTACATTTTATAGGTGTAGGGAGCCAGTTTATTTGTAAAAATCACCTATAAATAAATAGTAAAATAGAATTAGACGCTTAGTATAAAGGGTTATAGTATAAAGTACATACCTAAGTGGAATGAGACATTTCCTAAAGCAAAAGTGATAAAAAAATAATAAAGAACCTACACCTAACAAAAATAAATGAAATCCCATCAAAACATAAATGTGAAAGGCTGCCAAGTTCGATACTATGGGAATGCTTCGCCTATAAAAGAAGTGAGATCTGAATAAGTACCAAGTTCCATAAAAATACCTCAAATCATAAATAGTTATAGGAATGCACACTTGATTTCCAGCAGTTTTTAAGGTACATTTTGAATAAGTATCACGTTACATAGAAATACCTAAAATTATAATAGTCAGAGAAACGCACACCGATTTTTTTAGCAGTTTCCTGATAACATTTATTATTTTCAGTACTTTTTAATGATGTAACTTGGCAAGTTTTAATAGAAAATTATATACTTGACACATTGCATTGATTAGTTTCTTCGACTTCTCATGTGTCTAAATTTGGACAATACTCCGCGGATGCCTTCTCATATCATGATCTGCTCTATCTCTCTTACAAAATTCGTCCTCCCAAATCTAAATCAAAAATTCTTTTGCAGCGCAATTTTAGTGGATTAAATGTGGAAAAGCTTCGAGATGACGCTTTAACAATCGATTGGAGCAGTATCGCTCGAGCGGGTTCGGTAGACGATCAAGTTTCTCTCTTTAATTCGCTCCTCATACAACTTTATGACGCTCATGCTCCTGTTCGTGCAATAAAAGTCAAGCATCTCCCTGCTCCTTGGCTCACTGAGGATATTAAAGCCCTTATAGAGAGGAAGAATCAATCTAAATCTAAGTATAAGGCTAACAACTCTGAGAAAAATAAACTTAAATATCATACCCTGCGCAATCGCTGTAGCACTATATGTCGAGATGCTCAGAGGCGTCATAATCACAGTTCTGTTGAAGATGGAAATCCAGCCAAAGTGTGGAAATTTTTGAAAGGTCTCGGAGTTGGCAAATCTCAACAGGCAACCAATTTAAACAATATTAGCGTTGACCAGCTTAACCAGCATTTTTCATCGTCCACCTGTTTCAGTGGTCCTAAGAAATCTAACTCACTTCATCATCTTTCATCACTTCCTGCCTTAGATTTCTCTTCTTTCTATTTTAGCCATTTCTGTGAGAGTGATGTTAGGAAGGGTATATTGAATATCACTTCTAACGCCGTTGGTGTTGACTGTGTTAGCCGAAATATGATACTCCCTCTCCTTGATTTGTTTGTTCCTATTATCACCGGTATTCTGAATTTTTCCATTTCATCAAGTACTTTTCCCAGTCTGTGGAAGGATGCCAATATTATTCCTTTACCCAAAAAATCCAACCCCAGTTCCTTCTCTGACTATCTCCCCATCTCCATTCTTCCTTTCCTATCCAAAGTCCTCGAACGGCTAGTGCATCAGCAACTAACTTCCTTCCTGAATAGAAATGACCTCCTAAACCCATTTCAATCTGGTTTTCGTCCGGGCCATAGTACTACCTCGGCTCTTGTCAAGGTTACCGATGACATCCGTTTGGGTATGAATGACCAGAAGCTTACAGTTCTTGCACTTCTAGATTTCAGTAATGCCTTTAACACGGTCGATTTTGACATTTTGCTCGCGTTCTTACAGTCTCTTAACATATCGGCTGCAGCGATTGACTGGTTCCGCAGCTATTTGGTTGGTCGTCGGCAAAGAATTAAACTAGATTCTTCGTGTTATTCCTGGTGCAGCACATCAGCTGGTGTTCCACAGGGTGGTGTGCTGTCTCCTCTTTTATTTTCTATCTTCATTAATTCCATAACTCTTGATCTCTCCTCTTCGTATCACCTCTATGCCGACGACCTTCAAATATATTCGCAGGGTATGTATAGCGATCTCAATTCAGTTATAGAAGCCACGAATCTTGATCTGCTCCGCATATCAAATTGGAGTCAAAATTACGGTTTAAAAGTAAACCCCCTAAAGTCACAGGTAATTGTGATGGGTAGCGCTAAACAAATCTCCAAAATTGACTTTCTCAGGCTCCCTCCGATAGTCTTCGATGGTATCCAAATTCCTTTTTCCAACCAAGTGAAAAATCTTGGCGTAATCATGGATCGTTGTCTATCATGGGTGCCTCAGGTGAGTGAAGTGAGCAGGAAGATGTTTGCTGCCATAGGATCTCTCAGACGGCTCCGGAATTTCCTGCCAAATGCTACTAAAATTGCGCTTGCTCAGTCGTTACTTCTCCCCATTCTTGATTATGCAGATATCTCCTATTTAGACCTAACCGAGGAGCAACTTAATAAGCTTGAGCGTATTCAAAATGCCTGCATTCGGTTCATTTTCGGATTACGCAAATTCGACCATGTTTCTAGTTTTCGTTCTCAACTCAAATGGCTCCCTATCCGTCACCGCCGTAACTCTCACATACTTTCTTTACTCTTTTCTATACTTTTTAACCCTGCAACTCCCCGCTACCTCAAAGAGCGTTTCTCTTATCTTAATTCTATTAGATCCTCTCAAAAATTGCTCCTAAAAGTGCCATCTTCATCTTCCAAATTTTATAATTGCTCATTTACGTTCCAGGCCGTTCGTTTGTGGAATTCTCTCCCTCTCAACATTAAACGCGCGCAATCTATTGGTAGCTTTAAATCGCAACTTAAGGAATACTATTTATCTCTTCCTTAGGTTTTTAAGTTGACACTGTTGTTTCTTATTGTGTGTATTATATATGTATATATGTACGTATATGTATGTTTATTTTGTATTTATTTAAGTATGTATATTCATATGAATGTGCTGTGTTATCTATTTCGTCTCTTTTGTTTCTATGCACCACCTACTGCTTATTGTTTTTCTCTAGTCTCCACTACCCAAAGGTTGTCTGGAAGAAATCGCTCATTAGCGATAAGACCGCCTGTTGTTACCTCTACCTAAATTTATCTAATTGTAAAATTTGTGCTTGTAACTGTATGAGGTGTGCAATAAAGAGTATTTATTATTATTATTATTTATTATTGCAGTCCAAAGGTGTCGATTCATTGCATTGAAAAGGTGTGTGGTGTGTGAAAACGTGCCAAGTAACATCATTAAAAAGTACTGAAAATAATAAATGTTATCAGGAAACTGCTAAAAAAACCGGTGTGCGTTTCTCTATTATAATTTTAGGTATTTCTATGTAACGTGATACTTATTCAAAATGTACCTTAAAAACTGCTGGAAATCAAGTGTGCATTCCTATAACTATTTATGATTTGAGGTATTTTTATGGAACTTGGTACTTATTCAGATCTCACTTCTTTTATAGGCGAAGCATTCCCATAGTATCGAACATGGCAGCCTTTCACATTTATGTTTTTGATGGGATCAAAGTCACCCGGATTAACTGTTATTTAAATAATAAGAGCATTTTTCTGTGCAAAAATGGACCACTCCTTTTTGCTGCGTTATTATTACGTATTTTCACAAATTTTCGTCTCGGAGCAGCAAGAATCGATCGGAGTGGCAACAGCCTGGGTGCAGAACTGCAGATGTGTATACGTTATGAGATTTACTCGATATGGTTATGTATATATACATACAGTAGGTATATGAGTATACAATGCCCTTTGTTTGTAAATAACGTTACCAACGGATTATAAAGATATCATTTGGTAAACTTATTTTTTAAGTTCCATGTGATTTCTGCCACTTTATCGGACGTTTAAACAATCTTTATCATACTTACACCTTTCAGTTTGATAAGGGATTTCTAGAATCAATGAAACAGCGATATTCTGAGTCACAACGGTTTATCTAAAGTCGCGATGTAAATAACCTGTACTAAAATGTCCAAACAACTATTTTATGAAAACACGTAATTTGGCTCGAGAATTTTACCATAAATTTTGAATAGTACCTATTAAAGCGAATTTTGTAAATTTCACTTACAAGCTGACCGGGTGATATTGAAACTTTCTGATGCAAGTTGTAGTTGATTGACATACCTAGTTGACATACCATATACCGTCTCAAGAAAACTTATAAAAAAATGGAATGATTAAAAAATCAAACTTGTAAATTGGGGTTACTAACTTCCAGAGAAGGGACTCAAAATTCATTTGAACTTGAGTAGCCTGTATGTTTGTTGGCACTGCCTGACTAACTCCTTTTTCTAAACTCGTCACCCTAATCCATGATTTGGTTATTAATAAAGAAACCACAAAAAAAAACTGCGTTCATAATCAAAAAAATTACACAACTTGTAACCACATTTCACTCCGGGTCTCACAAGGATAACGAACATTTATAAAAGTTGGTCCTTCTATTTTTTATTCCGACGCAACACAAAATTAGGCAATCCGACAAGTTGCATTGCACGTAAAATTGAGTGACTTATACGGCAGTTTAACCTACTTGTAGTGATTGCACGCCTTGTTGGGAAGCGTGAAGGCGGCCCAGTATCCAGGGTTAGGACGTAGATGTCTTTGCTGCAGGAACTTATTAATAGATCCAAGGTTAGCTCGACTTGTGGCTTGCGGTAGATATAGAACCCGCATATTAGTGCAGTTTTACTTGTATTCATTGAGTTGAAGATGGTCTGTAAGATTTGAAAATAGAAGACTTAACGACGCAAGGATACGCGAATTCATTACAATGGATTACAGAAACAAGGTACTCAAAAATATCTGAACATGCACTTTATCACCTTGATAATAGAGGTGTTGTTTAGATATTAGTGAGTGTCTTGGTCGCTCCGATATATCTGATGGCGACTGTACGTATGCGTTGATCAACGGTAAAATTGGTTTAGTTTCATCCCATATTTTTGACATTTAGAATCAGATTTTTTAAAAGACGTACGACGATGGCGCGGAATATGTAAGAATAAATATTGACATTAACAATACAGTCTTCGCCTCAGTAGTAATGAATCGAACTGTGACGACTCTGTTTATATTACAAGTCTTAAGACCAGTAGATCTTATGGCACGTTTTAATTTTATCAAGCACACGATTTAATCACTTTCGTGTTGGCGCCTCGTAATGAACACTACGTACAAATCAGCAAAAACGGTACAGCGAGGCCAGCGATCTGCTTACGGTGAAATTTTAATAACTTTAAACTTTCTACGGTGTCGGCGGCATGACTCACGCGGTCGTTGTCCGGACCAGACTGTATCGATCCTCTGATTTTTGCCTTTGTTGCTTAATCACGAGGATTAGCTAGAAGCATGGGAATTTAGCGAAAGTTCAGTTAATCAACCAAGTTGCTGGTTTTGGATAGAGATCTAATCAGACTGTTACCTAACTTTAGAGCCAGTATATTATTTTATCGTTATGTTACGTGTATTCTACTAGCATAACCACTTTAGGAGGTCGTTTAGCGGTTTTGGGTGCAAGCGTGACTAAAATAGAAAATACACCAAAATCTTCGTTGTTTTCTAACATCCGTGAATTGTAGGTTAACATCAGACCAGATGTGTTCTCGTAATTCTTACTCTCTAAGCTTCACGCACTGTTAGTTTAAGATAATTCAACCGTATAAAGCAAGTCTTTCTCAGATAGTATCGCGTTTAAACGCCATATGGCATTCGTACTCGTTCTTGAGGGTGTCCCACGAC
The DNA here is from genome assembly GCA_947086415.1 of Pammene aurita. Taxonomy (NCBI): domain Eukaryota; kingdom Metazoa; phylum Arthropoda; class Insecta; order Lepidoptera; family Tortricidae; genus Pammene; species Pammene aurita. Next base: position 34,664,384 of record OX352301.1, on the reverse strand, counting down.
ACGACCACGAAACTTGCTTTCCTTTTAGGGTCGAGAGAGACATGACCATTAATGTCGAGTTAATCTACAATAGCCCGTTGATTCGGCGCCAGATGCTCAGCGGAATTCAACCTGGTGAACTCGCAAGAAGTTACGTATTCCAGGAATAGAAACTTCTATTTGGGACTAGACTAGATTTACAGCGGATTGTGAAATCTCTGGAGTTTCAGACGTTACGAAAATGTTCGCCTGTATTTCTCGAGAATCCTTCTTTGTTTCCAGTATAAATTTATCGGTTTTAAATTGATCGTCGTGTTGATTTATGTATACTTATCGCCAGACATTTAATAATGACTTTATAGGTACTCGTACCTATCCATAAAAATGTTTCTTTAAAGAAGCGCCTTTTTTCTACAGTCACCCCATTTATGGCAGCAGGATTAATCTGCCTCAAGTTCCATACTAAGTATTGAGTTATTTCATATCGTAAAAAGAAGTGTTTATCGGATTACTTTTTGATACATTCACCGATGAATCAAGAATCCGAGGGTGAGTGGATTGTGAATCAACTAAAACGTAAAAAAGTTACGCATTCCGCTCTGTATTATTAATGGTTTTATTTAAATTTTGTTTGTCCCGTAATTACGTAAAATTCTCGAGCATTGCGACGCAAACAAGTCAAATACAATTTAGGTTTGCTGTGACAGCTGACAAAATGTGCGTGTATTTTCCGTAAACAAGATAATTAAAAATTTCGACCAACAGGAAGATTTTTTCACAAGATAAGATGGCGATGGCGTGATCGTTTCTTCCGTACAGTGTTTAGTGGATAACGCGCATTGGAAAGTGCATGTGCAAATGAATTTTTTACATGACCACAGAATTTCGCAATATGGCGCGTCAAATTAACGTTTGATTACTGTCTGTCTAAAACCGAAAACACGCGAATTTTGTAACACGTGCTAAAATGGTTTACATGAAAATAACAGTCAACAAAATGGTTGAAATTAACTACAGATAAGTAGACAAGAAAATACTTAGCAAGAGTGCTAAAATAAGAGAGAGAAAGAGTGTAAAAAATATTTATTATTGCAATACTTTGCCAACTTTTTTGAATTGATAAATAAAATGATTATAAGTAACTTAACCTAGTAATCCTCCTAGTAAGACATACGTTACACACCTTGACATAATCACGAACTCGTGACATTTGATATGACCCTGAGCCCTGAGTACCATCATCCAGAGGATCACATGTTTTCGATTTTTTGTTTTGAAATGTTCGACTGTCTGTACTTACCTATGAGTGGGACTCATGTGTGATTCATATGTTTAACGTCCGGGGGGTAACATTCCCCATGTTAAAGAATGCCGACCTATTAAGTTCCCAAACCTTCTCGTAGTGCTATTTAAAAACCAAAATATTTTTTACAACAGGTTCACAAATGATTTTTACTTGTCGCAGCTCTAATGAGAATGTAAGAAACCGAGCTTAAAACTTTTTTTCATACATATGTTGAACACAAGTTCAGCAGAGCTAGCAATTAGCATTAACATTTCTAAATCAAAATATTTAAAAACATATTCCCATTATCTCTCTTTTAGGGCTAAATGCTCGTTTCAAACAACCCCACTAAAAGTCCAAAATAGCCCCAGGACTCAATACTCCAAATAAGATGTCTATTTACTAATATTGTTTGCCTTACTTACGTTATTAAATTTATACGCATGCGCGTTGTACCCAGTCAAATGAGACGCGAGACACGACACCGCGAAATAACTGTGTGCAGCAGGGTTGTCACTTCGTCGCTATGTCTCTAATTAGGAGTTAATTGAACGATGGGGTTGTTAGGGTTGTTGCATCTCGACTATAATCGTTACGGGGATTAATGCGACAGTAGAGAAGATTCGCATCTCTAGAGAATGGCAAGTCAAAGTGGATTTAAATTAATTAAATTCTTTGGTTGATGTGCTTTACACTATTAGGTATGTTTGTCTCTGGGTCTGGGATAGTAGAAATTAAAGTAAGTAATAGTCTTAAATGAAGTGTTATTTTTATTTTATTTATACATACCTATAACGTCGCAGTGGGAGCCAACAGTGCTCGATGTTAATAAATGTTATTTGTTATATTAAATACAAATGGATGTAAATGGATATATTGATTGTCAATTATCATTGCGCATTTCCCGTCACAGAGCCGCAACTAGACCTTCAGAACGGGTCAGGGATTGAAACTTGAGTCATGTTCGTGAAAAGAAGTCATATTACCATAATGGACGGTCCATCTTACCCGACTTAAAAACGAGAGTACTATACCTATTTTCAAATTTTACGGAAAAAATTTACGTCCTTAGTTTTTATTTATTCGTTTTGGTAGGTTAAACGCACCGCCTAATATCTCTAATACACCTTTGTCCTAGATTGACTGGTAAAAAATACCTATTACTAATACTGTTGGCATTAATTCCGCCTCTTTAAAAAATAAACACCCCAGTACATAGCGGTTAAAATTACAAATACAAAGATGTACCTTACCTTGCCGGGTACTGTCAAACGAGTATTGGAATTCAATTAATTTTTCCCGGTCATTGACCTGTTCGATTCGCATTACGCATTATCATTTATTATGAATACGAGGACTGCATAGCAAATTCCAAGCGTAGTTTGCTTGGGATGATAGATTCAATTTTGTACAATTGGATAAGTAGTTATTGCACTTTGTGGAGGCATCATCGCTTCTTTTGTCGTATAGTATAAGTATTTTTATTTTCCTTTGAATCTAAATAGAAATGTCACAATGTCGTTTAGAGAATACATAGGTATGTATTCTATATGTTAACTTATGTTAGAAAAATTGCTACGTAGACTTGATTTGAGAGAAACTCAAAGAATATATTCACAAAGACGTTCGGATATCTTCATAAATTAAGTACTTAAACGCTTAAATAGATATATTTCGATTGTTACATAGAACAGCCATTCTCAAAGTGTGTTCCGAAGCCTTTGTGGGGGCTCCGCGAGAATACTTTTAATTATACTTTTATGTAAATTTTCAAATAAATAGTCAGATTTGGACTCATCTTTTTTCTTAAACTATAACCTATTGTTGGTTGATCTAACTTGGTTTGATATGTTTTCTTATAGAACAACGCACTTATATGTATTGTTTAGTTTTGATGTACTGTTGTTTTGAAAAAATAAGTCCCGCCGAGTTTCTTGCCGGGCATAATTCTTCTCGGGTGAGAGGTGTAGGGTTAGAACCGGTGTAGTTTGATTTTTTTTTCTCTCTTTTACTTTGACATGTAAAAGTGCCCTTGTGGCCTACTTACTGAGTTTGAGTATAAGAAAAAAAATCAAAATCAGCTCTTCTATCTGTCTAACACGTTTTTTTTGGGGCTTCGTCAAATATTTCGCTTTCCAAAAGGGTTCCTTCACCAAAAAAGTTTGAGAACCATTGACATAGAGGAATGTTAGAAATAAATGTAACGGCACGCTTATTGTATGTCCACTAAACGGTGTCTGGATTAGGGCATGAATACCGGAATTCCGGAATCTCGAAATACCGGAATCTCGGACCAATATTTACGATATTTCAATACCGGTATTGTTAAGGACCAATATCGAAATATCGGAATCCCGGTATTGGAAAGTTTTCGTAAAATTTTATGTAAATTTGATTAAATTAATGGGTAAAAGTACAAATTTGCAGATATTGAGTCTAATATTATAAGTAATTATTATTTTGCATGTACCTACTGCACTATTTATCTTCTTTAATCTTTGTTTGTTCAGTTTAAATATGGCTGGCTCATTAGTTCCGCAGGGACATTTAAATTGATACAAAATCAGCCCGATATTTTTTCGATTGATTGACGATTTTTATCAATTCAACCTAATATGTTTTGGAATTTAACTACGAGTACTACGACTAGTGAAATGAAAAAATCCGTTGATAACATTTTACAGAATTTATTTTTATACAGCGAAATGTATCATTATCCGTAGAAAAAATACAGTTAAAATATCAGTAAGAAAATGCACGTACTTGTTAAGTACAGTCAAGTGCAAAAATACGTATCGAAAAAATCGTCTCATAAATATGGTACTACGCACTATTACAACGGAACAAGATACTATGGGACATATTTTTGAGTAAGATGAGTACACCCATATTTTTACACTATCTAATGTATTTTCTCATATTGAAGTAATCAATCGAAGCTTTAAGAAAACAAGATTTGAATAGTTTTGTTAACTATGTAATGACCGATGATATCTGTTTGTTTAGGTCAAAGACGTGCGAAACTTACATCTGAAAATGTTAGGTACTTTACGGTTCTGTTGAATGTCCGCTATCGAATAATATTTATATATTTTTAATACTGGATAGGTAGTCCCCTACCTATAAACAAGCAAAAACTATCTAAGTTTAAAATTATGTTAATGGAACTCAAACGATAAACTTTTGTTTTTTGGGAAGTTGTAATATCACAAAATAATAACATTAGCTTTTTCGGAAAAAATATTATCTTAAGATTGCTTATAAGCAAACATAAATGTTTTGAGAAACAGAGTAGACAGACTACTCACCATTAAGCTTTTACAAGGAGCACGAGGTCACCACACATAAGCTCAATTTAATTCGTAATTCTACTATTCGAACAGCACACCTCAATTCAATAGTATTTTGTAGTATAACAATCCAGGTTAACCCCTATAACTTGATTTTCCTGGATATTTTTATTTCACATGAGTAATGATCAAAAACGTTAACTCAGCTGAAATAAGCGGTCGCGCTCTCATACTAAATTAGTACGGGAATATGAAATTATATTAAACGTTATGTACCCAGTTGCTGGATCACAAATTAAAAAGACCAAAAATCATCGATCAAGACGACTGTACTTATATGAAATGAATATTAACAAGTTGCAGCTAATAAATACAACAAAATATGACGTGTTGGTTCAGCAATTTTCAAGCCGCCTTGTTTCTTGTTTACTGTACATACATGCAGTCATTTCCGTACATATTATATTTCGTATTTCGTATGACCAAGTTTTCACCGCAAAGTTTTTTGGCGTTATTTGCTTGAGCGGACTCAAACGTGATTTGTTCCGCAAACAACATTCCAATTTCAAAACAGAAATATGATCACGGATATCGTGTCTAAATATTTTGAACGCAACCGTCTTTTATGCGGTATTTACGAAGATCATATAGTATCCTTGTAAATGGTTGCCAATAGTATAGTGGAGTACGGGAACGCCTTTTTAACCTATAAAAATTACACAAATCACAAGTCCGATTTTATTTTGTGACCTGTTAGAATACGTTAAGTACTAATAATAATAAATAGTTTCTAACAATTGTTAGCATTGCGCTAGGTATAATACATGTATTTGTTTGCTACACATAGAAAAGATTATGCAAGTTTTATTTTTCTCCACCAGACTATCGCTTTTTACTATTGCAACATAAATTCACATTTTATAACGGTTTTGTCAAGAGCATATGTCGTCTTAGCCATTTGTAATTCGTTTAGTATTCAAGGTCACTTATATTTTGACAAATTGTTTTCGATTATGCTCATATAATCTATTGACCAAACTGTTATAAAATGACAGATGATGTTGAAATAACTAGTTGAATGAAATAGTATGGTAAAGGAAAATATATCTTGTATAACCTTTTTTTGTTGTTATTAACAAATATCTATATAATACCTAGCGCGACGTCAAAAACTGTTACAATATATTTTTACTACAAGTAATCATATCATATTCTCTAACAAAAAAAGAAAATCGCACTTGTGAGTTATAGAAGCTAAAAACTGTTCGCGTACTGTACTAATGGCAGTGAAGTAAGCGGGCACATTGCCCGCAGGTAGAGCCTAATATGGTAGGGTAGGGATAACATTTAACCATCGTAAACTAAATAATTATTTGAAATAGTTATTTGTCCTTATCTGACACTTTGACAGTTGTTTGTTAGAAACAGACAAAACCTAATTTAGTAAATGAACGCTTATTATTAACAAGCGCGTAAAGTTCTTGTGGTGACTACATATCGTAACATGCTGCCCAGACCATGCTGCACATGGTTGTGAAAATCTTCGTAAGACTTCTTTCGACTGTTTAAGAACAATACCTAGTCTTTCCCAACGGTTGATAGTTTTATATAATTTCGAAAACCGTCAACGTTAAAATAAGCGGTCACGAGTTGTCGTGCCTACTAAAGCACCATCGACTTATTCGACTATTACAATTTACTGTTGTAAAATCATGGGAATAAACCAATTAAGTAAAAAGTTTTTTTTTCTTTCGTTATCGCATTAAAACTTTACCCTTAGGACGTACCACACAAAAAAAAATTATTGGAGAACACAGTTAAGTATATACCTACATGTGTGAAAATATAGATTCTGTGATAAAAGAACACTCAATACCAGCCGTAGGTCTCGGAGATCCGAAGAACGACCCGAGACTGGGCCGGACACGGATTTGAGTGCGGATCCGATTATGAGGCCTGTGGATCCAGCGCAGATTACCCCATTTTTTAGCCTCATGAAACATGGCTGACCTTGAAATCTGCCAGGTTTTTGGCTGGCAACCTATGCGGGATCGGATCACCAAAGGTATCTCTTTCGATAGGTAAACGTTTCGAACTGCCACCTTATGATGTAATTTTTGGTAAAAATTGCGGTATGAGAATGAAAAAAAAACTATGTTCTTGCAGGCTATACCATGGCAACCCATTATAATCGAGTGTCCCTAAGTATTATCTATTGCTGTAGTATGTGTCTGATTTGCCACCGTGTGAGGTTAAGGTTTCATGCAATGGGAGCTTAGACTAAGAAGAAGATTCTGTTTTTAAACCGAAGCCGTTCTTTGGGCGAGCAGTGCTGTATATTAAGAAAAGGGAGAAAATAAAATAAAATATATAAGATTGAGGGAAGATTAAATCATTCTCCGGATATAGGTATAATCGATTAAAATCCTCGATCGCCAACAATGCCCGACAAATTTCGTATTCCATGCGTACCATCGCCACACTGTTAATAGTGTTAACCTACAATGTAAACCTTATAGCAAAGATATAAGATTCACTTATGGTCAGCAAAGTGTTGTTTTTATACATGATAACATAGTTATAGATTTATGGCAGGAACGCCTTTTTTCTCATCAACTTTTGGGTCATTGCTCTTCAATTAATTCAAATTATTTCAACAGCCTGGTTACGAATTGTTTTGGAACCTATACTTCTCTAAAGACGATAATGTTATGTCTGCCTTGTCTGACTTGGGTCAGCCATTTTCTTTTAATCTTTCGCCCAAATAGTTTCAATGTAAGTAATCAAACAAATGACGGAGTTGTGTTATGTAATTGTACTTAATGTTAATCTACTAAGTAATTTCCAATGTCTGACAGAACCTGTATTAAAAATACATATATCCTTTAAAAGCTTTGTTTAATAAGAACATCGCTAACGATGGACTTATGGATTTTCAGACAGTATTTTTGCACGTTCGGGGAGGAGCACCGGCAGTACCGGCACAATCCACAAGGAGATAGAAGTTGCTAAATTGTACTAATAGCAGGTTGTAAGGCGTTCGTCAAACTCAATTCTTACCTGCTTGCCTATTTTGAGCACTCTTAGAAAAAGTATTGTATAGAATAGTGACATAATTAAGCTTTTCAATCTCGTACCCTAACTTAGACCACTCGGCAAGCATCGTGGCCTAAACACGGTATTCGACTGAAATGCTACTCATGCCACCACGATTATATATAAAATACCTACTAAAGTACCTAGAGGTATTGGTATATCAAAACAGTTGAATGTAGGTGCTAGTTTTCTATTTTCCCTATTTCACAAACCATATTAACATCGTTACTTGATTCAGGCATCGCAAGGCCCAATCATCGTCTTCACCGGCTGCTTATAATAGTAGGGGTCCGGCTGTGGGCCCACTCGGCTCATCTGGTCCCGGTACAGACGGTACACCTTGCCGCACTGGGGCGGTCTGGCCCGGCCGAACGGCGTGTCTTTGAGGCGCCAGCCGTAGTCCCAACCTGTAGTTTCGGCGAAATAGTATCTGTGAGAAAAAACAGGTGCATGTGGCATCATTTCTTTTGACGTCATGTCGTTGTCGTCGTATCCAACGGTGCTGGTGCTAAGGTGTACCGCTTCCAAAACGAGGTTAAAGTCATGTAAGAAATATATTTGTTTTTTTGGTAATGAAAACATCGTCAATAAATATATGAGAAGACATTTAAAGGTACAATTGACGTGCTGGGGACTACAATAGCTCAAATTTTTTAGCAGCATGCTGAAAATAAAACCCAAACGATCGTTACATTGAGAGTAGGCACGACCAGTTGCGGGACTTATGTAGGTTGACGATATAGTGATGAAATACCTGTCCTCGGGCTTAATCTTCTCCCTGTTCTTAATATACACTGCTCGCCCAAAGAACGGCTTCGGTTTAAACAGAATCTTCTTCTGCGCTGGATCCACAGGCCTCATAATCGGATCCGGACTCAAATCCGTGTCCGGCCGGCCCAGCCTCGGGTCGTTTTTTGCGTCTCCGAGACCTACGGCCGGTATTGAGTGCTCTTTACTCAAAGAATCTATTCTTGGAATGGTTTTGGCATCCCGAATAGGTATGCGATGTCGATTGTACCCAGATGAGATGAAGTCGCGCGTTGTTGCAGCTATGAAATAATAAAGATATTTATTTATTTATGGAACATGTTATATTAAGAGATCCTATCTCCGTCATCCGATTTCGGAAAGAAATCGGACGGATTTAGTGCGTAAATTACCATAGAAATAGTTATACGGCTACTTCGGACCATATTTTCACGGATTCGGATCGGACGTAGTGCGAAACCGCTTTAACTAGAGAACGAATTAAAAGTTCAGTATAGGTAATAAATTATTCTATAATCAAATCCAAGACAAAAAATATGATAAGCTGTATTAAAATGGCTATTTTGATTGCATGATAAATCAATGATTTTGATAGTGTTTATTCATGGGCGATGTCCGCTTCCTATCAGGGCTTGCTTGAAACTCATACATTTAAAACACTATACCTAAACCGCCAAGCATCTTCGCTTTAATAACGTCAATGTCCGTCAGGTTTTTATCAGGTCGTGTAAGAACGGCAGCTTGCTTAAGCTTTTCCTGGTGCATCGTGTTCCATTTCTGTCGGAGCCGAGCGGTCTTCTCGCAGCTCTCTATGAAGAACTTCATGTAGTCTGGATTGGTGATGTCTGGTTGCGGCATGACGGTTTTTGATAGGAATGTTTGTATAAATTATAGAAAATTGGGTAAAATTCTAAAAGATATCTTGTAGCAAAAAACGCTATTACTGACAGACGGTGTCAGTCAAGTGTCAGTAATTTTGTCTATCATCAATATTTTTTGATAGAAATTTTACCTCTGCGTTGTTATAATCATTACCTCTTTTTACCTAGGTATATACAGAGGTTTGGCCGATTTGGCCTGAGGGTTGACTGGTAGATAATTCCTTTTGGCATTCGAATTTAGTACACAGTTGTATCTTTTATTGTTTAAGAAAGTTTAACTAAATAAATACTAGATGTATAAAAATACAATATAGGAGCTAGAGAACAGTTACGAAATATGTAGGTTAGCTTAATTTGGTCTGATTACGGACTACTTAAATCAACAAAAATAAAATATGTAGGTAAAAGAGACAAACAACAGTTATTACACCGCGTTTATTTTAAAAACAATAGTACTTATTCAACGAAACGTACTGAGTAATGTTACAAAAGAATGAAACGTAAGAAACATGGTTAAGCCTCTCTGACTCATATGGCGATAAGAGCGATTACTGCACCCTAGAAGGAAAAATGTCGCTTAAAGACCTTTTAGTCACAAAGGATTTATGGAGCTAATCAGCCGAATTACATGCCTGGTTGATCACAGTGTCTCATCAGCATCACATGTGTTTGTTGCAGTTTATCAAACAATTATATATCTTATTGAGATTGCTATAAGGTTCATAAAAGATTGCCTTAGTTAGTTCTTTGCCAGTGACTCAAAAATTGATTTCCAAGTATAGACCTTATTTTCATACTGGTTTAAGGTAAAAGGTCGTGTGCATTGGTACTTTGATGATGACTCAAACATTTCTTTGTGAGAATGAGAACTCTTAAAACAAAGGCCCATTGATAGTTTGACCGAATTAAGTAGGAGTGATTTATTGCGAGGGCGTATGAGTATCCTAACCGACTTTTAAAATGGAGCCGTACTTACATAAATACCATTTTAATTTAGGGTACATTTAGACTACGGTGCGGTGTCCAAGCGGTGTCTTAAAACTCAAAAGCACTATTTTTGTTCTAGTTGTTATTTAAGTAGGTATAGATGAATTATCGAGATCATGGAATTGCATTTGTAGTGGTTGTACCGTTTGCAACAAAAGGAGAATAATTTTCTCTTAATTTAATAAAATTACATACCCTTAAGAAATGGAATAAGTAGTAGTCCTCTGTTTTTTGCTTTTAGTCGCTATCATGTTCTTCATCTGAGCTGTCACAAGTATTGATAATAAGATTGTTTGAAATTCGATCCATTTCCCCTTCCTGACATCGATATTTATTTCTTCACTTTCGACATGGCGACAAATATTTTCCCAGTCCTCAGCAGTAATAGTATTAATTCGTTCAGTTGCTAAACTCATAATGCCTTGCATGTTTAATGAAACGTTTCTTTTCGCTACATATCCCTTTACCATGGACCAAATATTTTCGATCGGATTGAATATCGGGTGATACGGTGGCAATCGTAAAACGGAGTGGCCATGTTCTTTTAAAATTGCATCTATGTGGTACTCACGAAACCGCTCTTTATTTTGTTTAATTAAATCATACAAACTGGTTTTGTACATCAACGGGCTATACGAAATGTTGTGTTCTGTCAACCAATCCATCATTTCTTGTTTATGAGAATTTGACGTTGGAGCACGATTCAAAAGTGCCATATTTTTTGAAAATTATGTAACTTACACTTAGTCATACGGGCTGACACAAAATTATTCTGATAATTGTGAGAATACAATAAAATCAGACGTAAAAATATATGCACAACGTAAATAATATTCACAATTTGACACTGACATTATTTTGGTATTTACTTCTTCAATATATAACAAACCTCTTTTTATGCTGATAGTACGAGAAAATAGAAAATTCAAATATAGAATGCCTGTAAACATACAATACTACTACATATGTTGGTTTAATAATCAAAGACATATGCAATTCCATGCTCTCGTTAATTTATCTATAGTCAATATAATAAACAAACGAAGAGTAGGGCCGGTTGCACCAAACCGTCTGTTAACGTCAACGTCATCGTTAAAAAAATCTTGTATGAAAATTTTGACAGTTTTCTATGGGATGACAGCTCCGTCGTCATATTTAACGTTGATCAGTTCGTTAGTTATGCGTGGTGCAACCCACCCTAAGACGCGTAAAGTTAGTAGTGCCAAATCAAATATTGCCAGCTGAAGTAACAATTATCCAGACAATTATCGATATACAGAAATGAAAAGTTGCCTTTTTCAACGATCATCCTTTATTGTTCCAGTAAACAAAATGGCCGCCGCCGTCGACGCCCCCTCCCTCAAGGACCTGCCAAAGGTGGCCACAGACCTGAAGAGCCAGCTCGAGGGCTTCAACACTAGCTGCCTGAAGGACGTAGACACTAACGAGAAGATAGTGCTGCCATCTGCTGAAGGTTCGTTTAAACAGGGTGTAGGAAAATCATAGACATACTAGTCATAGTATAGTAATACCAAAATTGAACGGGATGGTCTTATTAAACTTTCAATAGGTATGACAGAGAAGGCGCCCTTTATCGTTGGTCCTTGTCGATTATTGCTTACTTCCAAAAGGCCCTAAGGACAATATAAAGTTATAAACGTTTGTTAGGCGGCTTTCATACTGCTGCGGTTTCCGCATGCGGCGCCAGTGTGATAATCGCCTTTGCACTTAACTGATTTTGAAGGGGAACAAAGAACTCGACGTAGGACTCGTGTAGGCTAGTTACGGTATGCTGTCAGCTATCTTGAAACGTGTTTTAAAATTAGTCGCGTCGAATGTATTCTGCCCTTCTTGGGGGAACGCGTGTTTCAACTCTACAGATACTTGCTTTCAGACAAAATCCCATTCATATTTTTCGGTAAAAACCAGTATTTTTTTCAGAAATGGAAGGCTTTAGGTCTGTTTTTTTTCTTCAGTGCCATAATTAAGATTAGTAGTTAATTTTTTTATGAATGTACCTAACTGTTAATGAAATAAACAGATTAAATTAAATTTTTTTTAGTAAATAATGCGTCAAAATACGTAAAAAAAGTTTAAGTTAACTATTGCACTGAAATTTAATTTTATATTTTTACCCTACTTTTTTGGAAAGAAATTAAAGTTATAGCAAACTAAGTGCACACACTTTATTATTAGGGCAATTTTTTTTGACGTATAATCTTCGTCTGAATATTGTCTGAATTGAATCAAATAACGGAATAAACACAAAAATTCATGATGTTAATGATGATCATGACTGATTCAATTATGAACAATTATTGTGGACGTAAAATTGTTTATTTAAATTACTTATACAACAGACATAGCACAAGAGAAGCAACACTCAGCACTTCTGCAAGGCGTAGAACAGTTTCAAACTACCTCTTTAAGAAAAACAGACACCGTCGAGAAAGTTGTGTTACCAAACGCACTAGGTACCCTGAGTGGCTGAATCTAGAATTCCTAATTTTATTATAGCGCAAGTGTGCACTAATTGGTTTTGCTTCGCTAAATAATTTTAACACTTATCTAACTGAATACAAAATATAAACCTGTGTAGAATTCACGGTCATAATTAATTTTATATCTGAAGATCATTCACTCCCATTTAAACGGGTATTAGACATTACAATTTTTAGGGCCCAATCTGTCAGGTTGGGAGGTGTAATGAGAGTTAGGACGCTTAGGGTGCTGAAGCAAGAGAAGGGAGAGGCAGGGTACACAACATATTTGGGCTCTACAAATTGCAATGTCTAATACCGGTTTTATAACTTGTATGCCTTCGTTGTGAAATCATGAATAACAATAATAACTGGCAGATTTTTAAACACTGATTACACTTTGAATATGCTTTGAATAACTTCTCACATCGTTTTGAGTTTTGACAGTTACAACTTTAGTTCGAAAATACCGCGAGTGTCGTCAAAGTTCAAAAGTAGAACCGGGAAATAAAATATTTGTCTATGGTTTTCAGATGTTGCCACAGAGAAAACTCAAAAGTCCCTGTTCGACGGCATTGAGAAGTTCGATGCCACAAGGCTGAAGCACACGGAGACGCAGGAAAAGAACCCGCTTCCTGACAAAGATGGTAATTATATAAATTACTCTAATAATTTGACACCGACTTATTTGCACCTGTGCATGAGCGCTGAAGGCACCTGTATTTTATTTTGTTACGTGCCGATAATGTAATAATGATCAAAGCAGAAATTTATTACATATCGCGTTGTAATTTTAAATAACCTAACTCAAAACGTAATTTAGGTAGGTACCCATTTTGTTCGAGAGTCTAATTACTTTTCACATTAATAACTAATATCCAACAACTTACGAATAGCTTACCAGTAATAGTTTATTTATTCACGAAGATTGGTTCGTTTACTTCAGAATAGTATTGTAAGCCCCGAAACGCTAAGACTCCCTCTAATAGCAATGTTATTAGTTAATATTTTGTTTTTATACTGTTTTCGACTTCACATACATAGGCATTTTTTCTGATTTGTATCGCGTCTGCAGTCTGCAGTGAGCCTATGGCATCTTTTTACACGGTCGTATTTTACCGCTTATATTTGCAACATAACGAACGCCTTGCAATCTGTACCTAATGACGTTGGCAAAATAAATAATGTTTTTAAATAATGCGATCAAAAACGTCCGTGAAAAGGCCTAAGATGCAATAATAATGCAACTAAATAGCCTATATGCATGGATGTTAATTGTATAATTTGCCGTGTTAATATGCGTTTAATGCATTTGCGCTTTTATTTTATTTTTTTGCATTGCACCTTTTGCTTATACCAGTTGTGGCTGCTGAGAAGGCGCATCAGAATTTCCTGGAGGGTGTGGAACACTTCGACAAAGCCCAGATGAAGCACGCGACCACAGAAGAAAAGAATCCCTTGCCGCCACAAGAAGGTTGCTGCTTTGTTTATAATTTTTGCTTTTTTATCTTGTATTTCACTGAAACCCAGCTGCACAAACTTTCATTAGAGAAAATGCCCCGTTAGAAATACCACTTACAGATTCACTGACACCAAAATACCAAACGTAACGTGAGGTAGCCGTAAATTTAAAGATCCTTAAGCAACTGGGCATGAATCACATGTCAGTTGTTGAAAAGTGACTTCGGGTTAAATGGTTTCATATACTTGTGACTCATCTTGTTTTGCATAAGTATATTGATTAGAATTTTTCTGACCGAGTTAGCTTAGATACCTGCATGTGGATGTATGTGAAATGTATTAAGCGTAATTTAACATCTGATAGAATAGACTTTGCTGTTCAAAATGTATATATACCTCCACTATAGTGTGACTTTAGTGTCCTTGACAAACTGTTATTAATTTATAATTTATTTGCGTTACATTACACGCTTGTTATCTTCTTCCTGTTGTATTTTCCGCTTTGTTCAGGATATAATAATTAAATCTATTTCAATTTAATGTAATTACTTTCTCAAGAGAAAAAATATCATCAAAACTGATATTGTATCAGATATTTTAGCGTATCGAAAACTATGATTGACGTTTGTTGCGAATAAAGTCGCTCTTATACTATCCGTTTTTTCTCAGGAAAACTGGATATATACTAGGCTGCAGGTATCCTACTTTAGAAATGTTTCTTATTATAAAATAATTTTAAACAAAAAAGAACCGACTTCACTAAGCATCCACCTTTTCAACACCAAATGCTCGATCTGCTGTAAAAAATACTCAAATCACCATAGGTGTGCCTATAATAGTTGAAGAGTTCCCTCGATTTCTCCAGGATCCCATCATCAGATCCTAACATGGTTACAATGGGACCAACTGTGAAGTATACGCTTTCAAACAAAAAAAGAATTTTCCAAATCGGTCCAGCCGTCTTCGAATAATCGGTGAACATACATAAAAAAAAAAAAAAAAAAATAGCAAAAACAAAGATTCCGACGAATTGATAACCTCCTCCTTCGAAATCTTGAAGTCGGTTGAAAATACAGTTTATTCCATAACGTGTAGGTATATTCATACGATTAAGAGGAGCATCTTTGATAATAATAAGAGTTAAAGAGTCACATATTTTCCTAGATCAATTATACCCATTAACCCATTACCCATCCATACCCATTATGAAGCCATGAACCGACCAGAATGCAAAAAGTTGCTCGACCAGGCCAACGCCCACCCGGCTGTTAGAGCCTTATATGATGATGAATTATTTAACATTGCGTTGTTTCCACAGCTATCGAGGCGGAGAAGGAAAAGAACAAGTTCCTGAATGGCATCGAGAACTTCGACCCCACCAAGCTGAAGCACACGGAAACGTGCGAGAAGAACCCTCTGCCCACTAAGGACATCATCGAGCAGGAGAAGACTGCCTAAGCGCGCTCTCACAATGTATCTCGCTAGTATCGCCCTATTTTAAACGTCGGTATAAGTTAAATAAGCAGTCAAATATAAGTTACAACGACAATATTAATTAGCACAGAAATGCCAGTCACGATTCTATAGTAAAACCCGAAACAGCATTGCAAAAGTGTTCCAAAAACGCATATACTATGAGCACGTAAAAAATCTCAAATATATCGCTGTAACTTATAGTTGTAGTATTGTATAAGCCCGTTTACGACTTTCTTTCAGACAGTCTTCCTTATTAATTACAGCGCCATTTACTGCTATTTAAAGCAACCGAGTAACATTTACGAACTTTTACAGAACTGAAGAATAGACGTAAACTGGTTCTTATCATTAGATTTTAAGAACCGAAATTTCTATGTCACTTATTAATCGTATATTTATATAATAATAATTGTATTTTATGAGCATTTTATTATTTAATTTATATTGAAGTGAATAATTAAGTATTAACATCAAGTACTGATTTTATTTTAGTAGAGAACACGGCACTCCAAGATTTTATTACAGTACCAGAATTATTTTAAGCTTTGTGCATGTGTTCTCAGTTAAGTTGAAAGATTATTAATTTAAGTAAGTACCAATGAAATTCATGCATCGTTGTGTATGTAAGTGGCTCTGGTCAATAAAATATCACTAGAATTGTAGTCTCTTGTCGCGTCCGGTTTCAATTTGTAACTTTATTTCTTCGTTGATAGTAGTAGACGCGTTTTCAACGTTACATTAACTTAGAAATAAGTGAAATATCATCGAAAGTTGTAATACTGTATGTAATAATTGTATTTGCTCAACCGCGTTTGGAATAAAATATTCCTAGAAAGAATAGAAGGCGATTATTCATTTTAAGAAATAAGTTTTTATATTTCTTATACAAAACACTAAATCCATTTCCAATTTTATATTATGCTGTAACAATTGCAATAATTGTCACCATTTTACCAAAATTTTGTATGTTTTTACAGACGGTGCTTTTTATAAATACAAAATAAAACGTATGTGCATTTTATTTAATTTTTACCCGGTTCTTACTTTGGCCTACGTGCTTTACAAGATTATACAATCATTATCATAACATAAAGCAAAGAACTTACATAGTCTAACTAAAAAATCTAGCTTTTGTCTCTTTGATCTTTCTCTGGCGGAGCGTTGAGTTTGAGGTGGCAGATTAGTCTATAATTTCATAATAGCATTCATTCACATCAATTTAAATTCTGAGCCTTGCTAGCCAATAGTAAAAGTTTGGTTATAAGTGACAGTTTTTTTCCGGATTTTCCGAAATAGTTTTGAACCACTGATACATTTTGCAAGAATAAGTTAATTGCACTAAAAATCCCAATTTAGAGGGATTATTCTACCTATTTAAAGAGAAAAATAATTTGATGGCAACTCTTAATAACATAGACAATGAATTAGTTTTAACGCCCTGTGAGCGAGATAGCGTTCTGCATGTGTATAGCGCTGTCACGCTTGCACACCGTCGCCGCATCCGGTTGCGGCGCCAGTGTGATAACCGCCGTACACACTGTGCACCGGATATACGGGCACCGAGTAAATAATAGTATGTACGGTCACGTCTGAAAATATGGATACATATTATATGACAAAAACATGTATCCAAGACTTTACGCCTTGGTAATAGAGTCGTGGTTACGTATTTTTGTCACATTAAATGTATCCATATTTTCAGACGTGACTGTACTATACAGAGATCCCTTTGTGACGTCACGAATCATGTTGTCCCTCTTAACGCATGACAAGTTCTCTTTCTCGCTTAGACAAACGTATCGTATACTAGTTGTCAAACTCATTTTTTTTGACAAATAAAAGATGCACTTTATAATATAACATACTTACTTTACTCTTTGATGCACAGCCTTCATTTTTACATGGAGCAAACAACACACATTTGAGTTTAACGGCTATTAGACATGGCAATTTGTAGGGCCCAACCTGTTGTGTTGGGAGGTGTAATAGGAGATTGGACCCGTAGGGAGCTGAATAGGGCATGCAATACCGGTATTGCATGCCCTAGAGCTGAAGGAGGGTGAGGGAGAGGCAGGGTACACAACGTTGGGCCCTACAAATTGCCATGTCTAATAGCTGTTGTTTCGCTTCAATCGCTATACAGACGTAAAGAGGTCTACAATCGCCGCGATATGGAGTCAACACAGGGGGTAACATTACGCATATAAAGCCTGACCAGAAATATATGATCATGCGCCATGTTGCGGAACTTCATTGGAACTAATTTCTTGCACTGGCAATCATTTTACTGACAGAATGATATGCATGTGTGAGTGCATGTGATAGGCTGTCAGTGTCATTGTCGCGGTTTATTTGAATTATAGTAGTGTTGAATATCTAACTATATAAAAGAAAGTGGTGTTAGTAAGACCGTTTATAACTCGAGAACGGCTAAACCGATTTAGATGATTTCGGATTAGTTTGAATGGTCACAGCCCTGGTTAACAGAATAAGTATTAAAAAGTCACAAAACCCTTGATTTCAAAGAACAAATATGACCTTAATTAAAAGCCGGCCGTGTCGGCCATTTTGTTTATTGACATTGATATGATAAGCCTGTTCGAGCTCAATATTTAAAAGTGGGTAGCAGCTCAATATTTAAATGAGGGTAGTTATAAAATTGAATTGAAGCATTCGTAACATTGGCACGACGAGTCTGTTCAAGATCAATACATAAACGCCGGTTTACCATTTTCAAATAAACTTTTATTTTATTTTTGTGTTTGACTGTTTGTTGTCATTGTCTGTCATAATTTAATGGTGAATTGTAATAATGTTTACAAGTCGTCATCTTTGTGTTGTGCCTTCGCAATCAAAGAAAAGTCTATTGCAATATTTTGAAAATCGAGTATCTCAACTCTAGATAAAGCGTCAGCAACGACGTTGTCCTTTCGCTGTATACAGCCTTGGCCAGAAGTATTGAGCATAGCAGTTTTTTGTTTACAGTTTTGATGTTAAGTATTATTTCCCAATAATAACAATGTACGGTGACGTAAAATGTTATATTTTATTTATATATCTAGAAAACTTCACTTAATAACAATTTCAAGGTAAATATAAAACATGAAAACTTAAGGTCACAAAAATGCGACTTTAGGTCGGTGGGATAAATTGCAAATATTCTATGCAGTTACTACTAACTTCAACAAAACATGCCTGTTCAGTTTGAATTAAAAATATAGAAACGCTGGACTAAAGCTTCGAGTTTTGTAAGAAAATCGCAAGGGTGCTCAACACTTCTGGCCAAGGCTGTATGTCTTATGTCCGTAGACAATCTTTTTTATTATATATATAAAAGAAAGTGGTGTTAGTTACACTATTTATAACACAAGAACGGCTGAACCAATTTGGCTGAAAATTGGTGGGGCGGTAGCTTAGAACAAGAAGACGGACATAGGATACTTTTTATCCCATTCCCGCGGAACGTGACATAAAACGTGGTATAACAAAACGCTATATACCATTTATAACTCAAGAACGGCTGAACCGATTTTCATGATCTTTGATTTTTAACCGACTTCAAGATTTCAAAAGAGGATGTTCTCAATTCGGCGTGTATGTTTTTTTTTGTTTATATATATATTACAGATTGGTCCCGTTTTTGTCAATACGCAGTTCAGATGATGGGATCCATGAGGAATCGAGGGAACTCCTCAAACTTTAAAGGCATACATATACATATTTTTATCAAGAAATCCATCATTTTCATTCAAAACAGTGAATCATTTCAAGAATTATTGATTTATTTTCTAAAGCTGTTTTATTATTAATTGTACCATCTTTTATAATTTCATATTTGTGTATTAAAATATAATAGGGTAGAAACTAGAAGCCGATAAAAAAAAAATTACCCCTACTTCATGTGAACCTTACCCAAAAAAAATGTTAACTTCAGTTTTTATTTCACCATTTTTTCAAGAAGATCATTTGAAGAAGTAGATCTGCTGATGATGATCAGAATGGAACTCTTCAACGATGCATAGTTCACGTTTGGCGATTTGTCCTCTTCGCTGTGTTTGTTAAGCAAGTTTGATTGTCAGGACAAATTTTCGTCAACCTCAAGTTCTGATGATGGGATCCATGAGGAATCGAGGAAACTCCTCAAATCTTAAGGGCATACACATAGTGATTTTTGTATTTTTTTCAACAAATCAAGATTTTCATTAAAAAGAGTGACATTTGATAAAGTGGAACTGCTGATGATGATCAGAACGGAACTCTTCAACGACGCATAGTTCACGTTTGGCGATTTGTCCTCTTCGCTGTGTTTGTTAAGCAAGTTATTTCATTGCATGGAGTCTAAGAGTACACCATCTACATAATAATCTTTCACCAGCTTTCCCCATTGAAGTCGGGTTTTTTTCTTAAAAAATATTTGGATGTACATATATCTCCACCCCGAATAACAGAATAACCATTAAAATACTAGCTGAGCCCGCGGCTCCGCCCGCGTGGAATTCGGTCTGTGTCAGTAAGCGGCTAATTCACCCCTAATTTCTCTCCCGCTACCCTGGAGGCGGAACTGGAAGTAAAGTTGACAGATGGATACGCTAGAGGACAGTAGTCCTAATAAAATATTTTACAATTACCACTAAATGAAACTACGATACACTCAAAAACGAATACTTTTTTTTATCACATTAATTTTTTTGGCATGATTTAAACGACATAGAGTAGTAGGTGTATATGGGACTATACAGGACCACTTTTGTATTTATACGTTCATGTCCACGGCAAATATCATCCAAATCGATCCTCCCGTCAAATCAGTCTAAGCATGAAAGGTAAGTACAGGCTCGGTTGAAATTGGGGTAGGGGAGGGGGGTTACAAATGCAGAAATGATTTTTTTTCTATTTGAGGTGCACTTGGAGGGTCGGGTGGGGGGGTCTCTCAATTGAGTGTAGTGGCTAACCCCCCCTCCCCCCCTTTTAGACGATGAATTTTTATAGGCTACGTATAACCTGGCTAGGGATTTTCTTGAATTGGAATTAGTAATCCTTAAGGGGTGATTTCCGGGACAACAATGCAAAAAAACCGGCCAAGAGCATGTCGGGCGATGCTCAGTGTAGAGTTTCGTAGATGCCGCCCTGTTACAAAACATCCGTTCAAAAGGTCGTTCATTAAAGGATATTTGGCGGCGCTTACGTCATTTTACTATTCGGCACTTCCTTTCACTATGCGTTTTGGACTAATAATTCAAAAACGGCTGAACCGAATTTATTCAATATAGTTTTTATTGAAAGTTCTTATCAGACCTCACCAAATTTCAGCTTTCTAGCGCGAACGGTAACTGAGCTAGACCGCGGACAGACGGATGGACATGGCGAAACAATAAGGGTTCCTAGTAGTTTATGTAACTGTTACGTAATAAGGCCTAATTATGTACAGAAGCATACACTGATTTACCGACACACATATTAAAAATCCATTGTAACCATTAGAATGACCGCCATTACACCACCATGACCAACCTTATTGCGCCGGCGGTCGGGAGGGGGGGGGGGGCGTGCCGGCGGTCGGGGGGGCGGATTTTCGTTACGTTACCGTAGGTAATGAATTTTCATACGTTTTTACCACACTGTCATAGATAGACACTGATGTTACGTTACTGGTTGCAATAATGGTGGTAATTACATACGGTTCCGAACGCGGAATAGAGGATTTATGATATTGGTGTAGATCAAGATATTTATTCTTCAATGTAAGCACATTACAATGCACTAATGAACGTCAGAGAAAAATAAAATAAGTGAGAGTCGTGGAACACTTGATTGGAACTAAATTTTTGAAATTTTTGTTCTCGACTTTTTTCACTTTTATCACTTCGTCACTTCTCACTTTCACTATTCACTACACTTCACTGCACTTCACTTTATTCTAAATATTTTATATATTTTTTATTTCATTCCATTTTACATGTTTCTCAATCGTATGGGCGTCGCGTTTTCGTGACGTGACGCTTTTTCGTCTAGCCCCCCATCCGCGAACCGTCCGAGAAGGAACTTCGTTCCAAAACTACCACCGGTTCTAACCCTACACACCTCTGGCCCAAGAAGTATTATGACCGAAAAGAAACTCGACGGGACTTATTTTTTCAAAACAGTAATACATTATTAGATGTAGTAATACAAAATAATGCGTAGTTCTTCAAGAAGACATATCAAAACAGCTTGAGAGACAGATAATGTACCTATTGTTGTTTGTGTATGAAGAAAAAATAAATCCTAATCTGACTGCTTCACAAAACGTTTGATATGTTTTCCTACCTAAACGGTGTCCTATAAATGTTAGATGATTTTGTAGTAGTTTATGGTTTGAACCATGCATCTTTGTCCGTCATATATAGTCCTCGAACCTGCAATAACCCTTTGACATTCATTACATTTTCAAATATTTCTTTAGAGCGGGTAAAGGTAAATTTAAAGCATCGACGGGTAACATGTTATAAATTTGACCAAAAAATTACAAATTATTTCAATACCAAATTTCATCTAAATACGTACAGCGGTTATTGGTTGTTTCTTCCCCATGTAAACTTCCACCCCAATTGCATCCGCTTAAGGGATAATTTCCGAGATAAACAGATAAACAGACAAAAATTCTAAAAATAGTTGGAACGTGTTCTGTTATCGATTCTAAGTATCCCCAGCCAACTTTTTTTCGAATATATTCCATGAACAGACTTTCGATCCTCTTCAGGTTTATTATATGTATAGATAGTTTTTATTGAAAGTACCTTTCAGGATTCACTTCCATTATTTTGTTCTATTTTTGTGGACCTACGGTTCTAAAGTAAGATGGGGGGGGGGGGGGCTTTCTTGAAGATGAAACTATCCTTTGTCCTCTCTCGAGACCCCATGCTATCTCTATACCAATTTTCATCTTAATCAGTTCAGCGGTAAAAAGATCCTCATACCAACTTCCAACCCCCTTTTCACCCCCACAAGGGTTTGAAAACTATCCTATGACGTTTTTCGAGACTCAAATTATCGCCATACTCATTTCTATCTAAATCGTTTCGGCGCTTAAAAAATCTCCATACAAACTTTCAACCCCATTTTCACCCCCACCAGGGTTGATTTTCGGGATTAAAACTATATATTATCCTTTCCCGGGACTCAAACTATATCTGTACAAAATTTCATTAAAATCCGTCCAGCCGTTTTCACGTGATGCGCGGTCAAATAAACAGACAAACAGATAAACAGACAAACAGATAAACAGACAAAAATTCTAAAAATTGTTGGAACGTGTTCTGTTATCGATTCTAAGTATCCCCAGCCAACTTTTTTTCGATTATCTTCCATGTACAGACTTTCGACCCTCTTCAGCTTTATTATATGCATAGATTGGAGAAACTAAAAAGAAAATGGAACATAATCTATGGAAGTAGGGTTACCAGGCCCAAAAATGAAAAAGCCGCTTAATTTAGCCGGACATTTGATCCCAAAAGCCGGACATGCCTTTTTTGTATACGCTACGCTGGTCTTTAGAATCGTGCCACTGGCGTGACTGGCGCGTAGCGTAAGTCAGACAGAAGCCTAACAAAAGCCGGACAGGCTGGACGAGGATTCATTTGGCCGGACACACTGGTAAAAAGCCAAACATGTCCGGCTAACACCTGGCAACCCTATATGGATGGATGAAGACAATGGGAGGAGGTGGAGACGATGAGACTGACGTAGTGTAAGAGTCAGTGGGAATGGAGTCGATGGGATGGGAGTAAAGTAGGAGTCGGTGGGAGAAGGGTGGTGGAAGAGAGTGAGAGAAGGGTGGACAAGAGTGGGAGATGGTTGGACGACAGTGGGAGAGTGGTGGGAGACGGTAGGACTGGCGTAGGAGTGAACTTGAGGTCGACGGGAGTCTGTGGAAGTTGGCGGTACGAAGTTCGCCGGGTCAGCTAGTTAAACATAAAATACAAAAATATCCCAAAATTATTCATAGTCATGAGCGAAAAATTGTAAATAATAATAATAATAATAAATACTTTTTATTGCACACCTCATACAGTTACAAGTACAAATTTTACAATTACGTAAATTTAGATAGAGGTAACAACAGGCGGTCTTATCGCTAATGAGCGATTTCTTTCAGACAACCTTTGGGTAGTGGAGACTAGAGAAAAACAATAAGCAGTAGGTGGTGCATAGAAACAAAAGAGAAGAAATAGATAACACAGCACATTCATATGAATATACTGTTGGAATGTGTGTATACGCCTTAAGCAATGTATATGGCAACCCCTAACCTCTGTAATCTATAGACAAAGTCTATCTTGTCTATTTCTCTTTCCTTTTGACGACCGAACAGAGCAGACGCTATAATGTGAGTTCTACAATTATAATTTAATTAATATATAATGTGAGTGGTGCACCCCCAATAAATATGTGACTCTGAAGTGATCTTTTAATACCTAGCCCAACTGAATTCTGATTGGATATAAATAAAACCCAGTGACAATCCGTCACAGGTTAAGGGCTCAGGGTTTTATTAAATTTCAAGAAGAACAACCATCAATACATATTAAGTATATTAAAAGATCGAGTGCAATTTTTTTTGGGCTGGATAAACTTCATAACTGTTATAATGGAGTCCGTCGCTACATCATCGTCGAGACATAACCTCAACGGGCATGTGCAAACTATAGAGAAGTTGATTGGTACATCGAATTACCACACGTGGAAATTTACTATGAAGAACTTGCTCATCTTGGAAGGTTTGTGGAATGCTGTCGAGGGCAGTGACGCTGATGGCGACCATAAAAACCGTGCGTTAGCACGTATCTGCCTTTCAATTAACAAAGATTTGTATCAATATGTTAGAAATGTAACTACACCTGCAGAAGCTTGGACGAAATTAGCAGACGTATTTGAAGATAAAGGTTTATACCGCAGGGTTTTGTTACTGCGAAAACTCCATGGAATCCAATTCGCTGATCATTCATCTATGTCGAACTACATTGAAAATATAACAACTATCGTGCATCAACTCCAAGACATCGGACGGACTATTGAGGATGCCGAGGTGGCCGAAATTCTTCTCAGTGGATTACCGGCTGAATATGCCACTGTAGTTTCGAATTTATCTACTGCGGCAGCAGCGGACAAATTGACCAGCGAAGTGATCAAAACTCGATTGCTCCAGGAATATTCCAGGAAATCTTCAGCGGACACTACAACCGCCTTCATTAGTAAGAAGACTATCGTCTGTGATTTTTGCAAACGGCATGGCCACTCAAAGGCCAGATGTTTCAAGCTGAAGTCGAAGAATAAGAAGAAGGCTGCAGGCGGTGATGCTGACAGAACAAATCTGGTTGCTGCGTTTATGGCCAGAGATTCACAAGAAGATTTTTATTTAGATTCTGGTGCAACTAATAGCATGGTTACTGACAGAAAGCTGTTAACAAATACAAAGTCATGTAAATCAAATGTCATAGTTGCAAATAGTAACACTATTACTTGTGAGGCCACAGGAAAACTGCAACTCTCATTGAAAGACGAGGTAAGCCCACTAACATTGTCGAACGTCATGTATGTGCCTAGACTCTCATGTAACTTGATTTCAATTTCTAAGTTAGTTGAGTCTGGCTACAGCGTCTGGTTTAATAAAAAAGGTTGTAGCATTTATGAGAGCAAAGCCACTAATTTTGACAAGCCCGTTGCATGTGCTACTTGTTCTAATGGTTTATATAAGTTAAATGTGCCTGTATGTGTCACTAACAAGACCTCACCCGTGGAACACTCTTTGTTCCTGGAAGCTAGCCAGGAATCACCGAGGGCCACTTTAGCTGCCGATGTCCCAGTGCAGCTTTGGCATTCAAGACTTGCGCACCTGTCCATAAAAGGTTTGAAAGGTTTGAGGGATAGTGCATGTGGTATAATGTTTCAGGATGAAGACATCAAGAGCTGTACTGCTTGTCTTGAGGGGAAGATGTCGGCCGCATCCTACCCTAAGGGACAGGCGAAGCGAGCTGATGAAGCATTACAGCTGATCCACAGTGACGTCCTGGGGCCTATGCAGGAGCCAAGCTGGGGAGGCAAGAGGTACCTTGTCTGTTTCACCGACGACTACTCAAGAAAAACATTTGGATATCTAATGAAGGAAAAGTCTGAGGTAATGTCACATTTTATTACTTTTAAATCACAGGTAGAAAAGCAACTTGGGAAGTCAATTCGAATTTTAAGGTCGGATTGTGGTGGCGAATATGTTAATAAAAAATTCTCTAATTATTTAATGAAGGAAGGAATCATACACCAAAAGTCTGTTCCTTACTGCCAAAGTCAGAACGGCGTAAGTGAAAGAAATAACAGAATTATTATGGACAAAGTTAGGTGCATGCTTAGTGAGTCAGGTCTCTGCAATCGTTTTTGGGGGGAGGCAGTTATGACTGCCATTTATTTGAAAAATAGATCCCCAACATCTGCTTTAGCAGGACGTTTGCCTGAAGAGGTTTGGACCGGATCCAAGGTTGATCTTCGCCACCTACGTGTGTTTGGCTGCACTGCATATCACCTAACTCCATCACAGAAGCGACAAAAGTTAGATGCCAAGAGTAAACAGGCTATTTTTGTTGGCTACAGTGAGACCTCTAAAGGTTATCGTTTATGCGAACCTTCTAGTCCCAAGACTGTGATATTGTCTCGTTCTGTGACATTTTTAGAGAATAAATTTTATTATAGAAGTCGACCGAATAATTTTAATGATAATTATTATTTATTTACATCTGACAATTTAATAAATGATAATAAAAATATTGAGACACATGAAAATCGTAATGTTGAAATTTCTAATAATAGTTTTGAAGCTAACAATGCTCTTTCTGAAATTTCAGTTGGATCTGATGGAGGTGATGAGGAGTACCAGTCATTGACCGAGCCCGACTCTGACGATTCGGCCGATGGTGGGCGCGAGGAGCGACCTACACCGTCTCGGCCAACGTCCTGTGAGGCGGAAGTGGTGCAGTGTGAGCCCTACTTCAGCGACAGCTCTGCTGACGATGAGCGCATGCAGCGCCTTACATCGTCTGAGCAGCCGTCATCTGGAGGGGAAGCATTACTGGAGGATGAAGCCTCGGTTGGTACGTCCGATCGTCCTGTCCGTGTCAGGCGTCCCCCACAAAGGTATGGCGATTATGATTTTTCAATGTTAGCTCAACCTACCTCATTTGAGGAACCACAGTCATATCACGAAGCCATTGCATCACCATATCATAATGATTGGATGAAAGCAATGCAATGTGAATATGATTCGTTGGTTTCAAATAAGGTATGGACTTTAGTCGATAGACCTACTAACAAAAACATAGTCAAATGTAAGTGGGTGTATAAGTTAAAGCATGATGCCGATGGGAATTTCGATAGATACAAGGCGAGGCTTGTCGCCAGGGGCTTTACACAAAAACAGGGTGTAGACTATAATGAAACATATGCTCCCGTCATTCGCCACTCGTCTATGAGAATATTGTTTTCCTTGGCCAATCAAATGGATTTGGAAATTGATCATCTTGATGTAGCCACAGCATTCTTAAATGGACACCTAAATGAGGTTATATACATGGAACAGCCTGAAGGATTCTGTAATGGAAACAATGATAAGGTTTGTTTGTTACATAAAAGTATATACGGCTTAAAACAAGCTAGTAAAATGTGGAATGAAAAAGTAAATAATGTACTTGTAAAAAATGGCTTTAACCAGTCTATATGTGAACCATGTATATACACTAAAAAGTCTGAACGTGATTTTGTCGTTATTGCGCTTTATGTAGACGATTTTTATGTCCTTTACTCTAAAAATAGCTTAATTAAAGTCCAGTTATTGAACGTTTTAGAGAAAGAATTTAACGTCAAAAATTTGGGTCCATTGAGGAATTGCTTAGGCATTAGAGTTACAAGAAATAAGTCAAAAGGTACCTTGTGTCTAGATCAAACAGAATATATTAAAAAACTTTTAATTCGTTTCAAGATGCAAGATTGTAGACCCATTGCAACGCCTATGGCTTTAAATTGTAGACTGACTGTACCTAATAACGATAGTGCTCAAATACTAAATGAGACCTATGATTATAGGCAACTTGTAGGTAGTCTTATGTACTTATCTGTTTGTACGAGACCAGACATCTTCTTTGCTTGTAGTCAGCTAAGCCAGTTTAATAATAGCTTTGATAGGTCGCACTGGATGGCAGCAAAACGTGTACTTAGGTATTTAGCTGGTACAATTGATTACTGTTTATATTATATAAAAAGTGTTAATTGGAATTTAGAGGCATACACTGACGCAGACTATGGTAATGACCTTATTGACAGAAAATCGTATACAGGTTTTGTCATAAAGCTAGGTAATAACACCATTAACTGGGAATCACGTAAGCAAAAATGTATTGCACAGTCGACAACTGAAGCCGAATTTTTGGCAATAGGCGATGTATGTAAAGATGTCTGTTTCATTAAGAATTTGCTTACCGAAATATTAAACAAACAAATAGCTTGTACCGTTTA
Organism: Pammene aurita; assembly: GCA_947086415.1. Lineage (NCBI taxonomy): Eukaryota > Metazoa > Arthropoda > Insecta > Lepidoptera > Tortricidae > Pammene > Pammene aurita. The sequence goes on along the minus strand of OX352301.1, from coordinate 34,636,147 downwards.
TAATGACAACCAGAGTGCTCAAAGACTTTTGGAATGTAAAGAATTTTGCCATAAACGAACGAAGCATATTGATATAAGATATCACTTTGTTAAAGATTTAATTAGGAAAGACTGTATTTCGGTTAAGTACCTTTCAACTGACAACATGATAGCTGATGTATTGACCAAACCATTGTGTACGCAAAAACATTGTAGCTTCATTTCTGACATGAATATTATTATGAAACATGATGTCTCTCTATAGTTTAATGTATTATCATGTGTTAATGTTTGAATTTAACTGTATCATGACGATATCCTAATGAGGTTTTTTTTATTTTATTATATATGTAGCCCTGACATATATTTCCATGTGAATATAAATTATACATGTTATTGACATGATGTCTCTTTATTGCAGAGTTTTTATGTTATTTTTATTTGGAATTTATTGATAATGTCTCTAACTTAGAGATTATTGTACCTATACAAATAATATTGACACGTATAATTTTGATATGGATGTTACGTCTCTATGATGTAGAGAAGTTTAGCCTTATATGATATTGACTTGCATTATATAGTACAAATGTTAAATAATTTAGATAAATTATTTTTCTTGACACTATTGCTGTAAGGCCTAAGGGGAAGTGTTGGAATGTGTGTATACGCCTTAAGCAATGTATATGGCAACCCCTAACCTCTGTAATCTATAGACAAAGTCTATCTTGTCTATTTCTCTTTCCTTTTGACGACCGAACAGAGCAGACGCTATAATGTGAGTTCTACAATTATAATTTAATTAATATATAATGTGAGTGGTGCACCCCCAATAAATATGTGACTCTGAAGTGATCTTTTAATACCTAGCCCAACTGAATTCTGATTGGATATAAATAAAACCCAGTGACAATCCGTCACATATACATATTTAAATAAATACAAAATAAACATACATATACGTACATAGTGTATATAATAAACTGCTGTAAATAATACGCTCGGGACATGGAACTATTTCGCTGTGAAATATTTTCAAGCTGACAGGTAAACAAATCAAGATGTCACTATACCGTAGAGAAATAATACGCTCTATGGCTATACTGAACCGTTGCCATATAAATGAGAATAATAGCGCCCTCTTGACAATAATCATATATTTCTGGTCAGGCTTTACAATGATGAAAGTCTAAGGATGAAAGAGATGTGCGCATACACAATCGTACGCGTGTAAATGAGAAGCAATGACATATTTTCTACCCCTCATCGCGTATATGGTTTTCGTTGTTTGCCATCGGGTATCTAGATACGCTGCTGTCTTCTATATTTTTTTATTTGAAATTACATGGAAATTACAAACAAATATGATACTTAGCAGGTTTGGTTGACATTTGCAAGGACAGCATCCCATAATAAACCATATGGTAACATTTATAAAGTCGACTATCTATTGCTCCATTTAGTATTATGAAGTATACAAAGAATATGTGAAATGTTTTTAATTCAAAGGCACATCATTGTCGCTTGTCAATAAGGCGTTGCTGCCATAAAAAAAATCATTTGGCAAAAAAACTTAATTAACAATCGACAATGATGCACCTTTGACTTGAAAACTTGACCATAACAAACAATCTGAATATCGAAGAAGTCACTGAATGCACCTTATTAGGCCTAACCCTGGATAGTCACTTAACATGGAAACCACAAACTGAAAAGATAAAAACTAAACTCTCCTGATTTGTCTACGCCCTAAGCATAATGAAGAGTAGCACCACACTGGAATGCGCGCTGGCTACGTACCACTCGCAGGCGGTCGCGTGGCTACGCTATGGTCTACTGTTATGGGGTAAAAGCACCAACGTAACCAATGTCCATGACTTTTTCGTAACGCAGAAGAAATGCATACGAATACTAGCAAACATACATCCTCCCCATAGCTGCAGACCCCATTTCAAAAATCTAAATCTACTAACCATTGCCTCCCTGCACATTTTAGAAGAAGCCACATTTGTCCGAAAAAACATTCACCTTTTTAAATTTTGCGAAAACCCTCGACGTCAGCAATATTTAGAACTTCCTGCACCTCGACTCGAAATTTAGAAGAATGGACGACCACATTATAGAGCAATAAAAATTTACAAAAATCCCCAACTATACAGGATGATTCATGAGACGTGAGCAGGCTTAACACTACGGATTCAGTTAATAATAAGCTATTGTTTGATATCAGTATTAGTGTGATAAGAACAAAAAAAAAATTTTAAGTAAAAATAAAAAGTTTAAAATTAGTTACGACACGCATGGTCACTCTTCAATTAGAATACTCCGTCGCGTACTGATGTTACACATATCACAGAAAAACAAGAGAATATTCTGTCAAATTGATGTCTGGCTACTTTGGAAACATCGTATCTCACTTAATTTTGACAATTATTTTTCATAATCAAAGTGCTGTCATGATTGTTAAAGAGGTTTTGATCTTTATGGATTTGTTTATGTAGGGTGACCATGATTACAGGGAACAAAATTTCTACGACACAAAAAGGTAAAAAAAAATTGAAAGGCGTTATTGTTTCATTTAAACATGATGGCGGCCGATTCATTATCGTTAACTAAGTGTGTAGGGTTGTTCCTGCTCACGTCTCATGAATCACCCTGTATAAAATCTGAACAAACAGACTCACTTTTTGTAAACCACGTCAAAAGTATGCTCATCGAAAAGTGCTATTATACAATAACCAAATTTATGGAGGATAAAACCTTGTAGGCTGTGTGTTTGTATATTATATAAAAACAGTTATGAGTATTATTACTTATTAGTTATAATTAGTTATAATTATAAGTACATAGTTAGACATGAATGTGTATTTGTGTTACCAATTTATGTTGCTACAGGACCCACATAGTGTAGCAACATAAATTGGTAACATGGGTACATTATATGATGTATTTTTGATCGCAATAAAGATCTCTAATCTCTTAAAAAAAAGAAAACGTCACATGTGTGCTGCATCGCCCCCCTAAGATTTTGGCAGATTTTTGCTTAGAAAGACGAGGCGAAGCGTCCTCCACTCCAAGTATAGAGCTTTATATGTTGACGCCATATCGCGGCGAGGGTAGACCTCTTAAATCCGAGAAAAAGAAATTTTATTCCCCCTAATGGGTTTTCGAAATGATCAAAACGATTGCTCCAATTTTGCAAATGGGCAAATTAAACGCATATTTGTAAAATTAATTTGATAAAAAAATAATTTCACACAACATCGAATCCTGTGAATTTTTACTTTATACTCAGACATGTGTACAGAGCTTAACTCTATGGTTTGTTGATGTAAATTGTTTTGTTGTGTGGCAACATGAATGCAAAAATGCTATTTTGATTTTGCTTCCCGCCGGCCTCTGACGGTTTGCTTTTGGCACGTGCAATTTTCATTCATTTTTCTTGAAAAACAAGTCCATATTTAGAAATATAGTTCAAATACTGATGCTGACGGTTGGGATAAATCATTTCGGTAAGTTATTCAATAATAATCTTGCACCGCGAGATCGTTTTGTTAATTTGCACGTGTTGTGTATCGTAGACTGCAAAACAACCATTTGCCATTGCCAGTCAATAGCTACGATATGGATTTTAGAAAACTGATTGCACTCTAATTAGTGCATTTCGTTGACTTAAAGTGTTATTAAGGTTTGTGACGGCTATGTTTGTGTTTTATCAGCCGCGTCATTTGTTTTTGTTTACCTACAGATAGCTAGCCGTAAATATAATGTCGCCTTCACCGATTCGGTGCCGCGGGCCCTGGAAAATCCACAAGCGCTCGTCTGAGCCCGACCGTTGGCTAGACGAGATGGGGTTTTTCAGGAAGCACACGGCTAGGGACTCGAGTTGCCTGTTCAGGGCCGTGTCTGAGAACATCTTCAACACACAGCGATACTTCCACAAAATTCGGCTCGATTGTGTCCAGTTCATGGCTTCTGAGAGGCATCTCTTCGAAGGGGTAGCATATTTAATTTATTGTTCAGTTCTGATTATTTTTCCCTCCAATTTTCATCCTAATTTGAGTATTTTATGTTGTAGTCATTGACTTGTCCTTTCGAAAACTATCTCAAAGAGATGTCCAATCCTTCTGAGTGGGGTGGGCTCATTGAAATATCTGCTATGAGCCACTTGTATAGGTAAGAGGTCTAAACATTTATTTTACCTACCTTCAATAGATATTTGTGTCTACCTGCAGATTTAAAGTTTCTTGACATGTTGATTACAGACGCGATTTTGTGATATTTGAGGCCAACAAAGGCCCGCAAACTAAGATTTGCAATGGTTATGGAGACACCATATTTCTGTTCTATTCACCCGACACCAAACACTTTGATGCGGTGTACACTAAAGAGTTCATTAACACTTCATCATTTTGCCAATGTAAGTCATTTTTAATAGTTACTTATAATCTCACAATTGAGGGAATCCCTATTTTACATGCTTTATATATTTTAAATGTTATAATTTGTACCCTCTGGGAAAACCTGGTTGTTTCATTGTAAAAGATATCCAACATAGTCACATCATAGTTACTCCGAGCATTTTATTGACATGTGAGGTCATACTAACAGCATAATATTACAAAGGCACATTTGTATTGCTACTACATTTATACTACTGGGTGTCCATGTCCAGGTTTTCCCTCTAAACTACATAATTTCTGTATTACTTTCATTTTCTACCCATTATTTTAATTTATACTTAATGTCAAGAATTACTTATAGCTCTAGTGTATGAAATACTCTACGATGGAGTGTACCAACTGAAAGACCTACCGTATGCAGTGGATAAAATGCTCCATGACAAAGTGCCCACCAATCACATTGAGTACTTCATGTCTGAAAATGTGGAGCGCCGTAAAAAGAAAGAGAGAGCTAAAATCTTCATTGAATCCTCCACTGAAGATGACAAGGACAGGAATAACAATGCAGTGGCACTGAAGTGTATGCACCACACTGACAATCTAGAAAGATCCAGTTTGTTGAAGGAATCTTTAAGCATCTTTGTGTTTAACCGAAGCCTTATTCAGCTTGAAAATGTCTGTATGAATTGCCTCAATGTCAACAGTGCTAAAGACTTACTTGACAATGGTATAACACCATTCCCATACAAGGTGGCCAAAGCCCTGGATCCAGACATTTACAGAAACATTGAATTTGATGTTTGGAGCGAGCTCAGAAGAGGTATTCAATTATCCTGTTGATGTAGCAGTGTGATTGGTCAGAAAATAAATACAAGTGTGATTTTACAGAGTTACGTTACGGGACTAGATATTCAGATGGAACAACTCTTCAAGTCGGCGTCAAATGCCTGTGTAGGATGCAAGCAGATCAGTTGGTTCCGTACCACTGTCATATCCAGGAGATGCGTCAGGATGGCGGGCCTTGCCTGGTCTTCGTTGAGGAGTTGGGAGAGAAGCGCGTGGTCAACTATGACCAGCTGGAACCCCTGCCAGTGACGGAGGCGCGGCCGTGGGCGCCACCCTACCGCTACTCGCGCGCTCATCATCTGCCCACGTTAAGCCAAATGTTGCAACAGATAGGTGTTGTATTGCATATTTACTTGAAGAATTTGCTTCAAACCAGCCAATATTTAGTTGAGAGAGAAGTACAAAACTTGCGGTTTTTTTTAAGTTTGACCGGCTGCTAATCAGCATCGAATCTATACTTCGGAATGCTATATTTGTTGTACAGTAAAGAATATATTTTCTAGCCAAAGCTTCCCAATCTCAAGCATATTTATTGGCTGGCACATTTAAATAAACAGTGCTATATGGAATTTAATTGAATCTGCTTTAGGTCAACTTAATTCTTACCCTATTTCACGGCACCCAGGCAACATCACACGCAAGCAAGGTCTCAGCAAGACCCGCAAGAAGGATGAACCTAAAAGCCCTGAGAAGGCCCCTAAGAGCCCCCCAAAATTGGAATGGAAAGATGAAGTCCAGGAGGAAAACGAATACCAGACCAACATAAATTTATCAACATACCAGCACTTGGATTTTGCTAACTTTGAACCGTTGTCCGTTAGTCAAATCTAGTATTAAAGTAGTCTGTAGGAGTATTTTGTACTTGGCCTTCATAACGTTTTGTAGTGATTCTGGTTGGATTTTTAATGTTCTTACGTGTCATGACAAATTTTTTTTTAAACCTGCTCACATTGAAAATATTCGGATATTTTTGCCTCTATCTTTGCATATATATTTTTAATGTTGATGACAATCTAACCATATCGCAGTACACGTTCTGAAGGCTTTATAAGCATGTCACACCCATGTTTTTGTATTAACAATTGTTATTTAAAATTAAATATTAAATACAAACTTCAACTTTTTTTTTCATTGTTTTTATATGAAATTTCCTTTTCTTACTGGTCATTGGGTGTCTTAAATGTGAGATGCTTATAAATAACTAACCATATCGTAGCTCTAATACCTACGTTTAAGCTTGAATACCTAGTTAGTGTAGAACTAGAACATTAGAAGTAGTTTCGTAGTTGTAGTTAGAATCAGTGGCAAATTGGTATAGTAAAAATACATTTGGGATGTAGTCTAGTAGGTACTTAATTTTTTTTTCTGTAAGACCTAACGGTCGTGTCTTTTGTAGTTTACTTTAGTCCTCATTTAAGAGAGGTCCAAAGTAGATGCTTAACTATTTAAGGACTGGATCCTAACCTTTCCAAAGTAATCTAATTTGGTTGAATTGAATATCGTAGTTCGCAACAGAAGTAGCTATGCGGGTGATATGTTCAAAATGTTCTGAACACAAGTGTTTGAATAAGAGCGTGTGTAGATAATTTTGAACACCTCGTCTTGGCATCTACTTCTGCTGCAACTATAGGTATAATTATTTTTAGAAGCCCGCACCGAGATCCGTCTGTTCCTCTGGTCCATTTTTCTATTGAAATAAATTTAGAATTGACCCCTAAACAACAAACAAACAAAAATCATTTGTCTCTGACGAGACGTTTAATTTCGAACTTATCTAGTTAATAATTTTAAACAAAAAAGAACCGACTTCACTAAGCATCCACCTTTCCAACACCAAATGTTCGATCTGCTGTAAAAAATACTCAAATCACCATAGGTGTGCCTATAATAGTTGAAGAGTTCCCTCGATTTCTCCAGGATCCCATCATCAGATCCTGACATGGTTACAATGGGACCAACTGTGAAGTATATGCTTTCAAACAAAAAAAGAATTTTCCAAATCGGTCCAGCCGTCTTCGAACAATAGGTGAACATACATAAAAAAAAAAAAAAAAAATAGCAAAAACAAAGATCCCGACGAATTGATAACCTCCTCCTTCGAAATCTTGAAGTCGGTTGAAAACAACAGCATTACTTGGACGAAAAGCTATCGTAGTCAAGTGCGAGCAGAGTTTTTTTCAGCACCAAAGTTAACGTGTTAAAGGACCACTCCAGTTACAATCACAAGGGTCCGGAGTAGCACTTCATTGCGCGACAAGTGGTCTCGCGCTCCGCTTTAAGCGGCATCACTTGGTTTCGAAATAGCGTAGTTTTCATTTTAACTTTGAGGCATATACATGTTTTTAGCCTCTTTTGTGATTGCTAAACTGTTTTGAAGTTATATTGATTGGTCAATAATGTTTTTTGAGCGCTAAAACGGAAATAGAAAAATAGGGTGTGCTAAAGTTGTTTTAGTGGTGCTGGGATCCTATCAAATTAATTTTCAGTCTACATTGTAAAGGTGTAAAGGTATAATAGGTAAACACCATGGATGTATGACATAATCACAGATGCCGCGCATCTGTGACAAAATTGTGATTACAACATAACCGTTTCGCACACTCATATACTCACCGCTCGCCGCCGGCAGGGTGTTCATCCCCACACCCTGGAGCCCAATGGGTCGCGCACAGTACGATTTAAGAGGAATTTCCTCCCATGAACGCTGCGGCTGTGGAATGAACTCCCTGCCGAGGTTTTCCCAGTGGCCTACAGTATGAGGTTCTTCAAAAAAGGAGTGTATAGGTTCCTAAAGGGTAGGCAACGCGCATGTAAATCCTCTGGGGTTGCAGGCGTCCATAGGCTACGGTAACTGCTTACCACCAGGCGGGCCGTATGCTTGTTTGCCACCGTCGTAGTATAAAAAAAAAAAAAAAACTCCACATACTACTGCTTTGTGCTAAGTTGAGAATGTGTGGGTGACGCGCGCAAACGCGAGAAAAAGTAGTTTAATGATGGAATCTTAGTCTTGCTTTTGTTCAGGCATTATTTTATACATCCATGGTTAACACTATGCGGTCTTTATAGTTCGTTGCTATCTCGATTTTGACCTATTTTGTAGTGTGTAGGTATTACGATTATGATTTATGACTACAAATCTTACAATGGGGTCTGTTTTCAACCGACTTCAAGATTTCGAAGGAGGAGGTTATCAATTCGTCGGGATCTTTGTTTTTGCTATTTTTTTTTTTTTTTTTTTTTATGTCGGACATTAGGGTCAGACGATAAAAATAGCTGTATCATTTGCCTATAATTAAAAAGCGGTATTTATTTATGTAATCGGTGTTCAAGGTTGAAGTAGAAGCGCTGCCCCTGATGGTGGACTGCCGGCCCGGCGCCGCCGCGCCGCACGAGCTCGCGCACTCCAACGGCGACAACCATGTCTCGGTCAACCAGGTACGTGTCTCGTGCAGGGTAGCTACTGTTGCTAGTGAAGTAGAAGCTGCCCCTGATGGTGGACTGCCGGCCCGGCGCCGCCGCGCCGCACGAGCTCGCGCACTCCAACGGCGACAACCATGTCTCGGTCAACCAGGTACGTGTCTCGTGCAGGGTAGCTACTGTTGCTAGTGAAGTAGAACTGCCCCTGATGGTGGACTGCCGGTCCGGCGCCGCCGCGCCGCACGAGCTCGCGCACTCCAACGGCGACAACCATGTCTCGGTCAACCAGGTACGTGTCTCGTGCAGGGTAGCTACTGTTGCTAGTGAAGTAGAAGCTGCCCCTGATGGTGGACTGCCGGCCCGGCGCCGCCGCGCCGCACGAGCTCGCGCACTCCAACGGCGACAACCATGTCTCGGTCAACCAGGTACGTGTCTCGTGCAGGGTAGCTACTGTTGCTAGTGAAGTAGAAGCTGCCCCTGATGGTGGACTGCCGGCCCGGCGCCGCCGCGCCGCACGAGCTCGCGCACTCCAACGGCGACAACCATGTCTCGGTCAACCAGGTACGTGTCTCGTGCAGGGTAGCTACTGTTGCTAGTGAAGTAGAAGCTGCCCCTGATGGTGGACTGCCGGCCCGGCGCCGCCGCGCCGCACGAGCTCGCGCACTCCAAAGGCGACAACCATGTCTCGGTCAACCAGGTACGTGTCTCGTGCAGGGTAGCTACTGTTGCTAGTGAAGTAGAAGCTGCCCCTGATGGTGGACTGCCGGCCCGGCGCCGCCGCGCCGCACGAGCTCGCGCACTCCAAAGGCGACAACCATGTCTCGGTCAACCAGGTACGTGTCTCGTGCAGGGTAGCTACTGTTGCTAGTGAAGTAGAAGCTGCCCCTGATGGTGGACTGCCGGCCCGGCGCCGCCGCGCCGCACGAGCTCGCGCACTCCAACGGCGACAACCATGTCTCGGTCAACCAGGTACGTGTCTCGTGCAGGGTAGCTACTGTTGCTAGTGAAGTAGAAGCTGCCCCTGATGGTGGACTGCCGGCCCGGCGCCGCCGCGCCGCACGAGCTCGCGCACTCCAACGGCGACAACCATGTCTCGGTCAACCAGGTACGTGTCTCGTGCAGGGTAGCTACTGTTGCTAGGGAAGTAGAAGCTGCCCCTGATGGTGGACTGCCGGCCCGGCGCCGCCGCGCCGCACGAGCTCGCGCACTCCAACGGCGACAACCATGTCTCGGTCAACCAGGTACGTGTCTCGTGCAGGGTAGCTACTGTTGCTAGGGAAGTAGAAGCTGCCCCTGATGGTGGACTGCCGGCCCGGCGCCGCCGCGCCGCACGAGCTCGCGCACTCCAACGGCGACAACCATGTCTCGGTCAACCAGGTACGTGTCTCGTGCAGGGTAGCTACTGTTGCTAGTGAAGTAGAAGCTGCCCCTGATGGTGGACTGCCGGCCCGGCGCCGCCGCGCCGCACGAGCTCGCGCACTCCAACGGCGACAACCATGTCTCGGTCAACCAGGTACGTGTCTCGTGCAGGGTAGCTACTGTTGCTAGTGAAGTAGAAGCTGCCCCTGATGGTGGACTGCCGGCCTGGCGCCGCCGCGCCGCACGAGCTCGCGCACTCCAACGGCGACAACCATGTCTCGGTCAACCAGGTACGTGTCTCGTGCAGGGTAGCTACTGTTGCTAGGGAAGTAGAAGCTGCCCCTGATGGTGGACTGCCGGCCCGGCGCCGCCGCGCCGCACGAGCTCGCGCACTCCAACGGCGACAACCATGTCTCGGTCAACCAGGTACGTGTCTCGTGCAGGGTAGCTACTGCTGCTAGTGAAGTAGAAGCTGCCCCTGATGACGGTGAGCTTTTCGCATGAGTTCGCACTATCAGATGAGCTATTGAATGTAGGGTTCTCTATTTTTTTAAGAATTTTGCATAACTACTAAAAATATAACATCTTTACATTTTTTTTTCTCAGAACATGCCATGTAGAGGATGCCTTATATTACGGCATTAAGTCCGCCATTATTGCGTTAAAGATTAATTTTTGGGTAATCAAGTAATTAAATGACATCAGGTAACTCCCGGTATGCCCGCGTAAAATACTACTTCACGACTGCTCAATGATGTAATGTACATAATTTTGTTTCAGGGCGAGGGCGGCGCGCACGCGCACGCCGTGTCCCCGCCCGGGCCGCGCACGCCCGCGCCCGCGCCCGCGCCGCCCATGACCAGTTACTCGGGTACGTCCACAACCACACCGCGCTCACACACACACACGCACACACACGCACACACACACACACGCACACACACGCACACGCACACACGCACACGCACACACGCACGCACACACACACACACACACACACACACACACACACACACACACACACACACACACACACACACACGCACGCACGCACACACACACACACACAGGCCACGCGGCGTCGCGGGGACATGCCGCGTGACGCAGCTCGGGACGTGCCTTGGCCTGCAAACGTACGGGCGGCGCTACACTGTCCGAGCTGCTTCGTGCGGCAACTTCCTCGTGAGGCTGCTCTGTCTATGTGGCCCGCCTAAGATCATTGACCGTTTCCACATTTGTTATATTAATTTGGAATTGCGCGAGAAATAAACATAATTCGTTTTCCAAAGGCCATTACAGTTCTTATAAGTCATAAATAAATAAATATTATGCGACAAATTTACGCAAGTCAACCTAGTCCCACATAACATAACACCACAAAAGGTAAATCGATTCAAAGGTTGGGATCATTGTTTGTATGTATTTTTGCATTAACCAACAGAAAGACATTAACATACATAAACACTTAAGTAGTCGTTTGATCGACGGTAATAAGTCTGTCTTCTTTTCATGGAAGTATTTTCTTATTGCTACAAGTTGGTTATTGGTGCATCTATCCAAAGCTTGTTAAAAAAATATATAGAAATAAATATATGAAGTAGTTCCAGTGGTGCCAGGCGGTGGGGTCCCGGTGAACGCGGGCGCGCCGTACGGCTACGGCGGCTGCGTCAAGTCGCTGGTGTGGTGCGCCAGCCCTCCTCCCCCGCCGCCGCCGCCGCCGCCGCCGGTCAACCCGCACGTGGTCAAGAGCGTGCAGCCGAACGGAGCCGATCTGCCGATGAACGGTTAGTACAGTTCAGATATGTGTGCTTCACCACCGCCTGTCAAGAATGTGTAACCCGACGGAGCGGGTATGCCGATGAACGGTGTTCAGATTTGTACTAGTGGATTAACCAAGTCGCTCGTATAGTGAGTTAGTCGCCTGTCAATCCGCAGGTTGTCAAGAGCGTGCAGCCTAACGGAGCGGATCTGCTGATGAACGGTTAGTACAGTTCAGATATGTGTGCTTCGTACGGCGGCTGCGTCAAGTACGCCTCTGCCCGCCTCCGCTCGCGCCCTCGCCACCGCCTGTCAAGAATGTGTAACCCGACGGAGCGGGTATGCCGATGAACGGTGTTCAGATTTGTACTAGTGGATTAACCAAGTCGCTCGTATAGTGAGTTAGTCGCCTGTCAACCCGCACGTGGTCAAGAGCGTGCAGCCGAACGGAGCCGATCTGCCGATGAACGGTTAGTACAGTTCAGATATGTGTGCTTCACCACCGCCTGTCAAGAATGTGTAACCCGACTGAGCGGGTATGCCGATGAACGGTGTTCAGATTTGTGCTAGTGGATTAACCAAGTCGCTCGTATAGTGAGTTAGTCGCCTGTCAATCCGCAGGTTGTCAAGAGCGTGCAGCCTAACGGAGCGGATCTGCTGATGAATGATGGGTTCTTTAGATTTATACGTACCGTGTGATTAAGACGGATGTAACAAGTCGCTCGTACTCGTATGGTGCATTAGGCCGCCTCCACCCCCATCGCCACCAGTCAATCCGGACGTCGTCAAGATTGTATAACCTGATGGAGCGGATCTGCCCATGAACGGTGGGTTCTGTTCAGATTTGTACATGTGGCTAAGACGGTTGTGACAAGTCGCTCGTATAGTGAGTTAGCCCGCCTTCGCTCCCGCCGCCGCCTGTCTGTCCGCAGGTTGTCAAGAGTGAGCCAGCCTAATGGAGTGAATCTGCCGATGAACGGTGGGTTTAGTGTAGATATATATTTCCGCCGTGTGGCTTATATTATTGTCTCGTCACCTGTGTGGTGTACCAGATGAAATCGTCACCCAAGTCGCTACCGACTAGGCTAGGATAAGGAGGCCGTTTAATTGAGACTTACAAACATTAAACTAATCTGATAAACCAGGGTTGGCCATTGGAACTCTGTGATAAACAGACCTCGGACAGGGTGAGCTGTTTTAAGAGTTTGCATAATATGGACATACCTACGTAGTCATTCAATGGCAGATGTGATGTAATTGAATAACGAATTAAATTATTCTATTTAGATCTTTACATAACTAGCAAAACAAATTAATTGTATAGCAAGCCTCTTTAAATGATAAGCATATTATTACATATATCCATATGAAAGTAATATAACTGATATGATATCATACCTCCTTAGATAGACAATAACTCTATTTAACGATGCCATATTTAACATTGAAATATCATGACAAAGTCATTAATGTCATTCTAATGTTCTGTTGTGTTATTTTAATTTGTGAGCAATTTGAGTTTGCTAATAAAAAATAAATAATTAAGAAGAGAGATTATTCCGAATTTGAGTATGCCGAAATATAAAGCAAAAACAGTTCTTAAGTGGATTGAAAATGAACCTGACATGACATATGACGGTAATAAAAGTATTTTTTGTGCAAAATGTAAAACCAAAGTGACAACTAAAAAAAGTAATGTGCAAAGACACATCAAGGGACCAATGCACAATGGCAATTATCGAAAGTTTGATGAGGATTTCAATCTCAATTTAATTCGATTCCCCATTTTGTGTAACATACCATGGTCACAAATGAAGAATCCGGCTTTCAAACAGTTTTTTTCTAAGTATTTATGCTGCCAGTGTGCAAACCAACCTACACTCCCGAGTGAATCATGGCTGAGGAAAGTTTATTTGGATAAATTGTATCAGAAGCAAATCAGTTCAATACACGATAATCTTTCGAATGAAAAAATATGGATTTCTCTTGATGAATCAACCGACTCTTTAGGGAGATATATAGTGCATTTTTTAGTGAAGCCATTGAATTCATTTAACAGACCATATTTAATAGCCTGCAAAATATTATCAAAAGTTAATGGTCAAACAATATCTGTATTCGTGATGGACACTCTGAAAAATATGTGGGGCGAATCTTATGACTACAAAATTGGAAATGTTCTGGTGCTAAGTACTGATGGTGTTGCATACATGTTGCTGGCTGGCCGAATTTTGAAAACTTATCTGCCTAATTTGAAACACGTTACATGTTTGGCACATGGGCTAAACCGCGTAGCCGAAAAAATACGTTCCCTGTATCCAGATGTGGATTTGCTCATTTCAAACGTTAAAAAAGTATTTTTAAAGGCTCCTAATAGAATCCGCATATTAAAGGATAAATATCCTAATATGCCCCTGCCTCCAAAACCAGTGATTACGAGATGGGGAACTTGGCTAGCGGCAGCAGCATATTACGAAAAATATTTTGACGAAATAAAAGTAGTCCTATGGGCATTGAGATCGTCAGACGCAATGTCGATAAGAGTGGCGAAAAGAATTATACAAACTGAAAATTTACGAAATAATCTAAAATATATTGTTGAGAATTTCCATATAATTGAATATGCCTTAAAAAAATTACAGGAATCTAAAATATCCGTCGTAGATACATTTTTAACGTTGGACCAAGTGAGAGCTGTTATAAGCTGGTCTTCGTCTGCTTCTGTCAGTCAGAAATTAGAAGACGTCATAGCTAGAAACCCAGACTTAGATCTGTTTAGGGACTATGCTGAAAAAATTTCGGAAGGAACAGATGTGGACGGTATTTTAATGTACAACTTCACTCCGCTCACTTCAGTGGAAGTAGAAAGGTCTTTTTCCATCTATAAGTGGATATTAAACTCAAGAAGAAGTGCGTTGAAAATTGAAAATCTAGAAAAAATTATAGTTCTTTATTACAATAACCAATAACAAAGAAAAATTTGAATAAATAAATAATACTTACTCGTTTTGTACATAATGCACTGTCATTTTTGTTTAATTATTATTCATGAATTCTTTTTAATATTTCATCTTGAGGCATATCTATATTAACATCTACACTTGACATTAATGACGTAAAAATGGCTCACTCTGTCCGAGGTCTGGTGATAAAGCAACGTAACGTCATGGGTTTAAGTTGGTAAGTCTCAATGAGAAAAGTTACTAAGTATTAGAAAAAAAGTAGTCAACAATCAACATTAAGAATTAATTTTCTGAGACGAACTTACGAATCAAGAATGATATAGACATGGATGGACAATATCCATACAAAATCGCGTTCCTTTTATTTCAGGTTAAAGCATTAGCGTCATCTATCGGTTACACCAGACACTAAATCCTAGTTTCTAATACTTTGTTCGTCGCTTAACGCTGACAGAATAACTCGACTCCGACTCGACAGATGGCGCTGTGGCACTTCGTACCGAAAACAGACGTATAGCCTGAAGGTTCGAGGAACGCGATTTTGTATAGGCATCAAGGATGATTAAGACATGGATTGACAATGCCTATACAAAATCGCGTTCAGGCTATACGTCTGTTTTCGGTACACAGTGCCACAGCGCCATCTGTCGAGTCTGGAGTCGAGTTATTAACGCGATTTTGTATGGGTATTGTCTATCCATGTCTATATCGTTGTTACGAATAAAGCTATTTTGAACTGGTAGATATCCCGACGCTGCGCTACTACTTCAACCTGGGCGTGGAGTGCATGTGGGCGGCCTACGGCGCGCCGCCGCCGCGCCACTACTCTCCCAGGGACCTCGCTATGGTACGTGCTATTCTTCACAACCATAGACATAGGATAAAAGGTATAGACGGGGCATGGTTATTGTTGGTATTGTTATACCAAGATCGAACGGGATGTCTTATTACACTTTCAATAGGTACGACAGAGAAGGTGCTATTATCGTTGGTCCTTCGCATAGTCTCACATTTTGACGTGACAACGATTATAATTCGATGGAGCCGGCTGCACGCACGAAAAAACATAACTCATGCGGCGTTACCTCGCTCTGAGGCGTTCCATTTAAGGCTTGAAGTGCAAGCGAGAGCGCGGAACGAGCGACAAAGAGGCACAATCGGCCTTCGCGTTCGGCAGCGTTCGACATCTGTCTCTCTCCTACTTGAGTGAGCGATGCGTCCGCGTGGACAGCTGCTATACAATAATACATTTACATGTTTTCGTCAAGTATGAAGTGCAGTGAAATTAAAATTTACTTTAGAAAAATGCAACCATTCCATCAGTATTTTCTTATGACGTTGTCACGTTCAACTATCGTCAGTAAACCGACTTTACAGACAACCGATTTTTTTTAGCCTCGCCATTACTTTTCTATAGGTATAATATGCAGGGGCACTCTGTATTATTCATACAGTATGATAATTACAATTTGTTACCTTGCTAGATTAGAACTACCAAACCCTATTCCGGATAACTCCATAATTAATCTGGTCATAGTGGTAGATACATTTTGACTATCTTATAGCAGTGGAGGGTCACATAACAAACTTGGCAGCTGCAGTGTCCCATCTGGACCTCGCAGTACTCGCTGGATTTTCTTCATCGTCTTTTTTCCCACTACTAATACCACAGGGAAGAAATGCCTATCTATATCCAGTGACATGTAGCCATACGATAAATAAATACAAACAGATACATCACAAACAGATATAATTCGCGTTTTCGTCAAGAATTCCTGTGTTTAGTACGAGAAAACCTGATACTTTTCTTAGAATGTTGTGTCGGCTAAGGAAAACAATGGTAAATTGTTCTGTTTTCTGCTGTAAAAGTGATTTTATCGTCATCTATCTCTGGCCCTTACGGGTACGCGTGTGCGGTCTCTAGTTAAATTCTTGCTTTGAGTTCACAACCAATCATCATCTCCTAGCCATTTTCGGCTACAGCGACCACGTTCTACTACTGAAAGCGACGCTGATGCGCTCTTAGGTTGATTGACAGAGCCAATTTTTGCAACGATGAACCAAAATTATTGTGTTAAATTCAGGGACCGGTCAACCCCTTCCCAGACAAAAGCCTTTCAACGGCTTTCCCCTTTCGTTGAATAGCCAAACGACTTGCTCACCGTTTGAATTGCTTTCCCATTCATTTTGGTGAGCTGTAGGAAGGGGTTTCCCTTACGCGGCTACATAACTGTAGGAAGGGGTTTCCCTTTCTAGAAATAAGCTCTGGGAACGGCTTAGTTGTAATATTGGATAGCCGACAAGACTTGCTTAGCTTTTGGAACGGGTATCCCTTTATTTCCCTTACCTTGAGATTTATAAGTACCTACTTCGGTCTGATTTCGTTAGGTGGGGCATATTTTTTGTCGCTGTCTATTGCAGGTAAGTACGTGAAGGTCGTGAATTGCCTATTAATTGTGAACCGTAGCGTTGCTCGCGTGTATCAAAGAAAAACAGTTACATCTAAATTAATAGTTTTTTTTGTATATATGCGTGTACCTATAACAAAGTGCGTGATAACACTGATAACTATTACTACATGGGGTAACTATTTTAAAATAAATAACATGGAATTAGGACGTTTGACGGTAAAACGCGATGATATCGTCAACGTTCACAATACTATACGTACTTACTGTTTTTTTTACTACTAGGGAAATATATGTCCCAGAAACGGAGGATGATTATGACGAAAATAAGACACAATGTTTTGATGATACTTCGGGTGAATATCAACCAAGGTCATTGCGCGATGCACAGGAATTTAATACCTTCTTCCAAGATTATGAATTTGTAACCTATTATGATTTATTTTATTTCAACGATCGAGCGGAGCGAAGCGGAGCGAAGCGACGATTTTACATACAACTAGTTCGCAAGGATCATATAAGATATGGATTGACAATGTCTATACAAAATCGCGTTCCCATATTTCTGGCTAAAGTACTAGCGCCATTTATTAGTCACCACACATACAATATCCCTGTTTCATATGTTTTGATCGGCGATTAACGCTGACAAAATAACTCGACAGATGGCGCTGCGGCACTTATTACCGAAAACAGATGTATAACCAGAAGTTTGAAGGAACGCGATTTTCTATAGACAGTGTTAATATCCATGTCATATATTATTCTTGCTAGTTAGTGTTTATTTCAAGTTTATTGAATGTTGATAGTGTTGTCGTACGCTAGATAACCTGAATGCAATGGGGTAAGGTGCAAAAATGTATTCATATTTTCGGCGTCACAGTACCTACATATAATATAGTTTGGGTCAAGGATGATATGATACGGATTGACAATGTCTATACAAAATCGCGTTCCCCCAAACGTCTGGCTATACGTCTAAATTAGTCCCGTTAAATCCCCCAAATGGGTAGGTAGCTCTTGAAATATTTTGACATTTTCATCCACAATCTGCCTAAATCACCATGTTTCTAAGTTGTAAACTTTTATGAATTCCGGTCATCTGAGAATCGGTAATGATCAACCCATCTTCTTTCAGAAATATTCATTTACAATTCTTGTCTATACTATAAAAGGTACGTAGGTTTATGTCGTACCTATTACCATGACTGAATAGTTCAAAGTGTTTCGCAAATTTTGAAGTAATATCGTTACATTTGTCTTAGTTCTGGAGTATGTTTAACAAATTAATCTAAGGGGTCGGTCAAATACCCAGCGTGACGCTGCGCTGCGTCCGCGCCGCGTGACGCCGACGCGATGACTGTTCAAACAGGGCGCGCGCGGATCGCGCTCTCAACACGTCCTCATCGCGCGCGCGAACGCGGCGCGGCCGCGCGCGATGCGGGCGTGACTCCCGCCCGATACAGCATGCGCGCGTGGAGGGTCGCTCATTCCTTCCGAAGCCAAGATTTAATTTTTCTATATCCGTAATCACAATCACAGTATATTGCTACGCTCGCACGGCGCACCGCGCTGCCTAACGTCCGACTGATGTGACCCAGCGCGTCCCGCCGCGCAGCGCTGCGCTCGCGCCGCGTGGACGCGCGGGGCCGCGCGGCGCGGGGCGCGACAGAAGCGAGGCGCGACAGAAGCGAGGCGCTGCGCGGCGGGACGCAGTCTGTTTGACGACGCCAACCTGATAACATGTGCGGCGGTCGCGCCGCGCGACCGTAGTGCAGCGCCACGCTGGGTTTTTGACCGACCCTTAAATCCCATTTCCGCGTAAATTGTTTTATCGCGTATTGTAGTTTAAATTAGTGTCCATTGGTTAAATTCCAGGCCATTGGTTGCATGTAGACTAAATAGACCTTCTGAATAACAGAGCCACTTGCTCTGTCCAACTAAGCTACAGGAACTCACATGATTCTTTGTAAAACCTTTAACATTTCCTTCTTTCATTAGTCTTAAACACCTTAAAGAGGCGCTTCCAAATCAGATTGAAAACTGGCAGGTTTCAACTATATCTGTATATTTATTTATATCGTCTGTTTTTTGCCTAAAGTAGGAGTTTACCTGTCTTTATACTTGATTTGATCAGCTATTAGAAATATAGCCTCTGTGATAACATTAATTACAGATCTATTGAATTGCTACAATTAGAGTATTCAGGTATGTAAGGAGTGGTCCTGAAATAAAGTAGCAGTGTACAATCTTGTGTATTTTTTAATTTAGTGCTAATTTTGAAGCAGTATATTTATTTTATTAATCCGTAGATACAATACTAATAAATAAATATACAATCATAATAAAATATGTGAGCATATTATATAAGTTATCGCGTTTTTATTTCAACATACTTTGTAACTTTTTGAACAACATAATTTGACAATCTTCAATCGACATCTGCTACAACGCCACAATTGTATTTCCATTTTCAAAACCCGTTTTATGCTTTTCAGAATTTCATCTTACCAAGAAGTAGGGAATGCTCCCGGTTCTGATTTTGTATGGCGAGAACCGGGAATTCCCGGTTCCGGTACTGGATTTCTATAGAAAACGAGTACCAGGAGCAAACCCTACCAAGAAGCTACATTAATTAACTTTATTTTAGCTAGGATAGTCAGGAAGACTCTCTAATCTAACCTCTGACAAAGATTTTTCTATGGGAGACAATTTTCTATAAAAAAAGGCAAATACATTCAATTAAAAATTACTGTAACTACCTTAAATTGAAGCCAGATAAAAAAGTTTACTATTGAAGAAAGACAATTTATTAAGATATAAAATAGCTCCTCAAATCAAACTAAGAAAACACATGTTTTTGAGAAACACCTCAAAAATTCTGTCAGAAGACGCTGTTCAAAAAACTATGTGTATGATTGATGGAATACTAGAGGCGAAAACTTCCAAACGCTGTTTCATTTAGATATGATTGTATTTATGTTTTGCTGCTTCTAAATCGGCACAAAATAAAAATATAAATCAGAAAAGGCACGGCTACTTTTTTCCCGGACCACTCATTACCTATCTTGCTTAGATAATCATTCAGGCTAAAGCTTGTCTTCTCTCAGTAATCAATCCGAAAATCCACAATTTTCACGTTTTTGATGCGATTGAAGTGATATTTAAGCCGTTTTGGACAATACGGCTTGCATAGAAAGTGGCATGCTGTTTAGCATTTATTGTTCATACATCTATGTATATATTTATTGATTAAGACGTATTAGATTAATTTAACACAAATTATTGGTTCGCAAATTTGTTGTATCTTTCATTTTGATATTATTTCACTTGTTAAATAGATTGGTGCTTGGCTAAACAACGACCTCTCTTTGTGAAAAACTGTTATTATGAAATGTTATTGCATGCCTGAGGCCCTAATCAGGATTTGGCTTATACGTGCCCAAGGATTTATGCGTTTGCTATTTAGATTTACGTATCACAACGCTGTTTATTGAGCTGAATTTACGATTCTACAAAGCTATTTTTAGGCTGAGCTATAGCTGTAGCAGTAATGACGTACGTTTTCAGTACTAAGTGCTGCAGCGCCATCTGTTAAGACTGGAGTCGAGTTATTCTGTCAGCGTTAATCGCCGAACAAAACGTATGAAACTGGCACTTAGTGTCTCGGTGACCGATAGATGGCGCTAGTACCATAGCCAGATAAAAGGGACACGATTTTGTAGACACATTGTCAATCCATATCATATCATCCTTGGTTCGGGTCTTAACGCAATTTAGTGAAAGTGTACCTACTTGAGTTTATGCAAATATATGATAGTCTAGATCAAAAGGTACCATTTGGCGGCCGGCGCTTACGCTTTTATTGCTCGAATACAATATTGAATCTGTACATAGACGTTAAGTTTTCTTTACTGTACAATATAGAATTTAGGTATAAAAGCGTGTTTCTGTAAAGAAGAAATGCTTAATGCGCTACTATTAATGCAATTTTCTAAATTCTCTAATTCACTTGCTGATCCTTTGCTGATCGCGACAGAAATGAAAAAGTCAAAATATAAACAAACGCAACACGGACACGGAACAAAACGACGCAACACACACACGCACGCACCCTTTGTCATACAAAATCAGATCTTATCACGATTTGATAAGGTATTTTCGATCGCAAGTGATGGCGGCATAGGCGGCATATTATCAAAGGGCGTCAAAGCGCGTGCCGACAAACTGCGCGGTAAGACATCGAGTCACATTCAGTTCCACGTTGAAATATTGCTCTTATTTTTATGACCAGAAGGATAAAAATGGCATAAGCGTTTTAAGGGAAACCCCTTCAAGAGGTAAGCAATTCGAAAGGCTTTTTAAGCGCTTAGCTAAGGGTATCGAGTATCCGTTTAGTATACTGATATCCGTATTAAAAAGAGCTTAAAAAGCCTTATGAACGGGTTTTAGAGGGGAACGGCTTTGGTTAGCAAAGCCGAACGAAAAACCCCTTCAAAAACCCTCGAAGGGGATACGGGACCGGTCCCTGGTTAAATTGTCAAACATATTATGCCACAAAATGTGCCTCCACATTTCGGGCAGGTACGAAATATAGTCAGTGTTGTATACGTCTATAAATTAAGATGGGATGATTTCGGAAGGTGCAATGTAATTTGGCGAATGTGCTATTTGCAAATCGTGATTTCCAAAATTATACAACGTGTTACACCCATGACTAAAAACCTGATAACTGTTTGTTCAGAATCGAGAGTGGAATCGAGTGCAGTATATCTTAACATGGGTATACTTTTTCTTTAATTTTTCAATTTTTTACATGTAGAGTCTAAAAGTTTCGAATACTACATTGAGGTTGAATATTTAATAATGGCTGGTAGCTTTGACAAATTTGTTTTTTTACTGTAAATAGTATCATGTTAGTCATGTAGGTCATCTTATGTCATGTCATACAAATTGACAAAATAGGTTGATAGGTTGACAGTGACACATATAGAGCAATGCAACAAATGTAGAGTTAACAATTGAATAGAATTGCAAGGAAAACTAAATATACGAATATCTTTCGAAATAAGTAACTGATTGAAAAATAAATACTCTAGACTAATTAGCAATAATAAAAATCGTTTTGAGTGTCTAAGGTTTTTAGTGGCTCAAGTAACACATTGTATATACATATCGCCTCGAACTGAAAACTTGCGATTAACTTGCAAACAAGTTGAAGTTGACCATTATAACAAGATTATGAAGATCGCTTTTGCGCCTTCTAGCTCCATAATCTCTTGATCTGCCCTGCTCATATAGAAACTTTCAAATTATATTTATCTCTGTTACAACGCTAACAAATTTTGTAAAGATCAGAAAAAAGTTACTAAAGTTATCGCTACTGGGACATCTGTGAATTTCAATGCCTTTTTGATTTTGATATTTGCAAAATCAAAAAAGCATTGAAATGCACAGACGTCTCAGTAGCCAGCTGACAGTTCTGTGGTGTCCGCAGTTGTCTGTAAGAACTGTGCTTTGCTGTGCTCACTCTTCCAATAAGATTTTTTATGATGCCCGAAGTAATCTAAAGAGTGTATTCTAAAACCTGAAAATTAAAAAAATCCAAATATACTTACAGTCTTGGCCAGAAGTGTTGAGCATAGCAGTTTTATGTTTACAATTTTGATGTTAAGTGTTATTTCCCTATCATAACAATGTACGATGACGTAAAATGTTATATTTTATTTATATATCTAGAAAACTTCACTTAATAACAATTTCAAGGTACCTATAAAATATGAAAACTGAAGGTAACAAAAATGCGACTTTAGGTCGGTGCGACAAATTACAAATATTCTATGCAGTTACTACTAACTTCAACAAAACATGCCTGTTCAGTTGTTCAAATGATAGAAACGCTGGACTAAAGTTTCGAGTTTTGTATGAAAATCTCAAGGGTGCTCAACACTTCTAGTCGAGGCTGTATTTAAGGAGATTACAAACTTCTTATTCGATATATATAATTAACCGACTTATTCACGGCGCATTCACTACACAGCGGAACAAACTAAACTAAAATAGTAATAATTTCCCCAGGACATGCAGAACGTTTCCCTGCAGGAGCGAGCGCCCAGCAACAACCAGCACCAGCACCAGCACCAGCACGAGCACAAGCACAAGCCTGACAACAAGCCCGGCAACATGGGCAAGGGCAACGGCCAGCGCCCACTGCTGGGACCCCGGTACGCTAGCCTCACTTAACCAAACCTACCTGCTACTGTCTACACTTCTTCCTCGTCTCCTCATGGGTTGCGATCAGATCAAGTTGTTGCTTTAATAATGAAGGCTCTCCAACCTGCACGATCTTTTACCTTTTGGATGATAGGCTCCTGTGTGCAACCTAGGCAGGCCTTCTTCAATATGTCGACCCAACGGATCGATTCTTCTTATCGTGTCTAGGCTTTATATATCGTATAGGCTTTAGCATTTTTTACATAATGGTTGAACAGTTGACTTTATGACAAAAATGTCTACGAGAAGTATACAGACAATGAGTATGAGTAATGTTTTCCTTCCTGTAATTTTGTATCTATAAGACGTACAGAATAAATACAAATACAAAAAAAAATTGAGTATAACTCTCGTAGACATTTTTGTCATAAAGTGAACTGTTCAAGCATTATGTAAAAAATGCTAAAGCCTATGTGATATTTTAATAATAACTTAACAGTTATATGAAGTTTAAAAAAATAAAAATATTTTCAAGCACTTTCTTTAAAAAAATTTTTTTTTGTATTAAAGCATATATGTTTTTTGTCAAACCTAAATTAATTATACCCGAATTGATCGATAGCTATACCTGACAATGCCTAGTAGTATTTTATGATGAGTAATAGAACATTGATTTTGAGTGTGAGACTTACTACTTTCACCCCCTCTATAAGCGCTCTAGGGGTCAATTCAACTTTTGAATATCTTTTAAAAGAGTCATTAGAAGATGACAAAACTGTGGTAGCGACTTCATTTCCTTATACACGGTGCCCGTGAGCATTGCGAGAGATTTTAACCACGCATTTCTGAGGTCGAAAGAATGAAAAAACATTATATGACTTTTGTTGTAAAACGCCAAAAAAAAAATTTTTTTTTTACTTTTTTTTTCACTTTTTTTGAATGCTGTTCTACATAAAAAGTAAATGTCATTAGAAAAAAGTAACGGAAAAAGTAAATTGCTACATTTTTTCTCGTAAAAACTAGTCCATGCAAAGTGTTTCTTAGGTCTTTGATATCAGTCAATAAGAGATGTCTAGACTATGCCCCATACCGGTGAGATCGCCATCAAAAAATCATTTTACACTGAGAAACAATTCAAAATGCAATTTTTTGTAAGTAGTATTAGTAGTATGGCGAATTTCGAAAAAGTTTAAAGGACATTTTGTTCTCTAAATATGATAATGAATACACTGTTAAAGTCTCTCGCAATGCTCACGGGCACCATGTATATACACCGTGTATATATATTTACTCTGAAACTATGGCGAATTTCGAAAAAGTTTAAAGGACATTTTGTTCTCTAAATATGATAATGAATACACTGTTAAAGTCTCTCGCAATGCTCACGGGCACCGTGTATATACACCGTGTATATATATTTACTCTGAAACTATGGCGAATTTCGAAAAAGTTTAAAGGACATTTTGTTCTCTAAATATGATAATGAATACACTGTTAAAGTCTCTCGCAATGCTCACGGGCACCGTGTATATACATGTATTGTGTATGGAAATATTGTAGACAATTTTATCTTCTTCATACGTTCCATAGACATTTTAGGCATAATGATAACCGTTTAAGCGCCAAGGTTCAAAAACGGACTTATGGCACGTTTAAATAATTAATTAATTATTTAGTCTGCTTTTTAACTTATCCTTATAGTCACAGTCTAGTATACTTAGCCATTAACAATCATAGATATGCAAAAGTGAATTCACAACCTATCAATCTCTGTATGATGCAAGCCTCTTTACCCCTAATGACCATATTTTCCCCCGTCATTCGCGTTAAAATATTTAATTCAACGTGATTAACACACTAGAAATTAATAATGACCTAGAAAATATTAGCGTTTCTAAATCATATGTCTGCTCTCCAGAAAATAGCTTAGGGCTCCTAACCGATATGAATGAATCGCTTACAGTGTTACACTTGAATATAAGAAGCATTGGCTGTAATTTTGGTGAACTACAGATACTTTTAAAAAGGATCAATATTGTGTTTGATGTTCTTGTGCTTAGTGAATGCTGGCTCAGCAAATGTCCATACTTACCAAATTTACCAGGATATGCATCAGTTAAGTTTAAATACACAAACCAAAATGACGGTGTAGTAGCTTTTGTCAAAACGGATTTGGCTTGTTCGGTTGTGAACCAATCCTTTAATGATGCAAATTGTCTTGTTCTGAAGTTTTCTAATGAAATTGCCTTAGTAGCCCTATATCGCTCACCGTCATCAAGGAACATTGATGGATTTCTAGTGTCTCTTGAGAATACATTAATTAGCCTCACTAAATAGTTTTAAATCTGTAGCTCTAATTGGTGACAATAATATTAACATAGTACCGGGAAGCAGTGATCCTAACGCTGATCCCTACCTAACTATTGCTGCTGCTAATGCTATGTTGCCTGCACATGTGTTTCCTACGAGGAAAAACAGTTGTTTGGATCACGTACTTCTAAAAACAAACACAACATCTGTTACATTGATCATAGATTCACTTATTACTGACCATAATCCTATTATACTTTGCTGTAGTCGGAAAAGGAGAATAACGAAAACAGCGCGTACTAAAATCGTATTTAACGAATCAGCTTGCGTAAAAGATATTATGGATCGTGACTTTTCATTTATTTTATCCATTCCTGATGCTGAAAGAGCTGCATACTCATTTGTCACTACATTAATAGAAATTATTAAAACTCATTCTAAAACTATACATGTTAGTAGGAAATTTAGAACAATAAAGCCCTGGATGACACCTGGCTTGTTACGCTGCGTTAGAAATCGAGATATATAAATTGAGTAAAAGAAATCCGTATGACCATTTGGCAAAACTAACGTACACACGTTATAGAAATTTTTGTACCAATTTGCTCAAAAAAATTAGACAATCGTATGAGCGGATGGAGTTCCAAAAAGCTAAAAATAACCCAAAGGCTACTTGGAAACTTATCAAAAATATAACAAACCTTGACGATAAAACATCAAGTTCAGATAATCTTTTGTCGCTAAATGTAAATCCAACAGCCGCGGTTAATTTGGTAAATGATTATTTTAGTGGTATCGGGAAGACCCTTGCCTCGAAATTCCCTGGGCAGACTAATCATAATCCAAATTATGATGGTAACGCATCTCCCCTCAAATCTAACCAAGTAAATTCTAGGGCGTTAATAGAAACTGATAATGAAGAAGTTGAACGAATTACTATGGGACTTCGAAATTGTTCTTTGGGTTGGGATGGTATACCAGCAACACTTCTTAAGACAACGCGTCACGTCACTGGTTGGTGCCTATAATGACACACATCTTCAATCTTTGCTTGTCATCGGGAACTTTTCCTCGAGTATTTAAAAGAGCTCTTGTTCACCCTATTCATAAGGGAGGAGACAGAGACAGTGTCAATAATTACAGACCTATTTCCGTATTGACAACGCTCTCTAAAATTTTTGAAAAAATTCTAAATTTACGTTTAATTAAATACCTTGATACCTATTCTATACTTTCTTGTAATCAATTTGGCTTTAGGAGTGGGAAATCCACAGAGGATGCTGTTTTGGCCCTTACAAATTCTATCATTAACAATTTCAACTCTAAACAAAAAAGTATTGGCATTTTTCTTGACCTATCCAAGGCATTTGACACTGTCTCTATCCCAATACTCCTGGAGAAACTAGAATCCATTGGAGTAAGAGGACTTGTACTTGATGTTTTCAAAAGTTACCTAAGTGGTCGCACGCAGCAAGTCCGCATAGGCAATTACACTAGTGACGAGGTGACTCTTACCTTTGGTGTGCCCCAAGGCAGCGTCCTTGGGCCAACATTATTTTTGATATATGTAAATGATTTGTGTAATATTGCTCTGACTAATGTTAAAGTTTTTGCTTATGCAGACGACACGGCTCTTCTCATACAAGCACCAACATGGGAAAGGGCTCACCTCCTCGCTGAGAGCACGTTAAGAGTAGTTTTGAAATGGTTGGCATTGAATTTGTTGACGGTCAATGTTAGTAAAACAACTTTTATAACTTTTGCACCTAAAGCATCTTCATTGCCCCCTCCTAGTTTTACTCTCCGTGCTCACAATTGTAACCACAACGACATTTTATGTAGCTGTACTGAATTAACACGGTCGAGTAGTGTTAAATATCTAGGTGTTCTTATAGACTCCTGTATGACCTGGAACGATCAGGTGCAAGCGGCTGTGAGTAGGACTCGGAAATTAATTTATGTTTTTAAGACCCTGAGAACTGTTGCTGACCAACCAAGTCTAAAGACTGTCTACTTTTCACTGGCACAATCTTACTGCTTAACGGTCTGGGGTGGGACAGGGAAAACCAAATTCCTACGATTAGAAAGAGCTCAGAGGGCTGTGCTTAAAGTTATGTTTAGTAAACCAATTCGTTTTCCTACTTCTGAACTACATACAGTGGCTAAGGTTCTGACTGTTAGACAATTGTTCATCTTGAAAATCGTACTGCGTAAGCATCTAGATTTACCTTATGCTTCTAAACCTCCTAAACGACGAGCTGGCCGCATGTGCAACTTTGAACATACTCGTATTGCTGTTGTCAGACGTCATTATGACAATCTTTCGGCTAAATTGTATAATAAACTGAACACTTTGTTAAACATACATCCACTATTATATAGGGAATGCAGGAATAAAATAACAAAGTTTTTGCAAAACCTCAATTATACTGAGACTGAATTAGTGCTTAGTGGGACCTAATTAATAATTAATTATAACAGCTTAATGTTAAAGAAAAAAAATATATATATTGTATTATATTTTAGAGTACACTTCCTAAGCAAAATTATAACTAACCTGGTTTACTATATGTAATTTTTCCTAAATTTAAATAATTGTAAACTAACATAATTATGATAATTAAGTTTAGTAATCTTACCGTATACATAAGTATCACTGTAGAACATAAACCCCCTATGTCCGAGGGGGGCGTAAACAGTTGCGACACAGTTTATACTAATGCAGCTGCTTACGATCTCAATGTTTTAATATGTACCTACGTTATTATGTTCAATAAAAATCTAAAAAAAAAAAAAAACAAGATAGCGGCCGCGCCCTCCCCCCCTCAAGGTCTCAAATCTAGTATTTTAATAACCACCCTATAGCCTACCAATAACCATTAAAACATTTTCTAATTTTCTGTTTTTTTCCTCAAAAAAAAAACTACGACCCAGCGATCCTTTTCGTCAAACTAAAAGTTCTTTCTAATATCCCAAAAATAAGTTATCTAATGACACTCTTTGGCAGGTTTAAACGCGGGAATCAAGATGGGCAAGTGAACAACCACCAGAACAAGCCGCACAACAACAGCGTGCCGAACAAGGGGCCGAACAACCGGTATGTACGCTAGAGCTCTAGTAGTGAGATGTATTTCGTTTGGAAATATACGAGGCCATAGAACAAATAATAAAGTAAAAGAAGCAAGCACTATTAATATAGACAGAGAGCTAGCCACATCAGATGACACAATAATGAGAGCAACGAAACCCCTCTAGTCAGTTTGCTATACTATGCTTATTTATAGATTTGGATATCTGGCAGCTGTAAAGTGGTGGACGTCAAAGAATGCAAATCACTTCCTCCAAAGAAATCGAATCCTAGAGTTCTGGGTTTGATGCAATATTATACAAATGCGTTTATTTCATTACTTTTTACAGTTGTTCTTAAGGTATCGAGGTTAGGCACGTAAGTAGTCTATGTTAGTTATAAAAAGTTAGGTAATAATTTAAGGATATGAATCATATTTAATTAAAAACATGTAATGAAAAAGGTGCGGGTACAGCTTGCTGGATTTAAACCCGCCCTTGGTCAGCTAATTGGAGAGGTATTAGTTTACATTACAAATTGTATTGTTAAAGTGAAATAAAAACCATAGAAAAGAATTATGAGGAATTCTATAAATAATTAGATTATATCATTGCCAAAAGTTTCTGTTGGAGGAGTGCCAAACGACGTATAATGTAATTCATAGTTTGTCTCCTACTGTTTTTGTTTCCGTAATAATACCTGTTCTAATGTTAAAATATAGGCCCTGTCCTTTATAATTGAGTGTTTACCTATTTTGGTATTACTATTTTCCATTCAAAATTTTGCTAGTATGTACCTCCAATCAGTAAAAGCTGCCAGATGCCCGGATTTAGCAATAAGGATAGCATAGCAATCTAACCAGACGGGTTTTGTTACTCTCATTATTGTGTCATATCTGACGTGGCCAGCTCTTAGTCCAATGGTATGAAATCCCACATACCGATTGTTCATACTTATTTATGGTTTATTTGATACTTATTTTATAGCAAAATGGGATAAATCACTATTTACTCGGCTAACATTTCGGATGAATAATTGCAATTTCTTCGGCGTAGTAGACCATATTCTATTTTAGTGATCAATACCGACAGTTGGAATATGACGGGTTCATCATTTGGATAGTTGATTCTTGGTCAACTAAATTACAGCACAATATCATAATCTACAAGCTAGATGCTAGCTTAATGTATTTTCTATGGACGATGCATTATTAGGAATTGTTTTTTGTATTCAAACACTTAAAAGAAAGTGGACGCGTATCGTATATCTCCACCTCTATTGCTCTTGTTTGTTTCAGTGGTGGTAGGTATGTACTTAAAAGTGAACAAGTTCGATTTTTTTTATGTTCATTGTTGATTGTGTGATGTGTGCCACCTTTTTATTTATTTTTATTAAAATTTAGAAGTGTATTTTTCTTTAGAAATTACTAGTTATTTAAAGGAACTGAAACCCGCGATGCCAAAATTAACACATTCATTGCCACCCAGCCAAACAAGACATCCGCGCCAGGTCACAAACATTTCGTCATATAAAGCTGTAGTACCACGATCCCTATCGGGTCGTCCGGCCTGGGAACGAAATCATCAAATACCCGATAGTCGGGTTTTCGGCACTGAATGTGTTAAAAACCACCTATTAGGACCTATTCATGTTTTTGGGAACGCGCGTCATCGGCGCGTTTCTAGGTATGATGCCCTTGGTTTTGGCTTCTTTTAGAACCAACTAAAGAAGATTGGAACTTGCCAAAATTTCCTCCAATTTTTATGCGCTTCTGTCGACGTGACGTTTTCAATCAAAGGTATATCATTGTCAGGGGGCTTAGCCAACGGGGCAATCGTTAACGCTCCGTGGGGTAGTGTAATCTTCTCTCTCTATTTATTTATTTATTTATTTAAACTTTATTGCACAAAAGAAACCTTATCGTACAAAAGGCGGACTTAATGCCATAAGGCATTCTCTACCAGTCAACCTTAACTCTATCACTCGTCTGTATTAGTGCGACAGTGACAGTAGGGTTTCGTTCGCTTCGGAGCGTTAACTATTGGTACGTTGAATACGCACCATTGTCAAAAAGGCGTTACTGTCATAAAAAATCATTTAGAACTCTATTAACAACCGACAATGTACCTTTGACTTGAAAACGTCAATTGGCTACTTTCCTAAAAAAATATATTTAGTCCGTCAGTTAGATTATCAAAAAATATTGGACACGTATTTTTTATTTTGTCAATCAAACAAAAATTGGTGAAGATATAGCCCGTCAAAGTTCCGCGTGACGTCTCATTTCAGTTCAATTTTTAGTATAATATGACGTCACGCGGAACTTTAACGAACTATATCTTCACCAATTTGTGTTTGATTGACAAAATAAAAAATACGTGTTCAATATTTTTTGATAATCTAACTGACGGACTAAATAGAATTATATTTTTTTTTACCCAGGAAAATTGGGACTAATCTTTTTAAAGGGTTAAAAAGATTAGTCCACCAAAGACGTCAAATCACGCGCATGGAAAGACGTGCCCACAGCGTCAGCACGTGATATCACGTCCAAAATATAACCTGTTTGCCTTGAACGCGTTGGGTCAAAGGGTTAACTTTTTATCGACAATCCATAAACAATGCTCTTTGCCGCTTGAATTGTAAGCAGCAAAGTCAAGTCTGGACAATTTTTTGTCTTTTTTCGTGTGAATGGTTTTAGTACACAAGCCATGTCTGTGTTAGTAAATCTGTGTGGTTTCGCAGCCGCAACTCAGTGCCAGAACCTCGGCCCGGGTACGAGGAGGCCGGAGGTGAACCCGCGCTGGTGCCGCTACCCTACATGCCGTACCCGCCGCCCATGTACCCGATGCCATACTACCCGGTCGAGGACCCAGGTTAGTAGTCTGACAGCTCAGTGCCAGAACCTCGGCCCGGGTACGAGGAGGCCGGAGGTGAACCCGCGCTGGTGCCGCTACCCTACATGCCGTACCCGCCGCCCATGTACCCGATGCCATACTACCCGGTCGAGGACCCAGGTTAGTAGTCTGACAGCTCAGTGCCAGAACCTCGGCCCGGGTACGAGGAGGCCGGAGGTGAACCCGCGCTGGTGCCGCTACCCTACATGCCGTACCCGCCGCCCATGTACCCGATGCCATACTACCCGGTCGAGGACCCAGGTTAGTAGTCTGACAGCTCAGTGCCAGAACCTCGGCCCGGGTACGAGGAGGCCGGAGGTGAACCCGCGCTGGTGCCGCTACCCTACATGCCGTACCCGCCGCCCATGTACCCGATGCCATACTACCCGGTCGAGGACCCAGGTTAGTAGTCTGACAGCTCAGTGCCAGAACCTCGGCCCGGGTACGAGGAGGCCGGAGGTGAACCCGCGCTGGTGCCGCTACCCTACATGCCGTACCCGCCGCCCATGTACCCGATGCCATACTACCCGGTCGAGGACCCAGGTTAGTAGTCTGACAGCTCAGTGCCAGAACCTCGGCCCGGGTACGAGGAGGCCGGAGGTGAACCCGCGCTGGTGCCGCTACCCTATATGCCGTACCCGCCGCCCATGTACCCGATGCCATACTACCCGGTCGAGGACCCAGGTTAGTAGTCTGACAGCTCAGTGCCAGAACCTCGGCCCGGGTACGAGGAGGCCGGAGGTGAACCCGCGCTGGTGCCGCTACCCTACATGCCGTACCCGCCGCCCATGTACCCGATGCCATACTACCCGGTCGAGGACCCAGGTTAGTAGTCTGACAGCTCAGTGCCAGAACCTCGGCCCGGGTACGAGGAGGCCGGAGGTGAACCCGCGCTGGTGCCGCTACCCTACATGTCGTACCCGCCGCCCATGTACCCGATGCCATACTACCCGGTCGAGGACCCAGGTTAGTAGTCTGACAGCTCAGTGCCAGAACCTCGGCCCGGGTACGAGGAGGCCGGAGGTGAACCCGCGCTGGTGCCGCTACCCTACATGCCGTACCCGCCGCCCATGTACCCGATGCCATACTACCCGGTCGAGGACCCAGGTTAGTAGTCTGACAGCTCAGTGCCAGAACCTCGGCCCGGGTACGAGGAGGCCGGAGGTGAACCCGCGCTGGTGCCGCTACCCTACATGCCGTACCCGCCGCCCATGTACCCGATGCCATACTACCCGGTCGAGGACCCAGGTTAGTAGTCTGACAACTCAGTGCCAGAACCTCGGCCCGGGTACGAGGAGGCCGGAGGTGAACCCGCGCTGGTGCCGCTACCCTACATGCCGTACCCGCCGCCCATGTACCCGATGCCATACTACCCGGTCGAGGACCCAGGTTAGTAGTCTGACAACTCAGTGCCAGAACCTCGGCCCGGGTACGAGGAGGCCGGAGGTGAACCCGCGCTGGTGCCGCTACCCTACATGCCGTACCCGCCGCCCATGTACCCGATGCCATACTACCCGGTCGAGGACCCAGGTTAGTAGTCTGACAACTCAGTGCCAGAACCTCGGCCCGGGTACGAGGAGGCCGGAGGTGAACCCGCGCTGGTGCCGCTACCCCACATGCCGTACCCGCCGCCCATGTACCCGATGCCATACTACCCGGTCGAGGACCCAGGTTAGTAGTCTGACAACTCAGTGCCAGAACCTCGGCCCGGGTACGAGGAGGCCGGAGGTGAACCCGCGCTGGTGCCGCTACCCTACATGCCGTACCCGCCGCCCATGTACCCGATGCCATACTACCCGGTCGAGGACCCAGGTTAGTAGTCTGACAACTCAGTGCCAGAACCTCGGCCCGGGTAC
The DNA here is from genome assembly GCA_947086415.1 of Pammene aurita. Lineage (NCBI taxonomy): Eukaryota > Metazoa > Arthropoda > Insecta > Lepidoptera > Tortricidae > Pammene > Pammene aurita. The sequence goes on along the minus strand of OX352301.1, from coordinate 34,602,671 downwards.
GAGGAGGCCGGAGGTGAACCCGCGCTGGTGCCGCTACCCCACATGCCGTACCCGCCGCCCATGTACCCGATGCCATACTACCCGGTCGAGGACCCAGGTTAGTAGTCTGACAACTCAGTGCCAGAACCTCGGCCCGGGTACGAGGAGGCCGGAGGTGAACCCGCGCTGGTGCCGCTACCCTACATGCCGTACCCGCCGCCCATGTACCCGATGCCATACTACCCGGTCGAGGACCCAGGTTAGTAGTCTGACAACTCAGTGCCAGAACCTCGGCCCGGGTACGAGGAGGCCGGAGGTGAACCCGCGCTGGTGCCGCTACCCTACATGCCGTACCCGCCGCCCATGTACCCGATGCCATACTACCCGGTCGAGGACCCAGGTTAGTAGTCTGACAACTCAGTGCCAGAACCTCGGCCCGGGTACGAGGAGGCCGGAGGTGAACCCGCGCTGGTGCCGCTACCCTACATGCCGTACCCGCCGCCCATGTACCCGATGCCATACTACCCGGTCGAGGACCCAGGTTAGTAGTCTGACAACTCAGTGCCAGAACCTCGGCCCGGGTACGAGGAGGCCGGAGGTGAACCCGCGCTGGTGCCGCTACCCTACATGCCGTACCCGCCGCCTATGTACCCGATGCCATACTATCCGGTCGAGGACCCAGGTTAGTAGTCTGACAACTCAGTGCCAGAACTTCGGCCCGGGTACGAGGAGGCCGGAGGTGAACCCGCGCTGGTGCCGCTACCCTACATGCCGTACCCGCCGCCCATGTACCCGATGCCATACTACCCGGTCGAGGACCCAGGTTAGTAGTCTGACAACTCAGTGCCAGAACCTCGGCCCGGGTACGAGGAGGCCGGAGGTGAACCCGCGCTGGTGCCGCTACCCTACATGCCGTACCCGCCGCCCATGTACCCGATGCCATACTACCCGGTCGAGGACCCAGGTTAGTAGAGTCCGACAACTTTCTATTTGGCCTTGAGAATGTGTCGCTGCAAAAAGCTTACTTATGGCAATAATGTGCGAAGTCATATAGTCTAGAAAAAAATTATAAAATGTTAGTAATGGTCATGCCAACGCCTACTTTCAAAACATTGTTTATTGGAATGCTAGGCAATCCTAGGAAGTTGAAGAAAGCATAGTTTCGCCATGTCCGTCCGTCCGTCTGTCCGCGGTCTAGCTCAGTGACCGTTAGCAGGGGGGTTTCACTACGCAGTTTAGGTACATTTGGCCGGCGCGCCTCCCGGGCAGGCGTATGGCGGTGGGCTGCCGCTCGGTTCGCACGATACTCGTGTCACGTGGCGCGAGCGCATTAATTGAAAATACACAATGGCTTCGAAACCTAAATCTCGATCTAATCCGTATAATAGATGTCTTTACGGATTTCTGAATAAACGGAAGAACAAGGAAGCAGAAATAACATTTTTAAATTCCGGACGATATTGAAAGGTCCCGAAGTCCTTACTTAGTAATAGTTAAAATAATTTTAAACAAAAAAGAACCGACTTCACTAAGCAATTCACCTTTCCAACACCAAATACTCGAGCTGCTGTAAAAAATACTCAAATCACTACAGGTGTGCCTATAATAGTTGAAGAGTTCCCTCGATTTCTCCAGGATCCCATCATCAGATCCTGACCTGGTTACAATGGGACCAACTGTGAAGTATACTCTTTAAACAAAAAAAGAATTTTCCAAATCGGTCCAGCCGTCTTCGAATAATCGGTGAACATACATAAAAAAAATAAAAAAAAATAGCAAAAACAAAGATCCCGACGAATTGATAACCTCCTCCTTCGAAATCTTGAAGTCGGTTGATAAACATCCTTAATTTATTGAATATCGGTTGCCCAGAAATAATATTAGGAACTGACCGACATATTTTCAAAGGAAAGGCTGTGGCATACCTACTTCCGTGAGAATCAGACATAATTTCTATAAAAATTTCTATCTAGGGATAAAAATTTCCTGTTTACAAAATCAACGTTTGTAATTCCTACATATTTATCTTAAAAATAATAAATCAGTAGGTATAGGTACAAAAACTTGTCAAGTGCCAACCCCGTGCCGACGCTCACAGCTCGGTCATAAAACTGCGGCGCGCAAAGAAGATTCACGGTTCGTGCGCGGTTATAAGTTTCAATTTTGCTTGCAGGCGGCGAGTATAGGCATAATTTTATACCTAAATCTGACTTTTGTGAAGGAGTGAATTTTCTGTACGGTAGTACTATTAGTTATTCTGTGCCGTTAGCACTTGTAGTGTATGCAATATCCTGTACGCTGTAACACCTCCGCAGCGATGCTGGGCATGATGGGCGGCATGGGCTACGTGAGCTACGAGGAGTCGCTCCCTCACTACTACCCGGCGCCGCCACACTACCCGCCGCCGCTGCCGCAGCACCTGCACCCGCACCCCCTCCCCCACCCCCACCCCAACCTCAACAACATGCACGAACATCACAAGTAACTCTCCAACCATCACTAACCGTCCGAGAGTTTAGAATTGTGTTGAAGCGTCCACTTAGGGCTTCCCCACCTATCGACGCGGATACGGCAAAAGCCGATCGAAAAAAAGCTTTATCTCCACGCAATAAGAGCTAACATGGGATGGTCCGGCTCGGATAACGCGTCAACGTCTTTTTCGCTCTTATTGCGTAGATATAAGGCTTTTTACTATCGGCTATTCCTGATTCCGCGTCGATAGGTCTGGGGAAAACGTTAGTTCGTAAATTTCCTTACCTTAAACCCTTTCAATGGTATACGTCGTATACAAAAACTTCACTTAAATGCCAAGGTAACAGTCACAAGCCAGTATTAACGTTAATTGATAAGTATAACTTCAACGGCGTACAGGCTACCAATTTGATTCAACGCCAGTTTAGAACCTTGTTATAATCACATTTGTCTGTGAATGAGTATAAACTTCAATGTGCACTACTCAACTAGCTATTATGACAAGGTTCTATAGTGACTTAGGAGCCAAATTGGTTGACTGTATATTATAGGTATATTATGATTCTTCTATAGGCTTTTTAGCGCTAATTTGGAGCTTGTGGGTCAGCTAGAAGTACCTTAGAATTAGTATGATCAGTCAGTCAGTGACAAAGCTAAGTAACTTTTGACTTGTAATAATTCTTGAAATATAAGTCGTAATTAAATGATATTGGGAATACATTTTCCTTATGTTTATGGCCTCTTCTTGACTGAAATTTCAGACTTGTAGCTTGATTCACTACAGAGTTAGAGGCGGTCGAAAATGGCCTGAATGGCTTCGAAGATGTTACGGCCGTGTCTTTGTTGTTTGTTTTGCTCGACTTGGCGGATTTGTCGACAATATTACAGTATTATTCAAGTAATAAAGTTTTGGACTGTGGCGGCAATGTTTCAACACTATTCTATATCTCATATACCATGTTAGCAACGGACATCCTCCTGATGCCTACAAATAAACTAAGCTTGAAATCATAATTCAGTGGATTGATTTGACATAACTTTACATGCATTTGACAAGCGCTTTGTATGCTAGGATCTGTCAAATGACTCCACTGAATTATGAATGCTACTCTTAGGAGTATATCACAATTTAAATTCCAATACTCTTTTTATCGTTCACATCTCAACATTTTACACAATTGTAGTATAATATGCACATTGTTAATGTTTAATACACTGTTGTTCGCGTCAGGAGGCTAAAATGTGTTCCAATAGGCATACAGTACCCCAAAGACTACTGAACGATCTCGGACATTTACCAATTACCTTTGGGTAAGTAATTTGGTTCTTAATGCTATGAGTACGTTAAATAAAAAAACTCAGTCCTTTAGAATTCTTATACAGAGTGACATTCAAGACTTGTTGAAATGTTAAAAACTGGTATTTAAATGCAAAATCTTCTATGATTTTAAAATACAGTTTTCTAACCTGTATTAAATTGACAATAATTTTTAAGCATTTTTTAAAGTAATTTCTGACCCCAATTCACATGTTACCCTGTATAAGTAATAGCATAGATAACCGTTCGTGGCATTGTTTTTTATTGTTCGTAGTCTATAGTGGTAGCATTTAAAACTGTGTCGTAATATTGTGATGTATACAAACCCCTTGTTCGAAATTATGTCAATTTTTTTAAAAAAAAACGTCCTTTTGAACGTATAATGACTGCACATTATAGGGTTAACTTATACGGCACTATTAGAAGGAATGCTGTATGCGCATCAATGTTAAGGGCAGGTTACCCCTTCAACACATGTGATGTTCGGCTTGGCAGCTAGCAAAGGTTGTCAGGGAGGTTTTTTACTTATTTGCGTTCGTATTTTTGACACATTTCATGCTAAGACTATGGAATAATGCCAAAGGCAAATTCTAAGTTGCCAATTATCTAAAAGCAATAGCAACTGCGCAAACTGGCAGAAAGCTGTAAACACTAGTCAATGCCGTAGATCTTGCTAGTGGAATGCACATGTAAGATAAATATGAACAGAATGGAAGAGTTGAAGGCACAACCCACCACTACAAACTGCTTTACACTTCCCTTCATATCTTAGATTCAGAAAATAGACGTGATCAGAAGTACAGTTCGTGAGGAGTACTTTGTAAAATTATTATAACTGAAAACGTGTCTACAATTGTAACATTATTGAGCGCAAGACGTGAAAATGGCTAAGTAAAATGCTTTTTCAAGTGTCTTACTAGAACCAGTCTTTGGTGTATCTTGTAGACTTATATAGCATCTGTCAGGAATCGAACGCAAAGTGTTACGTTATGTTGACAACGAAAATGCTCAACGAATCGGTATACGGTTATTTGTAACGTGCAATCGTCCTTTTGGACTATTCACACAAGAGGTCCTACGAAAAACGAAATATTCCTCTCTTTATTGTGTGACACGTGTGAGTGAGATGAAAACAGGTAATAAAATTGGAAATATGGAAAAAGCCGGTTTATTTCCTGAAAAAAGTTGGACTATGATCTAGATGGAGAAAGTAAATAATTTTGGATATCGTTTTTCGAAGTGCCAAAAGCATCAAGCTTTCGAACCGCTTCTAGCCTTTAAAATTACGCTATTTTACAAAATTATCAGTTAAAAGTCATCGTTGATTCTTCTTTAATAAGTAAACTTAATTTCTAAATAGCGACTATAAAAAATACATATTCAAAAGCGAAAAGGCCTATGAGGCTTAAATTTAAAAACGTTTGATAAATACCCTCAGCAATTTACATGTATTTTTTTAGTAATATGGTTCGAAAGCTTGCTAATGTACTACGCCGCGTGTTTCTTGGACCAATGTCAATTATATTTATCAGATCAATAGAAACGTTAAATTTCAAATTGTCACGCAAACAGATGAGGTCATTAATACCGGCGTAGTTGTCCGGTGGAGTAGGAGCAAAATGAGAAATATCGATACCCTACCGTACTAATTACGGCGAAAATTTAGTTGTAATTAGTACCTTATTGCACAACTTTAAAGTCTAATTTCAAACAATTTTTTCCCGTAATTAGTACGAGTGTGCGCAAGGGTATCTACTTATATGGACTTGAAACGGGGTAAAAAATCATTTTGTTCTTACACCATCAGATTTAATTTTTGTTATTTTGTTGGCAACAAGTCTGTAATGACGTATTTTAGCAGCTAAATATTATCGTCGACATATAGCTAGTTTACGAGAATTACTCAAAAATATGTTTTATGTTGATGATAAATTTTAGTATGCTATTGCTATACTCTTTCCAAGTGTTTTTTCTGTATATGGTTTTGAAATTATCAGTACCACTCGCTTAATTCTAACAAGGTTTAAAAGGTACAACTTTGATAGACTTAATTTTGACAGCATCCGAGTTTTAATATATATTGACTCACAAATAATAAATTGCCAAAACAAATGGAATTTTGACATGTCAAAACTAAGATTTAAAATACAATTAATGGGAGTTCTTTCTTTATATAAAGAGGTTAATCTCTCTCGTATACATATTAGCGCTTGGAAAGAGGACTTGTTGTCAAATTTCGTGTTGTACTTAAAAGGTGTTGTAGCAGTTTTGTACACTTGCGCACTTGACAATGTTTGATGAAATCGAACGAGAGACTGAAGGCCCCGCTCTACCGAGCCTCGAAATTGGTTCCGAATTTATTATTGATTAAGTGTTCATTGGTGCTGCAAAATTGTCAGGGTTGACAGGGTTTTTGAGATATTTTTGTATGGATCGGCATTTAGGACGCGTAGGTAGCGTTGTGCATCATTCCTTATTGTAAGGTGAGACTGTAAAGTAAGCCAATTTAATCGTAGGTTGTACGCAAACTAAGTTTCTAGTTTAGATAAGTATGCGCGCGGATGGCATTACCGGGCTTTGACAACTAATTTATAGCAATTTAGTTTAATATCATTGAGTTTTAACAAAAAAAACTAAAGGCAGCTTAACTTTCAATAATTACAATTACATTTAAATCATAAGTACAAATAAACCGGGCTTCGATATTATTACTATGTACTGATTTAAACTTACACGATTTTCACTCATTATTTTGACAAAAACGGGACTGATTCGCGTACACTTACTTTTATTATTTTCCTGACGTTTCGAGCGTTTGAGTCTGCCTGTGACCACGAGCGTTACAGCACGCTCGAAACGTCAGGAAAATAATAAAAGTAAGTGTACGCGATTAAGTTCGATATTACTAGTTACTAGTTTTACATTCGCTGTAGGTATTTATAAACTAAATGACCACTGGCTAAACATTATATTCCATACATACATTATAATAATTTATACAATGTAAGTATATGATTATTATAACGGTAAAAAGATTGAAAATAGTTGTGAAGCCATCCGCGCGCTCCTGTACATTTGTTTTGGCATTTCTTTAAGTTAGAATAAGTCTTGTGTGAACGACATTTCATGGCGTCAACTAAATTCCATAGCATAGTTACACGTAGTACAGAATTTACACGAATCTCCGTTATCCAATAAGTTAGATTAAAATCCGAAAGTGTCCTATTTTGATCTCAAGTCTTCATTTTGAACCTCGGTGCTTGGGTAGACATATTTTGTAGCGTTTTTAACTATTGTACGACGAATTTGAAGCTAGTCCCGGTGTCAAACTCATACTAAAACCTAAATTCCAATATACCAGTAACACACATCATCAGATCAAGCTGGATTCTTATGAAACAACTGTACCAAGCCAGATTTCAAATACCAAAGATACTCTAGAAACTAGAGGAAGTGTTGGACACATAAATGTTTAGGAAATCTCGTGTTTCGGGAATCTAAAGTGTGGCGAACGAGTGTGAACAGTTTCGTACATTGACCCTACGTCCTTGACCACGTGCGATAGCAATATAATTGCGTTCGAGTAATAGAGACAGATAATGAAAGGTTAATGTACGCAATTGTTCGTACTCGGGGTGTACATGATGGAATCTGATGTTTTGGTATCTGGTATTTTGAAAACCGTCGAGCGCTCGCGTTGCTCCGCTGAATTAAATTTTAAAAATTATTTTTGTAAAATTTATAAGATTTGGCTGTGATTGGTAACTCTGGGAGGGTCTGTGGAGCGACCGGCGCATCGACAAAGGACAAAAAACAAACATGTTTGTAGATATTATACAAACTCCTCTTCGACTCGATTGACTAATCTAACTATCCGCCCACGATTTTTGATCCATATTTTATGAATCCTCCATATTTATGTCTACGACTATATATTATAACTAAAATATATATATTAACGTAAATAATACGTAACTAAATCTTAATTGTTTGTACAGAGCGTTGTTTAAAAAAATAAAAGTAAAAAAAATAAGTGTAGGTCTCTTATATAAGTATATTATGTATGTGTGATGTTCCATGTAAAGTCGTTTTGGTGTCTCAGTATTAGTTTTAAATCACTAGGAGTTAGAATTTATGTTAGTTGTTAATTAATGTTTACGTAATCATAGACTACTTAGTGTTATTTTTTATTTAAGGGTAACTTCAGTTGCTTTCGCAAACCGCGCAGAGGCGCCATTTTTGTTTCCGCCATAGTACCTACGTAATGTTTGTGCCAAGATTTGTAAAATTACCGGCAGACTCGACACCCGACCAATACTCAGTGTAACTGCCAAAGAACGAAATTGTTGTCATATCAGTTTATTGATTAACCTTACAATAACTTAGTGTTGTGAATACTAGATGTATGTACTTCCGTATACTGAGCTCAAAGTTCGCGTCCGCTTTTGGGATGTTGTTTGTTTTGTATTGTTTTGTTCAAAATTACATTGAAATTAAAGTCTACTGATTTGTATAATTTGTTTCATTTGGAAACCTGTTCTTTTATGTTCCATCGAATATATCGGAGCGGCCAAAGTACTCAAAATATCTGAACATGCACTTTATCGCCTTGATAATAGAGGCGTTGTTGAGATATTTGTGACCACCTTGGCTGCTCAGATATATCTGATGGCGACTGTACTATGTACAGAGGAGTCCAAAGTCGCCGGAGCAGTTTACACACAAGGGAGTTATTCTCAACCTCGTAGAATCTCGGAAATAGCGAAAACTGTGGCTGTCCTACAGAGCAATTCTAAACTGAAAATTTCAATCAATTTACTTAACTGTTATTTTTGCAATGTTAGTTATACATATTCTCACCTCGCGACCTGCTCTGCCCAGAAGCAAAATAACACTAGATCAAATGAAATATAATTTATGACATGATATGATCCCATCGCTCGGTATTCATCTACCATGATCATCCGGAGCTTGGCTTGACGAGCAATACAGTACCTAAATATTAGGTAATATAAAGTTTAAAATGATTCTCTAATAATCTTTAGCCCTCCGAGCGGCAATGTACATTTCCGTTCCGACACTGGAAATTTATTTGATTGTATATAATTAGATATAATACGAGGCGTCAAATGTGTGTAAGTATTTTACTGTAGTGTCTTTCCGATCCCCTTTGGGTGACCACCTCGTATTACGCCAGTTGGAAAAAGTTGCGAAATATCTTATTAGATATTGAGAAGCCCTATTGGGCTTCGAAACATTTATACAGGATGTTACAGAAATAGTGGTGATCCGTTTAAGGGTAAGTTTTGGTATCGTATTGCGACTAAGAAAAAGTAGGAGAAAATTTTTGTACGTTTTTCATAATTAGAATATGATACCAATTATTGTTTATTATTAAGCCCTTAAACGGATCACTAGCATCTTTGTTACACCTTTTATAAAGTTAAATTTTGCCTAAATATCTCGTGATAAAAAATATTCAAAGTCAAACACGTGAATTGAGCATGTGATTAGATTAGATTAGATTATCTTATTATTTAAAATGCACCATAAACATCGCGTAACGTAAGATAATGTGATGCGCTGATGCGATTTTCAAAAGAGTAGTTAATAAGACGAGTGTAGTAGGTATGGACTGCTATCTATTAGTGTAAGTGGGTTCGTTAATGGTTGAAGTAATTCAGTAGCTAATCAACGGTACTTGAAGTCGGTGGCTATCCGGAGAAGGTCAGTACAATTCCGATTATTTATCTTCCGACATAAAGGCTTGTGTTGATATTGTACTACATTGATAAATAAGACATTTTTATATATTTCCCTTGTGTCCTACATGACCACATTTAAAGCAGTACCTAGAGGCGAAATCGTGCTGTGAAACTAAAATAAAAGCAATGAAAATAGGTCAAATTTGTGGGAATTTCCATTGGTATGATCTCAAGATTGTTTGCATTTATTTTTCCACATTATTTTCATTTAAGTACCTTATATTATGTTCTGTGTACTTCGCACTGGCTAGATTGGGATTGAAAACGAAATGTTTCTAATCTTGCTAGAATCTTAATTGAAAATTAAGCTCTGAACACACACACAACGTAAGTAGGTACTTTATTCATATCATATATCAACTGTCATCCTTACTAGCAGGAGTAGCAGGTATTATAAATAAAATTGGTGCCGTTTACTCCATATAACAACTTTTGATATATTATGTGTCGAAATAACGGTCAGAGGGTATATTGATTAAGGGTATAACAACAACTAAGAACTAACATTATTATTCGGTATAACAGACATTTGATATATCGACTTTCAACCTAACACTAAAGTAGTAAAGTAAATTTTTTGTAATACCACCCGATATAAAATTTAAGGGGTTATTTTTCTGTAGGTAGAATCATAGAGATATAATCTTAGAAATTCGATTTGTAAGTTAAGCTTGAAAAGTGCCATAAGATTATCATTTGACACGGAGTCAAAGTAGGTGCGACGACGAGCGAAGCGAGGAGTGTTAGATGAACTGCGAATTAACAAAACGAACACTTTCGATGGATTTTTTTTAACTAGAACCAGAGGCAAGTTTTTTTTAGAATAAATATTTATTATCTTTATATTTCGTCATTGATCCATTCCAGATGTCTCCAAAAGTAGAAAAGATCTCGGAGCAGTCGCTGCTGCTAGGAGAAGGTCCGCACTGGGACGACCGCACACAAGCTTTGTACTTCGTTAGTACATTTGAGAACAGTATTCACAAGTACAATGCGGGTACTGGGACACATACCAGCACAAGGTTAGGTGAGTAGTCAATGGCCGTAGAGCCACTTTTGAACGGCAGTTCTGTTATTTTAACTGCGTCAAATAGCCAAACAACATGTATGGAACTGCGATCTGCTGCTTTAGGCAGTTAGTGAAACCACAGACCATATAACTAATGAAACGATAGATGGCGCCGTTTCAACCGACTTCAAGATTTCGAAGGAGGGGCCAATCAATTCGTCGGGATTTTTGTTTTTTTTGCAATTTTTTTTTTTATGTTTGTTCACCGATTCTTCGAAGACGGCTGGACCGATTTGGAAAATTCTTTTTTTGTTTGAAAGAGTATACTTCACAGTTGGTCCCATTGTAAGCAGGTCAGGATCTGATGATGGGATCCTGGAGAAATCGAGGGAATACTTCAACTATTATAGGCACACCCATACCTAGTTGGTTACTAAGTTCTGTTACCAGATTTCTGACTGATAAAATATAAAATAAAGTTTTAAATAAAAATTTTAAGTATTTTTTTAATAGCCTAATTTCTAATGAACATAATATGGCATAATAATATACAAAACTGATGAGAAATTTATTGAAAATCCTTGTACATCACAAGATTGCCTGAAGACGCAAACACGCGGTAAATTTAAGAAAATTACACTTTACAAAAGTGCATCAAATAAATATTGCACCTTTGTTTCGAAGGTTCCATTGCTTGTTTGTAAGAAACCTGTTTATTAGAGGTAATTGCGTGACCACCATTTAATATTCTTCCGATTTTATCCCACAGATATTACCATTTGAAACATTGCCTATTTTTAAGTTTTGTACAAAATACATAGATTTAGACTGCTATGGAACAAGCAGACTTGCAACGTATAGTCTAGTATTTTATCAGATAGACCCACGTGAACTATACATATACCAAATTGAAGCTAAAGAATATAGCTACTGAATTGTGCAAGCCTGATGCGTCTTAAACGTGATTAAAAATAAATAGGATTTAAAATCAACATGAACGAGAAGTGTAATTTTGACGTATATTTTTCACGCCTATTTCCGAGTGTTATAAAGAATTCTGAAAAACTGCGACAATAATTTTCAATTCAGTATATTGTAATCTATTGACTATTAAATAAGCTTTTTAAATGATATACATGAATAATTAAAATGTTGCTACCTATTCCTATTTATTTAGTGAAAACTCTAGTAACAGAACTTAGTAACCGACTAGGTAGTGATTTGAGTATTTTTTAACAGCAGCGCGAGCATTTGCTGTTGGAAAGGTGGATGCTAAATAAAGTCGGTTCTTTTTTTTTGTTTAAATTGATAGTTTATTACAGACACGATTAATTATAGACTTAAAAATGACCTAGCTAAATGTTCATTTCATTACCCGGATCTATTTAATTACTTGTTCGAGAAATTCACACCATCTTATAGAAAGACTCAGTGCTAATTTGAACCTACCTAAATTATAAACATATTCTAAACGTGAAGATTTGTGGTGATGCTCGCTTCTATTCATCGCAAAAACTACTCAACGGTTTGAATTAATTTTAATATTGTAACTTTAGATAAGACATCTGAATAGGTACTTACATAGTGAATTCTTATAGATTCGATTTTTTATATGAGTGTCCTTTTTCAACCGACTTAAGGATTTCGAAGGAGGAGTTTATCAATTCGTCGGGATCTTTGTTTTTTTCCCCCCTATTTTTTGTTTATTTTATGTATTATTCGAAGACGGCTGGACCGATTTGGAAAATTCTTTCTTTGTTTGAAAGAGTATACTTCGCAGTTGGTCCCATTGTAACCAGGTCAGGATCTGATGATGGGTTCCTGGAGAAATCGAGGGAACTCTTCAACTATTAAAGGCACACCTATAGTGATTTGAGTATTTTTTACAGCAGCTCGAGCATTTGCTTCAGGAAATGTGGAGGCTAAGTGAAGTCAGTTCTTTTTTGTTTAAAATGATTATACTGACTATTAAGTTGACATAATGAACTCCGTTTTTCAGAGGGCCGGCCAGGCTTCATAGTGCCCGTAGAAGGGCACTTAGACCAGTTCGTGGTAGGCATGGAGCGAGAATTCGTAGTGACACAATGGGACGGAGCGGCGGACAGTCCCGCGAGAGTAGTGCGGATGCTGGGAGAGGTGGACCAGCAGGCTACTGGGAATAGGATTAATGATGGAAAGGCGGACCCCAGGGGTCGACTATACGCAGGTATGTAAGACAAACGATGGCAGTGCATTTGGGCTTGTGCACAAATCACGCGAGGTTTTTTCGGCTACTTTTTGACCCCGCCCTCCCCCTTGGTGATATTTGGTGAGGTTCTTGGCTACCCCTCCCCCCCCCCATAACCTCACGTATACCCCCCCCCCCTGCCCCAACGTGATCTGTCGTGATTTTTTCCAGACCCCCCCCTCGCGTGATTTGTGCACAATCCCTTTACTGCACCATGAAGCTTCATATATTCTGGAGTGCCCTTTTATACTGGATGCAAATGAATGAGTGGTTTTGCTACCATATTAAATAAGCACTAGAGCGCCTATTTATGTGGTGATCTCGACTTGTGTTATATGCACCATGTTGAGCTTGCGTTGACCTGTCTCTTGCTACAAGGACATATTGAAAAATCATTAAAAAAAAGTATGTGTTAATAAACTAACATATATGTATAAACACACATTCTCTTTTACATAATAGAATCAGTACTAATTTGTTTTGAAATTAATTGCATGTTGGTAACCTACGGGACAGGTTTTAATCTACTTAGTACAGAATTGGTTTCATTTTGAATCTGGCAATTTTCACTACATCTGAATAACGGGGCAAGAAAATGACAGCATTCTATGTTGTATCTTATATTAATCACTTGCTCTCTCTAGGAACGTTGGACGCATCGCCATCAAGTATAGAAAAAAGAGAAGCAAAAGGCATACTATACCGCTTAGACGAGAGCGGCATCACGTCCCTGTGTGACAGAATCACCATCGCCAACGGCCTAGCCTGGGATGTGGCTGCGAGGGCAATGTACTACATCGATAGCGCGGAGCATAACATACGGAGATATGATTATGATCCGGACACGGGGAATATCTGTAAGTTCATTGTAAGAAATACTTGCGAACATGAGGCATTTCATTTGAAAACGTTAAATCGGGTGCGGTCCGTAATTTTCTTAGGTACCTATTTATTTGGTTCGCTACTGAACTTGGAACTTCAGGGGTATTTAATCAAAGTAATTAAAATAAATAAATATTATAGGACAATCTTACACAAATCGACCTAGGCCCACAGTAAGCTCAATAAGGCTTGTGTTATGGGAACTAGACGACGATATATGTATGTATTAGATAAATACGGATAAATACTTAAATACTTAGAAAACATCCATAACTCTGAAACAAATATCTGTGATAAACACACAAATAAATGCCCTGACCAGGATTCGAACCCGGGACCTCCTGCTTCATAGGCAGGGTCACTACCAATAATAACAATAATGATAAATAAAAACCCAAAAATAAAAATAATTCCCCGCCCAAAAGGTCCGCCTGCGGCATGATCCCCATTACGCCGGCCGCGTTACCTCTGTATAGCAGAGCTCGAAATTGAAAAAATTGTGTCCATCGAGAAAAAGTTGTGAATTTTTGACCATGGAGTGCCTCACGATGAATATTTTTTAGTATTGGAGGTCCGTAAAATTTTTGGACCTTCACGTCAAAATCAGGGGTCCCGTGCAATATGTTATTACTCTTTGGTTAAGGCTGCTAGGGGTTGTGTGGTATCATTTCCGTATAAAACAGACATGCAGAATTTATTTTTGATATTAAAAAAGTAAAAATCCATATTTAAAAAAAAGATCTGCGGAGAGGAAAAACACTTAAAAAAAATATTATTTTCTAGAACGTTAACACTAATAAATGTCATTTATTTTTAAATAAAAAAAACATCATAAAGAAGAATATTTAATGCAGTTTTTAAATATATACAATTTTAAAGCTTTTTTCATACAAAAAATACACGAAAAAAATCATTCGCGTCGTGGTATATATGTTTTCTCCGTAGTAAGTATCGAAAATCAATGCGAAAGGTGAACATCCGTAGCGTATTGACCTTAAAATGTATGTATTGCTTATTATCAGTCAATGTTGCTCAGAGTACCTTCCACAAAATGAAAAAAAAAACACACGTATTTCCTTACTAACGTAAGTATTAATCGTTAGAATTGGAACAAATGTGTTTTATAATTCTTTTTTTTTTTGCATTTCTGCATTTTGTAGAAGGTATTCTAAGCAAAAATAACTAATAATAAACAATACAATAATTTTAAGGTCAATACGCTACGGATGTTCACATTTCACATTGATCTTAGATACTTACTATCGAGAAAACATATACACCACGACACAAATGTTTTTTTCTCTCCGTAGGTTTTGTATTATAAAAGCATTTAAATTTTATATATTTAAAAACTGCATTAAATATGCTTCATTATGACATTTTTTTTGTTTAAAAATAAATGGCATCTATTAGTTAGATAACGTTCTAGAAAATAATATTTTTTTGAGTATTTTTCCTCTCCGCAGAACATTTTTTTAAATATGGATTTTTACTTTTTTAATATCAAAAATGAATTCTGCATGTCTGTTTTATAAGGAAACGATACCATACAATCCCTAGCAGCCTTAACCAGAGAGTAAAAACATTGCACGGGACCCCTGATTTTGACGTAAAGGCCCAAAAATTTTACGGACCTCCAATACTACAAAATATTCATCATGGGGCACTCTCTATCTATGGTAAAAAATTCACAACTTTTTCTCGATGCGCACAATTTTTTTCACTTTTGTACTGAGAGAAACCCCTACTAGTACAGCTAAACGCCAAGAAAAAAAAGAAAAGAAAAGAAGAGGTAAGCGCCAGCTCTACGGTCCCCTGTAGTTTCGACCAGATTCGTCTTGCAGACAATATTTGACCCAGGAGTGCGATTTTTGAATCTCACCAAGTGACTAATTCTCACCGATGTGAGTGATTTCCGAAAGTAAATCACTCACATCGGTGAGAATTAGTCACTTGGTGAGATTCAAAAATCGCACTCCAGTTCCCGATGTCCGATGAGGTTTCCGAGGTCGACATTTTCACCAGATGGCAGCACTCTGACGAGGTCTTTTTGACAGCAGCTGTCAAAATCCACCAATAAAAAAACCCGGCCAAGTGCGTGTCGGACCACGCAAAGGAGGGTTCCGTACCTTCAATGGAATAAGAACCAAACTAATACCAAAAGGTCGATTCTGATGCCTATGGAAGAAGTTTTTTGGAGATAACTCAAAAATGGCTAAACCGATAATGTTCAAAACAATTTTCGTAGAAAGTATATGATAAGGCGCATCTCCTCAAATTTTTTCTTATTTTTTGGACTTACGGTTCAAAAGTTATAAGGGACACAATTATTCTGACTTTGGAAGCGATTATTTCAAAAAATATTTACTAAATCACAAAATGATCAAAGAAACATCAATATTATTTTTAAAGACCTATCGATTGATGTGTCACATGTTGATATTTGGTAAAAACAATTTTTTTGAAATTTAGTTACCTACATGTATGGAACGCCCCCCCTTAAAATATTTTTTTTTTTTCAAATTTAAATACATAACTAAGTAGCGGCATACAGAATACACCTTATGTGTAAATTTTATTCAGATACGTCGTATAGTTTCCGAGTAAAATGGCTGTGACAGACAGACAGACAGACATGACGAATCCATAAGGGTTCCATTTTTGCCATTTGGCTACGGAACCCTAAAAACATGATTGGTGGATTATGACAGCTAGACCTCTCGCCACGGTGCTGCCATCTAGTGAACAACTCGATTGCGGGAACCCTAATTGGTTTGAAATTTAGCACGGCTAAAACCGTGCCATACCGTAGGAGTCCATATTGGGAATGAGAACTCTGTATACAAAGCACGCAACTTTTACGAATTCAGAGGACTGTTAGAGTTATCTTAATGACGTCGTCACGATCGTAGAGGATGACTTAGATCCACTACGAAAGCTGGAAACGTACATTACCAAATCTTATTAACACTAACAATTGTAGTAACAAGGTGTAACAAGAATACTTAATTGGTATCATATTCTAATTATGAATATAAAAAACTAAGAAAAAAAATTTTTTTTTGCGCCAAAAATTTTTTTTTAATACAATTGCTCAAAAAGTTTAGTTTATGTAGCTGCAAATCGTGCGTAAAATTTGATTTTATACACTAGTGCTAAAAAGTGATTTGATCTGCAAATTGTGCGTAAAGTTTGATTTTACACACGATTTGCAGATTTTACGCACGATTTGCGATCAGAATTTTAAATAAGTATTATGCGAGACCCGCTTATAAATGACCCACCTGAACCTGAACTACGCGCGATTGGGCATAAAGGAATATTATGCGAGACCCAATAGTATTACTTGAACAACGCGCGATTGAATGAAGCTGTCTTTCGTACACTGACAGAATATAAATGTAATTTTATTTCATTGTAGTTTTTTCGCAATTGCATTAAAAACGTCGTTCGACACACGTGCGGAAGTGTCATTTTCACTCGTCCCGAGTCTTGACCCTCGCCTCTCGGCTCGGACCAAGTAACCTCGGTACTCGTGCAAAATGACATACTTCTCGCACTTGTATCGAAATGTATGACTTGCTTTGCCAAACAAAATGTTTGGCTTCGAAAAAAATTTACCTGTAAATCAGAATATTTATTTGTGCAACAAGAGAGGAAAGTTGGTTTTTCTTGCGAGTGTTGATTTTGAGTCCCGAGGAAGCGAAATATTCTATAATTGAATCACGAGCGAAGCGAGTGATTCTAAGTTGGAATCTTTCGCTTACTCGGGACTCAAAAACACGAGATGTAAAATAACTTTGCTCTCGTGTGACACATACAACTTTTCACCTCAGTAGTGAGAACATATTAAAGGTTATAAGTATTTCGAATTTGTAATAGACCTCGAAATATGAAGTGGCAGTTCATGGCCTTCACTAAATTAAAAAAAACAACTTGGTCTCACTCCTTAGAGTGGCGAAAGTCGCTGTGTATTCGCAGGGAAGTAGGCTTGTTCGAGCTGCTGAGGTGAAAAATATATTTTATGACCAAAATCTTTTCCAGCGAATCTGCAATACATCTTCGATATGAAACAGCATGATATCGAGGGTTTTGCAGACGGATGTACGATCGACACGGACAGCAATCTCTGGGTTGCGGTGTTCGGGGGCGGCTGCGTCATACAAGTCTCCCCCGACGGAGAGTTGCTAAGAACGGTGCCTGTGCCGGCTAAGCAGGTTCGTTTCCTTTCGGGACCGGGTCGTTAACCATCATAGACATACTAGCCATAGACCTTTCATGGTAATAATAATACCAAGATTGAACGGGATGGTCTTATTAAACTTTCAATAGGCATGACAGAGAAGGCGCTATTATCGTTGGTCCTTGTCATAGTGATTATTACTTACTTACAAAATGAAAATGAAAAAATGAAAATGAAAAATGGTTTATTGGTTACACAATAGGTTTAAACTAGAAACTAAACAAGAACCTCCTTTTAAGTAAAACAGATACTTGTGCCAGGAGGCTCCGCTCTTCCATTAATTACAGGGTAGGTTAACCATAGTTACTTACATTTTATAAAATCTTAAGCTTATACATTTTTATTTTTATTACATTATTAAAATTATTTATTTATATTACCATGCATATTTACAATTTATTCATGCGCACGTGTGTGTGTGTGTGTGTGTGTGTGTGTGTGTGTGTGTGTGTGTGTGTGTTTTATTTCATTGCAAGATTGATTCAATTTCGATGTATGTTAATATTTTGAGCCATTCTGTTACAATTTTTTTACAGTCATACAGTTGTCGGGGGTGTATATCGAGTAGTTCGTTTATTGAATTATATAGCTTTGCAGATTGATAGTTAAATTGTCTCTTGGCAAATTTAGAGTTTGTTGGAGGCACTGCTGCAGCCTTGCGTTTCCTTCTGGCAGCTATACTAATGGGTTCATATTTTATAGACAAGGCCCAAAGGCCCTAAGTACCGTTTGTTACCCTCCACAGCTTTTTGAAAGGGAACAAAAAACCGACAAAATTATGTAGCCTAGCTCGGTATATGCTATCAGCCATCTTGAAATGCGTTTCCAAATTAGTCGCGTCGTGTGTATTCTATCCTTCTTTAGTGTACGCGTGTTTCAACTCTAGAGCTACTTGCTTTGAGGTAACCATGTTGCTGATGTAGCACACCTGGAGTAGCTGGTGTCTATATCCTGCAGGTGACCACTTACCATTAGACAGGGCACAACACAAGTCCCACCACGCACTTCGATTATTAGCCATTGAGGGTTTCAGGAATCCCAGGTGGCGGCTCTGTGACGAGAGGTCATATTGACAGCCGCTGTCAAAATCCACCAATCAAAAAAAGGATAAACATGGTTGGTGGATTATGACCACTCAAAGCAAGTATCTCTATAGTAGAAACTCGCGTTCCCTCAAAAAGGACAGAATACTATACGCGACTAATTTTAAAACACGTTTCAAGATAGCTACCAGCAAACCGTAACTAGCCTACATAATTTAGTCGGCTTCTTTGTTCTCCTTCAAAAAGCGGCGGAGGGTATAATAACAAATGATTATATTGTACTTAGGGCCTTTTGGAAGTAAGCAATAATCACAATGTGATTCTATGACAAGGACTAACGATAATAGCGTCTTCTCTGTCATACCTATTGAAAGTTTAATAAGACCATCCCGTTCAATCTTGGTATTATTATTACCAGGTCAGGTCTAGTATGTGTATGGGAAACGCTCGTTATCTCTCCAGAATGACTATTGGTAATAAATACCTCTTCTAATTATGAAAGTGTTTTCCACCAGGTGACCTCCTGTACCTTCGGAGGCCCAGACCTGGACATCCTCTTCGTGACCACGGCTCGCTTCGGGGAAGAAGCGAAGTTCCCCAGCGGCTGCACCTTCCAAATCACCGGCCTTGGGGTCAAGGGACACGCGAATGTCAACTTTAAACTGTAAAATATACGGTTTATTTTACTGTCATGATGTTGTGTATCAAAGGTTTAGGAACATAAGTCAAGGGATTCGCAAATAACAACTTTAAAGTGTAGTTTTTAAGGTTCAGTTTGCTATACCTAAATATAGAAAACATTAAAGAACAGAACTATAGCGATGTATGCACCTTCCGAATCACCGACCTTGGGGTCAATGGACACCCGAATATCAACTTTAAATTGTACTGTATGAGGTTCCTTTTACCATAACGAGAAACTTCAAAATCAACTGGACGATCAATTTTGATTAAGCTTTATTTTCGGCGTGTAGACCACACGATTAGCCCTACCTGTGTTAGAGTGGTAGAAAATGCCATTTGGCATCAAGTCCGTCGTGTGTTTATGCTTGTTTTGTACCTATATTTGTTTTGTATTTTATTTTGTACAGTAAAGTTTAAAATAAATGAAATAGCATTTTTGAACGTTATTTTCCTTCTCGTCAGTCGTCCATAATGTCGATAGATAATGTCGTATTTATCGCAATTAGTAAATACCTAGATTACCTAGGTATCAGTGAGAAAAACAGATAGCAGTTATCATAATCCAGTAACTTTATACAATCACTAGCTTTTGCCCGCGGCTTCGCTCGCTTTAAATTCGGGGTAACAAACCATACAAACTTCCACCCCCCCATTTTAGGGAAGTGGGGGGTTAGAAAGAGACAAAAGGTAGCCTATGTCACTCTCCATCCCTTCAACTATCTCCACTTAAAAAATCACGTCAATTCGTCGCCCCGTTTTGCCGTGAAAGACGGACAAACAAACACACACATACACTTTCCCATTTATAATATTAGTATGGAAGTATGGATTGTGCGTCAAATCCGGTAGATCTGATTTTTTGCAGACTTGTTTGTGATGTTGGCCCAATAAATAATCCAAGTTTGTGACCTCAAACGTCGAACGCAACTTTGTCAAAAAACCAAAAAATCTGTTTTTTTTTTCTGATTTTGGCGATTATAACCCTAAAAGACATTTTAACAGTAGACTATAGAATTGTCTCTGTAGATCCAATAGTTTCAGAGATGCACTTTTCAAAGCAAGTTCACAATTTTTTTGAATGTAGACGTTCTGAATGTATGTTTACCAACCTCATAAACAAGTCTGCAAAAAATCAGAACTACCGGATTTGACGCACAGTACCCCGTACTTTCAGGCGACAAGGATAAGGACTGTATTATCAACGTTATCATTGCATTTTTTGCAAGATTTCGGGCGTATGGTTTGTACAAATATACTTAGTTCATAAGTATGTCGAGATCAATAAAATAATCCTACCCTACCTACTTAGCTGCCATTTTTTAATGATACCTACCACTTGTTTCCATAGCAGCACACCTCGCGGGGCTCCACTGAAAATTTAGGGTTCCGTAGTCAACTAGGAACCCTTATAGTTTCGCCATGTCTGCCCGTCCGTCCGTCCGGCCGCGGATAATCTCAGTGACCGTTAGCACTAGAAAGCTGAAATTTGGTACTAATATGTATATCAATCACGCCGACAAAGTGGTAAAATAAAAAGTGGAAAAAAATGTTTTATTAGGGTACCTCCCCTATACGTAAAGTGGGGAGTGATTTTTTTTTTCATTTTAACCCTAAGGTGTGATATGTTGTTAGATAGGTATTTAAAAATGAATAGGGGTTTACTAAAATAATTTTTTGATAGTGTAAATATTTTCGGAAATAATCGCTCCAGAAGTTAAAAAAAATGTGTCCCCACCCTCTAACTTTTGAACCATAAGTTTTAAAAGTAATTTCTACAAAATCACAATGAAATGCGGTGCTTTCAAAAACTCTTAAGTGGGGACACTTACTGTGACGGACAGAAAACTACGGAACCCTACACTGAGCGTGGCCCGACACGCTCTTGGCCGGTTTTGTTTTATCTATCCTCTTTGTACGGCGCCGTCCGGCGGTGCGACCAGCATCGAGTTTTCAGGGGCCATTTTTAGGCCACTGAACTCACATATATGTTAGAATAGAATATAACTTTATTGCATTCATGTTAGTGTACATGTCTTACAATATTTCACTCATAGTTTAGGTATCTGCTGAGTTGGATACGCTGATGTGAGTTACTTCCCCCCTTTTCACCCCCAAAACGAATGATATCCGTTATAAAAACTATTTCAAACTTAAAGATAGATAACACAAACATATTATACATAATTTCATCTAAACCGGTTAAGCGGTTTAAGCGTGAAGAGGTGACAAACAGACAGAGCTACTTTCGCATTTATAAGTTAGTAATAAGGGCATACTGATTTCCATTATCGGAGTGGAGTGAACAGCTATCGGCGCTAGAGTTGATCACACGACGTGTGGAACTGTGAACATTGTGAACCATTCGATAATAGTTAAGTGTGTTTTGTTTGTGCCGGCGTCGCGTCCGTCCGGCCGGCCAGTCGCCGCCGCGCTGTCGTAAGGTAAGGATGCTAGCTATTTTATTGTTAATTTCCTCTTTGAAAAGTCAGTTAAGGTGATTTGACTGTTTTTATATAGGTATTGTATTCATGACTTGTTCAAATGACGTTCAGTAGGTATCAGTGTTGACAATGAATAGCTGAAGTATCTTAGTAAGCTTGGACGAAAAAACTATGTTAGTAAGATTATTAGAGACTGACATATCTAATCAATCAACAAGTTAAGATAGTGTGTACCTATATATAGATATTGTGTAGGTAGTGTAGGTACAGTCGACACAAAGATATGTTTACACTTTGCAAAGGAGTAAGGTGGAAAAGTGTAATCATAAATTAGACATCGACTGTACCTATGTTATGTGTATCCGCCTTAGGCTCGGATCATAGCGCCTAATAGGCAGCCGATCCTTTTAGGGTTGCTTCTCCCTCAACATTAGTTTTAGGTAATTTTCAAAGTCAATGTGGAAATGGGATCTCTGTCATGGCAAGAATACTAAAGTGTTTCTGTACGTACCCGAAAGTACTGGAGCCTAATATGTGATGGGGTATCAAAATTATTGTATGGGCATATGAGGGCCAAACAGATCATCATCTTTGTGTGACCCATGTTAATACATTTTGTGCAAGCCATACAGGGTGTAACAGAAATGTATACAGGGTGTAACAGAAATGTATACAGGCTGTAACAGAAATGCTGGTGATCCGTGTAAGGGCATAATTGGTATCGTATTCTTATTACAAAAAACCAAGAAAAAAACTTTTTTATACAATTGCTCAAAAAGTTTAGTTTATGTAGCTGCAAATCGTGCGTAAAGTTTGATTTTATGCACTAGTGCTAAAAAGTAATATGATCTGCAAATCGTGCGTAAAGTTTGATTTTACGCACGATTTGCAGATCAGAATTTTAAATAAATGAGTATTATGCGAGACCCGCTTATAAATGACCTTCTCTACGCGCGATTGGATAACGGCCTCCTAGCCCAGTCGGTAGTGACACTGCCTACGAAGCAGGAGGTCCCGGGTTCGAATCCTGGTAAGGGCATTTATTTGTGTATTTATCACAGATATTTATAAGTTATGGATGTTTTCTATGTATTTAAGTATTTATCTATATCTATCTATTATCTCTATCGTCGTCTAATACCCACAACACAAGCCTTATTGAGCTTACCGTGGGACTAGGTCGGTTTGTGTAAGATTGTCCTATAATATAGTTTATAGTTTAATATAGTAATATAGTTTATTGGGCATAAAGGAGTATTATGCGAGACCCAATAGTATTACTTGAACAACGCGCGATTGAATGAAGCTGTCTTTCGTACACTGACAGAATATAAATGTAATTTTATTTGTATTAAAACATACATTTGTATTAAAAAACGTTGTTCGACACACGTGCGGAAGTGTCATTTCCACTCGTCCCGAGTCTTGACCCTCGCCTCTCGGTTCGGGTCAAGTAACCTCGGTACTCGTGCAAAATGACATACTTCTCGCACTTGTATCGAAAACTACTATTTCACTCGAAAAAAAATGGTTTTGTAGAGGGTGAAAAAAAATTCCCCTATTTTTTCTTTATATATACGATACCAATTATCCCCTTAAACGGACCAGTGTTTTTGTTACAACCAAGTACTTAAACAATATTAGATTAGATACGATACTTGTTTACTGCTAGAAATTTCTTTTATTTATAAGATACAAGATAGTGCCTCCTGTTGAATTTCGAACTATTTTAACCGGTTTTATTTTGAGGTTATCGAACACTATCATCATAACGCATTCATGCTCTGTATGCTAAGAGCAGGAGCACTTAAGTATAACTGTATAAATTGATAATGGCGAAAGATTGATAAGGAATTGTTTAACAACAATGAATTGTTGCGCTGCCGCGTAACAGTGTTTCGTAAGGAATTTAAAATATGTATAGTACATGAGTTTTAAGAGTATTTTAATTGTTTCAGTACTAATCCAATAATCGGGGAATCATCTCTGTACATTGCCTTACAAAAGGTGGAGTAGAAAATGTTTTAATGATCGTCAGTATCACTAAAGTGTCTATGGAACGTATATAGAAGATAAAATTGTCTACAAATTTTCAATACACAATAGATCTGTAATTTTTACAGATAAAAAGATACAGGGAGTGAAATAAGTATCAATTTTAGGGTTCCGTCATGTACGTAGTACGTTCGTCTGCCTATCCATCCGTCCGCGCGTCCGTCCGTCCGTCCGTCCGTATGTCACGATACACCGAAAAAAATTATACTATTTTCACCCCCTGTATCTTTTAGATAAGTTTTAGAACGTTATATTCCAGATGTCATTGGAAGTGAAACAGATCACAGGCCCCTTAGTGCTCGGCGAGGGTCCACACTGGGACGATCGCGTCCAGGCGCTGTACCTTGTGAGCATACATGAGAAATCCATTCACAAATATGATCCGGAGAGCGGGGAGCACACTAAAACTTCCCTCGGTAAGTTGTGGCGACTGGAGCGACATCTAGAAAAAAGGGAAAGATTACAGGACATTAGGCGCGGGGTAAAGGCTCCAGACCAGGGGGACGATTTTTCAAGAATCAAGAATCAAGAATATTTATTGCATGGTTATGGGTATTTTACAATGGTCTTAAAAATGTTTCAAATTCTCCATATCCTGCCTTACAAAGGCGTACAATATTGGTTCGTTATCTTAGATAACTATGAGTAACTTACTTAATACTATACTTAAATATTACTAATTACATAACAAATTTAAGATACTACATTTGTAAGAAGTCATTTATACTATAAAAACATTGTGTAACTAGCCAATCAAACAGTTTTTTTTTTAAATGGTAGGGGTGGCAAACTTTTAAGTTCTAAAGGTAATGCGTTGAAAATATGTCTACCCATACATATTATGCTTTTTGAAAGAAGTGCTGAATTTGAGTTACGAGGTAATATGTCATATATTATATATTTGGAGCGTGTTTTCTCAGTGTTATTTTTTACGGGAAACAAATCTGGATTACTTTTGACGAATATACATACTTCATAAATGTATAGAGAAGGAAAAGAAAGTATTCTGTTTTTAATAAAAAACCGGCCAAGAGCGTGTCGGGCCACGCTCACTGTAGGGTTCCGTAGTTTTCCGTCCGTCACAGTAAGTGTCCCCACTTAAGAGTTAATAACACCGCCATGTAGGATATGATATGAGAGTTCCACGTACAGCGACATCTATCGGCAAATTAAGTAAACTATTGCGCGCGAGCATAAAGTATGGCAGATGATTTTTATGGGATAATTCTTTATTGCGTGAACCGATTTTCACCGTTTTTACTTTATTTGAAAGCACGTCATTTCATTGTAATTTTGTAGAAATTACAGGTACAATAAACACCTGCTTATACGGTTAAATTACAAACTTAATTCAGAAATTATTTTGTATTTTTTTTTCAAAAACTATTCATCCTATCAAGTTAAAAATAATTTTCCTAGAAAGTTTTTATAAAGTTCTACTTTTGAGATTTTTTTCATATTTTTAAAACTTATGGTTCAAAAGTTAGAGGGGGGGGGGGGACGCATATTTTTTTACTTCTGGAGCGATTATTTCCGAAAATATTTACATTATCGAAAAATGATTTTAGGAAACCCCTATTCATTTTTAAATACCTATCCAATAATATATCACACGTTAGGGTTGAAATGAAAAAAAAAAATCACTCCTCACTTTACGTATAGGGGAGGTACCCTAATAAAAAAAAAATTCCACTTTTTATTTTACCACTTTGTCGGCGTGATTGATATACATATTAGTACCAAATTTCAGCTTTCTAGTGCTAACGGTCACTGAGATTATCCGCGGACGGACGGACGGACGGACGGGCAGACATGGCGAAACTATAAGGGTTCCTAGTTGACTACGGAACCCTAAAAAATGATCTACACGGTTCCATTTGATCGGCACCGAAAACAGATCGTAGACATCTCTTTTCTATTCTAAAAATTCTGTCATCGCTGCAAGTATTTCCCCACAGTATTAATCCGTAACGAAGGTTTGACATTATGTATGAGTGGAATGCAAGTAGGGCTGTTTGCTCTGTTGAGATATTTTTTAATCTTCTTATAGGGTACACAAATTTAGTTAATATTTTAAAAACATGTTCTGTATGGTAATGCCAGTTGCTATGTGAATCACTCATTATACCTAGGAATTTTAAACAGTTTCTAGCTCACAACCATTATAACTGACTGTTGGTTGGATGCTGTTACCTTGTGGTGCGAAGAACTCCATGAACTTAGTTTTTTGTAAATTTACTTGCAAATTGTTGGCTTCCATCCAAACATTAATATCGTGAAAAACAGTATTGATTTCAGCCTCATAGTCTTGAGTCTCATCACTCCATATAATTATAGAACAGTCATCAGCAAAGAGCAGTACTTTATGTTTTGTGATATTGGGTAAATCATTAATATAAATAAGGAAGAGTAACGGTCCAAGAATGCTGTCTTGTGGTACTCCATTTATTATTTTTTTATAATCTGACCTGTAGCTATTAAATGTATTTATTTTAGGGCAATGTGCTTGTATTTCAGTACAGTGGTACCTATTTTCCAGATATGACATTAACCAGGAGTGGCAAGTACCTCTTATTCCATAGGCGTAAAGTTTGTCCATAAGCCTTGTATGACACACTCGGTCGAAGGCTTTGGACATATCCATAAAGATACAGGAATCGTACTATCTCTACATTGAGCGACAGTCTTAACTAGCTCGTTTTGACAATCGAGCGCTCGAATTCAAAGAATTTAACCTCGAATATAATCACATACTTTCTACGAAAATAGTTTTGAACATTATCCCCATCGGTTTAGCCATTTTCAGTTATCTCCAAAAAAAATCTTCCATGACCTTTCGGTATTAGTTTGTGGTTCTTATTCCGTTGAAGGTACGGAACCCTCCATTATGCGTTGTCCGACACGCACTTGGCCGGTTTTTTTTAAGATTAGAAAAATCGTGTAATTTCTGGGAAAACGATTTTAACACTCGCTTTTTTGCCTCTTAACAATATACTTAACGGAAACATGCATGAGATTGGAAACAAGAAAAAACGAGGTACGTAGGTAGGTCTGTATGTAGATCTTCTTCTTCTTCATCGTGCCATATCCTAACGGATGTCGGCGATCACCCTGCGAAAGTCCTCTCTGTATTTCGCCACTCTACCCAGAGTGGCAGCGTCAGCGATACTAGTCCAAACCCTTATATTATTGCACCATGATGTTCTGGGTCTTCCTCTACCTCTTTTTTGTATGTAGATACGGACCTTAAAATGGGACCTTTTCTTGTTTTTTTACAGATGGTCGTCCAGGCTTCATAGTACCAGTGGAAGGCGCGCCAGACCACTTTATAGTAGGTTTGGAGCGAGAGTTCGTGGTTATCCAGTGGGATGGCGCTGAAGGCAGTGCAGCAAAGGTTGTGAGAGTGTTAGCCGAGGTTGACCAGGACGCTACGCGGAACAGGATTAATGATGGAAAGGCTGATCCCGGGGGCAGGATCTTTGGAGGTGAGGAACGAGGACTTATGCGGTGTTAGGGTCCCACTGTAACTAAGGCGGTATAAACCAGATCTCGGCTTTACCTAACTCCGTCGGCAACGGACGACACCCGAGATTAGCTTTTTTATAATTGTTTGACCGGGCTTCCCACTGTAACTAAAGGCGGAATAAACCTGCCTGTTTTGATACAGTCCAGTCCTCTTTAATTTCAACGTCCCAGTAGGACCCTAACACGGGCTTATTGTTGAAATGTTTCAGGGACGATTACGAAGATTACGGGAAAGATTGCTTTTGCTACCTAAAAAAGACGTTACCTTTCTGGAGTTACCAATTGGACAGATAAATCATTGACAACAGCTACATATGCTAAAAGCACCCTCTGTAGTAACCGTTGGAGATTTGAACTATTCGAAATAGGAATATTATTACTGAGAAATTCTCATGACTAAGAATCGCAACTCCGTTATAAATATATCAAGGCTTTTTAACCCTCACAATAATCGCCTTCTTCATATACAGGATGAAATCTGGGTCGTGATCCTGAACCACTTTTTCTGACTCTGTAACTGATCACCATTATCATATTGTAAATTTAATCTTAACTAAATTGAATGAGTCGCGACTCATTTTGGATCGGTGTGCCATTGAGTTAGTTTAGTTAAGATTAAATTCTGATTCCACAGCATCGCCCCAGCGATACCTGGGACGACCTATTGACCTTTGCCCTGCTATGAGACCCAGGCATGCCCTCCTAGCGCCGCGATCCTCATCCATTCAACCGGTGTGATTTCGTCTCGCCGATAATATTGGGTGCAGCTACTATTACATCTCCTAAATCTCGGCATTTTTCCAGACTCTGACACTACCGTCTACCATCCTCACTGGATCCAAGATTTTTCTTAATTAATCTTAAGCTATGTAAATCATGGTCACCCTATTAGTTTTGACTTACGCTGTATGGAAATCGACAAGACGTCGTCACATTGAGTAGGGTGACCAAATTGTCTGCTAAATTTATTTTTCTACGTCGTGAAAAATAATTACTAATATAGGTGACGAAAAAAAAAATCATTAGGTTCATCTTCGATACTACGAGTATATCACGCCTTGACCGCTTGCTACACGACCCGGATTTCACCCTGTAGATATGTAAATTGAAAGTCAATTAGAATAACACACTCACTTTGCTTTTTCGTCTACACCATGCTCCGCACCTGTGCGAGTCGACTGAAGTAATCTAATCCCAGTGGTGCTATGAAAGTTAATCCCACCATCCACACTCTTTCAGGAACTATGGGCTACGAGAAGTCTCCCGGCGACTTCGCGCAGGAGCAGGGCTCCCTCTATCGCATCGACGGCAGCGTCACCCGCGTGGCCGACAAGATTGGCATCTCCAACGGCCTGGCTTGGGACCTGAACGCTAAGGCGATGTACTACATCGACTCGCTAGAGAGGAATGTCCGAAGATACGACTACAATGTTGAAACGGGGAATATTTGTAAGTAAACAATACGTAGTAGGTCTCAATGACAAGGTACGGCCTAGCCTGGGACCTGAACGCTGGACATGTGCTACAACGACTCGCTAGAGAGGAACGTACGGAGATCGACTACAATGTTGAGACTGGGAATATTTGTAAGTAAACAATACGTAGTAGGTCTCAATGACAAGGTTCAGCCTAGCCTGGTACCTGAACGCTAAGGCGATGTACTACATCGACTCGCTAGAGAGGAACGTCCGAAGATACGACTATGATGTTGAGACTGGGAATGTTTGTAAGTAAACAATACGTAGTAGGTCTCAATGACAAGGTACGGCCACTACGGCCTAGCCTGGGACCTGAACGCTGGACATGTGCTACAACGACTCGCTAGAGAGGAACGTACGGAGATCGACTACAATGTTGAGACTGGGAATATTTGTAAGTAAATAATACGTAGTAGGTCTCATGACATGGACCACATCGACATCATCATCATGGATGTACTACATTGACTCGCTACAGAGGAACGTACGGAGATACGATGTTGAGTTGAGAGTGGGAATATTTGTAGGTATACTACATAGTTGATCTCTGGCACAAGGTCGCTCTAACGGTCTGGGATCTTAACGCTTAAATTCCAGTATCTTGAACAGAAGCGCAAACGCACTGATGACAAAGAGAAGTTGGACAACTTTTTAAACCCTTCCTAAGACGGTGGCAAACAAGCATACGGCCCGACTGGTGGTAAGCAGCTACCGTACCCTATGGAGGCCTGTAACTCCAGAGATAACACAAGCGCATTCCCGACCCTTTACAAAAAGGAGGATTCACTGTGTTGACGGCTAAAGGAACAAGAGGGTCCCTCGTCGTCAACACAGGTCCTCTTGGAACTCTAAAACAACTAACACTCACTTATTTCTCCAGCAAACATGCGGCACATCTTCGACCTTCGCAAGAACGGTCTGGACGGGTTCCCTGACGGTGGTACCATAGACACGGATGGGAACCTGTGGATCGCCGTGTTCGGATGCGCCTGCGTCGTGAACGTGTCGCCTGACGGCAAGCTGTTGCGTCAAGTACCCATACCGGCCAAACAGGTACGCTACTTTCAAAGGAATTGGGTATAAGAGGTGTAAAATCTAAGTACTAATAGTAGTAATAGTACACGAGTTAGACGGTTTCACACACAGATGGCGCTTATAAGGCACTATGTCCTGTTTTCATGATGCCTATAGACGGAGAGCTAGCCACGTCAGATATGATATGACACAATAATGAGAGCGACGCACGACGAACCCCTTTCGTTAGTTTGCTCTATGCTTATTTCTAGATCCTGACATCTGGCATCTGTAAAGTGGTGGAGGTCAAAGAATGCAAACCACTCTAAGAATACAAATCCTAGAGTTCTGGTTTTGATGCAGTATTATGAGAAATTATGTAAAAAGTCTTATTGACAACCGACAATGATGTGTACATTTGATTGAAAATGTCACATATTATCATTTCAGCCAGTGTTTATGACATGTCTCAAACTTTAATGGATATGTGATGTCAAATAAAAGGAAGGAGAATCTTCTGTACTTGTACTATAACTTATTCTGTGGTAATAAGTAGGTACTTAGTAAACTTTTAAATCTTAATGTATCTTATGTTACATATAATAATGCATGTTTCAGGTGACATCGTGCACATTCGGCGGCTCTAACCTAGACATCCTGTTCGTGACGACCTCCCGATACATGAACAAGCCAGGCGAGGGAGATCCGCAGGACGGCTGCACCTTCATGGTCACAGGTCTATGTGTCAAGGGGCGTCCGAACAACAACTTTAAGTTTTAAGTCTATTTCATAGAAACTGTTTTGAATTTATGTTATTGTTATTAAATTAATTATTCAATTGTTAAATCATCATTAAATTACTATTGCATTAGATTTGCTATTGATAGGTAATACATTATTGTATTGAGCAATATATAAAAGTATACAATACAAATACTCTTTTCAACACACCTGCTCGTAACGAGGTTCTTATTCCACCGCTTTTATGCTCATAATCCTAGATATTAAACACGCGTGCATTTCACAATAATTATCCAACTAGTGGAATAATTTAATAATCCCATCAAGTGACGTTTGTACTCTAGTACCAAGTTGTACGTACGCAGACGAATCGTTGTAATTAAGTCGGGTATTACCTTTACTTTTTAGGGTTCCGTAGTCAACTAGGAACCCTTATAGTTTCGCCATGTCTGCCCGTCCGTCCGTCCGTCCGTCCGCGGATAATCTCAGTGACCGTTAGCACTAGAAAGCTGAAATTTGATACTAATATGTATATCAATCACGCCGACAAAGTGGTAAAATAAAAAGTGGAAATTTTTTTTTTATTAGGGTACCTCCCCTATACGTAAAGTGGGGAGTGATTTTTTTTTTCATTTCAACCCTAACGTGTGATATATTATTGGATAGGTATTTAAAAATGAATAGGGGTTTCCTAAAATAATTTTTCGATAATGTAAATATTTTCGGAAATAATCGCTCCAGAAGTAAAAAAATATGCGTCCCCCCCCTCTAACTTTTGAACCATAAGTTTTGAAAATATGAAAAAAATCTCAAAAGTAGAACTTTATAAAAACTTTCTAGGAAAATTATTTTGAACTTGATAGGATGAATAGTTTTTGAAAAAAAAATACAAAATAATTTCTGAATTAAGTTTGTAATTTAACCGTATAAGCAGGTGTTTATTGTACCTGTAATTTCTACAAAATTACAATGAAATGACGTGCTTTCAAATAAAGTAAAAACGGTGAAAATCGGTTCACGCAATAAAGAATTATCCCATAAAAATCATCTTCCATACTTTATGCTCGCGCGCAATAGTTTACTTAATTTGCCGATAGATGTCGCTGTACGTGGAACTCTCATATCATATCCTACATAGCGGTGTTATTAACTCTTAAGTGGGGACACTTACTGTGACGGACGGAAAACTACGGAACCCTACAGTGAGCGTGGCCCGACACGCTCTTGGTCGGTTTTTTTTAACTCTTTATGAGTTTACATTCTAAAAAAGTAAAAAAAACAGTAAATATATTAAAAATGTGTATAACATTTACGATAGAATACAAATTATACAATCCTGATTGTGAATAAGAATCATTTTAACTTATTAATTATTATATTACTCGTAATACACAATAAATTACATTGTCTGTTTTAATATTGACTGTTTAGCATTATACGTCCGCGCCTTTGCCTCAAGCTGCACGCACATCCAAAAAAGAAAATTGCGCGCCTTTTGTAAGTTAACCTCAAATCATTGTTTATTTGTTAGATTCTTCTCGTCGTGTTTGGATATATTTCAAAATAGACACATTAGTAAAATGTCATCATAAAAATCTAGTGAGCAATACGTAAAAAAAAATACTATAATTTATTGCACAATAAATGTGAAGTCTTTAATTTTATGAAATGATTTGAAAAAGAGTTCCAGATACTCAATAACATCACAAAAAAGGTTAGTTAAATTTAATTATCTTAGGTTCGTAAGTACCGCTATCCTGTAAACATTCTGACAATTAATGTATTTATCAAAAGTTATTAATTATACTATTCTGTTATTTCCTCGCAAGTGTGTTGAAAAACGTCGTATGAAACGCGTGTGCTTGATCATTACATAAGCTCAGCTTCCTTATGCGCACTCACATGCGTTCGTGCGCACAATATCGCTTCGTATGTAATGATTAACTTAGCACACTTGTATCATAATGTACTGTTATTGAACACCTCAAAAAGAAAACCAGTACAGAAAATGCACAAAGTCAGAATAGAGGTAAACAGCAGGCGGTCTTATCGCTATAAAGCGATTTCTCCCAGGCAACCTTTAGGTAGTGGAATTGTATTAAATAAACTAAGTCAGTAGGTGTTGCAAAACAGTGAAGAAAAGCGGGAAAAAACTTAATATCGCAAAACAATATCCTAATAAATAAATAACCATATTAAGATACAATACACTTAAACAAAATAAATATATAAATATTTGTCTCGTCCGTGACACTTTCTCTTTACTATAAATATATATACTGTATATGTATATGTAAAGTGTCACGGACGAGACAAATAGTAAAGTTTGAGGATCTTTTTAAATGAAGTGAGAATTACAAAGTCGAACCGCTTGAAATGTAAAGGAACTGTTATAAAATTTTGAAGAGGATGATTTTGAAGTAAATTCCGGGAGGATCTTTCAGACCGGAGGTAACTGAAACGCACCTTGAGATAGCGTGATACATATCATATCATTGTCGGTCGTCAATAAGGCGTTACTGCCATAGAAATAATTTCGAAAAAAACTCTATTAAATTAACAACCGACAATGATGTACTTGACTTGAAAACGTCACAAAATGACGAACACTCGGACCTTACCTTAAAATATATCGTTTTCAGTCAATTCCTATTTTGACCGATTTCAAAAGCAGGCTGCTATAATAGGCTGGGTAATATGTTAGCCTATATACCTCCCACTGCTGGGCACAGGCTCCTCTCATACACGAGAGGGATCGGCCCAAAGCGGGTTGGGGACTGGGCGATTGGTAAATATCAAAGTATATTTCGCACATAAGTTCCGAAAAACTCTGGTACGAGCCCAGGGTTTGAACCTGAGACCTTCGGATTGAAAGTCAGACGTATTACCGCCAGGCTACCAACGCTGGCCAGGCAACCAATAGGCTGGGTATATATTTGTTATTAAAACATGCCAACTTGGTGTGAAAAAAACGATATCTGTATAATTTAATTTAATTAAGCTTAACATTGACATTCTCCACCCCGTGAACCCCTAAACCTCGCAGTCGGAACGTGGCCCCGCACGGAGGAGGTTGTTCGGTGCCGCGGTTCATGCACGCTGACGTCACGTAGAGGTCCTCGAAGTTAGGCCCTCCGAATGTACATGACGTTGTTTGGAGCGCTGGGGTGCGGATCTTCTGGAGGAGCGTGCCTTCACGAGGATTCACTTTTAATATCTGAGAAGGATGCAATGTTGTCAGTAGTTTTCGCTTTGAGAAAATAATATATGTACTTAAATTTTAGAGTCGATTCCTAAAGGTTAAACGCATCTAAAAAATCCGTGTCGTCGTATTTTACCTTTTTCTATATAATATCTAAGTTGTAGGATATTTTGAATACGGCAACACACTCATACAAAATTATCAGCTGATTTTCAAAACAGAACAGTTCCAATTATAGCTAAGCTCGCCCTACCCCTATACAGTGGCCAAGTAAGTAGTAGTTTTCACGCTTCTATTTTGGCTGGGAATAATAGACGAAGAAGGGGACTTTACATTTTTGATTTGGACGAACGGATAGTAAAATGACGCAAGCGCCGCCAAATATCCCTTAATAAACGACCTTTTGAACGGATGTATTGTATAACAGGCCGGCGACTACGGAACTCTACACTGAGCATGGCCCGACATGCTCTTGGCCGGTTTTTTCTTTCTTTTTTTGAGCACCATTTAAAAACATTAATTTATGTACTTACATATACATATATTATAGGTAAATGCAACTAGTGTCGCGACTCAGTTTCTTGCTTCTGCTACTTAGTTCCTGGATATGATTGTGGTGATATATTATAATATAAATAATTTTAAACAAAAAAGAACCGACTTCACTAAGCATCCACCTTTCCAACACCAAATGCTCGATCTGCTGTAAAAAATACTCATCACCATAGGTGTGCCTATAATAGTTGAAGAGTTCCCTCGATTTCTCCAGGATCCCATCATCAGATCCTGACAGGGTTACAATGGGACCAACTGTGAAGTATACGCTTTCACACAAAAAAAAATTCCAAATCGGTCCCGCCGTCTTCGAATAATCGGTAAACATACATTTAAAAAAAAATAGCAAAAACAAAGATCCCGACGAATTGATAACCTCCTCCTTCGAAATCTTGAAGTCGGTTGAATACATTTCTCAAGTACCTTTATGCAGTCGGTGAATGATCTTTCTAACAGCCTGTGTAGCTTTTATTCACATTATTTGATACGTTGGAGTTAATTTCATTGAATATCGCAAAACCCTTTCAAAACAATGCAAACAGAAAAAAATCACACTAATATCATTTTACTAGTGATTAATTAGTATAAACTTGTATTTTAGGGATATCATACGCTGCTTAATAAATAGATAATTAGATAATTTTCAATAAAACGTTTACGTAGGTTTAATACAAAACAAAAAACACATTTGTTTTTATGGTATGATACAAACAGTTCACTAAATGAAAGCTACTTTAATAACTAAGTCCGTATCAAAAATGTGTAAGTAACTAATTGTAATTGTCTATAAAAAAAAGTATTATAAAAAAATAACCATGTCCTAAAAATTACCATAAAATGACATAAAGTATTCAATTTTACAGAAAAATGTGACAATCATGTATTCATTCTACTAGACGGAGAGCTGGCCACGTCAGATATGACATGTGACGTAGCCAGCTCTTAGTCTATAGATTAGAAGTATATTTTCTTTTCTGTTTTAAGAGAGAGAACTTACTTATAGTAAATGAAAATGAAAATGAAAAATGTTTATTTGGTACATGATTTGGTAATAGGTACAGTAAAGGTTAGAGTCTCCTATTAAGCAATAATATACTTGTGTCAGGAGACACCGCTCTCTCAAATAGGATGATATTATCTTTCCACATTCCACGAGGATCGATGAGTGGCTTTGAATTATTTTGTTGATTCTATTTTATTTTATATTTATTTTTACTGTATAGAATTAACAATAATAATTTTTTACCTTTTTCTATATAATATCTAAGTTGTAGGATATTTTGAATACGGCAACACACTCATACAAAATTATCAGCTGATTTTCAAAACAGAACTATCCAGTGGCCAAGTAAGTAGTAGTTTTCACGCTTCTATTTTGGCTGGGAATAATAGACGAAGAAGGGGACTTTACATCTTTGATTTGGACGAATTTTCGACACATAAGGCCGTCCCGCCCTATCCCTGCGTGAGATTTGGTGAGATCTAGTTCGACCCCCTACCGCCCCTAAGCGCTTCACGGTAATGGTTACCCCCTTACTCGATCGACTAAAAATCGCAAGATCCTAATCAGATATATCGGAGCGGCCAATGTGGTTACAAATATCTGAACAACGCCTCTATTGTCAACGCGATAAAGTGCATGTTCAGATATTTTTGAGTACCCAGGCCGCTCCGATACATTTGATGGCGACTGTATGGTAAATGACGTCGCTGTGAACCAACCCAAGGATCTCCTTAGCCCTGGTTTCAGATTTCTTCGGAAATGGCAACTTAAGTCTGTTTACCTAAGATACAGGGAACACAACTGTTTAATATGGTGGTTTTATTCGTAGACTCTCAAATCTCCAACAGACTGTACCATCATAATTATTTAGTGACCCAGCTGTGTTCCACTAACCTGGTGTCCATCGAAGTTGGCAATCCAGAGGTTACCGTCGGTGTCTATCGTCATGCCGTCCACTATGCCCTGGAGTCCGTGCTTCGCGTAGTTGAACACGAAGCGGGGGTTCGCTGCAGATCCAAAATAAAGATGAAATAGTAGTTTTCGGTACAAGTGCGAGAAGTATGTCATTTTGCACGAGGACCGAGGTTACTTGACCCGAGCCGAGAGGCGAGGGTCGAGACTCGGGACGAGTGAAAATGACACTTCCGCACGTGTGTCGAACAACGTTTTTTAATACAATTGCGAAAAAACTACAATGGAATAAAATTACATTTATATTCTGTCAGTGTACGAAAGACAGCTTCATTCAATCGCGCGTTGTTCAAGTAATACTATTGGGTCTCGCATAATACTCCTTTATGCCCAATCGCGCGTAGTTCAGGTGGGTCATTTATAAGCGAGTCTCGCATAATACTCATTTATTTAAAATTCGAATCTGCAAATCCTGCGTAAAATCAAACTTTACGTACGATTTGCAGATCAGATTACTTTTTAGCACTAGTGCATAAAATCAAACTTTACGCACGATTTGCAGCTACATAAACTAAACTTTTTGAGCAATTGTATTAAAAGGTAGGTACGGTACGAAAGAAAAGAGCTTTAATGGGCTACAACTTTTAAAGAACACTAATAATGGAAAAAAGTAGTCTCATTTAAATTTTTCCCTGATATGGCTGAAAAAAATAAAGATTCAATGGCGAAATCGACCATTATTTATCTAATCTGAAAAAAAAACGAGGTATAGTGATGCGCCTATCTGGAAACAACTCAACGGTAATCTGATTCCGAATGGATACCATACCGCCAAGTCGCGAACACCTTAATGATCGAGTTGCATTTCTAGGGACGTCTTTGACTCATCGTTCTATTGTCCAACCCCGGCTATATTAATGATGATACTAATTGACTTTTGATTTTCGATTGACAACTGCATTTTTTGTACTCACAGATCTCTCCAGTCTCCACATCATAGTCGTACCGCCGCACGTTATACTCGAAGGAGTCCGCATAATAGAAAGCCCTCTCTTTCACATCCCAGCACAGCCCGTTGGAGATGTCCACGCCCTCTACCACCTTTTGTACGCTGCCGTCCTGGTCCATGCGGTACAGATTGCCTTTCTTCAGGTGGAACTTGCCGGGCTCGTACTCATGGCCCATCGTTCCTGGAATGATAGTAGTTCTTTATTATACAAGGGGACAGAGTTGATGTTTAACCACTCATGCTTTTATTGAGACCCGAGCCAGCGAAAGATTCCAAAATTGAGCCATCAGCGTAGCGAGTGGTTTAATAAATGGAATCTTGAGCCTACGAGGGCCTCAAGGCAAGAGGGATTAAACAAACTTTGCTGCCGAGTGTAATACAAAAATTTTGACCACACCACCACAGGAAAAATATAAGCTATAAAATAAAAATAATAGAAGCCAAATGAATGCTTTCAAAATTATATAATTCAAACTCATCCCTTTAAAGTCCATCCTGCCAGATAACGGGAAAAAACAAGTCAAAACTTGTATCAAATCACTTTACCCACATCCCACATGTGGGTAAAATGCGTTTTTCCCCACCGCTATTGGTGCGCAGGTGGAGTGGTGTAAATAAACCCGCTCGGAAAGCGACAGTTTATCTTTTACAATATGTGTGGAAAGTTGTGTTTTATCGTCTAGAGTAGAAATGATGAGTTTAAATGATCTATATTGAATACCGTCAATTTTTATTACATTTGTAATATTAGCTTACATTTTCATCGCATTTTGGTGTGGTAATAGTACATTATGATACAAGTGTGCTAATTAAGTTCATCATTAGATCATTACATACGAAGCGATATTGTGCGCACGAACGCATGTGAGTGCGCATAAGGAAGCTGAGCTTATGTAATGATTAAGCACACGCGTTTCATACGACGTTTTTCAACACACTTGCGAGGAAATAACAGAATAGTATAATTAATAACTTTTGATAAATACATTAATTGTCAGAATGTTTACAGGATAGAGGTACTTACGAACCTAAGATAATGAAATTTAACTAACCTTTTTTGTGATGTTATTGAGTATCTGGAACTCTTTTTCAAATCATTTCATAAAATTAAAGACTTCACATTTATTGTGCAATAAATTATAGTATTTTTTTCTTACGTATTGCTCACTAGATTTTTATGATGACATTTTACTAGTATGTATCACAATTTTGTAATATATCCAGAGGTTAAATTAACGCTAAATTTGTCTTCTTATTAATTGAAAATATAATTTGTTTAAATTAATAAAACACGACGAGAAAAATCTAACAAATAAACAATGATTTGAGGTTAACTTATAAGTGGCGCGCAATTTTCTTTTTTAGATGTGCGTGCAGCTTGAGGCAAAGGCGCGGACGTATAATGCCAAACAGCCAATATTAAAACAGACAATTCGTGTTTAAAACGTAATTTATTGTGTATTACGAGTAATATAATAAGTTGAAATGATTGTTATTCACAATCAGGATTGTATAATTTGTATTCTATCGTAAATGTGTATATTTTTAATATATTTACTGTTTTTTTACTTTTTTAGAATGTAAACTCATAAAGAGTTAAAAAAAAGTAAAGGTAATACCCGACTAAATTACAACGATTCGTCTGCGTACGTACAACTTGGTACTAGAGTACAAACGTCACTTGATCGGATTATTAAATTATTCCACTAGTTGGATAATTATTGTGAAATGCACGCGTGTTTAATATCTAGGAATTCTAGGATTACGAGCATAAAAGCGGTGGAATAAGAACCTCGTTACGAGCAGGTGTGTTGAAAAAAATATTGTATTACACGCGGCAGCAAAGTTTGTTCAACCTCTCTAGCCTCTAGAGGCCCTCGCACGCTCAAGATTCCAATTTTCGACCTACTCGCTACGTTTGTGGCTCAATTTTGGAATCTATAGTGAAATAATAGATGTACCTATTCCTTCCTATATAATATTAGAGCTCACCAGCGAACAGCCTGCCGCGAGGGTCAGCCTTGGCATCATTGAACCTATTGTTAGGATTATCCTGGTCCACCTCAGCGACGGTCCGGAGCTCCCGTGCGCCGTCTTTGCCGTCCCACACGACTTCAACGATTCGTCGCTTGAGCCCTACCACGAAGTGGTTGGGCTTGCCTTCTACCGGGATCACGAAACCCGGCATGTCGCCTGGAAGCAAGAATTTGCCTTAACTATTAGAGTTTCTCAATAAGATTACTTTGGGAAATTTTATTATATATTTTCTAAAAATTTTAAGTAATTTCAACTCAGAATTACGAGCTGTTTCCATCCCAAACTATAAAATAATTATCCAAATAATTCCATACATTTTTGATACTTTCCTATGTGTTACCGCTATACAAAGTATATGGGAAATGAGAGAGAGAGAGAGAGAGAGAAACACTTTGGATATTTTTTTATCCTATTCTATTATAATCATGAACTCGTGATTCTAAGTAGAAAAAACATAAAATATTTTTTTTTTCGCTTTTTTTTAATACTTCTTTAAATTTTCTTAATGCTGGGAGAGGGAGGCAATCGACAAAACTGATTTTATTTTAATTTTATTTTATTGGTATTCAGGATAATAATGAATTTAGGGACAGCAGCGAAAAATGCATTTCTATACTCAATTTAGTAACTTATTTTCTCTTACGGTGCATATAACGTATAACTGCAGTGCAACGGCACATCTAATCTATGCAAACAAACAATCGAAACACGTTTCAAGTCAAAATCTAATTATAGACTCAGAGCTGGCCACGTCAGATATGACACAATAATGAGAGGAACGAAACTCATCTAATTAGATTGTTATACTATCCTTATTGCTTCATCTGGCAGCTTTAAAAGGGTGGACGTCAGGGTGACAGACTAACAAAAAAATTATTAGACAAAAAATAATACCAAAATAGGTAAGAACTGCCAAACTTGTCTCTTTTATATTTTAACATTAGAACAAAAATCATTGCCTATTATTGCAAAAACTATCAATTACATTATACGTCGTTTATTGTGTTATCTAATTATGTATATAATTTCTCATAATATTGCATTAAACCCAGAACTATAGGATTTGTATTCTTGAAGTGGTTTGCATTCTTTGACCTCCACCACTGAACAGCTGCCAAGATGTCCGAATCCAGAAATAAGCATAGTATAGCAAACTAACTAGAGGGGTTTCGTTACCCTCATTATTGTGACATATAGTAGCCAGCTATCCCTCTATTAGCGTGGTATAGATTCCGTTATTTAACAGCGCCATCTCTCGTTACATTCAAACATTACTTACTAAGCACAGCTCGCGTATGCTTGCCGGTGGCGGGATCGTATCTGTGGATGGACTTGTCAAAGATGCTCACGAAGTATAGCACTTGTTCCCGGTGGTCCCAGTGCGGGCCCTCGCCGAGCCAAACTGGCTCTGTCACTGCTTCTACGCTCACCATCTGAAACAATGGGGTAAAATTAAGGCTACTAACTACCTATTCCTAAGCCACGCACAAGGGGCCCCCTTCGACTGACACGCACACTAGGGCAGATGCCCCGGTTTTGGCCACTTTAGGGAGAGTTTGTCTATTCAGACGTCCGTCATTTTGCGTAAATAAGGAAGTATGGCACTCTTTATGTGCTGAGTCATTAAAAATATATTACAATTTTTATATGAATCTCCGCTGTTAAGATTCTGTTCTTAGATCTTATTTTTTTCTTTAATGAAATTTCAGAAAGGGGCGCAGAAGCCAGTTTTTGCCACTTTTTTCCATGGCTCTTGACAACTCAATGGCAACAGATACATTACAGATGACAGTGCTATCTGTGCTGCCATGATTTACGCTTTTATTTACTATAAACCATAAACTTGTAAATTTGTCTATACCTGAATAAAGTTGAAAATGGCCGGCACAGTGGCCAAAACCGGTGCATCTGCCCTATAAAGATTTTAAAGATCGCGTTATTTTTCAAAGTAGGGCCTTAACTGATACAAGAAGCTTTCTAAATATAGTATGTAATCTAGTATTCAGCATTAAAGATACGTCTGCTAAAGAAATTTAAAAATATTAAGGTAGACATTCAACCCGGGATACTCGTACGTTCTTAAACAAGGTCCTAAAGAGAAGTATGGGCACTACGAATGTCATCTCGCTTTGTGTGGTGGGGCACAGCTCAGAGAATGTCATCTCGCCCAAATCTGGAGCAGAGCCCGACTGGGGAAGTACCTCCACTCCACCTTCAGGCGCGGATCCAGGATTTTGTTCAGGGGAGGGGCAATTACCTTCGCAAAAAGTGTCGTGGTCCGCATCTATGGGCCTATGGCCCCCGTAGTATACGAGGTTTGCGTTTCAGGGGGGGCAATTGCTCCTGTCCCCCCCCCCCCCCCCCTGTGTCCACGCCTGTCCACCATACACTCCTTACAGAAAACCACAGCCCATTAACAGCACTAGGCTAGTGACTAGACCCTACTCATAGTGTAGTGTTCCTGCCGGTGAGCATCAAGGTCGCCAGAGAACTCTAAAATATAGCAGGGTGTTGACGACGGGGTACATTCTTGTCTCTTTAGCCGTCAACACAGTGAATCTTCTTTTCTAAAGGGTCGGCAACACGCATGTGACATCCCTGGAGGTGCAGGCGTTAGTAGGTTACGGTAGCTGCTTTACCATCAGGCGGGCCGTATGCTTGCCTGCCGCCGTCGAAGGAAAAAAAAGACATTCTATGACAAACTTTTGTCTAATAAATAATTGACATCTATCACATTTATTGCTCATGACATGACTAAAGTTTAAAGATGACAAATACTGGGAAAGTGACGAGCACTCTGCCGTCTACCTTTCTTGCAGCAATAGCTACTTGGAATAGGACACTTTAAGTGTCAGTGCAATGTACAGTCACCGGCAATAATATCTTCCTTCACGAAGGACGCAAAAATATGTGACACACTCTTATTTGTAGGGCCATAAGAGCGTGTCACACATTTTTGCGGCCTCCTGTAGGAAGATACTACTGCCGGTGACTGTACTCAATATAGATACTTAAGTTTATTACAACTTTATTACAGTGGTATTATCTTAGATAAGTATTATCAGGGTACTAGCAATGATCAAGCGTAATTTCTTAATTTCTTTGATCTCAATTATTTCAAAGCCCAAATCAAAAGAAATAAGATTAGATTTGCAATCAGCGTAAATTGAATCGTTTAACCTTTCCGCCATTGTGTAAATCAAAATTGGAATTTTACATACAAATATTACAAGAATTAGGTATGCATGAGATATTGCAAACTTGAGTCGTAAAAGCACTCGGATACGCCATCGGGCTTCTATTAATTAATTAATTAATTACTCTCGATCGTCATATAAGGTTCGCAATATGTAATTCTCTTGTTTACTTCCAATAGTCCCAATTGCTTTTTTTACATCACTCTTGCAAAGAAAAATGAAGTGTAAAAAAATCAAATGAAAAACTTAACAAAAGGTCCATAACTCCCTAGGGAGTAAGCCATTAAAACTCCCGCTACGCTGGCGTGGAATGCCGCTTTATGAGCAAATAAATGTAATGAAATTGGTACCGTAAAACGGGGTAAGAAGGGATGACGTGGGCAGTTAGGTCATGAATGGGGAGAGTAGATATGCTAGAGGGGCGAGTTGGTGTTTTAAATGAAGGTTGTTAAATCGCTACGTAAAAAGTATTCTCTTAACAAGCAAGCTATTGTGCAATGTATTGGCTAGGATTGAGCAATTTTTCCCAACTCACTTTATTGCTATCCCCTACAACCCCAACTCCGGGGAGTCCGGGGTGAGGTGAGATTTCCCACTATTTTGTGTTTATCATTAAAATTATGAAATAACTCGCGCCGGCTGTGGAATGAACTCCCTGCCGAGGTTTTCCCAGAGGGCTACAGTATGAGGTTCTTCAAAAAAGATGTGTATTTAGGTTCTTAAAGCGTAGGCAACGCGCATGTGAATCCTCTGGAGTTACAGGCGTCCATAGGCTACGATAACTGCTTGCCATCAGGCGGGCCGTATGCTTGTTTGCCACCGTCATGGTATAAAAAAATCGACAGATAATAGTTAAATAAAATATGAAAATTACCGGACCGGACTATTTTTATGTATAATATAATCAACGTGCCACATACAAAATAAACTTTTATCCATGTTTAAAATTCGGTTTTGTCCCTATAGCTCACCCCATTTTACGATATTAAATTATTTATATTGACCAAAGTCCCAACATTTAAGATACTCGCCTCGCGTTTGTTCTAAATATTGAACCGGCACCGGCGAAAGGTGCCTAAATAAAAAGAAGCTACCACTTTTTGGCGGGTTAGGACGGACCCCCTTAGGACTTTCAGAACAGAACGGATTTTTTTTA
Organism: Pammene aurita; assembly: GCA_947086415.1. Classification (NCBI taxonomy): domain Eukaryota; kingdom Metazoa; phylum Arthropoda; class Insecta; order Lepidoptera; family Tortricidae; genus Pammene; species Pammene aurita. The sequence continues at coordinate 34,558,724 of OX352301.1, read as the reverse complement.
TTCAGACCACTTGTGTGGCGCGCATTATGTAATAAATAAATGAGAATAATTTGTAATTTAAAATGAATGCATGACAACATTTAATACTTATAAATATAATTATAAATTATTTCATTTAATTGAAAAGGTTAAGTTTAATTCGAAAACCGGTTTCAGGAACTTCATTACTATGTACAATTGTACATACTAATTTAATAAATCGAAAATCAACGTCAATTTCCCAAACACAATCAAGGAAGACCTTTGCGACGAATTTTTTTCACATACTTATTTACCTACAAAGGCTACAAACAACTCTTTCACACATACTTATGCATTATTTACATACAAAATATTACCTAGGTAAGTATACGTTTTTATTTTCACTCTAATATTACCCTTGAATTGGCTCAGTAGCCCAAGGGGGCGATTTTTGAGATTCGAGCGCTCGAATTCAAAGAAATTAAACTCGAAAATAATCGCTTTTCCCATGAAATTAATAGTTTAATTAATCATGATTTTAAATTCCTATCGCTGTTATTTTTAAATTACCATTTCTTTTTTTTATACAGAGTTATAAATGTCAGAGCTCTAATCTCAAAAATCGCCCTTAAGATCGAGGTCAAAATTCATCGATATTTTTTTACGTTACTCACTTTATTATAACTTATAATCCTTATATAGAACTCACAACCAAAGGCCTACTCCCATGTGCGCTCTTGAACGCTCAGAGTGTTACTGTTGAATGAGATTAACAGGTGTAGGTAAATACATACAAATCATACAATAATACAATGTGTGTAGAGATCCGTGACGTGGAAATTCTAGATGTGGAAGAACACCGTACTTATAAAATTATATAGATGTCATATACAAAGGAAAAAGCGACCTAGGCCTCCGAATATACAAATCAAAATTTTTATTTTGTTAAAATAATTTGATTTGTTCTCCAGTTAACACCATACTTAGGTAGCTGTAAGAGTACTTAAAAATTTATTAACTCTAAATTATCGTGTTACATTAAATACTGTAGAATTTTATAGTGGTTTCATAGTGATCGCGTAACATAAATATAATATATTCAAGTAAGTAGTTTATAATAGAATACGATAGAACTTGATAGATTTTGAGATTACCCAAATGCACCTTATTTTCCAAACGAGTGGGTATATTACATTGTCATAAAACATAAAATACAATACATAAGGTACTAGATATAACGAGTATAGGTAATTCCTAAACATGTGAATTAGAAATTTTCCAAAATTGTCCACTCGTAATTCTTAAAGTTCTTATGTTACTAAAATGATCCTTGGAGCAACGAGTTTTGGCTAAATATTTTTTGATTACAAATAACGCCTAGGTACATGTATTTTTCCACTGAATTGAAATTTAATATGGAAGTGTTTGACAAACGGAACGCTAGCCAAATAATAATTAGTTTAATAGACATAGGAAAATATTAAGAATATATTAATTAGTGGAAAAGATAAAATGCTTCATGGAAAAAAACACGAGATAGTCATTTGAATCTGAGAAATCTTTGTACGCAACCACAATACTCTTTTTTTGGCAAACAAGCGTACCACTTCCTTGTCGGTAAGCGCAAGCTGTAGTTAGGAGGCTAATAATAGTACCTTACCTAGGGCTGTAAAAAAAAGAAAGCCCGAAATCGCAGGTATTTGGGACCCGAGCCGCAGGCGAGGGTTGTAAATATGCGATAGAGGGCTTTCTTTTTTACTGCCCGTGGTGAGTACACAATTTTACGTCCCCACCTGGCCATAATGCGAGTTTTACCGTAAGCGTAGCGAGCGGTAAAACTCACATTATGGCCAGGTGTGACGTAAATGTAGTTATGCAAGTATTTACTAGCTAGCACATTAGAGAGTTCATATTTGTGGCGTTTTCAAGTCAAAGGTACCATCGGGTTCATAATTGCATACCCAGTTTATCAATGAATTCATTCATAAATTGGGTATGCAATTATGAACCCGATAGTACTTCATTGTCGGATTTGTCGGTTGTTAATAAAGTTTATTGGTAATTGAATTTTTACGGCAGCAACGCCTTATTGACAACCGACAAACCTTTGACTTGAAAATATCAGATTTTAGGTATGACGAGGATTCTCTGTGTTGACATACAGGGAAGGGACTATATAAGTTGCTCACCGCCAAGACACCCAATAATTACGTTATTTTTGCAGTCGGCGTCTAGGCAGCGATATTGCCGACACGCCTCCCTAAATCGGGCCCTTACGACAAGGACACTGCAATACGTTTGGTGATATTGCTTAACGTGTCTAGTGTATTGCAGTGTGCTTGTCGTAAGGGTCCGATTTAGGGAGGTGTAATGCAGGAATTTGGGAGATAGCGTCGCGTCGCCGTTGCATCTAGCAGCAGGACGCTGCATGTGGGTTATGTTTAATAGTTCTAAAAAACTAGGTGTTTCAATTTTTTTACTTTAGTTCTAAAGTACATTAGTTTGATAATACCTTCTGATTTTATAGTAGGTGTAAAATAGATACCACGTTTAATATAATTTATAAAACGTATCATATCATTATAATAAACGACAGAACCCTCAAATTGTTAAGTATAGTGGCCTATGTTTCAGTTATCTGAATGTATGATTATCTAATCAGCTTTTTACGTCACTGTGACAAGAGATTGGTTCTACTCAAGGATAGAGATAGCGTTGTTAACAAGGTACTGACGATGAGTGGATATACCTAGCTCTTACGTTAACCAGAAACAGAATACCTTAATGATGATGAGGATGATTACGCTATAACGTTCTCTGCCCAGCTCGAGTTACAAGACACTTAATTTTGTATAGAAAGCATCGCGTGATCTCCGAGACTCGAAAGGGGCTCGAGCATCGTAGGCAAAGTTGTATTAGTTGACGGTACGTAACGAGTCGTTACGTACCGTTAAGTAATACAACTTTGCCTACGATGCTCAACTTTGCCTGGCTTGAAAAACATGGCTTTCTTCACCAAACAGCTATTTCTATCTTATTCATGAGATGGGAGAAAGGCGGCCATCCTCAGGAACAATAAATAGCTGTTTGGTAAAGAAAACCATTTTTTTCAAGCCAGGCAAAGTTGAGCATCGTAGGCAAAATTGTAACAGTTGACGGTACCCCGGAACGTAGACGTGGTCATGTCACGGTCACTGGACGGCAGCACGGGGTGAATATGGGGTTGAAAGGGGTTTACGACTTCTACGCAGACAAATCCGCGGGAGGAGGCTAATTAAGGGTGTGTGGACCTCGCAACAAATTTTCGATTTTCAGTACATTGCAGCATTTGATCTATCGATTATTTTGTTGCACCTACCTAGACGGCAACATATCGAAGTTGTATGCGATTTTTGCGTTGAAATTGCGTCATATATCATGTATAGATAGACATCTTAAGAAACCACAACCTTCTCGCCTTGTTAGGTTGTTAGCTCTGCAAGTCGGAACACCTATACAGGTTGGTTTGGTACAATTAGATCGGTCAGTATGGGTAAGTCTGTACATAGGCTGCTATTTATATATCCGGAAACCGGGATTACAATCTTCTTAAATAGCATATTTGACCTCCATGGTAAAATTTGAACTTTTTTAAGTACTGGCCGGTATATTTTTTCTTTCTTATTAACGCTCGTGTTTTGTTTTTGACGGGTTTTAAATGTCATCTCGCAGCAAGAATGGAACTCACTCGTGAAAATATTCGTGCTATGATTTATTATGATTTTCGGCGTGGTTTAACGCAACAACAGTGCATAGATCAACTAACTTCAACTTTTGGTGATGAAGCCCCATCTAAAACTACTGTGTATCACTGGTTTAGTGAGTTCAATCGTGGACGTAGTATGCTTACGGACGAAGTTAAGGCAGGTCGCCCGAAATCGGTCGTTGTACAACAAAATATCGAGGCTGTGCGAAAACTTATAATGGACGACCGACATGTTACGTACTGCGAGATAGAGGCGACTCTGGGTATTTCTATGACCAGCATTAATAGCATATTACATAATTATTTGGCTGTAAAAAAAATTTGTTCGCGTTGGATACCCCACAACTTAACAAAAGAGCAAAAAGATGCTCGCGTCGAATGGTGCAATAAAATGTTAAAAAAATATAACCGTGGTGACTCAAAAGCCGTTTATAACATCTATACAGGTGACGAATCCTGGATCTATGCATACGATCCCGAAACGAAGCAACAATCAACGGTATGGGTGTTTCAAAATGAGCCGAACCCTACGAAAGTTACTCGTGCAAAAAGTACATTGAAACAAATGGTGGCCTGCTTCTTCGGTATTAATGGCCATGTAGCTACAGTGCCACTAGAAAACCGTAGAACGGTTAATTCAGAGTGGTACACGACCATTTGCTTACCGGAAGTATTTGAACAAATTCGTAAAACTAACCAGCGACGAAGAATCATTCTTCATCATGACAATGCCAGGTACATCGGTGTTCCGGTCTCCCAGACCCGGAACCCGATAATACTTCTGCGTCTACATTTCATCTACGTCCACGTCCAGATGCTTCCTGCCGCGTTCCGGACGTCCTGCCTGGCAATTAAGCTACAGGAAAGTGACTTTTTCTGAGGACTTGTTTTATTTGTTTCATTTTTATCTATATCTGTGTGTGCTCAGTGGCGGACCTACGGCCTAGCCGGCTAATTTCTTTTGTATTTCTGTGTTGTGTAAATATACTTGTCAAAATTTAACTATCTTCTTTTCTATTGAGCTTTTGGAAGAGCGAGGCCTTCTGACACAGGTACACCATACCCACTAGAAGATCTCAACCCCTCTACATGTTGTACATCTTCAGGTTTAATGAAATAAACTTTTTTTTATTTTTTTTTTATTGAACTCTTGCTACCTAAATCTATCTTACCTACCTAACACTACCTCACATGATGACATCGATAAACGTCACAAGGTATATCCTTATACATTAATCAACCTCCTTAGCCTCATAGTCATAACACATAGTTTTGAGTATGTGTAGCACGCTAACTAGAGGAACCGACATTCGGAATTACTCAAACATACCTTATGAACCTTCATAAGGTGAATTACTACTACTTCTTTTATACAGTAGGTACAGTAGCAATACGTACCTAACTCAAAAATATTACTTACTGTATGTTAATCTAATCATTAATGAACATTTACATTATACATATAATATCAATAATACTTCAGAGACCGTTGCGTTATCAAGATACCTAATTGCTGCCTCACTCCCATAAGTTGGTTATCAGGAAATCGGATAATATTTAATTTACCGATAAACTCATTTGGGTAATCCACGAAAGAGTACACTTTGAGTGCCAAAGCTCCCTAAATCCTATACAAAATGAACCGCCTAGTCCTGGCCTGTCTTGATTACACGGTGCGTGTTTCTTGAGTACGATAACACTCTTTGTCAAAAACGTGCAATTTTTTAATTCATGAAGCAATTTTTTTATAGTAATATCATTTTTCTGATAGCGCTACAGCAGCAACAAGCTTGATAGGTCATGCTAGATGATAATGTAATGTTGCATATAGAAATTCATGTAGCTAAAGCAGATACTACACTTATCTTTGCAAGTCACTCATCTAAATGAATTGAACCAGTGTGATTCAGATCACTCGAGATCCGGATTTAACTCGAATTTTTATCTAGATAGCTCCACAATCGCACCTAAACTTATCCCGACTTATCTAGAACTTTTTATCTGGGTAATTCCATGTCCACCACAACACCTAGAGTATTTAACGCAACGTCACCATGTTTCATAACTGGTGGTCCTATACTGATGTTATAAAACACAGTGTACCAACCATAGACATACAGGGTGACTGGTAATTCGTCGTATTCCTTCAAGGGGGTTATTCTACAGCTTATTTGGAGTGATTTAAGTCCAGTCAAGCAGGGGTCAAAACTCATTGGTTTTCAAGTTATTCAAGATTTTAGATTTTTTTAATAAAATACCCGCTTTTTGACCTAAAACTAGTATTTTTTTTAAACTACAAATAAAAAAAAAGATTTTCCGAATAGCCAATGAATCACTGATTACGTAAAATAATAAAAAAAGTACAAAACATATCAACATTTTGCAAATAAAAGCATCTGAAGTCAGAAGTTTTTGTATTTTTTTTTTCAAATCTTGTTACATTTTAAGGCATAACTAAAAAAAAAGTAATAACACTTCGCGTACAAATTACAGAATTTATTTCCTCAGTTCATAAGCTTTCTAAAAAGGTACAATTTATGACATTTTATGCTCATTTTTTACAATTCATAATAATAATACCAGAGCAGGTACAGGACTTAGCGTACTTGACTTTACTTGTTTGTGTCGTTTTAAACTCGCCGAAGGCATACTTTGTCTCCAGTTTCTTATCTTCTGAGACTTTAAGTTGCCCGGGGTGATACTTTGGTAAGTAATTAAGTAGGGGAATAAGAAAAATAGGAAAAATACAGTTTCATTATTAAATAAAATTTAATCTTAAAAAGGAAAAATTATAAATCTTGCTCGAACTGTTTGCCCTGCCTGCGTATGCAAGAACGAAGCCTTCTTCGTACTTCAGTGATTGTCACTCGCCTCGAAAGCCCGTCTTTCATCGTCTGTGCAGCTGCTAGGATTTTTTGCCGTAGGTCTTCTACGTCACGTATCGGTCTGCCAACCACCAACGCCTTCATGTGACCCCAGATGTAGAAATCACACGGAGTTAAATGTGGGCTCCTGGCTGGCCAAGGGGTTGGGCCACCTCGACCAATCCATCTTCTTGGGTAGTTTTCATCCATCCACTGCCGCACACCCCGGTAAAAGTGAGCAGGGCAGCCATCCTGCTGATAAATCATGTTAATTCTTGTCGCAAGCGGCCCATCTTCCAGTAGCGTCGGTAGCTCATCCCTCAAAAAAGTTTCATACGCGATGCCGGTTAATCGAGAGCTGGCAGAAAAAAAGCTCCGATTAAATTATCGTGCACGATTCCCATCCACACGTTCAAAGAAAATCTTTGTTGGTGAGCTCCTTCGTTTGATTTCTTTGGGTTTTGACCTTTGGGAGCCCAAAAGTGCAGATTGTGGTAATTTGTTATCCCGTCACGGTCGAAATTAGATTCGTCCGTCCACAAAATTCTCTTTAGGTATTCGGGATCTTCGATATCAGCATTAATTAAAAATCTGCAGAAATCCATCCTTCTTGCTGGGTCTCCCTCTTCAATAGTGTGTACTGGAGTGTAATGATACGGATACTGTCGAGCTGAGTGCAGGGTAAACCACACCTTCCACTGAGACATACCGAGCCGGTTAACCATAATTCTCGTCGAAGTAGTACCGTCTGCCCGGAAAAAGTGCAAGATTTCTTCTTCTTCAGCAGGATCGTATTGTTGAGGTCTTCCAGCATCAGCTTGACGGCGTTTAACTGATCCTGTTTCCCGAATAAGACGGTACGATGAACCAAACACGCTTACGTGAGGTAAACGGCGGTTAGGGTAACGAAGTTGGTACTCCCTTCTAGCTGCAGCGGCGTCACCATCACAGAGTCCGTAACAATAAATGATATCTGCGTATTGTTCAAATTCGTAAGTAGCCATTTGGGTTTCCCGGGTTTCAGCAGAATTATCAGTGCTTTGCTCGAAAGAGTGAAGCGTAAAGCTGAGCTGTGAACCCTTTTGTTTTGCTGCAACGCACACTACCATTCTTACTACCTCATCTCATGTTTTGTTACATTTTATTTTTACTTTTTCAAATGATTCTTTGTGTTATTGTTGTACTTTGCTGTTGTGTGTTGCAGAATTCAAATAAATCTTTTATCTATCTATCTATCTATCTATTTGAGAAAAAACTTAGTTATCAATATCGTCCGAATTGGAAAGAAAGTTGAAAGTAACTGATTAATTACTACATGACCTATTTAAACCTGGTTAGTCTCACCCCCACCCCATGAGAAGCATCGCCACCCAATAAAATTAAGATAAGATAAGGAAGAGAAGGCGAAAAACCCGCCGTAAGAATTAAAGTGACACAAACAAACTAATTAAAGTAATTTAACTTCATTAGCTCATTAGCTAATGACCCTTAATCAGTTTGTTTGTTTCACCAAAGGCAATCTGCAGTGCCTACTACCTCAAGGAATAAGATAACATAAGAAACTGGAGACAAAGTATGCCTTCGGCGAGTTTAAAACGACACAAACAAGTTAAGTCCAGTATGCTAAGTCCTGTACCTGCTCTGGTATTATTATTATTAATTGTAAAAAATGAGCATAAACTGTCATAAATTGTACTTTTTTAGAAAGCTTATGAACTGAGGAAATAAATTCTGTAATTTGTACGCGAAGTGTTATTACTTTTTTTTTTAGTTATGCCTTAAAATGTAACAAGATTTGGAAAAAAAATACAAAAACTTCTGACTTCAGATGCTTTTATTTGCAAAATTTTGATATGTTTTGTACTTTTTTTATTATTTTACGTAATCAGTGATTCATTGGCTATTCGGAAAATCTTTTTTTTTATTTGAAAAATACGTAGTTTAAAAAAAAATACTAGTTTTAGGTCAAAAAGCGGGTATTTATTAAAAAAATCTAAAATCTTGAATAACTTGAAAACCAATGAGTTTTGACCCCTGCTTGACTGGACTTAAATCACTCCAAATAAGCTGTAGAATAACCCCCTTGAAGGAATACGACGAATTACCAGTCACCCTGTATAAAATAAGGAGACGGAATCCTACAAAGATAAAACTTTGATTCCATAATAAGCCGCGATCTCGTGCACACACACTCACTTTTGACGTTTGAACCAATCACCGCTCGTCCACGAGTTGTATATGTGTGCGTGTCGCGCGTAAACACGAAGAAATCGGCTTATTATGGAATCACAGTTTTGTCTTTACGGCGCTACGTCTTCTTATTTTATATGTCTATGGTACCAACGGAACCGCCCAATAGCGGCCTTAACCTTCGCGAGGTCTCGCGAAAATCTGATCGGGTTGTTGCGAGGCCACGAGCGACTGCCCTGTTCGCCACCCCCTATAATGCCGCTATAATGGCGTAATAACGGCACCCTAGTTACACTGAGTTTTATAACGTTCTAATAACATCAGGGTAGGAGCACTAGGTATTACGTGCATGATACCGTTCCTCCATAAATCATGCTATTGCTCAAGCGCCATCTATGGCGCAACTAACGCTACAGGTCTCATCGATTTTGTTCGGCGTTTTAAAATAATTTAAACCCTATGATGCAGACGTTTAAACGCCTACTGGGTTAGTAAGTATTTGGAATTTAAAAAAGAAACTGAAACACCGTCAACTGCTACAACTTTGCCTACGATGCGTTGCTCAACTTTGCCTGGCTTGAAAAACAAGGTGTTCTTCACCAAACAGCAATTTATAACTTATTCCTGAGATAGGAGAAAAGTAGCCATCTCAGGAATAAGATATAAATAGCTGTTTGGTTAAGAAAACCATGTTTTTCAAGCCAGGCAAAGTTGAGAACCGAAGGCAAAGTTGTAGCAATAAAACAGTCGCTTTTGATTACCGTAATCGGGGATCTTTTTGACATTTTATACTCAATGACAATACAAACGGGTCACTTTTAGTATTATACCAACAGAGATTGATTAAAAGCATATCATGGTGATATAACCTGTGTTAACTTACCTACAAAAATTCGAATGAACAGATTAGATTAATATGTAACAATCTATAATATATATAACAGTGACTGTTATTCTTAAAACCAACCCAATCTACAATCTAATCTGTCCAAATCTAATCTAATCTTTCACCCCTAGCTGTCATTGTGTTTAAAAGAAAGAGACAGCATTTAAGAGAAGTTTGCGAAATATTACAGTTAAAGGATTGGATATAAAAACAAAGATTACTTAATTAAAAGCGGCTTTATTGTAAAAAAATATCATGTAGGTATTTGTAAAGTATGTTGTAATTAGTACCGTAAAATGGGGTGTTTTGGTCAAATACTGTAAACTTATGTGTTATTTTTAATAAATGATTTAATTTAATATAATAATTTAATCATGTGACATAAAAACAGAGATTATTAATTTTTTGACGCAATTCCTGCCCATCAACGTCATGTGGCTAACTAGTAAAATCCTTGAACCTGTCGTTGAGCAGCCCCGTGACGCCGAGCCCCGTGACCTGGAACGTGCAGCCGGCGGGGGCGGGGGCGGGGGCGGGGGCGGCGGGGGGAGCGGGGGGCTGCTGGTGCTGGTCGCGGAGGTTCAGGCGCGCCGTCGTCACGAACAGCGTGTCGAGGTTGGCGCCGCCGAACGTGCAAGACGTTACCTGGACATGAGAGATTTGGTTCCTGATTCCATTTCAATTTAATCAGACCACCTCGAATATGGGAAGTACCCACTGTGACAATAATCGACGACGCATCTCTATTTGTAATAACGGGACTACACCGCGTATAAATTTTAAAAAATTACCTTCGACGTTTCAAGGACGACACTGTCCCCGTGGTCCCGAAGAAAGAAAGAAGAAGACTTAGTCTTTCTTCGGGACCACGGGGACAATGACGTCCTCAAAACGTCGAAGGTAATTTAAAAATACACCGTGGGCTGGAATAACCCGACAGATCTTAACCACGAATTTCTAAGACCAAAAGAAGGAAAAAATATTATGTGACTTTAGGTCAATTTCGCCCAAAAAAAAATTTCTTTTTTGTTTTTTTTTCCATTTTTTGAATGTTTATTGCACATGAAAAGCAAATTTTATTAATAAAATTATCGCCTAAAATAATTTGGCACATTTTTTTATTTTTTATTTAGTTACTGCAATTTTTTCCTTGTCACTGTGATATCTGTCAATAAGGACGTGTAAACTATGTCCAATAGTGGCAACAACGCCGTTAGAAAGGCGTTTTGTGATGAGTTATATAATAAAGTGTATTTTTTTAAAATTGGTATTAACTCTGAAACTAGGCGTATTCCAGAAAAGTTTATAGGACATTTTAGTATCTAAATATGATCAGGAATACACTGTTAAAATCTGTCTAGTTTTATGGGCCCACGGTGTATATATACGCGGTTATGTCCTTTTATTACAAATAGATATAAGTAAAAGTCGTAAGAACTGTAAGGAAAGTGCTCACATGTCAAAAAATTAGGAGCCAGAGTGGGAATTGACTTGTATGAACCACTGGTATGAATTTAAATGAACCAAGCGCTAGATCTGAAGTGGACCTAAATAATAAAATCAGGTGTTTCTTATAGGTTTTGTTTTATTTTCCCTTACTGCCCCCACTTGGATTAAACACCAAATAACATCACATTAGTATAGTATGAAACACGTAAGTACAGTCACCGGCAATAGTATCTTCCTACACGAAGGCCGCAAAAATATGTGACACCCTCTTATGGCCCCACAAATAAGAGCGTGTCACATATTTTTGCGGCCTTCGTGTAGGAAGATACTATTACCGGTGACTACCTAAGCTATTACCTACCATACAATACCAACCGTTTCATTGATTTATTTATGTTACGGAGATCCAACAGCTATCAAAACAAAATAGCACCGCAATGCTTAGAAATAAAGGAAAAGTAGAAAAATCCACTATATCCTTTATGCATCTTAAAAAGGGGAGGGAGGATATAGTAGAGAAGTTCGATCGCGATGGGGAGGTATCCCAGAGTCGCGAGTTTCAGGAGGCAGTGGATTTAAACATTGTGGTATCGTTAACAGACGTTCAGCTTAATACAACATTAATTGTTAAAATAGCACCAATTAATAAGATTGCATGGAAAGCCAACAGAATGACACTGACATAAGGTTGTATTTAGTTTGGCAAAACATGTAAAACAGAACTGCAAATCATATCTAGCTTCATCAGAGCACCTAGCTGATGAAGGCCCTGACGGTAAGTAGGTACCTGTTTAGCAGGGATCTCCACTCGCTGCATCAGCTCGCCCTTAGGGGATATCTTCAGGACGGAGCTGCCGTCGAAGACCGCCACCCACAGGTTGCTATCGCTGTCTATAGTGCAACCGTCAGGAGCGCCCTCTATTTTGTTTTTCTCAAGATCACCTAGCTGATGAAGGCCCTGACGGTAAGTAGGTACCTGTTTAGCAGGGATCTCCACTCGCTGCATCAGCTCGCCCTTAGGGGATATCTTCAGGACGGAGCTGCCGCCGAAGACCGCCACCCACAGGTTGCCATTACTGTCTATAGTGCAACCGTCAGGAGCGCCCTCTACTTTGTTTTTCTCGAAGTCAAACAAGTACTGCTGGTTTGCTGAAAAAGTAAAGTTGGGCTGATTGAAAACTATTACAGGCAGATTTGATCCAACAGACTGATTTAGACGGTTTTTCTAGCTTTAATTTTTAGATTTTACTGTAATAGGGATGATTACACATGTTGAATTATGAAATCAAATTTAGTTGACAGAATTCAAAATTATCAATAAGTAATATCCAAATAAGGTGAAAATTAAAAATTACGATTTTTTAAGTACAATATTTAAAAAAACAATGATACCATTCGATTTTTAACAGTTTACTGTAAAATAAATTGTATTGCAACCTTATATATTACATAAACGCAACATTTCACTGTAAAAAATTCATTACTTTTCCATACTTTAAACAGGGCGACTATGTAATCGTGACGTCACTTTTACACATCATTTTGTTAGGAGCGTTTTGAGAAACAAATGCAAATCTCAGACTTTAAGTCTCATTTTTGACTTTTGTGTTGCTTTAACGCAATTGACCCCATATAGTCATTTGATTCCTACAACAAAACAAATCGATTGATACCATACACGAAAAAACTTCATCATGCGTTTTGTTGGCCAGCCCATCAGAGCGACCTTACCACAGAGATCAACCATGTGTAATCGCACTTTCAAATATTCCCAGTCTCAACATCATAGTCGTATCTGCGTATCTTCTTCTCCGGCGAGTCGTTGTAGTACATAGCCTTAGCCTTCAGGCCCCAAGCTAGCCCTTTAAAGCAACCTTGTTACACAGATTAACTATGTACCTTACAAATATACTTACAAATATTCCCAGTCTCAACATCATAGTCGTATCTGCGTATCTTCTTCTCCGGCGAGTCGTTGTAGTACATAGCCTTAGCCTTCAGGCCCCAAGCTAGCCCTTTAAAGCAACCTTGTCACACAGATTAACTATGTACCTTACAAATATACTTACAAATATTCCCAGTCTCAACATCATAGTCGTATCTGCGTATCTTCTTCTCCGGCGAGTCGATGTAATACATTGCCTTTGCTTTCAGGTCCCAGTCCAGTCCTTTAAAGCACCCTTGTCACACAGATGAACTATGTACCTTCCAAATATACTTACAAATATTCCCAGTCTCAACATCATAGTCGTATCTGCGTATCTTCTTCTCCGGCGAGTCGATGTAGTACATAGCCTTAGCTTTCAGGTCCCAGGCCAATCCATTGGAGATGGAGATCTTGTCGGCGAGCGGGGTAGGTCCTCGTGAGTCCAGGCGGTACAGAGTGCCTGCATTTTTGTCCAGGTTGAACTTCTCATCTTCGTGGCCCATTGAGCCTGTGAAATTACAACTTGCACATTAGTAGAATCATTACATTTTTATACCACGACGGTGGCAAACAAGCATACGGCCCGCCTGATGGTGAGCAGCTACCGTAGCCCATGGACGACTGCAACTCCAGAGGTGTCACATGCGCGTTGTCGACCCTTTATAAAAAGGAGGATTCACTGTGTAGACGCTAAAAGAACAAGAGGGTCCCTCGTCGTCAACAGACTTTTGGGTGGGTGGGGAGAATTTCTGAAATTCAGCTTTAGAGAGACACTAACACTACAAACGACGCCGGCCAGCAGTAGGAGTGCCTCGCAGCGACGAGTCACGGGCTGGTTCAACTAGCACTCTAGTGCTTGAAGATGGAGACCTAGGATCTACGGAACATGTCGCTCGTTGTGTTATAGAATTAGAATTTAGCCGGAATATCTAGTCATCTATTATCGAACATTTCAGTGTATCGAAGGTTTAGGTTCAGTGGAAGAAGGCTTTAATAAAGTTGGTGTTAATAATTTTAAACAAAAAAAACCGACTTCACTTAGACTCTACTTTTCCAAAAGGAAATGCCCGAGCTACTGTAAATAAATATTTAAATCAAATATAAAAATAGGTGTGCCTTTAATATTAGCAGAGTTCCCTCGATTTCTCCAGGATCCCATCATCAGATCCTGACCTGGTCATAATGGGACCAACTCTGACGTATACTCAAAGAATTTTCCAAATCGGTCCAGCCGTCTTCGAATGATCGCTGAACATTTTTAAAAAAAGATCCCGACGAATTGGGAACCTCCTCCTTCGAAATCTTGAAGTCGGTTGAAAACGACCATCGGTATAAAGATTTCCACACAATTAGTTATGTAACCAAACCGTCAAAGTATCTTTGTGATAAGCTGATAAGACTTAGAAATATGATCTTTTAATATTTTAAAACTTAATTGTACAGTCAGCATCAAATAGATAGTGACAGGGAATACTTCCAAATTTACCGCAACATCTACAATAACCATTAATACCGGTTCGTCCAGAGTGATCAAATTCTTCGGGCCATCCGACGAGTACAAATATACCGGAGCACGCACAACGCCTAATACTTGGTTACTTCCAATCCGCTGTTAGCACTGGAACACCCACAACACCATCGGTATCGTAGCATTCAAAGTATCCAAAATTACGGGACACGCTAGAAAAATTAACTTTATTTTTAATGACGTAGAGCTCAAAAACATATTGATGTCAGTACAACATATCAAATCGATATGCATGTAAGTGACAAACTGCACGATCAAAATTTAAAGTTCTTAGAAGTTTAAGCTACGTAACCGTTATAAGCCTTATTGCATCCGGAATAAAGTTTGATTTCATGTTATATACATATTTATGAATACTTTGGCTGCTACGCAACCAGTGGCGGTGTGGTTGTACCGGTATTATTGCCGGCTTGACTGTTGTTAAGTATTAGGATTTGTGAGTGCTCCGGTATATTTGTAAAAGGTAAATGGTCTGAAGGATTAGATTACTTTGTTTGAGTTATTATTAATTACTACTCTGGATGTGACAATATATTTGGGTATCTTAACAGCCACGGTATATATGATGCTGACTGTACCTCATCTATGTTGCGTGTACCTATCCATTGTAACATTTCTAAAAGAAAAAGGGAAAAAAAAACAATACCTACATTATCTAATTTTGATAATTGCTAAGAAATACTCTTCCCTTCCCTTTAGCGTACACAACTAGACAATAACTTCGCATTTTGTGTTTACCGTTCTTGAATGTACCCGCTTGCAAATGTTATGAATTATGATGTAACAACTACTGGTGAACCTTATAATAATAAAATAATATTTAAAAAAAATATCTGACCTGCGTAGAGTCGGCCCTTAGGATCCACTTTGCCATCGTTCAGTCTGTTCCTTGGAGAATGCTGATCCACCTCAGCAAGCGTCCTCACGACCTTGGCAGTGCCCTCAGCACCGTCCCACTGCACAACTACGAACTCTCGCTCCAATCCCACCACGAACTGGTCCGAGTGGTCTTCTAGAGGCACTATGAAGCCTGGCCGACCCTCTGGGAATACAAGCATTATTGTCAAAGTATTTGACTTGGTTAAAAAATAATAGGTAATTAATTATAATATTTTATACAATTTTGTCACATATCATACATATATATAATTGAACACGGGTATGTCCTTAAACTACGTCCAAAAGAGAGGTACTGCGAATGTCATCTCGCTATGTGTGGTAGGGCACAGCACAGCGAATGTCATCTCGCTCAAATCTGGAGCAGAGCCCGACTGGGGAAGTACCTCCACCTTACAGAAAACCACAGCCAAATAGCACTAGACCCTATTCATAGTGATGTGTCTGGTGAGTAAGGTTGCCAAAGAGCTCAAAGAGGACCCAGTGTGTTGACGATGAGGGACCCTCTTGTTCCTTTGGCCGTCAACACAGTGAATCCTCCTATTTATAAAGGGTCGGCAACGCGCATGTGACACCTCTGGAGTTGCAGGCGTCCATAGACTACGGTAGCTGCTTACCATCAGGCGGGCCTTATGCTAGTTTGCCACCGTCGTGGTATTAAAAAAATACAGTTCTTCATACAGTTTCCTAAACTCATAAACATAACCAGTATACGAAGCCACTTACCATACCATAAGGGTACTTTTCCATAAGGGCCTAATTATTACATATCTGTTTTTTTTGACAATTAAGTATTTTTAGTGTGAAGGACTCCTCTGTCTTCTTAAACACGTTGTGTAGGTGTAATAAGCGCAAAAAGTATACGTCAAAAGTGACCATAAAGATATAATTTCAAGTTATTTTTACCGTATATTCTTCTTATTATTATTATAATTATTTATTCATGTAAAACAATTACAGGTTTCGGGGGTTACAATATTGCGCCAAACTGGAGTGACCAGTTTGTTGGCGCGTCGCGCTCAATCACATACTTAACAATAAAGTAATTGTTTACAATAAATATGTGACTTATGTCTATTGTTAGTAGGGATTTAAATTAAAATAAAAAGTAAACATGCATATGTGTTAGCTAAAAATGAATGATATACTCGTACATAGTTCAGTAAGTAGATACACTTTAAGTTCCTCCTAGCGTTTGTCCCGGCTTGGGGTCCGCTTGACAACCTAATTCCATGAATTGGCGTAGGCACTAGATATTACGCAAGCGACTGCCATCTGACCTTCCGACCCCAGAGGGGAAACTAGGCCTTATCGGGATTAAGACCGGTTTCCTTACCATGTTTTCCTTCACCGAAAAGCGACTGGTAAATATCGAATGATATTCCGTACACATATGTAAGTTCCGAAAAACTCAGTGTACAAGCCGGGGTTTGAATCCGAGACCTCAATTGAAAGTCAGACGTCTTACCACCAGGCTACCAGGCGCTCCCTTTTTTTGTTTTCTTTTTAACAAATATTAATCATGCAAAAATCATAGCAGCCTCACCTAGTGTACTGCTGGTAAGTGCTTTAGTAGCCGGGTCGTATTTATGTATGGTATTCTCCAAAATGCTGACCAGGTACAGAACCTGCGACCGCTCGTCCCAGTGCGGGCCTTCACCCAGAAGCAGAGAGAGGTCTGATATCGCCTCCACCTTTAATGAAGACTCCGATGGTGATGCCATCTTTGATGTAGTCTTTAAAAAATAAACAAAAAAAAATTAATCGCCTAGTTCAAAACCTCAATGAATTGCATTTTTTTAATATAGTTAAGGCCTTAATCTAATCAGCACGGTTAGCACAAGTGTGCACTGAGAGAATCTCGCGGGCGAGATAGACATTTGTCACTTTCTAAACAGTATTTATGTGACAGATGTCTATCTCGCCCGCGAGATACCGTGGCTGCACGCTTGTGCTACTAACCGTGCAGTCTTAAGTTTGTATGGAAGCAACTAAATCAATTAAAAAGATTAGATTAAGGTCCTTAATACGAGTATTTACAAATAATTTCCATTTCACTCACTAAATTACCGGTACAAAACTTAGCATTTATGTGTGATGTAGGTACTGATAGACGTTCAAAACCTACTATTTGTAATGTATTTATTACGGATACAAACTCGCTTTAAAGACGTCAAAGACCAATAAACAAGAAAGACACATATAGACCCGTACCGATAAATTATGAAGTTTCGATAATATTAAAGATGCTTATTATTCGCATACAGAGTTCAGGCCATTCAACTTAGCTAATAATAATAATTTGTGTCATCCTAGGTTGTTGCGTAGGTAGAAACTTAGACATTTCTTTTTTTAAACATTATTCGTTAAATAGAAAATTAGAGATCAAAATTGTTTTTTCACTGTAACAGCAAAGTTGTTACTGACGCACGCACGCGTTTTGTGTCACTTTCGTCAATGGGAATACTGACGTTCAATCAGCACATATATGTGGACTTTTACAAGCCTATATAAAATTAGAGTTGATCGATTAGGTACTGTGCTTTCTAAAATATCGGTATCTATTATTTAAATAAATTTGTGCCATATTAATCAATGATATTTATTTACTTTAATTTTTTTTCTTGTATGACCCCTGTTAACAGTACAATAAAATATTAAAGTTATTAAAGTTTGCATCAATATTTTTATAAAAGCGTATCGAAACAATGTTTGAAATTTGTGTCATTATAATCAATGGATTATTTTTATTTTTCGGAATGAAAATTTGTTTTGCGTAACGGGCATGCGCGGGGAAGGGTAAAGCGCGGGCGGGGTTCATGTGCCGACCAGGCTGCCTAGCGGCTTGTTTGTTTTCTATTATTACTCTATACATACATATAGTAATAGTAGTAATAAGTGCGACAAAGACAAACAGCGATTTTTCAGTCGCTGTTCTTTATTTTTAATAGTAAAGAAAGCAATAATATAAAACTTAAGCAAGTTAAGGATAATTAACGTAAACGTAGTCCATAAGGGACTGCAACGGCGGATCTGTGTGCCACGGTAAACCTAGTTTACCATTTAAACAGTATTTTGGCAAATTGTAACTTGTAACTACTAAATATGTAATTTATGCATCAAGGCGGTGTGTTTACAGAGTGGCTATCGTGAAACGCGAAAATCGAAATATCGTTATCTGCCTCTCGGTTGGACTAGCAAAGGGCCGGGCTGGACTTAATAAATTTTTCATCAATGTGATGTCATAATAAGGCTATGTTTTTATTAACTTATCGTATATAACACATACAAATAAGCAACTTTTCTTTAACACATTTTTTTAACTCAATAATTTCGAAGTTATGGGGCCCTGAAGGTTAAGTACAATTTGGACTATTTTGGTTGGAATGGTATCATTATAACACATACTTTATTTTGTAGAATGTGTTAAAATAAGCAAGTTTTATAAGAAACATTTTTTTTACCCAAAAACATCGAAGTTACCGGACTTTGAAGATTGACTACATGGACTAATTTGGACTTAAAAAATAAAATGGCGACGGGGTATCATTATAACGTGTACTTTTAATGATTTTTTTCCCTATAGAATACGCTAAAATAAGCTTGTTTTATTTGAAAAACTTCTCCAAAATAAAAAATGGCTGATTGGACATGAAACTTGTATATCATTTGGAATTCGAAAAAAAAACCATCGACGGGACGTCATTATAACGTGTACTTTTTATGGTATTTCGTATAGAATACGCTAAAATAAGCTTGGTTTATTTGATAAACTTTTCCCTAAAATAAAAAATGGCCGAGATAATGTTCTTTGAACTTGTATATAATTTTGATTTGGAAAAAAACTATCGACAGGACCTCATTATAACATGATCTTTTTATGATTTTTCCGTATAGAATACGCTAAAATATTCGTGTTTTATTTTAAAAACATTTTTTTCTAAAATCGAAAATGGCTGAGATAATGGACTTTGAACTTGTATATAATTTGGACTTCGAAAAAAAACCATCGACGGGACTTCATTATAACGTGTACTTTTTATGATTATTCCGTATAGAATATGCTAAAATAAGCGTGTTTTATTTTAAAACTTTTCTTCATAATCAAAAATGGACTTTGAACTTGAATATCGAGACGTCATTATAACGTGTACTTTTTATGATTTTTCCGTATAGAATACGCTAAAAAAAGCGTGTGTTACTCATGTAACTTTTCTCTAAAATCAAAAATGGCCGAGATAATGGACTCTGAACTTGTATATAATTTTGACTTCGAAAAAACAACCAGCGATGGGGTATCATTATATAGCATATTTTTATGATTTTACCGTATATAATACGCTAAAATAAGCATGTTTTATTTGAAAAACTTTTCACCAAAATAAAAAATGGCCGATTGGACATGAAACTTGTATATCATTTGGACTTCGAAAAAAACCATCGACGAGACGTCATTATAACGTGTACTTTTTATGATATTTCGTGTAGAATACGCTAAAATAAGCTTGTTTTATCTGAGAAACTTCTCTAAAATAAAAAATGGCCGAGATAATGGACTTTGAACTTGTATATAATTTTGATTTGAAAAAAAACTATCGACAGGACGTCATTATAACATGAACTTTTTATGATTTTTCCGTATAAAATACGCTAAAATAAGCGTGTTTTATTTTAAAATCATTTTTTTCTAAAATCGAAAATGGCCGATTGGACATGGAACTTGTATATCATTTGGACTTCGAAAAAAAAACCGTCGACGGGACGTCATTATAACGTGTACTTTTTATGATTTTTTCGTATAGAATACGCTAAAATAAGCTTGTTTAATTTCAGAAACTATTCTCTAAAATAAAAAATGGCCGTGTTAATGGACTTTGGACTTGTATATATGTAAAAGCGTGTTTCATTCGTCAAACTTTTCTCTAAAATCAAAAATGGCCGAGATAAATGGACTTATATATATTTTGGACTTCAAAATAAAACCATCGACGGGACGTCATTATAACGTGTACTTTTTATGATTATTCTGTACAGAATACGCTAAAATAAGCGTGTTTTATTTGAGAAACTTTTCTCTAAAATAAAAAATGGCCGAGATAATGGACTTTGAACTTGTATATAATTTTGATTTGTAAAAAAAAAACTATCGACAGGACGTCATTATAACATGAACTTTTTATGATTTTTCCATATAGAATACGCTAAAATAAGCGTGTTTTACTTAAGAAACTTTTCTCTAAAATCAAAAATGGCCGAGATAATGGTCTCTGAACTTGTATATAATTTGGACTTCGAAAAAAAAAACCATCGAAGGGACTTCATTAAAACGTGTACTTTTTATGATTATTCCGTATAGAGTATGCTAAAATAAGTGTGTTTTACGAAACTTTTCTCTAAAATCAATAATGGCCGAGATAATATGGACTTTGAACTTGTATATTATTTGGATTTCGAAAAAAACCATCGACGGGACGCCATTATAACTTTTTTCTCAAATCAAAAATGGCCGAGATAAAGGACTTTGAACTTATATATTATTTGGATTTCGAAAAAAAACCCATCGACGGGACGTCATTATAACATGTACTTTTTTATGATTTTTCCATATAGAATACGCTAAAATAAGCGTGTTTTATTTAAAAAACTATGCTCTAAAACCATCGGCCGAGGTAATGGACTCTGAACTTGTTCCTCCTTTTTGTAAAGGGTCGGCAACGCGCATGTGACACCTCTGGTGTTGCAGGCATCCATATGCTACTGCTTACCATCTGGCGGGCCGTATGCTTGTTTGCCACGTTGTGGTATATAAAAAAAAAGAGTAAAATAAGAATACAATAAAACAAAATAAACGGAATAAAAACAGACTCAATACAAAATGACAAAATAAAAACAAAATACAGACGAAAATAAAAAACAAAAATAAACAAAAGTAAAAACAAAATACGTTAGTGTCGTGGAACACTCGGTTAGAACGAAGTAATATTATTTATTTTTGACTTTTTCGTAATTTTTGTCGTTTTTGAATTTTTTGATTTTTTTGAGATTTTTGAGTTTTTGAGATTTTTGAGATTTTATAGATTTTATAGATTTAATAGATTTAATAGATTTAATAGATTTAATAGATTTAATAGATTTAATAGATTTAATAGATTTAATAGATTTAATAGATTTAATAGATTTAATAGATTTAATAGATTTAATAGATTTAATAGATTTAATAGATTTAATAGATTTAATAGATTTAATAGATTTAATAGATTTTATAGATTTTAGATTTTATAGATTTTAGATTTTATAGATTTTTGAGATTTTTGAGATTTTATAGATTTTTGAGATTTTATAGATTTTTGAGATTTTTGAGATTTTTGAGATTTGAGATTTTTGAGATTTTTGAGATTTTTGAGATTTTTGAGATTTTTGAAATTTTTGAAATTCTTGAAATTATTGAAATTTTTTAACTTGACTTTTTTCACTTTGTCACTTTGTCACTTCTCACTTTCACTTTCACTTTCACTTCACTTCACTTTATTCTAACTTCATTTTTTTTATTTCATTCCATTTCACATGTTTCTCAATGCTTTTTCGTGACGGTCACGTGACTTTATTTCGCCTAGCCCCCCATCCGCGAACCGCCCGATAAGGAACTTCGTTCCAATAAAACAGAACTAAATAAAAAAATTACGTTGCGTTTTCTACCCATAATTCACGATGCTTGAAATCTTCGAAAATGTACTCAACAGTCTTGTCAAAACACAAACAAACCGGCTAGCGCTTAAAAGGTACGCACGAGTTCATTGCCCGCGACTCGCTCCTCCGCTCAGTTTTGTCGTGTATGCCAGCTTTATCACCCCGCGCGTGCCTCCGTGAGCAAGTACCTACCTACATCGTAACAGCTAAGATGCCAGCGACTGGTTGACCCATGGATTAGCTTGTTAAGAAGCGAGCCGGGGGTCTACTTCTAGTGGTCGCTACAGAAGTAAGCCGAACAGGCGTGCCATCAAGGTCACGCGCTATAGTTAAGAAGATTTCCTCTGAACGCAAATATTGTTTCTGTTTAATTTTAGACGAAATATCATTGATGAAAGTGACACAAATGTAAATATCTACTTTAAAATCCCTTTTTGATTATTAGAATGTGAACTCTGATGACTTTAATAATTTATTGAAACGATAACAGCCTAAAAAAAACAAATTACTAAGAAACTTAAATTTTCATTGCTTAATTTGACACATATTGATTTTATTGACATATTTTGAGGTGATGATATAGTTAATCCTTATTTTATGAACTCTAATTATTTATACGTAGTTTTTTAGCGTTGTCATACTATATAAAATTGCACTCGACGTAAATGACACAAACTAGTTTTGTACAACAATAAAACTGTTCTTAATACAAAACAGTTATATTTTCTGACTCTAATATTCTTTTACTCAAGTTATGGCAAGCTAAAAAAGTTAACCTCAAATTATTGAATTACAAAAAATGCACCAATTGAATATGACACAAAACGCACTGAAAGATTCTCATGTACACACTGTATTTCCAACTTCAATAATAAGTGACTTTAGAATTTTCGAAACTTAACCCTCAAAATATTGCCAACGAGACGGGACTAATACTCAAAGAACACATTGCGTTGCGTTCTGTCGTCTTGTGAGAGGAGAGACCGACGCGTCTGTCGAGTTGTACCGTTGCCCGTTGCCAAACAAGCCGCGCGGGGGCAAAGACAATGAGGTTAATAACTTCTAATTGCTGACTACGAATAGAGAGGGCGCTTTAGATAAGTTTCTGGTTAGCACAGAGTTTCACTAGATGGCGTTATTATTAACTAAGCTCTAGTCTGCAGTGCTTGGTGTACCCTAATCTTGTGATCCTATTTATTTTTACTAAAAAAGCCCTGTTACATTTTACTTTTTTTAGTGTCCTAACTAGCATCTAATTAGGATCCTAACTTTTTTCAATAGGAAATTTACTTGCTAAATGCGGTTAGACTCGACTAAATTTAGAAACTAAATCATTTAGGAAGCTAACTAGGACATTTTGGGGTGGTCACTAATGCAGAAATGATCTTTTGAGGCGGTCAGTAATGTTTTTTTCAATTTGACGTGTAAGATTTGGGTTGAGGGGGGGGGGGGGGGGGTCATGTCCCATGTAAAAAATTACGAATATAGTACGATTAAATCACCCAATAAATTTACCTTTGAAGTAAAGGAGCCCATTGTGTACTTTCCCGGCACTTCCAAGCACAAAATCCCACTGAAAATAACGTTTCTCAATTAAAACAACTTGCACTTTCCTAAATAATAACGATTAACAGAAATACGCAACCAAAAACATACAATATAAGAAAATTATTTAAGCAGACTAACTTAAAATATCTAACAACAACTCACACAGAATCGTTAACCTCTGAACTATCGATTCTGATAATCATAAAAAAATCATAAAGAAATTTAGCATACAGTTATTCGGTCGAGGTACTATAATAATAATATGGACATGATCGACCTACCTCGCCACTTGCAAGAGAGTAATCACAAAATACTTCTGTAATTGTTTATTACATCGTGTTTATAATCACCAGTAAGCCTTTTCAACGACCCCATTATCAGAGCGAAGATAAATCGTACATCGTGATTTAAATTGGATCTTATGATGATGTAGACACGGTTCTAATTTGGATCATTGTTTATTTTCTCACGTCATATTTAACGATCATAATCGATTTTCTTAACCATACAACCAAGGTCAAGTGCATATATTGCCAACAACTAAGGCTAGGGCAATGTTGTATTATTGTTGTTTTTTTTTTACAATGTTATGTTTAAAACATCTTAATTAATATTTTGTATTCCTTGTTCCTAATAAATTCCTTCGTTTGAAAGTGATATATAATTAAACACAGCAAATAAATCATAATGTTTTATTCATGTTAACTGGGGTTCTTCAATTCAATGACCTCCATTCCTTTTCCAAAGACGCACACTTTGATGGTTTCACTGAAAACAAAGACATTCATATCATTAGTTGAACGGAGTAAATTCACTATCTTAAACTTCCAAATGTAAAGCCGTAAAATTCTGCTTTTGCTATTAAAGTCTGAGTTTTATGTCGTGTAACACAAATTGTAGAAGGTAAATATCAGAAGCGGCGCGTCAACAATTTTCTTAGACAAGCCGAAGCTAATTTTGGTTTTACTTTTCTTCAAAATCTTTAGGAAATCTGTTCAAATGTCTCGAAATTAGGCAAGCAAGCGGGAATCAAGTTCTAAGGACGCGCCACTACTGTAGGTATTTCATTTAATAAATAAATTAATAAAATAAAATAATTTATTGTGCAACGGCCTCCTAGCCCAGTCGGTAGTGACCCTGCCTACGAAGCAGGAGGTCCCGGGTTCAAATCCTGGTAAGGGCATTTATTTGTGTGTTCATTTATCACGAATATTTGTTCCTGAGTTATGGGTGTTTTCTATGTATCTAAGTATATATTTATCTATATATGTATGTATATCGTCGCCTAGTACCCATAGTACAAGCTTTGCTTTGTCTGGGACTAGGTTGATTTGTGTAAGATTGTCCCCAAAATATTTATTTATTTATTTAACTTAAAGTTTTTTACAGTAGCTGTGCTAGTACCTCTTTTTAAGTATTTTTGATACTTGTATCAAGAGATACTGCTCTTCCACAGGTGGTGTTTACAATGATAATGTACTTAATATAAAACAGTTTCATGACTTGCAAAACTAAAACAATAGATAGAATAAATTAAATTAAATTTACTAATTCTAACATTCAAATTTGTATGCTAAATAAAACTAAAACTAAACAAATCCTTAGAATCTACAGGAGATTACAATATAAAGCTGAAGTACTTTCATCACAGTAGCCCAAGGACTAATGTACGAAATAATTAATAAATAATAATACTCGTAATTAACATTCGCAGATTATTTTGAAACAATTGAAAAAGTATGTGTGTGTGTGTGTGTGTGTATGTGTGTGTGTGTGTGTGTGTGTGTGTGTGTGTGTGTGTGTGTGTGTGTGTGTGTGTGTGTGTGTGTGTGTGTGTGTGTGTGTGTGTGTGTGTGTGTGTGTGTGGGTGGGTGTGTGTTGTGTGGGTGTACTAGTAAAGACGTTGCGATTAAGTTTTTGATACTATTTTCTCTATGTCATTATAACTTTTTGATTATAACCATTCAATTACTTTACTTTTACATTCAAATTTTGTACAGGAATAAATATCAAGATCTTTATTTATGAAATTGTATAAATACGCAGATTGTGAGGATTGTTGCCTCCTACCATATGCTGTTTTGACTACTACTGTTTGTTTCTACAGAATCACATTAGACATTTACTAGATAGTAAGAAGACAGAGGTATTGCTGTATACAAATAAAATTGGAACTTTAATTTTAAGATATCTAATCTGCATTTAAAAAATGACAAGGAAACAAGGGATGCGGAAGACCAATTTAACTGTTTCGCCTGCTGTCTTTTTCCTGCATTCAACATTAAACTCATAGCGATCTTAACCTACCTGTCAGTGTTCATTAACTCCATCCCTTGAACATCAGCTACATCGCAACATACTTGCGAAACTAGCTCACATAGTATTTCTTCTTCAATCTTCCATTTCAACAAACTGACCCTCTGATCTATGGACGCAGACACTAAATACTCTCCAGAAAAACACAGACCAGTAATTTGAGAGCTGTGCAATGGATCCAAATGTAAACATGATTTTAATTTTGCAGAGGTCAGATTAGGCAGGACGTTGATTAGTATAAGATGTATATCGTTGTCATCACCCCCTGTGGCAACTAGAATATCCCCATTTGACATTAGTTTGGATGATATACTGTTTATTCCACTTTTGTTAGTAGTTGTAGTGAAGAATGGTTTAAAATATTTGTTTGTGTCGACTTTATTTATGTCCCAGAAAGCTATTTCACCTCTAGTGGTACATGTGACTAAAATAGTTTTGTTTTCAACTTCAATGCAATGAGTTTTGAGAATGCACGTTTTGTGGTATATAACTTCGTTAATGAGTTTAAGATCAGCATTTTCGTCAATATTAAGACGGTATACTCTGAGAAATGCATCTGAACATCCAACACATACAAGGAAATGTTTATCATCAGTTTGTATAGCTTCAATATCCATGACTCTAGTTTCTGGGTCAAAATCTATTGAACAGTTTCGCCAGTTTTGATTACCTTTCTTCTCTTTATCTGTACCTCTTATTTGGTAATCTAGAGCTTCTTCGAATATCACTTTTATTTCATCTTGATTCTTTTCAAAATTGATTATATTCAAGCAAATCTGTGCTCTACCTCCAGCTGATATTACTAGTACCTTTTCACGTTTTAATTTATATAGTTTTATTGTTCTTATATTGGATAAGTGTTTATAAACAACTCTATCTACAAATTCCATTCTGGAATTAAAATTTGATAATCTCAGCGTAGTATCTTCACCACCAGAAATGTAATATATTTTTGATGGGTCAAATGCACTGGTACAACATTGTAGGCAGTTTATTTCTTTCGAATGTGATCCATTTACAACATTTCTAGAAACAATTTTACTTAATTGGAAAGTATCTATATTTACATCGGAGTTTTTGATATATATTAGTTTAATAAATTCGTCATATTCATCACTTATTTTATCTATTAATCGAACTGCGTCCCAAGACCTATGTCCACCACCACAAGGCACTTCCAACATCTTATTACTATTCCTTACATCATAAACAACAAAAACTCTTTCTTGAAACCCACAAATTATATTTTCATCTCTATCCAGGAATTTTTCAACCCATTGGAACTCTAGGCATTTACTGCTCATATATTTTACCTGTCCATTTCTTATGGCAAAGTATCTAATAGTGCCATCTCTTCCTGTAGTAATAACTTCATTGTCTTTGATAGTTATTGAGGTAGGACCGTATCTGCCCTGGACTTTACGGAAACTTTTTATAGGATTGCTTTCTCCTTTTATGTAAACATGGATGTTGGCACATCTGTCTCCAAGGATGAACATATTATTTTTGGCATCAATGGCAGCCGCAGTTAACCATCTTTCTTTACAAACAGGTAATATGAAACTACATACATGCTCCACATCATTTCCTTTTGCAATAACATTGACTGTCCCATTTTGAGAACAATAAACTAAATGTCTATTGTCACCCCAATGCATAGACAAAATTTTCCCTAAATTCAATTTGGTTCCTATAACATTCTGCAAACAAGCTTCTTTGCAATTTTCGATAAAAACATCTAGGTTTCCATCCATATCTGAGATTGCAATGATCTGTCTACACAATGACATGCTTAGCAGTTTATATGTAGAAGTATGTTTCAATTCATATTCCAGTTTATCTTTTCCCTGAACATTATAGTAAATTAAACGATCATCAGTCATCATAACTATATTTTTCCTAGCTGTAAAAACTACTTTTTTCACTGCAGCATTTATTTCCAAGAGATGATGTTGACTGTCAGCAACCACTGATAATGGATGTACCATGATACCACAATCACCTCCACCAGTTACTAAACTAGTCTTATTAGCGTCTACAGACCAAATGGGACTATTTTGATGAGCTATATCCTTTTTTAATGGCTTCCCATTGAAATCCCAGTAGCAAATAGCTCCATCTTCCCCTACAGAAACTACCATGTCATTAGTAATGCAGCTTCTCATGACTCTAGCTAAATGACCATAGAGTTCATGTTTGCACACAAACTCTGTGTGTTGCCAGTATTCTTTTGTATTTCTTGTGTGATTGCTTTCAGTGTTGGGAGACCAAATCCGTAAGGATCTGTCATCAGATGTTGTGACAATAATTTCTTTTTGGGGATCGCAACATATTGAAAATATTACACCCTGGAATGAAACAGAGTTAATTATACTAAAAACATTGGAGTTTCGCTTTAAATACAGCATAAGTTAAGGTACATTTTGAGGTATTATAAAAATTAAAACTTTACAAGCATTCTACAGGTTAATATTATTAAAATGCAACATTTTTTGAAGAAAATTCGGGATATTTATCTAGTATTTATCATTTTAATACCATTATTGAGTCTGTCACAGAAAAATAAACCATTCTCCATGAAATTCTCATTTGAACACAAATTCAAAATGGATAAAAAAAATATCATAAATTTTATACCAACCCTGTGTCCCTTTAAATGCTGCAATGGCTCTGCCTCACTGCAGCAATGAATGATAACCTCAGAAAACACAGTACCAGCAAGTACCAAGACCTCATCTTGTAACGGTACCAGCAAACCACTGTAGAGGATTGAGTTGTTTCTGCTTCTGTGTTGTGATAGCAATATTTGAGATGAAATGTCCCAAAACTGGAAATATTAGACAAGAATTAGTATGACAGTTAAGTTTGAAAATCTGAGCTATCTAATATGCAAGATGTTTTATTTAAATTAAGTTAGTTCCCATTTTCATAAATAATTTAATTGAATTTTTAATTTTAATTTAACCTTTGGTATGCCGCAACTGCTGGAGTGACAATATTGCTATGTGCCGACGCGGATCCGCGTTCCTGCCTACCTGCTCAGATGAGTTGTGAACGAAAATGAATGACTTAGTTATGATTGGGCTTCACTCAATAAAAATTATAGTAAGCTCTATTCTCGACTCTATTGACCTATAAAAACTGTAGGAAAATGAAAAAAATCGCGTGGGTCGTTTGTATGTGGATCCGCGTTCCGGCAGTATAACGGGATTCCGTGGATCCACATTCCGGCATACGAAAGGTTAATAGTTAGTTTTTAATGTAATAACCGTATGTTCAATAGGGATCCTTCTGGTCTCTTTGTACAGGTACCAGTTAAGTTATTTCAAAAATTGAGCAATTCTTATTTTAAAATTATAAAAATGGCTTTACTTTGGATGTTATATAGTTAAACATCGGTATCAACGTTCAAATTTCGTGGCAATGTACGGTTGGCAGAAAAATAAATACAAACAAATCACTTAGTATTTTTAACCTTTATTTTGTATATGTAAATAAAAAAGCCCCTAAATAGTACATTTCCTAATTAGGGTGGTAAAACAAAGAAAGGCCGCGCAATCGCAATTGTTGCGGCCCAAGCTGTAAGCGAGGGACGTAATTATGCGATCGAGGGCTTTCTTTATTACCTCCCGTGTTGGAAAAATATGTGCACATTTGGCCAGAAAGCGGCTCTATCCGTACGCGTAGCGTGCGGAAAAAGCCACTTTATGTCCAGGTGTGGCATACAATATTTTACGAGTTAGAATAGATCACTAAAATTTGTTCCATAGATTTTGCTGTCAATCTTTGACGTCTGTAAGAATATATCCATTTTAAATGACTAAAAGATCTTTCCACGCTGACTGAGGTAATAGGAAGGTATGTCAAGCATTGAAAATTTTGCACACAGTTTTTATTTACACTTTCTGGTATTTCAGCCTCGTTGTTTTTAGATAGTTGGTTAATTATTTGTACAGTCTTATAACCAGGATTTTTCTTTAATACACTTTTTAATTTAAAATAAACTTTTCTGGCATTTTGATGTAACCTTAACGTTGATATTTTTTTTTGCAAACCATGAACAATGTTTAATGATTCTGCTAGACTCAGTTTTGGATCCTCCAATAATTTTATTGACTTAGCAATTATACTAAAGTGTGTATCGACGAATAGTAACTCAGTTTTTAAATTCCGGTTACGGAAAATTTTTTTTGCTTTAGAAATTGCACTCGCTTCACGCGGATTTAAGGCATCGATGACAGATTTGATTTTATCATAATGCATGTGATAATATGAGGCAGCATTTAACCATGTTCCCCATCTTGTTATCACGGGTCGGGGTGGTAGAGGAATATTTACACACATTTGATGAAATAAATTTGTCCTTGAAGGAGCGTTACGAAATATTTTTTTGATACAGTCAATCAAACTGTTTATGGTCGGGTAAAGACTTCTAATTATCTCTGCGACTCGATTACATCCATGTGCTATGCATGTTACATGAGTCATATTTTTATATTTCTGAACAAGGTTTTTAGCTGCTTTTACCATGTAGGAACCGGCATCCGTTATAAAAAATAATAATTTATCCATGTTTTTTTTGTATTCATCGCCCCAAAGATCTTCAAGGGTTTCCTCAACGAGTTTGGTTATTGTCGAATGGTTAGTCGCCTCCAATACCTTAGAAGCAAATAAATATGGCTGGGTACTAGTTCCATCTAGAGCTCCGATCAAAATATTTGCCACTTTTTTTCCCACGGAATCTGATGTTTCATCAACACTGAGGTAAATCATTTTATTTTGTAATTTCTCTTTCAATTCATTTTTTTTCTTTTCATACAATTCAGGTAAGCATTTTACTCGTATTTTTGTTTCACTCGGCACAGTAATATCGTTTCCATATTTATGATTTAAAAGGTTTTCTACAAAATTTCTAAATTTAGGATTGTCTAATTTTGACCACGGTATATTCGAACAAATCATAAACTCTGTTAAATCTTTATTAAATTTTTCTTGTGCATTATTTTTATGAATTTTGTTGTGTAAATCTGTTTTTAAATGGCGGTCGATACTAGATTTAGAGGGAAATAATTTCGAATTACACAATTTGCAATATACGATATCGTCTTTAATTTCGAAATCAGCATTATCTCGTATTATATCCTGTAAATGGCAGCGTGAATCAGATAATTTATCTTGATGAGATTTTGATTTCAAATGTTTCTCTATATTGTACCTTTTCTTTTTTATATTCATTTCGCAAATAGTACAGCAAGCACCTTCGTTAGTGAATATAAAATCAGTATACTGCGTCAAATCCATTTTCTCAAGTCTGATAGGGAGTTGGGTAAAGATTTATCAATGCTAAATTGTAGTTGTAAGTGTTTTTAAGAACTATTATCGTTGAAGATTTTACCACATATTATTTTGCATGACAATTAAATTGACATTTGTTGCCTATTTGGCATTTAGAATTTTTTTTACAAATGGATAATGAAATGAGTATTGAGGTTCTATGACGTATTAAGAATATAAACCTCTTTAAATATATGTACAGTTTACCAAAGTACGATTAAGAATAAAAATAAATTAAATGTTATTTATTACTAATAAATAAAACAATGATACCTATGTATTTCTTTTTTTGCGACCCTTACCAAGTGCCACGAAATTTGAACGTTGATACCGATGTTTATATATAGTGCTAGATGCAAAATTTTATTTGCACAAAGTGTACCACTTTGTCTATTAAAATTTAAGTGTGATTTTGAATTCCATTTTTTATCAATGCCTTATTACCGGTAAAGTGGTAGCTTTAACTTAAAAAAACACATATTTACCTGAACAGTATTATGTGCAGTCAATAAGGCCACTTTCTTGTCATCCACCCATATACCAGAGTGTATCCAGTCGTCGCACACCACAGGCGCGAACAGGCGTAAGCATATCTCACCTCTGTCTCTACTCTGACCACAAAAACTCAACGCAGTGAACTGTTTACCACCAAAACATAGTATTTTCTCCCCACATTTTGACGCCACGAAACCATATATTTTTTGACCTTGCAGCGTCATTAGCCTTTGTAGAGACTTTAGAGAGGCATTGCTAAATATATCTGTGTAACTACCGATACCTGAAAATTATATTTTAAGTTATTATGATGCAAAAAAAGGAAACTCGTACATTAAATACATAACCACAAAAATTACCTGCGAATATGGAGTTTTGGTGGAATTTCACGGCAGTCACGTCAGTACGTACGAAAGCCATGTTTGATAGGGATTTAATAACATAGTTTTCACTCAAAAGGTAATATTGCGACACATTATTTACTTAAAAATATAAAACTAAATCCATGTTTATGTTCATTTCACATAGACTAGCAAACGTCAATAACGTCATGATGTCAGTTACGTTCCGCTTACGAAGAGTGCGTTTGGTAAGACTGCATTTTTTGTTTCAAATTTTTATACCCGAATTCCAGATAGAGCTTGATGCCGAATTCATTTCAAATTCTCTTTCAGGTCCCCAAAGCCAAAACAATCATTGAAAACCGGCCAAGTGCGTGTCGGACCACGCATAATGGAGGAATGTACGTACCTTCAATGGAATAAGAACCAAACTAATACCAAAAGGCTCCAAAAAGTCGTATCTAATGCCTATGGAAAAAGTTTTTTTGGGATTAACTCAAAAATGACTGCACCGATAACGTTCAATATAATTTTCGAAGAAAGTATGTACTATGTAATAAGGCGCATCTTCTTGAATTTTTTCATATTTTTTAACTTACGGTTCAAAAGTAACAGGGGGGGGCACACAATTTTTTGAATTTCGAAGCGATTATTTCTGAAAACATTCACCTATCACAAAATGCATCAAAAAACCTCGATCTTATTTTTAAATATCTATCGATTGATGTGCAACATTTTTATTTTATTTATTAAGGTGGGTACACACCGGACCAACGAACGCGAAGCACTTATGCGGCAGCTATTTGTTAGAATGAGATAGATAGCCCTTCGTTGGCCCGGTGTGTACGTGTACGCACCATTACATGCATGGTATGGAGCGCCCCCCCCCCCCTAAAATTGTTTTTTTCTGCAATTTAACTGCATAACTAAATAGCGGCCTACAAAATACTCCTTATGTCTAAATTTTATTAAGATATGTCATATAGTTTCAGAGTAAAATGGCTGTGACATACGGACGTACGGACAGACAGACGAAACTGTTAAGGGTTCCGTATTTGCCATTTTGGCTACGGAACCCTAAAAAGTATAGTTTCCAGAAGTATAAGTAATTAAATTCATTAGACGACTGTCCATAATCGTGTTTTAGTGCAGTGAAACTATATAATTATATCGACATCGATATGACTGTGAGCTGTCGTCTATGTTTTTCTGGATTAATCGATAAACCTATTTGATGAAAATCTCATTATTAATTTTAATCCGTCCACTAAAACTAAATTAAATAAACAAAATAGTCATCAAGAAATTTTTTATTCATAAATTATTACATTTCAAAATAAATTCATCTATTCGCTTTGATATTGGTTAAGTGGATAATGTTCTCCGTATTTCTTCAAGTGGTCTTCCATTTCCTTCATTTGTTTTCTGAAATAAAAAATAAAGACTTTTTATTACCAACTAAATGTATTAAAAACTAAGTGTGCTCGGAAATCGAAATCGAACAACATTTCAAGTAAAACCTTAACGTAAAAACTTACTGGAGGTTCTCAGGCATTTCGTAATAGACGTCTTCCAACATTTCCTTCCAGTGGGGTTTCTTTTTCTTTTCAGCCTCTTGCATCGTCTTCAGCACCGTGCTTCTGGCTTCTTTCTGGAACGCTTTGTCAGCCTCCTCGTCCCATAAACCTTCAAACATTTAAAGTTTTTTTTTAACTCGTACAAAATCTACAGTTGAAATGTAGACATGGGAAGTAGTATCATACTTATTGAAATGTGTTCTATATTTATTATGCATTTGAAGAAGTTTTGTATTAGTAGAATTAGGGCGGACGTATTGTATGTTAATTTCTATATAGTCGCCTTTTTTGTAATGTATGAGTTGTATGACTACATTAAACGCATGCAGTGTAGCATATTCATATTATTAATATAAACAGAATTATAATAGCTAATGTAATATCTACTAAAAATCTATCGTAATAAATGATATCGAACGTAATTAAAAAAAGTAACCTTTTCGTTCCAAATATGCTCTAAATTTGCTTATCGGGCTCTCATCCTTGTTCCATTTGTCTATTTCTTCCAATGATCGGTAAGCGCTGCTGTCATCCGACGTCGAGTGGTGTCCAACCCTGAAATGAAGCACACGCTGTTTAGAACATTTTTTTTATCGTATGGCGTCTATACATAAACATTTCGTAAAAAATTAGGAAATGTAAAAAATATAGTTATAAATCCACATTCAGGGTCACGAGCCACGAGATTGTGTCAGGTATTAAGGTGATCAGATCTATAGTGTAGAGGAACAGGAGAAAAAATGCCGAGGACAATCCTGTATAATATGCTCGATGGTTTGGGCTTCTTCGGCGCAGTTGCACAGTGCTGAATCGCACCAGAACAATTTAATTAATTAATAAAACAAAGTATTGGTAAACAGGAACTAGCCATTTGCTAAACATGATCAGATTTTGGCTGGTAGCATAGAATGAAATGGTCCTAAATAAAATAGATAACAAACGCATTTTTTTGGCAGTCTAAGACTCACATCAGCTGAGTCTTCGGTAGAAGTACTCGAAGATCTGTACTTTTTGTAGGTATACTTGCGCTTCAAAAACTAATACAAAGAGTAACGTACATAACTGAACATTGGTATCTAGACTTAATGACACTACAATACGTTTAAACATGATCAGTTAATTGTGTTGACAATGGTTTTGTTTTTGTACTCACCGATAACACATAGCCTCAATAAGCACTGGTTTGTTCTTCAGAGCTAGTTGCCTGGCGCTAGATACCGCGTTGTAAACCGCCAAAGTATCAGTGCCGTCTACTCGGATCGTGTGGAGCCCGAGCGCAGGGCCACGGGCGCCGATGCCGTCCCCGCGGTATTGCTCGCTGCTGGGCGTGGAGATCGCGTAGCCGTTGTTTCTGCTGTAAAGTCAAGTTTTTGAGGTTTAGAGAGGTGAAGTTAGAAGAACACCACTTTTATGTTATCCTGGAGTGAGGAACAATATAGGCTCATCGCTCGTCGCCTTTCATGTCCTGGCGCTTTGTATCTACCTATAAACAAGCAGACAAGCCGTCCTAATAGGATATGATGGGGAGAAGTTACATACCAAGGATGATTAAGACATGGATTGACAAAATGCCTATACAAAATCGCGTTCCCTTATTTCAGGCTAAAGCACTAGCGTGTCAGGTATGACGTCACGCCATACGTCAGGTCTCCGTGCTACGTCATTACATCGGCCACGTCACACCACGTCATCGCCACCGGCTTACGTAGTTCGATGCACCGCCGCGTATTAGTGATTGTGAAATCATTTGTAATCGATAAAAGCAGATCGCTGCCTCCCGCGCGGTCAATCATTAATCCTAAATCGCTTAGGACACTTAAGTTTAATTATATTGTATTTTTGCGCCAATATACTCTAATTCATGGAAAATGATAAGAAGTCTTGTAGTACAGACTTCTTATCATTTTCCTCCGCTGCTGCCACTCCCTATATCTATATAATTAGCGTCATCTATCGGTCACCACAAACACTAAATTGCTACTTAACCTTTCTGTGAAGCCCATTGGTTGACTGGTAGAGAATGCCTTATGGCATTAAGTCCGCCATTCGTACCATCTTATTTTGTGCAATTAAGATTAAATAAATAAATTCTAGTTTCTAATATTTTGTTAGGCGATTAACGCTGACAGAATAACTCGACTCCAGACTCAACAGATGGCGCTGTGGCACTCAGTACCGAAAACAGACGTATAGCCTGAAGGTTCGAGGAACGCGATTTTGTATAGGCATTGTCCATCCATGTCTTAATCATCCTTGTTACATACTAACAATAATTATCTAAGAATCACATCATCATAAACGAATATGACTATTAATATTTAAGAATGTTATCGTTTAACTTTCATGCATACGTGCATAGACAGACACATTATATGACTTCAAGTGTCTAATGTATTGCAGCATCTCTGCCGTTAGAGTCCACTGTTAGTCAACTTTACTATGATTTTAGCATACCAGAAGAATATGACAGGACAATCCAGCGTAGCAGCGAAGTTGAAAGCTGCGTGTGCGTCGCCCTCCGAAGCGGCGCCCTCGCCGAAGTAGCAGATCACGACGCGATCGTTGTCCGGCTGACGTTTGAAGGCGTACGCGGCGCCTACGGCTTGTGGCATCTGGGTAGCTAGAAATTTTAATCGTTTGAATTAATCGCGGTCATATCTTCGTAAGCATTCCAGCCTGGATTCCTATTGGGATCAAGATAGTCATCATGCAATGCAAGCGACTTTACTACCCCTGTAGTTGAGCACCAGACATTTGCCATTTGGAGGAGAGTAGGAACTTAGGAAGAGAAGACGTATTTCTGGAACTATTTACTACTGTGTGTTATTGACGTTATTTTTTTGCAAACGAAGGTTAAGATTGTAAAAGCCCGTTTGATACGGCATAGGACGTTGGTACCTACATTGTCATGGTTTGTCAAATCAGACCCAGACTCAGACTGGAAGTTAGTAAAACGATAGGCCTCTTGGCTGTTCCTTTTGCGCACAGGCATATGAGCTTCATAATGCCTACTGTCCTCTTCTACAGCAGTCTTACTTTACTTACCCAGTGGACTGGAAATAGTGACAATGTTTCTCTGACTGCTCCCATAATGCACTGGCATTTGACGCCCCTTGCCAGTGTCTTCGCAGTTCCCGTAGCACTGGTTGATCAATTCTGTCACGGTCATGCCGCGGTGGAGTAGCACTCCCAGCTAGAATGACAAATAATTTTCATTAAAAACATTTGTGGGTATTTTTTAAATATTGCACTTGCTAGAAATATTGCAAATAGTTCTACGATAAACGATATAGTACATTACTGCAGAATCCAGTAAGTAAGCCTTCCTGGCCAAGGATGAGTTAACCGGACCGAACCGCAGGTGAGGTCCGGTTATATACGAGGCCAGGATGGCTTTCTTACTGGTTGAGGCTTGTATAGTGCTTTTCTCAAAAATGAAAGAAAGTTTAACAACAAATTCGTTTAATTAATATTGAAGGTTACATTCATACACGGGCAATTACTGATAGATATTTTTATCGATTTACCGGGGGCATTTATGTTTGTTTCTTGTACATTTGGATTAATGGACTCTTGGCTGGCAGTAAATGTCTGTGAAACATTAATTTGGTTGTTTGGGAAGGTGGATGGTTGCGATGATGTTACGGTCAGGGGAATAGTGGTCGGTTCTTGGCGAGAGGTAGATGGCTGCGGAGTCAGGCTTAGCGGCTGTTGACGCGATGTAGACGGCTGCGGGGAGGTGAAAGATGGTGTTTTTTGAGTATTCAATTTAATTTTTTTATTTATATTGCTTGTAATTTCACTTTTATTTTCTAATGACTCTTCTATATATCCTTCTGCAACTCGGTCCGATTTCCACCCCCCGTGTCGTTTTATTGTCGTGAGATTGGCTCCAGAGTCAGCCAGAAGGGTAGCAGACGACCTCCGGAAACAATGGCCAGTATAGCTCTCTGGATTTGGTAAATTCAAATATTCTGCTATTTGTTTAGGCATTGCGGCAATCTTATGACGACCGATGTTTTGCCGCAAGCATGTCCCGCTTCTATAATTGATAAAAAAACGATCGCTTTTCGTATTTTCAGGGCGCAGGTCATGGTATTTCCTTACAATATGAGCTGACTCCTTGTGTATAACAAAAGAGCGATCAATTTTTGTTTTTGTTTCTCGTACTTTTACCAAAATTATTTCATTATGGTATTCCACGTCACTGTTTTTAATATTACAGAGCTCTATACTTCGGCAGGCGCCATTAACTCCCATTATAGTAATAACCTAAAAACAAAAAAAAAACTGTTTTAAATCGAGAATATAAAAATAAGTATCTGTTAATTGGAACCAGATTTAATAGCATAATTATATTATTGCAACCGACTAACAGACAACTTACATCACAACAATTTAAATGAAATAAGTAAATAAAATAAATATTACCTTCGCTGCTAGATAAACATCATCGGGTGCTTCATTTAAAAACTTCTGTATGTTTTGGCTGGTAAATACACTCGATAATTATTTTTACATATTTTTTAAAGTGGGGCATTCCACTCATACAATAGTATGTTATTCAATCAAATACAAACACTGAAAATATTGAAAAAATAATCAACCCAGCAGGATTTGAACCTCGCATCGATACGCCTTACCGGGGCTCGATCGCTTTACCAATTAAGCTATGGGTTCAGTTACTGAGTTGACGAAATTCTCAATGCCTTCAATCATCGTTTTGCATTTTATTTTTACATCGACTTTATAGCAGCCGTAAGCGACATCTAGGTGCTAACTACTAGAGTTAGATACCCTTCCCGCCGACCCTTTTACAAGTGTCACAACGGAAATAATAGATGGCGCTGCTATCAACTCATAATTATTTTTACATATTTTTTAAAGTGGGGCATTCCACTCATACAATAGTATGTTATTCAATCAAATACAAACACTGAAAATATTGAAAAAATAATCAACCCAGCAGGATTTGAACCTCGCATCGATACGCCTTACCGGGGCTCGATCGCTTTACCAATTAAGCTATGGGTTCAGTTACTGAGTTGACGAAATTCTCAATGCCTTCAATCATCGTTTTGCATTTTATTTTTACATCGACTTTATAGCAGCCGTAAGCGACATCTAGGTGCTAACTACTAGAGTTAGATACCCTTCCCGCCGACCCTTTTACAAGTGTCACAACGGAAATAATAGATGGCGCTGCTATCAACTCATAATTATTTTTACATATTTTTTAAAGTGGGGCATTCCACTCATACAATAGTATGTTATTCAATCAAATACAAACACTGAAAATATTGAAAAAATAATCAACCCAGCAGGATTTGAACCTCGCATCGATACGCCTTACCGGGGCTCGATCGCTTTACCAATTAAGCTATGGGTTCAGTTACTGAGTTGACGAAATTCTCAATGCCTTCAATCATCGTTTTGCATTTTATTTTTACATCGACTTTATAGCAGCCGTAAGCGACATCTAGGTGCTAACTACTAGAGTTAGATACCCTTCCCGCCGACCCTTTTACAAGTGTCACAACGGAAATAATAGATGGCGCTGCTATCAACTCATAATTATTTTTACATATTTTTTAAAGTGGGGCATTCCACTCATACAATAGTATGTTATTCAATCAAATACAAACACTGAAAATATTGAAAAAATAATCAACCCAGCAGGATTTGAACCTCGCATCGATACGCCTTACCGGGGCTCGATCGCTTTACCAATTAAGCTATGGGTTCAGTTACTGAGTTGACGAAATTCTCAATGCCTTCAATCATCGTTTTGCATTTTATTTTTACATCGACTTTATAGCAGCCGTAAGCGACATCTAGGTGCTAACTACTAGAGTTAGATACCCTTCCCGCCGACCCTTTTACAAGTGTCACAACGGAAATAATAGATGGCGCTGCTATCAACTCATAATTATTTTTACATATTTTTTAAAGTGGGGCATTCCACTCATACAATAGTATGTTATTCAATCAAATACAAACACTGAAAATATTGAAAAAATAATCAACCCAGCAGGATTTGAACCTCGCATCGATACGCCTTACCGGGGCTCGATCGCTTTACCAATTAAGCTATGGGTTCAGTTACTGAGTTGACGAAATTCTCAATGCCTTCAATCATCGTTTTGCATTTTATTTTTACATCGACTTTATAGCAGCCGTAAGCGACATCTAGGTGCTAACTACTAGAGTTAGATACCCTTCCCGCCGACCCTTTTACAAGTGTCACAACGGAAATAATAGATGGCGCTGCTATCAACTCATAATTATTTTTACATATTTTTTAAAGTGGGGCATTCCACTCATACAATAGTATGTTATTCAATCAAATACAAACACTGAAAATATTGAAAAAATAATCAACCCAGCAGGATTTGAACCTCGCATCGATACGCCTTACCGGGGCTCGATCGCTTTACCAATTAAGCTATGGGTTCAGTTACTGAGTTGACGAAATTCTCAATGCCTTCAATCATCGTTTTGCATTTTATTTTTACATCGACTTTATAGCAGCCGTAAGCGACATCTAGGTGCTAACTACTAGAGTTAGATACCCTTCCCGCCGACCCTTTTACAAGTGTCACAACGGAAATAATAGATGGCGCTGCTATCAACTCATAATTATTTTTACATATTTTTTAAAGTGGGGCATTCCACTCATACAATAGTATGTTATTCAATCAAATACAAACACTGAAAATATTGAAAAAATAATCAACCCAGCAGGATTTGAACCTCGCATCGATACGCCTTACCGGGGCTCGATCGCTTTACCAATTAAGCTATGGGTTCAGTTACTGAGTTGACGAAATTCTCAATGCCTTCAATCATCGTTTTGCATTTTATTTTTACATCGACTTTATAGCAGCCGTAAGCGACATCTAGGTGCTAACTACTAGAGTTAGATACCCTTCCCGCCGACCCTTTTACAAGTGTCACAACGGAAATAATAGATGGCGCTGCTATCAACTCATAATTATTTTTACATATTTTTTAAAGTGGGGCATTCCACTCATACAATAGTATGTTATTCAATCAAATACAAACACTGAAAATATTGAAAAAATAATCAACCCAGCAGGATTTGAACCTCGCATCGATACGCCTTACCGGGGCTCGATCGCTTTACCAATTAAGCTATGGGTTCAGTTACTGAGTTGACGAAATTCTCAATGCCTTCAATCATCGTTTTGCATTTTATTTTTACATCGACTTTATAGCAGCCGTAAGCGACATCTAGGTGCTAACTACTAGAGTTAGATACCCTTCCCGCCGACCCTTTTACAAGTGTCACAACGGAAATAATAGATGGCGCTGCTATCAACTCATAATTATTTTTACATATTTTTTAAAGTGGGGCATTCCACTCATACAATAGTATGTTATTCAATCAAATACAAACACTGAAAATATTGAAAAAATAATCAACCCAGCAGGATTTGAACCTCGCATCGATACGCCTTACCGGGGCTCGATCGCTTTACCAATTAAGCTATGGGTTCAGTTACTGAGTTGACGAAATTCTCAATGCCTTCAATCATCGTTTTGCATTTTATTTTTACATCGACTTTATAGCAGCCGTAAGCGACATCTAGGTGCTAACTACTAGAGTTAGATACCCTTCCCGCCGACCCTTTTACAAGTGTCACAACGGAAATAATAGATGGCGCTGCTATCAACTCATAATTATTTTTACATATTTTTTAAAGTGGGGCATTCCACTCATACAATAGTATGTTATTCAATCAAATACAAACACTGAAAATATTGAAAAAATAATCAACCCAGCAGGATTTGAACCTCGCATCGATACGCCTTACCGGGGCTCGATCGCTTTACCAATTAAGCTATGGGTTCAGTTACTGAGTTGACGAAATTCTCAATGCCTTCAATCATCGTTTTGCATTTTATTTTTACATCGACTTTATAGCAGCCGTAAGCGACATCTAGGTGCTAACTACTAGAGTTAGATACCCTTCCCGCCGACCCTTTTACAAGTGTCACAACGGAAATAATAGATGGCGCTGCTATCAACTCATAATTATTTTTACATATTTTTTAAAGTGGGGCATTCCACTCATACAATAGTATGTTATTCAATCAAATACAAACACTGAAAATATTGAAAAAATAATCAACCCAGCAGGATTTGAACCTCGCATCGATACGCCTTACCGGGGCTCGATCGCTTTACCAATTAAGCTATGGGTTCAGTTACTGAGTTGACGAAATTCTCAATGCCTTCAATCATCGTTTTGCATTTTATTTTTACATCGACTTTATAGCAGCCGTAAGCGACATCTAGGTGCTAACTACTAGAGTTAGATACCCTTCCCGCCGACCCTTTTACAAGTGTCACAACGGAAATAATAGATGGCGCTGCTATCAACTCATAATTATTTTTACATATTTTTTAAAGTGGGGCATTCCACTCATACAATAGTATGTTATTCAATCAAATACAAACACTGAAAATATTGAAAAAATAATCAACCCAGCAGGATTTGAACCTCGCATCGATACGCCTTACCGGGGCTCGATCGCTTTACCAATTAAGCTATGGGTTCAGTTACTGAGTTGACGAAATTCTCAATGCCTTCAATCATCGTTTTGCATTTTATTTTTACATCGACTTTATAGCAGCCGTAAGCGACATCTAGGTGCTAACTACTAGAGTTAGATACCCTTCCCGCCGACCCTTTTACAAGTGTCACAACGGAAATAATAGATGGCGCTGCTATCAACTCATAATTATTTTTACATATTTTTTAAAGTGGGGCATTCCACTCATACAATAGTATGTTATTCAATCAAATACAAACACTGAAAATATTGAAAAAATAATCAACCCAGCAGGATTTGAACCTCGCATCGATACGCCTTACCGGGGCTCGATCGCTTTACCAATTAAGCTATGGGTTCAGTTACTGAGTTGACGAAATTCTCAATGCCTTCAATCATCGTTTTGCATTTTATTTTTACATCGACTTTATAGCAGCCGTAAGCGACATCTAGGTGCTAACTACTAGAGTTAGATACCCTTCCCGCCGACCCTTTTACAAGTGTCACAACGGAAATAATAGATGGCGCTGCTATCAACTCATAATTATTTTTACATATTTTTTAAAGTGGGGCATTCCACTCATACAATAGTATGTTATTCAATCAAATACAAACACTGAAAATATTGAAAAAATAATCAACCCAGCAGGATTTGAACCTCGCATCGATACGCCTTACCGGGGCTCGATCGCTTTACCAATTAAGCTATGGGTTCAGTTACTGAGTTGACGAAATTCTCAATGCCTTCAATCATCGTTTTGCATTTTATTTTTACATCGACTTTATAGCAGCCGTAAGCGACATCTAGGTGCTAACTACTAGAGTTAGATACCCTTCCCGCCGACCCTTTTACAAGTGTCACAACGGAAATAATAGATGGCGCTGCTATCAACTCATAATTATTTTTACATATTTTTTAAAGTGGGGCATTCCACTCATACAATAGTATGTTATTCAATCAAATACAAACACTGAAAATATTGAAAAAATAATCAACCCAGCAGGATTTGAACCTCGCATCGATACGCCTTACCGGGGCTCGATCGCTTTACCAATTAAGCTATGGGTTCAGTTACTGAGTTGACGAAATTCTCAATGCCTTCAATCATCGTTTTGCATTTTATTTTTACATCGACTTTATAGCAGCCGTAAGCGACATCTAGGTGCTAACTACTAGAGTTAGATACCCTTCCCGCCGACCCTTTTACAAGTGTCACAACGGAAATAATAGATGGCGCTGCTATCAACTCATAATTATTTTTACATATTTTTTAAAGTGGGGCATTCCACTCATACAATAGTATGTTATTCAATCAAATACAAACACTGAAAATATTGAAAAAATAATCAACCCAGCAGGATTTGAACCTCGCATCGATACGCCTTACCGGGGCTCGATCGCTTTACCAATTAAGCTATGGGTTCAGTTACTGAGTTGACGAAATTCTCAATGCCTTCAATCATCGTTTTGCATTTTATTTTTACATCGACTTTATAGCAGCCGTAAGCGACATCTAGGTGCTAACTACTA
The DNA here is from genome assembly GCA_947086415.1 of Pammene aurita. Lineage (NCBI taxonomy): Eukaryota > Metazoa > Arthropoda > Insecta > Lepidoptera > Tortricidae > Pammene > Pammene aurita. The sequence continues at coordinate 34,514,868 of OX352301.1, read as the reverse complement.
GAGTTAGATACCCTTCCCGCCGACCCTTTTACAAGTGTCACAACGGAAATAATAGATGGCGCTGCTATCAACTCATAATTATTTTTACATATTTTTTAAAGTGGGGCATTCCACTCATACAATAGTATGTTATTCAATCAAATACAAACACTGAAAATATTGAAAAAATAATCAACCCAGCAGGATTTGAACCTCGCATCGATACGCCTTACCGGGGCTCGATCGCTTTACCAATTAAGCTATGGGTTCAGTTACTGAGTTGACGAAATTCTCAATGCCTTCAATCATCGTTTTGCATTTTATTTTTACATCGACTTTATAGCAGCCGTAAGCGACATCTAGGTGCTAACTACTAGAGTTAGATACCCTTCCCGCCGACCCTTTTACAAGTGTCACAACGGAAATAATAGATGGCGCTGCTATCAACTCATAATTATTTTTACATATTTTTTAAAGTGGGGCATTCCACTCATACAATAGTATGTTATTCAATCAAATACAAACACTGAAAATATTGAAAAAATAATCAACCCAGCAGGATTTGAACCTCGCATCGATACGCCTTACCGGGGCTCGATCGCTTTACCAATTAAGCTATGGGTTCAGTTACTGAGTTGACGAAATTCTCAATGCCTTCAATCATCGTTTTGCATTTTATTTTTACATCGACTTTATAGCAGCCGTAAGCGACATCTAGGTGCTAACTACTAGAGTTAGATACCCTTCCCGCCGACCCTTTTACAAGTGTCACAACGGAAATAATAGATGGCGCTGCTATCAACTCATAATTATTTTTACATATTTTTTAAAGTGGGGCATTCCACTCATACAATAGTATGTTATTCAATCAAATACAAACACTGAAAATATTGAAAAAATTGAAAAAATAATCAACCCAGCAGGATTTGAACCTCGCATCGATACGCCTTACCGGGGCTCGATCGCTTTACCAATTAAGCTATGGGTTCAGTTACTGAGTTGACGAAATTCTCAATGCCTTCAATCATCGTTTTGCATTTTATTTTTACATCGACTTTATAGCAGCCGTAAGCGACATCTAGGTGCTAACTACTAGAGTTAGATACCCTTCCCGCCGACCCTTTTACAAGTGTCACAACGGAAATAATAGATGGCGCTGCTATCAACTCATAATTATTTTTACATATTTTTTAAAGTGGGGCATTCCACTCATACAATAGTATGTTATTCAATCAAATACAAACACTGAAAATATTGAAAAAATAATCAACCCAGCAGGATTTGAACCTCGCATCGATACGCCTTACCGGGGCTCGATCGCTTTACCAATTAAGCTATGGGTTCAGTTACTGAGTTGACGAAATTCTCAATGCCTTCAATCATCGTTTTGCATTTTATTTTTACATCGACTTTATAGCAGCCGTAAGCGACATCTAGGTGCTAACTACTAGAGTTAGATACCCTTCCCGCCGACCCTTTTACAAGTGTCACAACGGAAATAATAGATGGCGCTGCTATCAACTCATAATTATTTTTACATATTTTTTAAAGTGGGGCATTCCACTCATACAATAGTATGTTATTCAATCAAATACAAACACTGAAAATATTGAAAAAATAATCAACCCAGCAGGATTTGAACCTCGCATCGATACGCCTTACCGGGGCTCGATCGCTTTACCAATTAAGCTATGGGTTCAGTTACTGAGTTGACGAAATTCTCAATGCCTTCAATCATCGTTTTGCATTTTATTTTTACATCGACTTTATAGCAGCCGTAAGCGACATCTAGGTGCTAACTACTAGAGTTAGATACCCTTCCCGCCGACCCTTTTACAAGTGTCACAACGGAAATAATAGATGGCGCTGCTATCAACTCATAATTATTTTTACATATTTTTTAAAGTGGGGCATTCCACTCATACAATAGTATGTTATTCAATCAAATACAAACACTGAAAATATTGAAAAAATAATCAACCCAGCAGGATTTGAACCTCGCATCGATACGCCTTACCGGGGCTCGATCGCTTTACCAATTAAGCTATGGGTTCAGTTACTGAGTTGACGAAATTCTCAATGCCTTCAATCATCGTTTTGCATTTTATTTTTACATCGACTTTATAGCAGCCGTAAGCGACATCTAGGTGCTAACTACTAGAGTTAGATACCCTTCCCGCCGACCCTTTTACAAGTGTCACAACGGAAATAATAGATGGCGCTGCTATCAACTCATAATTATTTTTACATATTTTTTAAAGTGGGGCATTCCACTCATACAATAGTATGTTATTCAATCAAATACAAACACTGAAAATATTGACGGCTGCTATAAAGTCGATGTAAAAATAAAATGCAAAACGATGATTGAAGGCATTGAGAATTTCGTCAACTCAGTAACTGAACCCATAGCTTAATTGGTAAAGCGATCGAGCCCCGGTAAGGCGTATCGATGCGAGGTTCAAATCCTGCTGGGTTGATTATTTTTTCAATATTTTCAGTGTTTGTATTTGATTGAATAACATACTATTGTATGAGTGGAATGCCCCACTTTAAAAAATATGTAAAAATAATTATGAGTTGATAGCAGCGCCATCTATTATTTCCGTTGTGACACTTGTAAAAGGGTCGGCGGGAAGGGTATCTAACTCTAGTAGTTAGCACCTAGATGTCGCTTACGGCTGCTATAAAGTCGATGTAAAAATAAAATGCAAAACGATGATTGAAGGCATTGAGAATTTCGTCAACTCAGTAACTGAACCCATAGCTTAATTGGTAAAGCGATCGAGCCCCGGTAAGGCGTATCGATGCGAGGTTCAAATCCTGCTGGGTTGATTATTTTTTCAATATTTTCAGTGTTTGTATTTGATTGAATAACATACTATTGTATGAGTGGAATGCCCCACTTTAAAAAATATGTAAAAATAATTATGAGTTGATAGCAGCGCCATCTATTATTTCCGTTGTGACACTTGTAAAAGGGTCGGCGGGAAGGGTATCTAACTCTAGTAGTTAGCACCTAGATGTCGCTTACGGCTGCTATAAAGTCGATGTAAAAATAAAATGCAAAACGATGATTGAAGGCATTGAGAATTTCGTCAACTCAGTAACTGAACCCATAGCTTAATTGGTAAAGCGATCGAGCCCCGGTAAGGCGTATCGATGCGAGGTTCAAATCCTGCTGGGTTGATTATTTTTTCAATATTTTCAGTGTTTGTATTTGATTGAATAACATACTATTGTATGAGTGGAATGCCCCACTTTAAAAAATATGTAAAAATAATTATGAGTTGATAGCAGCGCCATCTATTATTTCCGTTGTGACACTTGTAAAAGGGTCGGCGGGAAGGGTATCTAACTCTAGTAGTTAGCACCTAGATGTCGCTTACGGCTGCTATAAAGTCGATGTAAAAATAAAATGCAAAACGATGATTGAAGGCATTGAGAATTTCGTCAACTCAGTAACTGAACCCATAGCTTAATTGGTAAAGCGATCGAGCCCCGGTAAGGCGTATCGATGCGAGGTTCAAATCCTGCTGGGTTGATTATTTTTTCAATATTTTCAGTGTTTGTATTTGATTGAATAACATACTATTGTATGAGTGGAATGCCCCACTTTAAAAAATATGTAAAAATAATTATGAGTTGATAGCAGCGCCATCTATTATTTCCGTTGTGACACTTGTAAAAGGGTCGGCGGGAAGGGTATCTAACTCTAGTAGTTAGCACCTAGATGTCGCTTACGGCTGCTATAAAGTCGATGTAAAAATAAAATGCAAAACGATGATTGAAGGCATTGAGAATTTCGTCAACTCAGTAACTGAACCCATAGCTTAATTGGTAAAGCGATCGAGCCCCGGTAAGGCGTATCGATGCGAGGTTCAAATCCTGCTGGGTTGATTATTTTTTCAATATTTTCAGTGTTTGTATTTGATTGAATAACATACTATTGTATGAGTGGAATGCCCCACTTTAAAAAATATGTAAAAATAATTATGAGTTGATAGCAGCGCCATCTATTATTTCCGTTGTGACACTTGTAAAAGGGTCGGCGGGAAGGGTATCTAACTCTAGTAGTTAGCACCTAGATGTCGCTTACGGCTGCTATAAAGTCGATGTAAAAATAAAATGCAAAACGATGATTGAAGGCATTGAGAATTTCGTCAACTCAGTAACTGAACCCATAGCTTAATTGGTAAAGCGATCGAGCCCCGGTAAGGCGTATCGATGCGAGGTTCAAATCCTGCTGGGTTGATTATTTTTTCAATATTTTCAGTGTTTGTATTTGATTGAATAACATACTATTGTATGAGTGGAATGCCCCACTTTAAAAAATATGTAAAAATAATTATGAGTTGATAGCAGCGCCATCTATTATTTCCGTTGTGACACTTGTAAAAGGGTCGGCGGGAAGGGTATCTAACTCTAGTAGTTAGCACCTAGATGTCGCTTACGGCTGCTATAAAGTCGATGTAAAAATAAAATGCAAAACGATGATTGAAGGCATTGAGAATTTCGTCAACTCAGTAACTGAACCCATAGCTTAATTGGTAAAGCGATCGAGCCCCGGTAAGGCGTATCGATGCGAGGTTCAAATCCTGCTGGGTTGATTATTTTTTCAATATTTTCAGTGTTTGTATTTGATTGAATAACATACTATTGTATGAGTGGAATGCCCCACTTTAAAAAATATGTAAAAATAATTATGAGTTGATAGCAGCGCCATCTATTATTTCCGTTGTGACACTTGTAAAAGGGTCGGCGGGAAGGGTATCTAACTCTAGTAGTTAGCACCTAGATGTCGCTTACGGCTGCTATAAAGTCGATGTAAAAATAAAATGCAAAACGATGATTGAAGGCATTGAGAATTTCGTCAACTCAGTAACTGAACCCATAGCTTAATTGGTAAAGCGATCGAGCCCCGGTAAGGCGTATCGATGCGAGGTTCAAATCCTGCTGGGTTGATTATTTTTTCAATATTTTCAGTGTTTGTATTTGATTGAATAACATACTATTGTATGAGTGGAATGCCCCACTTTAAAAAATATGTAAAAATAATTATGAGTTGATAGCAGCGCCATCTATTATTTCCGTTGTGACACTTGTAAAAGGGTCGGCGGGAAGGGTATCTAACTCTAGTAGTTAGCACCTAGATGTCGCTTACGGCTGCTATAAAGTCGATGTAAAAATAAAATGCAAAACGATGATTGAAGGCATTGAGAATTTCGTCAACTCAGTAACTGAACCCATAGCTTAATTGGTAAAGCGATCGAGCCCCGGTAAGGCGTATCGATGCGAGGTTCAAATCCTGCTGGGTTGATTATTTTTTCAATATTTTCAGTGTTTGTATTTGATTGAATAACATACTATTGTATGAGTGGAATGCCCCACTTTAAAAAATATGTAAAAATAATTATGAGTTGATAGCAGCGCCATCTATTATTTCCGTTGTGACACTTGTAAAAGGGTCGGCGGGAAGGGTATCTAACTCTAGTAGTTAGCACCTAGATGTCGCTTACGGCTGCTATAAAGTCGATGTAAAAATAAAATGCAAAACGATGATTGAAGGCATTGAGAATTTCGTCAACTCAGTAACTGAACCCATAGCTTAATTGGTAAAGCGATCGAGCCCCGGTAAGGCGTATCGATGCGAGGTTCAAATCCTGCTGGGTTGATTATTTTTTCAATATTTTCAGTGTTTGTATTTGATTGAATAACATACTATTGTATGAGTGGAATGCCCCACTTTAAAAAATATGTAAAAATAATTATGAGTTGATAGCAGCGCCATCTATTATTTCCGTTGTGACACTTGTAAAAGGGTCGGCGGGAAGGGTATCTAACTCTAGTAGTTAGCACCTAGATGTCGCTTACGGCTGCTATAAAGTCGATGTAAAAATAAAATGCAAAACGATGATTGAAGGCATTGAGAATTTCGTCAACTCAGTAACTGAACCCATAGCTTAATTGGTAAAGCGATCGAGCCCCGGTAAGGCGTATCGATGCGAGGTTCAAATCCTGCTGGGTTGATTATTTTTTCAATATTTTCAGTGTTTGTATTTGATTGAATAACATACTATTGTATGAGTGGAATGCCCCACTTTAAAAAATATGTAAAAATAATTATGAGTTGATAGCAGCGCCATCTATTATTTCCGTTGTGACACTTGTAAAAGGGTCGGCGGGAAGGGTATCTAACTCTAGTAGTTAGCACCTAGATGTCGCTTACGGCTGCTATAAAGTCGATGTAAAAATAAAATGCAAAACGATGATTGAAGGCATTGAGAATTTCGTCAACTCAGTAACTGAACCCATAGCTTAATTGGTAAAGCGATCGAGCCCCGGTACGGCGTATCGATGCGAGGTTCAAATCCTGCTGGGTTGATTATTTTTTCAATATTTTCAGTGTTTGTATTTGATTGAATAACATACTATTGTATGAGTGGAATGCCCCACTTTAAAAAATATGTAAAAATAATTATGAGTTGATAGCAGCGCCATCTATTATTTCCGTTGTGACACTTGTAAAAGGGTCGGCGGGAAGGGTATCTAACTCTAGTAGTTAGCACCTAGATGTCGCTTACGGCTGCTATAAAGTCGATGTAAAAATAAAATGCAAAACGATGATTGAAGGCATTGAGAATTTCGTCAACTCAGTAACTGAACCCATAGCTTAATTGGTAAAGCGATCGAGCCCCGGTAAGGCGTATCGATGCGAGGTTCAAATCCTGCTGGGTTGATTATTTTTTCAATATTTTCAGTGTTTGTATTTGATTGAATAACATACTATTGTATGAGTGGAATGCCCCACTTTAAAAAATATGTAAAAATAATTATGAGTTGATAGCAGCGCCATCTATTATTTCCGTTGTGACACTTGTAAAAGGGTCGGCGGGAAGGGTATCTAACTCTAGTAGTTAGCACCTAGATGTCGCTTACGGCTGCTATAAAGTCGATGTAAAAATAAAATGCAAAACGATGATTGAAGGCATTGAGAATTTCGTCAACTCAGTAACTGAACCCATAGCTTAATTGGTAAAGCGATCGAGCCCCGGTAAGGCGTATCGATGCGAGGTTCAAATCCTGCTGGGTTGATTATTTTTTCAATATTTTCAGTGTTTGTATTTGATTGAATAACATACTATTGTATGAGTGGAATGCCCCACTTTAAAAAATATGTAAAAATAATTATGAGTTGATAGCAGCGCCATCTATTATTTCCGTTGTGACACTTGTAAAAGGGTCGGCGGGAAGGGTATCTAACTCTAGTAGTTAGCACCTAGATGTCGCTTACGGCTGCTATAAAGTCGATGTAAAAATAAAATGCAAAACGATGATTGAAGGCATTGAGAATTTCGTCAACTCAGTAACTGAACCCATAGCTTAATTGGTAAAGCGATCGAGCCCCGGTAAGGCGTATCGATGCGAGGTTCAAATCCTGCTGGGTTGATTATTTTTTCAATATTTTCAGTGTTTGTATTTGATTGAATAACATACTATTGTATGAGTGGAATGCCCCACTTTAAAAAATATGTAAAAATAATTATGAGTTGATAGCAGCGCCATCTATTATTTCCGTTGTGACACTTGTAAAAGGGTCGGCGGGAAGGGTATCTAACTCTAGTAGTTAGCACCTAGATGTCGCTTACGGCTGCTATAAAGTCGATGTAAAAATAAAATGCAAAACGATGATTGAAGGCATTGAGAATTTCGTCAACTCAGTAACTGAACCCATAGCTTAATTGGTAAAGCGATCGAGCCCCGGTAAGGCGTATCGATGCGAGGTTCAAATCCTGCTGGGTTGATTATTTTTTCAATATTTTCAGTGTTTGTATTTGATTGAATAACATACTATTGTATGAGTGGAATGCCCCACTTTAAAAAATATGTAAAAATAATTATGAGTTGATAGCAGCGCCATCTATTATTTCCGTTGTGACACTTGTAAAAGGGTCGGCGGGAAGGGTATCTAACTCTAGTAGTTAGCACCTAGATGTCGCTTACGGCTGCTATAAAGTCGATGTAAAAATAAAATGCAAAACGATGATTGAAGGCATTGAGAATTTCGTCAACTCAGTAACTGAACCCATAGCTTAATTGGTAAAGCGATCGAGCCCCGGTAAGGCGTATCGATGCGAGGTTCAAATCCTGCTGGGTTGATTATTTTTTCAATATTTTCAATGTTTGTATTTGATTGAATAACATACTATTGTATGAGTGGAATGCCCCACTTTAAAAAATATGTAAAAATAATTATGAGTTGATAGCAGCGCCATCTATTATTTCCGTTGTGACACTTGTAAAAGGGTCGGCGGGAAGGGTATCTAACTCTAGTAGTTAGCACCTAGATGTCGCTTACGGCTGCTATAAAGTCGATGTAAAAATAAAATGCAAAACGATGATTGAAGGCATTGAGAATTTCGTCAACTCAGTAACTGAACCCATAGCTTAATTGGTAAAGCGATCGAGCCCCGGTAAGGCGTATCGATGCGAGGTTCAAATCCTGCTGGGTTGATTATTTTTTCAATATTTTCAGTGTTTGTATTTGATTGAATAACATACTATTGTATGAGTGGAATGCCCCACTTTAAAAAATATGTAAAAATAATTATGAGTTGATAGCAGCGCCATCTATTATTTCCGTTGTGACACTTGTAAAAGGGTCGGCGGGAAGGGTATCTAACTCTAGTAGTTAGCACCTAGATGTCGCTTACGGCTGCTATAAAGTCGATGTAAAAATAAAATGCAAAACGATGATTGAAGGCATTGAGAATTTCGTCAACTCAGTAACTGAACCCATAGCTTAATTGGTAAAGCGATCGAGCCCCGGTAAGGCGTATCGATGCGAGGTTCAAATCCTGCTGGGTTGATTATTTTTTCAATATTTTCAGTGTTTGTATTTGATTGAATAACATACTATTGTATGAGTGGAATGCCCCACTTTAAAAAATATGTAAAAATAATTATGAGTTGATAGCAGCGCCATCTATTATTTCCGTTGTGACACTTGTAAAAGGGTCGGCGGGAAGGGTATCTAACTCTAGTAGTTAGCACCTAGATGTCGCTTACGGCTGCTATAAAGTCGATGTAAAAATAAAATGCAAAACGATGATTGAAGGCATTGAGAATTTCGTCAACTCAGTAACTGAACCCATAGCTTAATTGGTAAAGCGATCGAGCCCCGGTAAGGCGTATCGATGCGAGGTTCAAATCCTGCTGGGTTGATTATTTTTTCAATATTTTCAGTGTTTGTATTTGATTGAATAACATACTATTGTATGAGTGGAATGCCCCACTTTAAAAAATATGTAAAAATAATTATGAGTTGATAGCAGCGCCATCTATTATTTCCGTTGTGACACTTGTAAAAGGGTCGGCGGGAAGGGTATCTAACTCTAGTAGTTAGCACCTAGATGTCGCTTACGGCTGCTATAAAGTCGATGTAAAAATAAAATGCAAAACGATGATTGAAGGCATTGAGAATTTCGTCAACTCAGTAACTGAACCCATAGCTTAATTGGTAAAGCGATCGAGCCCCGGTAAGGCGTATCGATGCGAGGTTCAAATCCTGCTGGGTTGATTATTTTTTCAATATTTTCAGTGTTTGTATTTGATTGAATAACATACTATTGTATGAGTGGAATGCCCCACTTTAAAAAATATGTAAAAATAATTATGAGTTGATAGCAGCGCCATCTATTATTTCCGTTGTGACACTTGTAAAAGGGTCGGCGGGAAGGGTATCTAACTCTAGTAGTTAGCACCTAGATGTCGCTTACGGCTGCTATAAAGTCGATGTAAAAATAAAATGCAAAACGATGATTGAAGGCATTGAGAATTTCGTCAACTCAGTAACTGAACCCATAGCTTAATTGGTAAAGCGATCGAGCCCCGGTAAGGCGTATCGATGCGAGGTTCAAATCCTGCTGGGTTGATTATTTTTTCAATATTTTCAGTGTTTGTATTTGATTGAATAACATACTATTGTATGAGTGGAATGCCCCACTTTAAAAAATATGTAAAAATAATTATGAGTTGATAGCAGCGCCATCTATTATTTCCGTTGTGACACTTGTAAAAGGGTCGGCGGGAAGGGTATCTAACTCTAGTAGTTAGCACCTAGATGTCGCTTACGGCTGCTATAAAGTCGATGTAAAAATAAAATGCAAAACGATGATTGAAGGCATTGAGAATTTCGTCAACTCAGTAACTGAACCCATAGCTTAATTGGTAAAGCGATCGAGCCCCGGTAAGGCGTATCGATGCGAGGTTCAAATCCTGCTGGGTTGATTATTTTTTCAATATTTTCAGTGTTTGTATTTGATTGAATAACATACTATTGTATGAGTGGAATGCCCCACTTTAAAAAATATGTAAAAATAATTATGAGTTGATAGCAGCGCCATCTATTATTTCCGTTGTGACACTTGTAAAAGGGTCGGCGGGAAGGGTATCTAACTCTAGTAGTTAGCACCTAGATGTCGCTTACGGCTGCTATAAAGTCGATGTAAAAATAAAATGCAAAACGATGATTGAAGGCATTGAGAATTTCGTCAACTCAGTAACTGAACCCATAGCTTAATTGGTAAAGCGATCGAGCCCCGGTAAGGCGTATCGATGCGAGGTTCAAATCCTGCTGGGTTGATTATTTTTTCAATATTTTCAGTGTTTGTATTTGATTGAATAACATACTATTGTATGAGTGGAATGCCCCACTTTAAAAAATATGTAAAAATAATTATGAGTTGATAGCAGCGCCATCTATTATTTCCGTTGTGACACTTGTAAAAGGGTCGGCGGGAAGGGTATCTAACTCTAGTAGTTAGCACCTAGATGTCGCTTACGGCTGCTATAAAGTCGATGTAAAAATAAAATGCAAAACGATGATTGAAGGCATTGAGAATTTCGTCAACTCAGTAACTGAACCCATAGCTTAATTGGTAAAGCGATCGAGCCCCGGTAAGGCGTATCGATGCGAGGTTCAAATCCTGCTGGGTTGATTATTTTTTCAATATTTTCAGTGTTTGTATTTGATTGAATAACATACTATTGTATGAGTGGAATGCCCCACTTTAAAAAATATGTAAAAATAATTATGAGTTGATAGCAGCGCCATCTATTATTTCCGTTGTGACACTTGTAAAAGGGTCGGCGGGAAGGGTATCTAACTCTAGTAGTTAGCACCTAGATGTCGCTTACGGCTGCTATAAAGTCGATGTAAAAATAAAATGCAAAACGATGATTGAAGGCATTGAGAATTTCGTCAACTCAGTAACTGAACCCATAGCTTAATTGGTAAAGCGATCGAGCCCCGGTAAGGCGTATCGATGCGAGGTTCAAATCCTGCTGGGTTGATTATTTTTTCAATATTTTCAGTGTTTGTATTTGATTGAATAACATACTATTGTATGAGTGGAATGCCCCACTTTAAAAAATATGTAAAAATAATTATGAGTTGATAGCAGCGCCATCTATTATTTCCGTTGTGACACTTGTAAAAGGGTCGGCGGGAAGGGTATCTAACTCTAGTAGTTAGCACCTAGATGTCGCTTACGGCTGCTATAAAGTCGATGTAAAAATAAAATGCAAAACGATGATTGAAGGCATTGAGAATTTCGTCAACTCAGTAACTGAACCCATAGCTTAATTGGTAAAGCGATCGAGCCCCGGTAAGGCGTATCGATGCGAGGTTCAAATCCTGCTGGGTTGATTATTTTTTCAATATTTTCAGTGTTTGTATTTGATTGAATAAAATACACTCGATTTTTTTCCTTTGTAGCCAGTCGACTGTCTTTTCAACCAAGTGATTAAATTGGAATAATTCTTAATGTTTACATCGTGTTTATTTTGCACTACACATCGAAGCATAGAATACACAGCCCATAAACTTGTCGGCTGCATTGTTTGGCGAAGAAAGCTGAAATATGCCAAGAATACATTTTCAGACCAACTGTTGGCTTGTTTTTCTGACTTCCACTTCATAAATTTTTCATAAGTTTTCATATATCGCTCCTTGGATTTTGGAGGAAGTAAATTGTTTTTTGCTAATTCGGCCTCAGCTTTTAAATCAGGAGGAGTGCCATCTATTTCCGGATCGGATTCGCTTGAACTCATTTTTTGGGATTATTTATGTTCACGCGGTAAAATAAAACACAATTGTCGCAATTGAATGTGAAATCCCGCCAGTCGTTGTTTTTTTTTTACTAAAAAGTTTGCGTTTAGTTTGGAACATTATTCTATTTTTACATTACTTACATGAATGTTTTAGTAAAAAAATGTAAATTATTGTTTTTGAAACTCCATGTTAATTTTAGAATGGAAAGTTTTAATCCAACATGATTTATAAACTGAAATTACTAAATACAAACATAAAATCCCACTATACTTCTACAACATTACTAAGAACAAAACGCAACGTGCATACTTTTTCTGCGTCGCGTTAAGTGTCACAGACTATAAAATGGCTGTTTAAGGCTCCAAAAATATATCTATCTCATAAAATGACATACCGAAAAGAGAGATAGATATATATTTGGAGCCTCCCTCCTATAACCATGTTATATGGCTACACTCTAATCTGTGTCTGGTACTATGTTTTTTTTTCTAAGCAGATCTAAAGAGGATGACCTACTGTCCAGTAGGTAAATGACATACTTACTTACTGGACAGTAGGAGATTCCAAATTTAAAATCTCGCTTCTTACTGGATAGTTGTGAATATGTCTCCGGTAGAGTTCACTTTCTGGATACATTTTAGGGATATTATGGCAACATTACATACCATTTTTGAGAAAAATTACTTTTCAACCAAATGTTTTTATTTTTTTCGAGTTAGTAGCAGACAGGTATATGGGCTACCGAGAAGTACGCATTGCGTAGCCTAAGGACACCTTACTAGTAAACTTATATAGATGTCATATACAAAGGAAAAAGTGACCTAGGCCTCCGGTGCCCAGGGCTGGGATCGAACCAGCGTCTTCTGCATTCGCGGCCAAGTGGTAAAGGCATCTGCCGCGAATGCAGAAGACGCTGGTTCGATCCCAGCCCTGGGCACCGGAGGCATAGGTCACTTTTTCCTTTGTATATGACATCTATATAAGTTTATGATTTATATAGTAGTTGTCTACTTAAAAAATAAACAAAACAAAATATTTATTAAAAATAATTTGATTTGTTCTTCAGTTGTACCTTACTAGTAATACAATTATTACAAAAAAATAAACTGTGGCACTCCGACCATTATTTTAAAATGTAAGCGGTTCAATTTATAGCTGGACCACGTTAACTCTTCCGGGTTATATGGCAACACTTCTGTCAATTTGTTTGAGACAGAGTATTACCATATAACCCAATTTTAATCCAGCTAGCTCAATTTCAATCCAGAGTGCAAACCGGAATAAAAAATAAGTTTACGGTACCTAATCTATCTGTAACGATACCTCGCGATACTGCGCAAAAACCAGATCTTGAGGAGACAAGGCAGCAGCGCTGCCAAGGTGCACACCTTCTTCGCCGTAGTTGGTCATATAGAAGGAGATACGGCCTTGTCTGAAACAGAATTTCAGTCTGAAGAAGATAACATCGAGAAAATTGTATTATTCTGTAAAATACACGAAACTACAAACTAAAATCTGAAGGAGTTAAAAGTTCATTTACTTTGCATTTAGTTAAAAAATAACCATTTGAAATCACGATCACTACTAAGAAATATTCAGAATTCGCTCTAAAATAAATAAATACCAAATCATTTATTTGTTTAACAAACGTGGGTATAACTTTTTTACCTTTGGGACTCATACAAGATCTTATCCATCTGATTCAGTTGGATCATAGTCTTAATCATTTCAACCAACTTCTCATTATCGATACTAGGCTCTTCTTGTTTATCGATAATTTCGCCGTTATTTTCCATCACTCGATAGATAGGAATGGGGTCATAGCTGTTTTCGTTCAGAAACTTCATTTGCGTCACGTAGGCAGCCTTCGCTCCCGGAAAATCTGCAGTTTTCCCGCCATTTTGCACATCCGGTCTGGTATGAGTTGACAGCAACTGTAATATGTTCTTATTTTAAAATAAACATTATTGAAGTATGCAGATTATTGTGCAGTATTAAAAAAAGGAATTACGAGTAGTAGGTATATAACGATAATTTCACTTAACTAGAAATAGGGACGACTAGAAAAAGTAGATGGCTCCGGTGCGCGAGCGAGATAGCGCTCTGCATGTGTATAGCGCTGTCACGCTTGCACACCGTCGCCGCATCCGGTTGCGGCGCCAGTGTGATAATCGCTTAAATATAACATCAAGATGCGCTGATAATGATAACAAAACAACTAAAATTATTTAAGATAAGTACCTACTTAAGTTATCTTATCAATATCCATTTAAATACTCGTACATCAAACATCTAAAATAACATCTAATTACCTACCTATATAAGAACTTAATTTAAAAACAAATTAACTAAGCAACCACAGTCATAATCTCGTTTGAAATCTGTCACTGTATTGCACGACGGTAATGGTAAACAGATAACTTCGTATATTTGTACAATATAAACTACAAATGCAAATCGCGCATAAGCTTTAATCTTGTTTACGTAAATACATGCGTGTTAACTTAACCTACCAACCTTAGAGCACAAGTAAGCCATTCAAGAATCTAATATGAAAACGTGTCTAATATTATTTATTTTTTAACTTACCCTAACTGTTTGTCGAAGAGCGTTAAGCCTCACGAAACTAGCACCGGTTTTGAGCGCCATGTTGTCACTGACGAGAACGATTGCGTGATAAGACCTTTCGTACGACGGGGTTATTATGAGTCGTGTGTAATTTGAATTCGATTATGTTTTTGAACAACCGCTTGTTTAAACTATTGATGGGTCAGTAAAGTTAACTTTGGTTGGCATACGTGTTGATCGAAATTAGACCTTAGGCCGTTGTGTTAGAGTTGCGTTACATTTTATTGAATATTTTAATTGAGTTTTACAATTGGAAAATTTATTTTTCAATATTTCATATTAACCAGATTAATAAATAATTTTAAACAAAACCGGCCAAGAGCGTGTCGGGCCACGCTCAGTGTAGGGTTCCGTAGTTTTCCGTCTTAAGTGTCCCCACTTAAGAGTTAAAATAACACCGCTATTAGTTATATGGTCTGTGACACCGCCATGTAGGATATGATATGAGCGACATCTATCGGCAAATTAAGTAAAGTATTGCGCGCGAGCTTAAAGTATGGAAGATGATTTTTATGGGATAATTCTTTATTGCGTGAACCGATTTTCACCGTTTTTACTTTATTTGAAAGCACGTCATTTCATTGTGATTTTGTAGAAATCACAGGTACAATAAACACCTGCTTATACGGTTAAATTACAAACTTAGTTCAGAAATTATTTTGTAATTTTTTTTCAAAAACTATTCAACCTATCAAGTTCAAAATAATTTTTCTAGAAAGTTTTTATAAAGTTCTACTTTTGAGATTTTTTTCATATTTTTAAAACTTATGGTTCAAAAGTTAGAGGGGGGGGGACACACATTTTTTTTACTTCTGAGGCGATTATTTCCGAAAATATTTACATTATCAAAAAATTATTGTAGTAAACCCCTATTCATTTTTAAATACCTATCCAACAATATATCACACGTTAGGGTTGAAATGAAAAAAAAATCACTCCCCACTTTACGTATAGAGGAGGTACCCTAATAAAACATTTTCTTCCACTTTTTATTTTACCACTTTGCCGGCGTGATTGATATACATATTAGTACCACATTTCAGCTTTCTAGTGCTAACGGTCACTGAGATTATCCGCGGACGGACGGACGGACGGGCAGACATGGCGAAACTATAAGGGTTCCTAGTTGACTACGGAACCCTAAAAAAGGACCGACTTCACTTAGACTCCACATTTCCAAAAACATATGCCCGAGCTAGCGTAAAATATACTTAAATCGGTATAGGTGTGCCTATAATATTTTAAGAATTTCCTGTATTTCTCCAGGATCCCATCATCAGATCCTGACCTGGTGACAATGAGACCAACTGTGAAGTATATCCTTTCAAACGAAAATTATTTTTCCAAATCGCTCCAGCTGAATAATCGTTAAACACTTACATAAAAAAACAGAGATCCCGAAGAATTGTGAACCTCCTCCTTCGAAATCTTGAAATCGGTTGAAAACAGGTTTTTTTTTGGGGGACTACCGTTGGACTACTCCATCCCGAGTCAGAAATGTGCAAAGGACACCATTGCAGCCCTACGCGTTCGTAGACTACGGAAACCGCTTACCTGCAAGCGGGCTGTAACCTGATTATCGGCGTGCTAGTATTCTTTTCACCTTCATAACTTTATATTCATTAGATTAAAACAAATGATTAATTTTAATAACTATGAAAGATAGATCACCGTTATAATATAAGAACTATGGTAATGGTATGTAGTTAGCCCGTTCAGATTTGTTGATATAATAAAAATCTTCATAACCACAATTAGGTGATAAGATAATAAATTGTTGTTAAGAGAGCCCCCTAGTAGAGTTTGTGACGAACCTTACGAGCGTCACTATTTGCATTTGCTTATAACTTTTAAAGCGTAAAAATATACCATGCTTACAACTCATCATCTTCATCATTACCATTTTATCTAATTAATCATTAAACATCGGTATCAACGTTCAAATTTCGTGGCACTTGGTAAGGGTCGCAAAAAAAGAAATACATAGGTATCATTGTTTTATTTATTAGTAATAAATAACATTTAATTTATTTTTATTCTTAATCGTACTTTGGTAAACTGTACATATATTTAAAGAGGTTTATATTCTTAATACGTCATAGAACCTCAATACTCATTTCATTATCCATTTGTAAAAAAATTTCTAAATGCCAAATAGGCAACAAATGTCAATTTAATTGTCATGCAAAATAATATGTGGTAAAATCTTCAACGATAATAGTTCTTAAAAACACTTACAACTACA
This sequence comes from Pammene aurita, assembly GCA_947086415.1. Lineage (NCBI taxonomy): Eukaryota > Metazoa > Arthropoda > Insecta > Lepidoptera > Tortricidae > Pammene > Pammene aurita. Next base: position 34,497,901 of record OX352301.1, on the reverse strand, counting down.
ATTTAGCATTGATAAATCTTTACCCAACTCCCTATCAGACTTGAGAAAATGGATTTGACGCAGTATACTGATTTTATATTCACTAACGAAGGTGCTTGCTGTACTATTTGCGAAATGAATATAAAAAAGAAAAGGTACAATATAGAGAAACATTTGAAATCAAAATCTCATCAAGATAAATTATCTGATTCACGCTGCCATTTACAGGATATAATACGAGATAATGCTGATTTCGAAATTAAAGACGATATCGTATATTGCAAATTGTGTAATTCGAAATTATTTCCCTCTAAATCTAGTATCGACCGCCATTTAAAAACAGATTTACACAACAAAATTCATAAAAATAATGCACAAGAAAAATTTAATAAAGATTTAACAGAGTTTATGATTTGTTCGAATATACCGTGGTCAAAATTAGACAATCCTAAATTTAGAAATTTTGTAGAAAACCTTTTAAATCATAAATATGGAAACGATATTACTGTGCCGAGTGAAACAAAAATACGAGTAAAATGCTTACCTGAATTGTATGAAAAGAAAAAAAATGAATTGAAAGAGAAATTACAAAATAAAATGATTTACCTCAGTGTTGATGAAACATCAGATTCCGTGGGAAAAAAAGTGGCAAATATTTTGATCGGAGCTCTAGATGGAACTAGTACCCAGCCACATTTATTTGCTTCTAAGGTATTGGAGGCGACTAACCATTCGACAATAACCAAACTCGTTGAGGAAACCCTTGAAGATCTTTGGGGCGATGAATACAAAAAAAACATGGATAAATTATTATTTTTTATAACGGATGCCGGTTCCTACATGGTAAAAGCAGCTAAAAACCTTGTTCAGAAATATAAAAATATGACTCATGTAACATGCATAGCACATGGATGTAATCGAGTCGCAGAGATAATTAGAAGTCTTTACCCGACCATAAACAGTTTGATTGACTGTATCAAAAAAATATTTCGTAACGCTCCTTCAAGGACAAATTTATTTCATCAAATGTGTGTAAATATTCCTCTACCACCCCGACCCGTGATAACAAGATGGGGAACATGGTTAAATGCTGCCTCATATTATCACATGCATTATGATAAAATCAAATCTGTCATCGATGCCTTAAATCCGCGTGAAGCGAGTGCAATTTCTAAAGCAAAAAAAATTTTCCGTAACCGGAATTTAAAAACTGAGTTACTATTCGTCGATACACACTTTAGTATAATTGCTAAGTCAATAAAATTATTGGAGGATCCAAAACTGAGTCTAGCAGAATCATTAAACATTGTTCATGGTTTGCAAAAAAAAATATCAACGTTAAGGTTACATCAAAATGCCAGAAAAGTTTATTTTAAATTAAAAAGTGTATTAAAGAAAAATCCTGGTTATAAGACTGTACAAATAATTAACCAACTATCTAAAAACAACGAGGCTGAAATACCAGAAAGTGTAAATAAAAACTGTGTGCAAAATTTTCAATGCTTGACATACCTTCCTATTACCTCAGTCAGCGTGGAAAGATCTTTTAGTCATTTAAAATGGATATATTCTTACAGACGTCAAAGATTGACAGCAAAATCTATGGAACAAATTTTAGTGATCTATTCTAACTCGTAAAATATTGTATGCCACACCTGGACATAAAGTGGCTTTTTCCGCACGCTACGCGTACGGATAGAGCCGCTTTCTGGCCAAATGTGCACATATTTTTCCAACACGGGAGGTAATAAAGAAAGCCCTCGATCGCATAATTACGTCCCTCGCTTGCAGCTTGGGCCGCAACAATTGCGATTGCGCGGCCTTTCTTTGTTTTACCACCCTAATTAGGAAATGTACTATTTAGGGGCTTTTTTATTTACATATACAAAATAAAGGTTAAAAATACTAAGTGATTTGTTTGTATTTATTTTTCTGCCAACCGTACATTGCCACGAAATTTGAACGTTGATACCGATGTTTATTAATCATAAACATCTTCCAGGCCTCAATTAGTTAATTTATGTTTTGTCCATAACTGTCATCTTAATAGTTGTGTGGAAACAGACAAAACATACCTAAATTAAACTAGCAGTTCGAACTGAGAACTCGGTATTTACTTGCAAATGTTTGACCAATATAACAAGACCCTTATGAAGATCGTTTTGCGCCTTCTAGCTCCATAACCACTTAATTGATCCTGCTCATATCAAAAAAGTGGATACAAACTCTAAAAGTATATATATCTTTGCTACTCATACCAAATTTCAGTTTTCTAGCACTAAAAGGCCTGTTACACTTTACTTATTTTAACATCCTAATTAGGATCCTAATAACTAGTTTTCATAGCAAATTTACTTGCTAAATGCGGTTAGACTTGACTAAATTTAGAAACTAACTCTTTTAGGAAGCTAACTAGGACAAGTGTAACAGGGCTTTAACCATCACTTCAGTCAAAGCCGCGGACAGACAGACAGACGGACATGGCGAAACTATAAGCATCGCCGTTTGGTTTTCGTTCCGGTCTCTCAACTGATTCCGCTATGTCAGCTTGAAATATGCTGTGGGCCATTACGTGTGCCAATGCGCGGTTCGGGGGTACCGGAAGACCTGGTACGTGTTTTTGAGTACTGGTACGGAAACCGAACCAACTGTGTGAAATGCGGCGACACGACATCTAATAATTATTTATCAGAATGCGGGGTACGTCAGGGCGGGCTTACTTCTACAGAGTTCTTTATTAACCTTTACGTCAATGACTTGATGGGGAGACTGAGGAGCACCGGAGTGGGTGGTCATGACGTCTGTGCACCAAAACGGCAACAAGAAATAGTACCATTTTATTTATTAATTTTAACGACTACACATCATTTTTAATATTTTGTAAATTTGTGATGATGATATAAGTTTACTGCCTTTAAACTTTATTCATTCATTTTATTTATAAGGGTTTGTTGACTACCGAACCCTAACTAAGGTAGAATTAATAATTCAGTGGAGTGATTTGACAGCTCTCGGCATACAAAGCGGTTGTCAAATGTATGTAAAGTTCTGTCAAATCACTCCGCGGAGTTATTAATTCTACCGTAGTTGACTGCGAAACTATAAGAAAATGAAATGATGCGTACGTACTTAAATCCAATTTAAAAAGTTTTTGAACGCATCATAACGCTTGTCGCGATTGTCTTCTGATCCGTGGTCGCTATCATATTGAAATATTGAATCTGTGGCATCAAACATCAAATGTCAGTGGGAAGTCAGTGAAGTGATGGTGTCGTTCTGTTATTTTCATAGAAATAAATTATAAAATGCCTTATTGGTACTACGATAAAAAGGATCTTCAAAATACTCCATCATTTCGCGATGGAATCACCACAGAGACGGAGAACCGGTACCGGAAAGAAGGTGCCAGGTTCATCATTGACACGGGCTCTAAGATGGACTTAGGTTATAACACGGTCGCCACAGGAGTTGTTTATTTCCACCGGTTCTACATGTTTCACTCGTTCAGGACGTTTCCGCGATATATAACGGCGTGCTGCTGTTTGTTCCTCGCAGGGAAAGTGGAAGAGACACCAAAGAAGTGCAAGGATATTATTAAAGTGGCGAAATCTTTGCTAACGGAACAGAAGTTTGCCTCGTTCGGTGAGGACCCGAAGGAGGAGGTGATGACGCTGGAGAGGATCTTGCTGCAGACGATTAAGTTCGATCTGCAGGTGGAGCATCCTTATGGCTACCTCCTCAAGTATGCCAAGTGCCTGAAAGGAGACAAGGCAAAGCTGCAGAAAATGGTACAAATGGCGTGGACATTTGTTAATGATAGGTGAGTTTTTTCATAATTTTGTTGAAACCTTAGATATTGTTGCTTACCATACTTCAATACAAATACTAACTTGGTTAAATTACCTGAATAAGGATATGCAAATGTTACCCGATTAATTAAAATACATTTCACCTGTAGTAATGCTATATAAGAATATAAGGTTTTTTGTTACCCACCACTTAAAAGTAGATTTTAAGACCTGTTATTCCAATAAATATAGCAAAAGAAATCGGGCCGACTGCATAACAATTGGTAACTAATAGTATTAGATGAACTCTCTTTCTAATAAAAGGAATTCATTCAAGACTTGCTCTTATATTATTAGTTACAATATGTTATGCAGTAGACTGAGCAGGCTATAATAAAAGTCAATACAAAGGACGTAGTTATGCAAAAACGTTCCAACCCACAACGGCCCAGTTGTGGGTTGGAACGTTTTTGCATAACTACGTCCAATTGATAGTGGTGGGGTCTCATTAATTAACTATCATTATGACTCTAATTACTTCTCATCCCATTCTGTTCTATTGTAAGTTTTAAACGAGATTGAAATTGATTATTGATTTTCAATTGTCTTCTGTATTGCAATATATTTGATATGTTCAGTTATGGAGTCTGAATTGAAGTGTTGAGTCTAAATTATAGAACATCAAACTACAAGGCCCTACATACATACTTTGTATATAGGGCTATGTTCCACATAAAAACTGTCTGAGGGTGGAGTAACAGCATTTGTTTATTAGACAACTAATTTTTTATTTAAACTTTCCTGAGATATACTAACAGTGGAGATGCAATGAATATCCGGCCACAATTTTGTGTACTATCCTGCCAGATACCTGATTGTAAAAAGACACATATTCAAGTTCAGAAATGGGATGAATACATAGTAAACCACCCAATAAATTACTTATCAATTAATAATATTAGTTTATTATGTCATGTGATTCTTCCATTCAATAATACCTTTACTTTAGGTACTTTACAATTTCTTGAACAAGTTGCAACCTGCAGCCACCCAAGTGCTTGAATTTGCTTAACTGTAGGTAAAAGTTTTGGCTGAATATCCAGCCACAGGGTCTGCCGGATATCCGGTATCTGGTATCTGGTCAAACAACTATTGCATCTCTAATATTTAGTCACTGCACTCAACATGTATCAGAGAGCTTAAAGCTGGTGCATAGTAACTAAATATGTATATGTGAGTGAAACCGTTATCATAGTGACAAAAAATTATTTTAACACATTCAGTGCCGAAAACCGGACTATCGGGTATTTTATGATTTCGTTCCCAGGCCGGACGACCCGATAGTCGGGATCGTGGTACTACAGCTTTATATGACGAAATTTTTGTGGCTGGACTGGGTGGCAATGAATGTGTTAATCCAGCAGCCCAGCAAGCTTCACGCTTTTCATATACTTTTAGCCTAGACTGTAATTTAGTTACTAACCTAACATGTTCCAGTTTATGTACGACCCTGTGCCTCCAATGGGAGCCGGAGGTGATAGCGGTAGCGCTGATGTTCCTGGCAGGCAAACTTAGCAAGTTTGAGGTGGTTGACTGGAACGGGCGCACTCCGAAGCACACAGCTTGGTGGGACATGTTTGTTGAAGATGTTACAATGGAGCTTCTTGAAGATATATGCCATCAGGTATGTTAAAAAAAGTAGAAATGTTGAATCTTATTTTAACTCAGGGGTCCATATGGTTACACTTTGATCCAAGAGGATCATTTTTGTAATTGGATCTGTTGTGTCTCGGGCAGTGCTTTAAATTCCTCTGGATCTGAATAAATGATAATGATAGCCTATATTCTGATACGTTTTTACAGATATTACTTACAATTTAATCTGTCATCAGTTGTGCTTGCATCAGCTTGCCCTTTGGCAAAGGCCTCCCCCAATATATTCCATTGTTTTCTGTCAAGCCGTTTTCCTCCTCCACGTCCCAGCAGCCTTTCGGAACTCATCTTCCCATCTCTTTCTGATTTCCTGGTTTTCTTTAGGTAACACTTTTTGTCCACTTCTCCTTTTGTTAGGGTTCCGTACCCAAAGGGTAAAAACGGGACCCTATTACTAAGACTCTGCTGTCCGTCTGTCACCAGGCTGTATCTCATGAACTGTGAAGACAGTTGAAATTTTCACAGGTAATGTATTTCTGTTGCTGCTATAACAATACTCAAAAACAGAATAAAATAAATATTTATCCATTTAACACATTAACCGCCAGACGAAAAATGACGTCCTACTTCAGAAACCGGGCGTCTATAGCTACGTACAAAACAAACCGCCCAGTGAGTTGTCCCGGCATCTGAGCAAAGTTTACGAGCGCCCACGAGGTGGGTTCTTGGCAGTGAATGTGTCAAGTTTTCTAACTGTGTATGTGACATCTCTTACTTTGGTCTCCCTTCTTATGTCTGATTACCCAATACCAAAGTTCTTCATTCTTTGTCTGATTCTGAAATCAATGTTGTCCTATAGTCCCATCTGAGCTTATTCAGAAATATTCGATAAACCTTCTCAGTCTGGAATAAGCTAGAATAATGTGTACACCTTTATTAAAGCATTTTGTAAGTGGTCTCAAGTCTCATGAAATCTCGTGTCTGAGTCGTAAGTTATTCAAGGTAAAATTGGTCAAGGATGTTACCATAGAACTGCTTAATGTTAAAAAGTAAAAGTTGTGAATGAAAAAAAAAGTGAAACCTCAATCAGCCAACCTTGGCACACTTTGATTATTCATAGTTTCTATTTATTCAGTGTTTACTATGGAAATAACACTAGAAAAATCAGAAATGTGGGTCAATGTCACACATTTCCTACCTACCGATCTTGTTACCCTAGCTCAGGGGTCGCAAACTTTTTTGACAAAGAGCCTGATGGCGGGAAATATGGAATTTTTGGAAGCTCATAGAGCCGCAGTTTTTCACTGTAATATTTGTTTTATAAAAAAAATTGGGGAACTTGAAGAGCCACAACTGACCCTTCAAAGAGACGCATGCGGCTTGGGAGCCGCGATTTGCCGATCCCTGCCCTGGCTGTAAGTTTTCCTAAATAGATAAATTTCTGCAAACCGTTCAAACGTCCCAAATTACAACTTTTATTATTTCGCCTGAGAGACATTACTTTCTTGATTGTAAGAAGATTGACGGGAAACTGCGAAAGGCTCCGTTTTAACACGTTAACAGACCCCATACAACATGTATGCATTTCTTCGTACGTCCAAGCAAATTTCTTCAATCACACGCCCATCACATATGGGTCACTAAAAAACAAACAAGCACGCTTTCGAATTAGTACAATATCTTTTTGTATACACCGTGGGCCCATATAACTAGACAGATTTTAACAGTGTATTCCTGATCATATTTAGATACTAAAATGTCCTATAAACTTTTCTGGAATACGCCTTGTTTCAGAGTTAATACGAATTTTTAAAAAATACACTTTTTATTATAACTCATCATCATCACAAAACGCCTTTCTAATGGCGTTGTTGCCACTATTGGACGTAGTTTAGACGTCCTTATTGACAGATATCAAAGTGACAAGGAAAACTTTGCAGAAACTAAATTTTTACAAAAAAAAAAATTTACCAATTTGTTTTAGGCGATAATTTTATTAATAACATTTGCTTTTCATGTCCAATAAACATTAAAAAAATGGAAAAAAAAAATATTTTTTTGGCGAAATTGACCTAAAGTCACATAATATTTTTTCCTTCTTTTGGTCTTAGAAATTCGTGGTTAAGATCTGTCGGGTTGTTCCAGCCCACGGTGTATAAAAATATTATTATGTCAGTATTATCCCTATACAGTCGAAACCTTTTATAACGACTACAAACGGACCACCATGTTTATAATGTACATGCGGGTGCACACTTACCTCGGGTGCTTAAATTGTTTTTTAATTTGTGTATCAGCCATTGTCATCTTCCAGAAGATCTCATGAGAACCATTGTTGTCCCAATATCAAAAAACAAAACCGGCAACGCCTCCGATAGTTCCAATTATAGGCCGATATCCTTGGCAACTACGGTGGCCAAAGTGCTTGACGGACTGCTTGATAACTTACTGGCGAAACACATCCAAACTCAAGACGCGCAGTTTGGGTTCAAACCGGGTCTGTCAACAGAGAGTGCCATTCTTTGTTTCAAGCATACCGTTAAGTACTACATTGAAGGGAAAACACCCGTTGTTGCCTGCTTTTTGGACCTATCGAAGGCATTCGATACGGTATCATATGACATACTATGGGATAAGATGGAAAAAGGCACGAGCACTCCGAGGGAGGTGATTAACCTGTTCCGTTACTGGTATGGGCATCAAACCAATCAGGTGAGATGGGCGGGAGCGCTCTCGGACGTGTACAGGTTGGACTGCGGGGTGCGGCAGGGTGGACTCACTTCACCGCGCTTGTTCAATCTGTACATAGACGAGCTTATTGCTGGACTCAGCAGCACGAATATCGGATGTTCGATTGATGGCACCACGATGAATAATATTAGTTACGCGGACGATATGGTGCTGCTGTGTCCATCAATCAGTGCGCTAGTTAAACTTTTAAAGGTGTGTGAAGAGTATGCGGTCGCCCACGGTCTGAGGTACAACACAAGTAAGAGTGAGCTGTTAGTCTTTAAAGCAGGTAACAAGGCCTTCGACTCATTACCACCGATCAGCTTGTGTGGTGCTCCTCTTAAAAGGGTGTCACGTTTTAAGTATCTCGGACACTGGGTGACCGATACTCTCCAGGACGACGCTGATATGGAGAGGGAGCGCAGGGCATTGGCGGTGCGCTGTAACATGTTGTCTCGCAGGTTTGCACGGTGTGGTAGGAATGTCAAAATAACGCTGTTTAAAGCCTTTTGCCAGACCTTTTACACGTGCAGCCTGTGGACAAATTATACAAAAAAGGCTTTCAATGCCCTGCGCGTCCAGTTCAACAATGGGTTCAGAATGCTGTTGGGACTGCCTCGTTTTTGCAGCGCGTCAGGTATGTTCGCGGAGGCGCGCACTGACGGTCTCAGTGCGATATTAAGAAAGAGAACGGCCTCCCTGATTCGTCGCGTGCGTGACAGTTCCAACAGCCTTCTGCGCCTAGTGTTAGAGTCGCCTGCTTGCGCCTTCTGGAAACATTGGGACTCTGTTCACATGTCTTCCAGAGGTTTAGTATATAATATAATATAGTATAGGTTTTACTAACATAGTTTTTAAGGGAATGTATACTAACACTATGGACATATGATCTGAAATAAATTATTTGAATTGAATTTGAATAATAACCAGTGTAATAAACAAACATATTTCCTTCCAGGTTCTAGATCTGTACTCCCCACAAACGCAGCCCACCGGCGCGGACTCCCCGCCGGGCTCCAACCCCCGTCCGCCGCCAAAAAACGACAAGAAGCCCTCCGTTACACCGCCAGCTTCACAATCACCTGTCGCCAAGCCCATCACCACCCCGGTGAAGAACGGAGATAAGCCTGAAGCGGCCAAGCCGGACGCTATACGGTTCAACTACCCTGCGTACCCGGCGCCGTACCCGCCGGTGTACTCGGCGCCGCCGCCCGGCATCCCCCCCCCGCCGAGGCTCCCGCTCCCCCCCGCGGCGGCCGCTCTATACTCGGAGCCGCCGCCGACGCGGCTGCCGCCGGTGAACGTGCCGCCGCCGAACTACTTCCCGCCGCCGAGACCGTATTACCCTCCCCCTTAGCGTTATTTGTATAATTTTTTACCAAAATATATTATAATAGACTGCTATTTTGGAGTTTTTTTTGTATAGTCAAGTGCAAAAATACGTATCGAAAAAATCCATACTAATATTATAAATGGGAAAGTGTATGTGTTTGTTTGTCCGTCTTTCACGACAAAACGGAGCGACGAATTGACGTGATTTTTTAAGTGGATAGTTGAAGGGATGGAGAATGACATAGGCTACTTTTTGTCTCTTTCTAACCCCCCACTTCCCTAAAATGGGGGGTGGAAGTTTGTATGGAGCATTCCGGGGGGTGGAAGTTTGTATGGAGCATTCCGGGGGGCAAAGGGGAACCGTGTTACTCCGAATTTAACGCGAGCGAAGCCACGGGCAAAAGCTAGTCGTCTCATAAATATGGTACTACGCACTTATTACAACGGAACAAGATACTATGGGACATATTTTTGAGTAAGATGAGTACACCCATATTTTTACACTTGACTGTGTAAGTACACGTAAAGTCTGTCCGGTAAGAGAGATGTAGAATGTATGAGCTCCCATATAAACCACGACACTTCTCTTTCTGGACAAACTCTACCAGTTGAATTTGTATGCAGTCGCAATTAAGCCTTTATAAGGCAGAGGCAATATTTCTCACCATTATTTGAACTTTATTTCAAAGGGGTAGGTTTCAATTTCGCTTATTTTCTGACATCCTTATGCCCGTTAAATTCCGTTATCTCTGACGGAAAACTAAAAGCGACTGCATACAACTATGTGATTTCGTCCCCTGCTTCATCGTGAGGATATCCCTAATAAAGTCCCCATCTTCCCTCTCTTAACACTTTGAGTACCGAGAACCCGCCTGGTAGGCACTCGTAATGTTTGCTCAGATGCCGGGCATGCGGCGTGCAGCATTGCGTTGCATATCGTAACCCGCCTGGCGAGTTCTGTCGGTTACTGGGGTATTGTCTAAAATTTTGCCCGGTTGCGAAAGTGTTAAGATAAGGTTTAATAAGAGAATCTACTCTGTATATCTTAGGTGTCAGTGACCTTCAGTCACAGTCAATAAAATAAATGAATGACGCTGACAAGTACCTACTGTCATACCTGTTTCACGAAAAAACGCTCCCAGCGATCCCGCTCGGACTTTGACGCTGTCGGCAACGAGCGTGTAATGTAATGTAATTCAAACGTATGACCTCCCTTGTCGCGTTCACGAAATAACACTCCAATGGGGAAGGCCAAGGAAAACTTTGTAGAGGGCGCTGTTCCAGATTCCATACAATAATAGAAAGAGACACATACAATGAGAGAAAGAGATATGTTGGAAATGTCACTGACAGTTGCCTTCCCCATTTGCTGCGTTTTTTCTTGAAGCAGGCTTCAAACGCTGGTGGCGTTTTTTTTGTGAAACAAGCATTATGATAGCTAAAATAGCGCCTATAAAATAGAATAGAATATTTTTATTGACGATTTATAAAGGAGGTAATTACGTAATTAGTATATATATACAACCTGCTACTTGAGCCAGTTACTTCTCAGACACCCCAAATGATTTTTATTATTGATAATTAATCTAGAGTATTTATTTTTCAATCAATTAATAATTTCGAAAGATATTTGTTTGTTTAGTTTTCCTTGCAATTCTATTCAATTGTTAAATCCTACACTCGTTGTTGTCACATCTCTACATGTGTCATGTCATGTCAACCTACCAACCTACTTTGTCAATTTCTATGACATGACATAAGATGACGTACTTTGACAATGACAACTACATGACATTATTTACAGTGAAAAAACAAATAGTCACCTCGATAGAACGGTAAACTGTAGTATTCGAAACTTTTAGACTCGACGCGTAAAAAATTGGAATATTAAAGAAAAAGTATATCCATGTTAAGATATACTGCTACCGATTCCACTCTCGATTCTGAACAAACACTTTTCAGGTTTTTAGTCTTGGGTGTTACACATTGTATATAATAAGGCGATATGATTCGACTCACTAACCAATCTGAGGGGGTGAGGTGCGCGGCAAACCGTGAAGCTCCGCCCGCGCGTCCCGACCCGCTCGCCCAGCTCGTGAGCGCGCGCCGCCATAGCAGACGGGTCACAGTATAATGATCTTATGATGGCAGTATTTTAACTACACCGTGCAAGGGTCACGTTTTTAGAGTTCTTATTGTATATGTATGTATTTTTTGCATACATTGTAATTAGTGATCGGTAAATAAATAAATATTATGCGACACATTTACACAAATTGAATAAGCCCCACGGTAAGCTCAAGAAGGCTTGTGTTGTGGGTACTGAGACAACGATATATTAATATATAAATACATAGAAAAACAACCATGACTCAGGAACAAATATCTATGTCATCACACAAATAAATGCCCTTACCAGGATTCGAACCCGGGACCATCGGCTTCATAGGCAGGGTCACTACCCACTAGGCTATACCTGTCGTCAGTAACAACGTTTTCATTTCATGGCAGCGTGGTAGAGTTAAAATACCTAAAGGAACGTAACAATTTTAAAGGAGACGGTCAATTAAGGTTCATAAATGTTATTAACCTTAATCAATAATTTCAGCTGAATTTTACTTTACAGATTCCTTTAACTCAATAACGCTGCCATGAAATTAAAACGTTGTTACCGATCACTAGTACTTATTTATAAGCTACAAAAACAAAAAAGAACCGTTTCAAAGTAAATTTAAAAAAAAGAAACAGGCATTTGATCTCATTATCACAATTTCCAATACTTTTGTTGCCCGACTTAATAAATTATTGTTTTCAATACCTATCGACGTTATACCTACTTCAATTTTCACACAATTTAAACGAAACAACGTTATCAAGAAAATAATTCAATTAAGTGCGATCAGACTAGCGCACCGAGGGTTGAGTACCCACTTTTTATTAAGTACATTTTATTAATTTTGTAACCGACTGAATAAAACTAAATATATAAAAAATGTCTTGAACCCCTCCTTATTTTGAACTCCCTGTAATCGCACCCCATTCCGCACCCTTCACAAATAATCTAATTTTGTAAAGTTTACTAAATGTTTTTTTATGATCGCACAATAATGTGTAAAATGTCGTTGTCTTTCCACGCGGACTCTATCTACATGAAACTTAACACGCATTTGGGTTACGGCTACAGAAAAAAAACCGTATTAAGGGTTCCGTAGCCAAAATGGCAAAAACGGAACCCTTATAGTTTCGTCATGTCCGTCTGTCCGTCCGTCCGTATCCATTTTACTCGGAAACTATAAGACGTATCTTAATGAAATTTAGACATAAGGTGTATTTTGTAAGCCGCTAGTTAGTTAAGTAGTTAAATTACAGAAAAAAAATATGTTTAGGGGGGCGCTCCATACATGTAACTGAATTTCAAAAAAATCTTTTTTATCAAATATCAATATCTTGCACATCAATCGATAGGTCTCTAAAAATAACATCGAGGTTTGTTTGATAATTTTGTGATTAAATAATATTTTCAGAAATAATCGCTTCGAAAGTCAGAAAAATTGTGTCCCCCTGTAACTTTTGAACCGTAACTTCAAAAAATATGAAAAAAATTGAGGAGATGCGCCTTTTTACATACTTTCTACGAAAATTATTTTGAACATTATCAATTCAGGTATTTTTTAAGTTATCTTCAAAAACATCTTCCATAGGCATCAGATACGACCTTTTGGTATTAATTTGGTTACGAGATACGGAACCCTCCATTATGCGTGGTCCGATACGCACTTGGTCCGTTTTTATTTTTATTTTTCCTATTTAACTACCTGTCCAATAACGGGGCATATTTTACAATAAAGCAAATGCGGTGTGCAATAAAGTATTCATTCATTCATTCATATTTTAAGAAAATTTTAACGGGTTAAGGGAAAACTCAGTTAGAGATCAGACGGAGGAGCAGATGATGGAATTGAATTGATTGGTAGAGTTAGACAAAGATAAGTCTGCAACGATTTTGATAGCATACGCAGTGCAAGTGTTATTTATACGTCATTTCATAGAAGTTTAACGTTTAAAATAACTCTATAGGCTTAGTAATATGGTTCCGTTTGGCACCCAAGGGTACAGAAACCTAAAAAAGAAAACACAGAGTAGAGAAACAGTATAATTATTTAACAATCACTCTAAAAATCAATCATATTTTTGTTCATGAACGAATAATTCACAACTAACTACTTCTTTACATACATCGCATATGAACTTGAATTTTGACTAAAGGCCGATTTTTCTCTCTCCTACTAATATAAAGTAAGCGCTTTTACATTGGAATAATCCATTATGATGTCTTTTTTCTTGAAGCTGGGCAAAGAGTTAATTAATGTCAAATATTCGGCGTCCTTGAACAGGTTTAAAACAATAATCTGTTTCTTTTTCTACCAGATATGGTTCAGTCAAATTAACTGCAGCATTCCTGAAACAGAATCAACATATATAGGTATAATACAATATAATTTCTAACAAAAGTAGTAGTATTTTTTTATTCTATCAGGAATGCTGCATTTAATTTGACTGAACCATGTCTGGCAGAAAAATAAACTGATTGTTGTTGTAAGCCTGTTCAAGTACGCCAAATAGTTGATATTAATTGCCTCTTTGCCCAGCTACCTAAACACATGTCACATTTTAGGGGTAAATCCCCCCCCTAATCGTGTGACGTAATTAATGGATGAACTCTTATTAATATCAACTATTCGACGTCCTTGAACAGGTTTAAAATAATAATCAGTCTATTTTTTGACCAGATATGGTTCAGTCAAATTAAATGCAGCATTAATGAAACAGAAGCACTAGCCAGACTAGGCTAACAAAAGTAGAACCAAATAATAGTTAACTATGTGGCAATACTTTAGTCAAAATATATGTAGATTATGACGGTGTTGCTAAATGATTCTCGACACTTGGTTCTACATTTATTAGCCAGACTCTAAAACCAATACAGTCAGCAGTAGAAGTAGCTAAGCAGAAATTAACGTTCAAAATGATCGACACAGATCCTTATTATATTGACATTAGAGTCCGTGTCATCATTTTGAATCCTAGGCCGCGTAGCTATTTCTGCTACTGATTCCTGTGAATCCAATAACTTTGAGTGAAACTTTTATATTTTTATTCAGATTAGCCTAGGCTTTATGTTTATTTATTACTAGTGGCCCGCCCCGGCTTCGCACGGGTTGACAAATTATACACCTAAACCTTCCTCAAGAATCACTCTATTGATAGGTGAAAAGCGCATAAAAATCCGTTCGGTAGTTTTTGAGTTTATCGTCGTGATTCCTAAACAAAGATCAGGTTTAGATGAATGCGATTCATTAAAAAAAAACATAAATATTTGGTAAACTGAACTTACTCTTGGCCGATATCAGCTGGCAGCAAGGGTGTATAAAAGACATTAAAGAACTTTTCCGTACTTCATTTGTTGACTGCTGAAAACATATAAAAGTTGTCTTACACCGTAATGTAACAAATTATTTTCTATTATTTTTTGATTCTTCCAAAGATCTATTCAATAATTTAATTTAGCCTAAATAGTTATAAAATTCTTTAATCAGTAGAATATTGTGATGATGATGAAATGGTGATGAATAAAGTATAAAACACAACCAAGCGTAAGATGAACTGCCTGTGCCTACCTTGAACTCTCCATTATGTCAACTGTGGTCAAAGGAGTCAAAGAGCACGAAGGAATATAATCATTTTACAGAACAGACGTATATCTGTAAAGATGAAATACTTAATGTAAAAATATCATACTTGATTACTCACAATTATATTATCTAGGCTAGGAATATAATATTATTGACTTACATCGAAATTGATTGATGACCTAGTGAAAATACTGAAATATTTTAACTGTTGATGTAGGACAACTAGTTACGCACTTTCAAGCATCCCGTAAAGTATTAGATGCTTTTCTTATCAGAAAGTGCGTAACATTATGCATCTCACAAAAACAAATGGTAATCGTATGTACAAGTACTAGTACAGTCAAGTGTAAAAATAATAATACTCATCTTACTCAAAAATATGTCCCATAGTATCTTATTCCGTTGTAATAAGTGCGTAGTACCATATTTATGAAACGATTTTTTTCGATACGTATTTTTGCACTTGGCTGTACGATACAAGATCGAAAAATAGAAAATTCGCAACGAGTGTCGAAATCAGTTGGAGTATAAGTACCTACTTGTACTGTACCTACATAATAAATTAAACATTTACTTACTTTTTCTCGGTGAAAATTTTCTTTGTTTATTGTTTTAAAGCACTCAGTAACTTTTTCTTGCATTTCAATGCTTTGTTTCCCATTGTTTGTAAATGGTAAAATCACGTGACCGCGCGGAACACACTGACGCAGGTCCGTCCTCTACAAGCGCTGCCGCGCGACTGAAAAGGGCTTAAGTGCGTTCGCGAGTGATGGCGCTTGAGAATTTTGTAGGTATTTAAACATAATAATGATTTTAATGATGTTATCGAGATAAAGTGATCGAAATCATCTAGATTATGTTAACACCTATACATTTATGTAAAAAACATGTCAAAAAAGTTTGTATTGTAGCCCTGAGACTGATTTATTCTTAAAAAAAGGCGTAACTTTGGATTTTTTTTCTATCGAGCAAAGTTTATTTAATCATGTTTTTGAGATCGATCACATATCTGCCAAATCCTTAAGTATGAAATATATTTTTTTCACAATTTTAAAACATTGTTTCTTATGTCTCCGAGGGATTCAAAAAACTGATGCGCTTAGCTCCAACGGGAAAAGCACGCCATAATAATATTGCGTCTCCATCGTTAGTACCTAACTGTTGCTGTCACTTTTATAGTATTAATTTTGAAAAATACATGTAAAAAAAGAGGATCGTACAGTCGCCATCAGATATATCGGAACGGCCAAGGTGGTCACAAATATCTGAACAACGCCTCTATTATCAAGGCGATAAAGTACCTACATGCTCAGAAATTTTTGAGTACTTTGGCCGCTCCGATATATTTGATGGCGACTGTACATTGCAAAGTCAGAGTACAAAAAGATTATTTAATAATACAAATATTAATTATTTCACAAAGAAATACAAATACTCAAAAAGTCAGTAGAAGTTATTGTTTTAGGTAATTCATTGGTTTGACCGTATGACGATAAAATGCATAAAAAAACTTGAGCTTAATAACTATGCGCAAAACATAAGAATATAGTAACTTACACTTAATATGGAGTTGCCTTTCGACTAGATATAATACAGTTACTTATAAGGTTTATTTTGAATGAACACATTGGAACACGGAAACACTTTAGAAACTTTACACATTACGGATGTTATAATAATAAGGAGTAGCTCACCAAACGAAGACGCTTAACTGCCTGATAGGGGAAGTAATTCGTGTATAGCTGAATTTTGGTGTAGTTGTAGGCAAAGGTATCTTACACAACATACTAAAAGTACCGGTGGATGGGGGCGCCGCTAGCGGGGAGAGGGGGGTGTAAAGGTCCCTTATTTTGGTTTTTCGTAAATAACTCGGTAACGGTAGCTCATACGAAAAAATGTTTTATTGCTTAATTCATCCACATCTAAATTTCTATAAAAAAGATTCTTTGCAATTTTTTGCTAGGATCAATGTTTAATGAGATATCGAGGAAATACGATAAACACTTTTTTAAACTTTCGGAGCTAATATTTACGAAAGTATTAGTTTTGTCCAAAAATTGTTTCAGAATACCCTTATTGTTTTAAAAAGACCTATCCAACGATACCCCACACATTAGGGTTGGAGTAAAAATAATATTTACCCCCCCACTCCATGTGTACGGGAGGTACCCGAAAAAATAATATTTTTTCACATTTTGTTTTAAAACTTTGCCGGCGTGAATAAAGTACATACTCACACGATTTTTTTATTTTCTAATACTAACCATCACTGAGCAGGCTGCTCACCCTGCTACCTCACTTCCTACCCTTATAGTTTCGCCATGTCCGTCTGACCCCATCTGTCCGTCTAGATGTCTAGTACTAAACATCACTGAGCAAAGCCGTGGACGGACAGACGGGGACAGACGGACATGCCGAAACTCCAAGGGTAGGACCCCTCCTCACCCTGCTCAGTGATGGCTAGTACTAGAGAAATGAAATTTCGTATAAGTATGTGTTTTAATTACGCAGACAAAGTTTTAAAACAAAATGTGAAAAAATATTATTCTTTCGGGTACCTCCCGTACACATGGAAAGGGGGGTAAATATTTTTTTTACTCCAACCCTAATGTGTGGGGTATCATTAGATAGGTCTTTTTAAAACAATAAGGGTATTCTGAAACCACTTTTGGATAAAACTAATACTTTCGTAAATATTGGCTCCGAAAGTTTAAAAAAGTGTTTATCGTATTTCCTCGATATCTCATTAAACATTGATCCTAGCAAAAAATTGCAAATAATCTTTTTTATAGAAAATTTGATGTGGATGAATTAAGCAATAGAACATTTTTTCGTATGAGCCACCGTTACCGAGTTATTTACGAAAAACCAAAATTAGGGACCTTTACACCCCCCCCTTTCCGCTAGCGGCACCCCCATCCACCGGTACTTTTAGTATGTTGTGTAAGATACCTTTGCCTACAACTACACCAAAATTTGGCTATACACGAATTATTTCCTCTTAGTTTTCCTTCATTAGGTGGGCTAGAGGATAAGCGGTTCCGATCGTGAAAACTCGGAATCCACGAATACTTCCGAGCGCCATAAACGTGACCATAAATTATAGTAGGTAGGTATTGCCAGTAGGTAATTAAAACCTTATACTAAAAATGAATGAATTATATTTATAGGTGAACAGAGTTCATTATTAGTATGAGGTGATCAGTTATTGAACGGTAGCTAGTTACTAGCGATTTAACATAGGGTAAATCGCCAATAACTGAATTGATTAAATGCGAAACGAAATCGCATCGTGTAATGTGTAAAGACATCTAAGACTGAATTGTACAGTCTCCGGCAATAGTATCTTCCTACATGAAGGCCGCAAAAATATGCGACACGCTCTTATTTGTAGGGCCTTAAAGGCGTGTACAGTCGATATCAAAAATATGTTTACACTTTTGCATCTTAATCCTTTGTAATAAGGTGCAAAACTGTAAACATATCTTTGACGTTGACTCTACACGTGTAAGGCGATAGTATATCATCTATTTTGGAATAGAATTTCGTAATTGTTTAGGTAAAATTATTTTTTGCGTAAACGTGGTACTTATTCAAGGTGTAACAAAAATCCTGGTGATGATGAAATGGTTTAAGAGCGTATCAAAAATAGTTTCAACAAAATTTCTTCTACTTTTTCTCGGTCGCAATACGATACTAATTCTGCCCTTAAACCCTGTATACTAATATTAATTATATAAAATAAACTAACGGACAAACTCGTTGTAAACTAATATAACAAGTATGACTTTTGCTATAACGATCGGGTTTAATTTGCGCATACAATTTTTCGAACGAAATATAATTGTGACATGTATACAACAGTATTAAATTACTAACAAAATTGTAGCCAAAAAAATCATTATTAAATATTAATAAATTTATAAAATTGAATTAAAATTTTACTAACTACGAAGGCACACGAGAATAACATCAGATCCCTATTATAATCTCCGAGTTAAGGCACACGATTTCTTAAAGTAGATCTTAAGATAAAGGTGTTAGAGCTTATTTTACAAGACTTCAGTTAATTTGATCTGCTAAGAACTATTTTATAAAAATTGAGATTTCGGAATTTGTAACTTATTTCAAAAACCTTTTGACTAGCTGTATGACAACATATGTTAATTAAATCAATTTTAAAAATAGGTTACAATTGAAAAAAGTTAAGGTAAGTAATTTCAATATTAATTATTAATTAGAAAAAGTAATCAATCTACGATAGAGTTTACGATTGATACTGAGAACCAAGGTCTTTAGAAGACTATCATATGCCCACTGACGTAGTCTAATACAGAATTAATTTTTGAGCAGATCAAATTATAAATTATTTTAATAGTGTAACTTATGTATAAAGGCACTATAATAAAACTCACTTAATTATATTAACAATACAATACTGCATGCGTCTCATACAACAGTAAAACAATTCATACATAAAAAATCCAATATTCACAACAATTCATTTCATTATAGTTCACAATCTCGTTATGAATATAAAATATAAATAAATACAATTCAAGGTCCACCTTGAAAATATTTTCAATCAAAGGCGTTCTACTCGTACAGAAACATTAAATGTGGTAATAAGAAACGCACGTCCGTCACATCAGGCATTTATACCAACATCTCTACGAAGTGACAGCTATGGCCTTGGAACGTGTCGGATACGTTTTCGGGGTTGTCAAAATCCCTTTCGTTTATTTGCGGCATGACCACAGATAAGATAAAATATTTAAGTAGTTTTGTTCTAAAGAAACAGTTAGATGGGGAAAATATGGTAATAAATCTGACATTTTTGTAGTTTTGTATTAAAATTACAGATGGATTAGGTAGATTGAGGCAGATTTGGGGTAGCAATCAAACTAATCGCGTACTTTTCAACCCTAGATGATCGAACGGCAAAATTGTATGCAGACGTCATGTGTCCACTGTTCATCTGTCAAACACTGATTTTGTAGGGAAGATAGACTTCTGTGTGAAATACTATTATATTATTCTGTGTAATTTACTCAATTTATATTTCGTTTTTAGATTAGAAAAATCGTACGATATCTGGGAGAACGATTTTAAAACTCGCCATTTTGCCTTTTACTGTTAAGCGTAAGCCCTGATAGTGGAAACTAAGTTGTCTCATTTAAAATTTTCCCTGATATCGCCTAAGGCTAAAAAAACACTCGTAGATAGGTACAAAACATGAGCGAAATCGATTTTCTCATCCTAAAACGAGGAAAATTTATAAAGATCATCGAATATTTACCTTAAAAAAAAAGTTATTTTATCAACCCTTTGACCGCCAACGACGTCAAATCACGCGCACGGAATGTCGTGCCCTCAGCGCCAGCACGTGATATCACGTTCAAAATATAAGCAGGTTTCCTCGCGCGCTGGCGATGAGAACACGATTTTACCCTTCGATGGTTGGCGGTTACTTGTTTAAAAGCAACTACTGATATCTTCGAAATTTACATATATTTCATGATAGTCGATAGTAGTGAAGTTTTACAACATTTTTAGAGTCGTTATTTTTTCCAAAGGACTATAGTATGGGGTTCTTCAACAAATGAGTTTACAGATTTATAAAGAGTCGGCAACGCGCATCTGGAGTTGCAGGCGTCCATAGGCTACAGTAGCTGCTTACCACTAGGCGGGCCATGCTTGTGGTATATAAAAAGTTTCCAAAGAGCACATTTTAAATGAGTAACAAATTCAACCACCTCAGTGTCTGTTGTACTTAGCCATTTCTAATAATATTTTTTAGTTTTAAATCTCATTCGCCATTCTTACCTGATATTCCTTGGTAAAGCTAATGGCGTGGTTTTTTCTATTTAAACGTTAAATTCTAAAAGAAATACTTTTTATTAATAAACGAATTGAACAACCTTGTTAGTTCAGATTAGGGAATTAAACAGGTAAATAGTTCGTAGAAGTATTAACGTATTTCGGTAAACCGGTAGAGTACATTTTATATACCATTTTTACCGGTTTATCGGTAATATCTTTAAACGGTTAGTTACCGGTTAAGTGGTAAAACCCTATCTTGTTTATAATAAGATAGGGTTTTACTACTTAACCGGTAACTAACCGTTAAGATTGGTGGTTTACCGGCAATTCCTTTACTATTGTTTACCAGATCGCACTTTCTAGTTGAGCTACTTCACCGGTGCGTACTTCCCTTGGTATGTAAATGAGCATTGAATGCTTGAGATAGTGCAGTAACAGTTAAATTGCCGAATTTTACGGAAAAACCGGTACTGTGGTTTTCTAAACGAGTCTTGACTGCTTGGGATAGTGCAGCAGCAGTCGGTGCAGGAACCTGTATTGCTGCAAGTTGCTGCTGAGGTTGGCTCGCTGTTAGTGCAGAGAAGGAACCGGATTACCGGTATTTTCTACAAGATTGTAGCCGATTTACCGGTATTTTCTAGTGCAGAGAAGGAACCGGATTACCGGTATTTTTTATAAGATTGTAGCCGATTTACCGGTATTTTCTATAAATATTTTACCGGTTAACGGTTTATTTAAATACTATTTCTTTACCGGTTTACCAGTAATCCCTATACTATTTTTACCGGTTCGCATGCCCTAGTCTCGACACTTCGCCGGCTGCACGGTCGTGTTTAAATGAGTCTCGACTGCTTGAGATAGTGCAGCAGCAGTCGGTGCAGGAACCTGTACTGCTGCACGTTGCTGATGAGGTTGGCTCGCTGTTGGTGCAGCAGGCCCAGCGTGCGCGGGATGTCTAGCTCCTAAAATAAAAAGAATTTTTGTTTATGTAGAATACTGGATTTAACTTGGATTCGAAAGTTTTATAAATATTAAGTGATACATATCACGGACATACCTGATAACTTTTAATAGACAGTATGTTCGAATTTAAAAATAAAGGGTCAGGTAAGGGTTTGAGGCCACATTTCTACCAGAGATAAGCGAGGATGCGTTGCGTTGCGATTCTGTTTGTCAAGAACCAATACAATTACTTCATTTAACTGTACTCACTCAGCGCAGCTTTAGGATTCGTTCTTGACAAACACATCCTTCGCTACGCATCCCCACACATTTCTGCTGGAAACTATTAGGGACAAACCGGTTATTTTTAGTAAAAAAACCCGCTATGTTCATACAAAAAAATAACCGTTTTATTTTACTTTTACAACGATACGACAAACACATCCCTACGCATCCTCACACATCTCTGCTGGAAACTATTAAGGAGTATAAACCGGTTATTTTTAGTGAAAAAAAAAAAACGGTTAATTTTATACTAAAAATAACCATCTAGTGGAAACGCAGTCTAAGAGTTAGGGTACTCACTTGGTTACAGTCCACAATATGTAGCAGCAGCGCGGCGGCGGTGGCCACGCCGGCGCGCGCCGAGCCGCCCGCGCTGCTCAGCAGCAGCGGCGCGTTGTGGCCGCCCAGCGCGTCCGCCTCCGTCTCGCACGCTAGGCGGAGACCGTTCAGTTCCGCTAGGAATTCTGGAACACCATTGTACATTGCTGCAGAGGCTTGAAAGTTTGCTATAGATGGACGAGTTAGTTTGGGGGTCGACCTGTCAAGGGAGTCTATTTATAGTGCTTTGTGACCGATAAATCTATATGTTAATTCACCATTTATAGACACATTTTCAAGCAGTGGCGTGAATATGCTATGTAAAAAAATTTTTTAACTTATAAATAACATACTAACAAGCGGATCGATGGACTCTTACCATTATAAAATAAAATAAATAGTTTACCCTAATTACCTAAATGGGCATTTTAACTGTGTACCATTCACAGCCGGTTAGCAATCGTCACAAAACTGACGGTCAATGTCAAATCCCGTACATTTTGTCAGGAATGAGACGGTTAGACGTTACTGAAACACGACTTAAGTCGTGCTTTTAAGTACAAGTAAAATAAAAATGCCCAAACACTAAAGCAAAACTAATAAAAACTTACCAATGAACGGCTGCACTAGCTCGGGCGCCGGATCGTTCCACAACCTATAATGCACGTGCCACACGGTCCGCGAGCGTCCGCCGCAGCGCACGCGCAGCTGCACGGAGCCGCCCCACGACGCGCGGGACTCGCGCATCGATGTTACTTGGAACTGGAACAAACAGATTCATTGGCCCAGTCTGATAACAAATCTTCACTTCCTCTTTTAAAATACATATTTGGGCCAATCAACATTTTGACCGACACAAATCTGTCAACTTTTAAATTTCGTTGTAAAATTCCACCTTTAAATAATGGCTTTTCTGTGTCTCAGTTTATGGTGTATGTTTAAACATTCGAGCTCCCAACAGTTAAACCTAATAAACAGAAACTATGTATATTAGAAGCCCGATTTCTGGGTAACTGACATGACATTTCGGTCAAAAAGATTGCCCCATTTACTAGGGATGCAAACCGGTTTGCATTCCCTAATAAATCTACAGAGTCGTACAGATATAGAAGTTTATAAGGCAAAAATAACATTTAACTAGGAACTTCCCTCCAGTATCAGATTTATCGTTAACCGTTTCAAGTACGTACACGTACTAGTTTCAGTAAAGAAAAAAAATTACCTGTATGCTGTTTAAATACCTTCCGATCTTACAATTATATTATAATGTTTTAATGGTATTCGTATTTTTTGATATTTCAAGACTTACTCAAATATTCATTTTAACAATTTTTTTTAATAAAGGTACAAACATACATAGTACAAAAAATATGTAGTCAAATAACCTTAAACGGAAGACTTACCTTGCCGATGTCGGCGGTGCAGTCCTCGGGCGGTAGGTAGTGCGGCCGCTCGGCGCCCACCCGCGCCAGCAGTCGACTGCCGACCTGACGACATTCAAACCGTACATTATGATTAGGAAATGTGAACCGGTTCTTTTAGGGAAAAAATCGGTTACTTACCAGTTTCATACTAAAAATAATCGGTATACGTAAATTAAGGAACTGATGGAAAGATTCACCGAGGTTCAGTAAGCGTCGATGGCTCAGTTTGTCAGAGCTAACGGACCCATAAGTTCGAATCTTGCTCGACGCGGTGAATATTTCCATTTTTTTTTTCAATTATAAAAGTAAAACCGGTATACATTCCCTATTTTTAATGCAGGGTCGGAAAGTATATCATGACATTTTCTCTAGTGCTTCAAACTATGTTTTTTAAATAAAACACTTATTGTTACAGATTTTTTTTCGTGACGCAACAAATTGTTTTTTTTTTTTACTGAATACAACTAGTGAGTATAACTATAAAACAAATCAGTATAAATTGTCACAATGGGGCTTTAGTCACTTTTTGTCGTACAAGACATTTAGTTCACAAATACGGTTAAATTCACTCCAAAAATTAATCACAATAGCTCATATTATACAAACACCCTCAACTTAAAAGCTGGAAAAATTAAAAGCACTAGTGCGAGAAATCGAACGTTTTGGTCACAAAAACACTATGTATAGTCCGTTCGGAAAGAGAAGTGTCTTTGAATATATGAGCTCCCATTTAAACCATGACACTTCTGTTTCTAAACAAACTACTAAAAAAGCCACTTTAAACCCTATATAGGTCAACACACGGTCTCTCTATGAAATAAAATGCTTTAAAATGTATAAGGGCCGGTTTGTTAACGTCAACGTTATCGTTCAAAACTCTTCGTTACGAAAATCTTGTATGAAAAGTTTGACAGTTTTCTATGGGATTCCAGCTCCGTCGCCATATTTAACGTTGATCAGTTCGTTAGTTGGTAGGAGTTGTGCGTGGTGCAACCCACCCAAAATCTTCTAAAAATTAAGGCGCAGATTTTTTGAAATCCACGCCACCTAATATTATCAATATTATCATACCTGCCACGCGCATTCCCATAACATGGCGGCCGGAACGTTCTGGTCCACTTTCGCCACCACGTAGAAGCGTTGTGTGCTGCCTACCGTCATCTTCGAACAAAAGTACACATATATGTTAAAGAAAATACGGTACGAGTACAACCCCCTTAACACGATTACTTGCTTAATACGTCATTTCATATCAGTTCATGAAAATTTAGATCCAGCACTTTCCCGCTTTCCCGCTTAAGACGTGTTTTTGGCCGGATCCTTCAAATTTGTTTTAAGCTACTTTTATTTAAATTAAAAAAAAAATCCGGCCAAGTGCGTGTCGGATCACTCATAATGGAGGGTTCCGTACCTTCAATGGAATAAGAACCAAACGATATTGTTTTTAAAGACCTATCGATTGAGGTGCAACATGTTGATATTTGGTAGATTTTTTTTTTTTAAATTTAGTTACATGTTTGGAGCGCCCCCCCCCCCCCCCCCCCTTAAAGATATTTTTTCAGCAATTTAACTATATAACTAAATAGTGGCCTTTAAAATACACCTTATGTCTCAATTTTATTAAGATACGGAACCCTAAAAACCTTTATTTCGAACTAGCCTTTTCCCGCGGCTTCGCCCGCGTACTATAAGTACTCAAAAAGGATACGATACCCATGTTGATTTTCAGACTTTGTGACCACATTTGCCCCTTTTAGGGGTTGAATTTTCAAAAAACCTGAAACACGTGTTTACTCATTTATTGTTAGGAATACTCCTGTGAAGTTTCGAATAAAATAGTCTAACAAATCTTGATTCACCATAAAAACTTTGGACCCCCATTTTACCCCCTTAGGGGGTGAATTTTGAAAAATCCTTTATTAGTGCACCCCTAGATTTTATAAGGAACCTACGTGCCAAATTTGGAATCTCTAGAACCAGCGGTTTGGGCTGTGCGTTGATATGTCAGTCAGTCAGTTTCTTCTTTTATATATTTAGATATTGAGGTTCAAATATGATAAAAGTGAACTGTTTGGACAAATAGACCTATCGAAAAGGTGAATTAATGGTACTATTAGTCCGCCTCCAACTAATAAGTCGCGATTTATTTAACGAGCTGACCATTATAACAAGACCCTTTTGAAGATCGTTTCTGCGCCTTCTAGTTCCATAACCCCTTGATCGATCCTGCTTATATAAGAACTTCCAAATTATATCTATCTCTGCTACAACCCTAACAAATTTCATAAAGATCAGCAAAACGTTGCTAAAAGTTATCGTGGAACAACTATTCAAAATCAAAAGCCACCGAAATGGAAGGCAGCTGACAGTTCCGTTGTGTCCGAAGTTGTCTGTAAGAACTACGCTTCGCTGCTCTCGCTCGTTCGAAAATATAAGTACTGAATACACTTTACAACCAGTTGCAGTTCTTAAAGGGTAGGCAACGCGCATGTGAATCCTCTGGGTTTGCAGGCGTCCATAGGCTACGGTAACTGCTCACCATCAGGCGGGCCGTATGCTTGTATGCCACCGTCGTGGTATAAAAAACAAGTTGCAGCGCCATTATCACGGAGTGACAAGTCAGTTACTCCGTGACAACTCCGTGATAATGGCGCATGCAACTGTGTCGAAATATCGGACACTCGAAAAAACAAATACACATCGTAAATACCCCGTTTTAAATAGTTTTTGTAATGTTAATGACCATGTTAGCTGAAAATCGTATATTGAATAAACTTTTATACTAACCGTGATATGAGAAGCGTTCATATACCCATGTGGGTTGGCGGGTGTAGGGTGTAGTTTCACCCTATTGTCTTCATACGGCAGATCGTCCGCGCTGAGACCGTTCAGGGCTGCGTGTTGAGGGAGCAAAGCTGTGCGGACGGAACCCCCTGTGGCTCGTCCTTTGGGGATCTGCTCGAAGGCGAATGCGAGCTGGTCGTCGGACATTTTGCGTTCTAGTAGTTGGCACTGGAAAATTATGGTGGTAAGTACAACGCTATCTATTTTTCACTTCTCATGCTCAAAAAGTGTGTCATATTATAATTACCAAGGTGGTATTTATACATATTTATAATTTACAAAACATTTTAAATTGACTCAGATCACTTCAGCATATTAAATCCGCCAATCACAACGCGTATCGAAGTTAATCGGAACGCTGGATTAATTTTTAGTGCGTATACTGTTTAAATAATTGAATTCCTTAAAAAAAAACATCGTATTTAGTATCAACCAACCAGAACACAGCAATGTTAAAATAGAACAATCAGGAAACGCAATTAATTTCTCAAAACATGAGGTGTTTTTTAGTTCCTACTTCACAATCATTGAAAAATAATTAAAATCTGTTAGAACTATCAGAAACAAAGTAAACTGAATCGATACGTATTCCAAAGAAGTAGTATTATGAAACAGAGTATTTTTGAGGACGAACTTCTTAAAAGGTCTTAATTTGCTTAGCTAGCGCATCTAAAGCATAAATTATATTTAAAAACTACGCGTCTTGACAATGCTCGAATGCAATGCGCGAGTTTTCGCGATGGAAATACATTATGCACTATATCTGTACTATATTATCAACATCGGAATTCAATTACTCACCATAGTTTCTTTGGTAATACTGGGTGGTAGCGGTTGGAATTTGGGCAAGCCGGTCGACCACCGGTGCTTGTTGGCCGGCTGCGGCTGCGGCTTCGCCCGGTCCCTCCCCAGGGTAGCACTCTTCACCTCCTTCCTCCCCATGAACAATCCCCATCTTCTCCGTTTCTTTTCTTTACTCACGTTACTATTACCGCTAACGTTGACGCTAGTAACACTGCTTCTCGTCGCATCTAGTTCGCTATTGCTATATGTCGAGTTAATGACAGAACTCGATAAAGCTGAGTCGTTTAATCGTATATCGGGTACGCTTATGCTAGTAATGTTATCATTCGTTTTGCTAATCGTGTTGTTGTTCGAAACTCTGTGCGTTGATAGACTCTGGTATGGAGTTTCATCGTAGTTTTCGTCTTTTAGAGACATTTTATCGATGTTTAGAGCGACGTTTTCGAATTCGTCTTTATTAACAGATCTATTTGATATGTTTAAGTCTTTTGGTACGCTGGATTCGCGTACACCTTTTATAATCTGTGCGTTTACGTAATGACTATCTGGCTCGACTTTTATTTGATAAGGCACATTTAGTTGAGGTTTTGAATGATTCCCATATGTGTTTATAGTCGGATGACTACCGTTTCTCTCATTTAGTCTATTAATTTCATCTGTAGTTGTTAGACTTTGCGCTCGATCTCGCATAGTAACTTCTTGCCAGGGTAAAGGAACATTTTCATAGATTGGTTCCTGAGTATCACTTAATTTACCAGAAGCTATTTGTGCAGGCAACACTAAATGCCTTTGATAATTCAATCTATGCATCGGCATAGAATACATAATATTCCCTCTCTCGTCATATACCTTCTGTATATTATCAGAGATATGCTGATCGATCATGTGATGTGTATTGTGATTTAGCACTGAATTTAGGTTATTATACGTTCCATGCATTACATTAGGTCTATAATTAACCACATTAGGATTAGGTATGTAGCCTAATCTGTTCAAAGCAGTCCTAGTTGAGACTAGATCCGGACTAGACCCAGACACATGAGCGTTGATATATCCTCTGTGATAATTTAAAGCTTGGCTGGCAACAGCTAAGTCTGGGGTAGAATTTGAAGCTAGGCCATTAGAAGGGTAGGGTGGGGGTGGCTTGTAGACATTTACGTAATGCATTTGTTTGACGTCTGGATGGACTTGTATGGGGTAGTTGTTCATGTATTTAAGTCCGTATAGATAGTCGTCGGTCGCGGCCGCCTGGTTGATCGTGTGTCGAGTGACGTCAGGGTAGTGGATGCGGTGTATGTCAGGGTGCGAGCCGTAGGCGAGTGGCTTTGCGACGTGGTGGTTCTGGTAGCGAAGTTGTGCTTCGGTGCGTTGTTGTTGGTATTTCTGTTGGACGGCGGTTTCGTAGTCGGGCGCTGGACGGTATTGGGGTAGCTGGGCTCTGAAATGTAAATGTAAAATTCAATCTTGAAAGCTTTGTCGCTTGAGGGATACTTCGTTCCAAGCGTGCTTACAGATTTTACACGCACGATACGTATGCTTGTGTACGTTGCGGTAAGTATGTATGTATTCTTTGTAATATATTTAAAGACAAAACATACATAGCTGTCAACATATTCGACAAACGCGCATGTGGCACCAATCGAGTTCCAACCCAAGTAACACAGGAAGCATTATAACATATGAATAGTTAACTTATTTCGATCTTAAAGATCGTATAAACTCTTTTATACGTTCACCGAGCAATTTGTCGCATTATATGATGCTTTGAGCTGTATAACGGTTATATAATGGCATATCTAAATGCTTTTGTAAAGCCTTTAGATTTAGTGCAGCAAACCACAACGCAAATGTACAGCTTTCAGCTGTTTAAAAGCACTTAATTGCTTTAGGTTCTACAATAGCATTATATAATGCTTTAAGCTGTATAACGGTTGTATAATGGAATATGTAAATGCTTTTTTAAAGCCTATAGTTTTAGTGCAGCGAACCAAAATGCAACTGTACAGCTGAATGCTGTACAGTTGCGTTTAGGTTTGCTACACTAATGCTTCGGTGTGGTTTAGTGCCTTAGGTTCTACAATAGCATAAATAAATGCTTAATGCTGTTTATGAGCATGAATATTAGCCATTATAATGCCACGTAAATCCGGTATACAGCTTTCAGCTGTTTTTAGTGCTTTAGGTTCTACAATAGCATTATATGATGCTTTACGCTGTATAACGGTTGTATAATGGCATATGTAAATGCTTTTGTTTAGCCATTCGTTTTAGTGCAGCGAATCAAAATGCAACTGTACAGCATTCAGCTTTACAGTTGCGTTTTGGTTTGCTACACTAATGCTTCGGTGTGGTTTAGTGCCTTAGGTTCTACAATGGCATAAATAAATGCTTAATGCTGTTTAAGAGCATGAATATTAACCATTATAATGCCACGTAAATTCGCTATACAGCTTTTAGCTATTATTAATGCCTTAGGGTGTACGATAGCATTTATAAGTAGGTAATACATTCCTAATGCCAAGTAATTCACTATAAGGGGCTGTTCATAAATTACGTAATTTCAAATTGGGGGGGGGGGGGTCTGGACATCGGATGATGGTAGCATGACGTAGGAAGGGGGGGCGTCATTCCGAAGATCACATCATCTCTCGCATCTTTAAAAAGTGCTTCAATGTGTAAAACAAGGAATGAAAGTCGTGTTTCTATAAACTTTTAATGCTATAAAATATTATGTACTAAATGGTTTTTTATTTTACAATTAAGCTACAAACGCATTTTTTTTTAAATGACGTCACTTTATTGGGCAGGGGAGGGTTGGATTATTTTAGGGGGGGGGGGTAAATATTATCAAAAATTGATGACGTCATTTATGAACAGCCCCTATACAGCTTTTAGCTGTTTTAGTGCCTTAGGTTCTACAATGGCATAAATAAATGCTTAATGTTGTTTAATAGCATAATTATTCACGTGTAATGCTGTAGGCATTAATAACCTTTTTTTAAGTGTCATTGAGCTGCTATTGGACTAAGAGCTAGACACGTCAGATATGACACAATAATGAGAGCAACAAAACCCGTCTGGTTAGATTGCTATACTATTCTCATTGCTAGATCCTGGCATCTGGCAGTTTTTAATGGGTGGAGGTCACAGTGACAGACTATCAAAATGTTTTAATTGGAAAATAGTAATACCAAACTAGGTAAAAACTGCCGAAGTTGTCTCAGTTATAAAGGACAGGGCCTATATTTTAAGGGGCTCCCTGGAGCCAACGACCGTAGATCTGATTCCCTTGGTTTTCTAATGATTTATATAGCTGATCATATTATCAGTAACGGCTTTAAACAAGTAAATATAGTATCCTATATTTACTTCAATATTCATTGTCCTCGAGATATAGTCCCGTCTCGTTGGCAATATTTTGAGGGTTAAGTTTCGAAAATTCTAAAGTCACTTATTATTGAAGTTGGAAATACAGTGTGTACATGAGAATCTTTCAGTGCGTTTTGTGTCATATTCAATTGGTGCTTTTTTTGTAATTCAATAATTTGAGGTTAACTTTTTTAGCTTGCCATAACTTGAGTAATAGTAGTTTATGTAACTGTTACGTAATAAGGGTCCTTAAAACATGAGTGTGGTTTTATGAAATGAGCCGCAGGCGAATTTCATAATAAGATCACACGAGTGTTTTAAGGCCTAATTACGTACAGTTGCATACACTGCTTTATCTACACTCATATTATAAATATTATATTAATTGTTCGGAAACCATAGAATGACCGCCATTGTACCGTCATGGCCTACTCGATTGTGCCGGCGCTCGCGCGGGACCAATCGAGTTGGCCATGGCGGTAACATTATGTTATCAAATTCGATGTTCCAAATTTGAAACTCATTGCTTAACAATATTTGAGCATGCATAGTTAAAATTACGTTACTGCCGCAGATAAGAAACTTATCATAGTTAAATCGTTTGTTGTAATGCTTGTCATTATCTACGGTTTTTGAACGCATTTTAGAGTACTTACAGTATGAGTGTAGATAAAAGAATATTAGAGTTAGAAAATATAACTGTTTTGTATTAAGAACAGTTTTATTGTTGTACAAAACTAGTTTGTGTCATTTACGTCGAGTGCAATTTTATATAGTATGACAACGCTAAAAAACTACGTATAAATAATTAGAGTTCATAAAATAAGGATAAACTATATCATCACCTCAAAATATGTCAATAAAATCAATATGTGTCAAATTAAGCAATGAAAATTTAAGTTTCTTAGTAATTTCTTTTTTTTAGGCTGTTATCGTTTCAATAAATTATTAAAGTCATCAGAGTTCACATTCTAATAATCAAAAAGGGATTTTAAAGTAGATATTTAAATTTGTGTCACTTTCATCAATGATATTTCGTCTAAAATTAAACAGAAACAATATTTGCGTTCAGAGGAAATCTTCTTAACTATAGCGCGTGACCTTGATGGCACGCCTGTTCGGCTTACTTCTGTAGCGACCACTAGAAGTAGACCGCCGGCTCGCTTCTTAACAAGCTAATCCATGGGTCAACCAGTCGCTGGCATCTTAGCTGTTACGATGTAGGTAGGTACTTGCTTACGGAGGCACGCGCGGGGTGATAAAGCTGGCATACACGACAAAACTGAGCGGAGGAGCGAGTCGCGGGCAATGAACTCGTGCGTACCTTTTAAGCGGTAGCCGGTTTGTTTGTGTTTTGACAAGACTGTTGAGTACATTTTCGAAGATTTCAAGCATCGTGAATTATGGGTAGAAAACGCAACGTAATTTTTTTATTTAGTTCTGTTTTATTGGAACGAAGTTCCTTATCGGGCGGTTCGCGGATGGGGGGCTAGGCGAAATAAAGTCACGTGACCGTCACGAAAAAGCATTGAGAAACATGTGAAATGGAATGAAATAAAAAAAATGAAAAATAGAATAAAGTGAAGTGAAGTGAAAGTGAAAGTGAAAGTGAGAAGTGACAAAGTGACAAAGTGAAAAAAGTCAAGTTAAAAAATTTCAATAATTTCAAAAATTTCAAAAATCTCAAAAATCTCAAAAATCTATAAAATCTCAAAAATCTCAAAAATCTATAAAATCCATAAAATCTAAAATCTATAAAATTTATAAAATCTATCAAATTTATAAAATCTATAAAATCTCAAAAACTCAAAAATCTCAAAAAAATCAAAAAATTCAAAAACGACAAAAATTACGAAAAAGTAAAAAATAAATAATATTACTTCGTTCTAACCGAGTGTTCCACGACACTAACGTATTTTGTTTTTACTTTTGTTTATTTTTGTTTTTTATTTTCGTCTGTATTTTGTTTTTATTTTGTCATTTTGTATTGAGTCTGTTTTTATTCAGTTTATTTTGTTTTATTGTATTCTTATTTTACTCTTTTTTTTTATATACCACAACGTGGCAAACAAGCATACGGCCCGCCAGATGGTAAGCAGTAGCATATGGATGCCTGCAACACCAGAGGTGTCACATGCGCGTTGCCGACCCTTTACAAAAAGGAGGAACAAGTTCAGAGTCCATTACCTCGGCCAATGGTTTTAGAGCATAGTTTTTTAAATAAAACACGCTTATTCTAGCGTATTCTATATGGAAAAATCATAAAAAAGTACATGTTATAATGACGTCCCGTCGATGGGTTTTTATTCGAAATCCAAATAATATATAAGTTCAAAGTCCTTTATCTCGGCCATTTTTGATTTGAGAAAAAAGTTATAATGGCGTCCCGTCGATGGTTTTTTTCGAAATCCAAATAATATACAAGTTCAAAGTCCATATTATCTCGGCCATTATTGATTTTAGAGAAAAGTTTCGTAAAACACACTTATTTTAGCATACTCTATACGGAATAATCATAAAAAGTACACGTTTTAATGAAGTCCCGTCGATGGTTTTTTTTTCGAAGTCCAAATTATATACAAGTTCAGAGACCATTATCTCGGCCATTTTTGATTTTAGAGAAAAGTTTCTTAAGTAAAACACGCTTATTTTAGCGTATTCTATATGGAAAAATCATAAAAAGTTCATGTTATAATGACGTCCTGTCGATAGTTTTTTTTTTACAAATCAAAATTATATACAAGTTCAAAGTCCATTATCTCGGCCATTTTTTTATTTTAGAGAAAAGTTTCTCAAATAAAACACGCTTATTTTAGCGTATTCTGTACAGAATAATCATAAAAAGTACACGTTATAATGACGTCCCGTCGATGGTTTTATTTTGAAGTCCAAAATATATATAAGTCCATTTATCTCGGCCATTTTTGATTTTAGAGAAAAGTTTGACGAATGAAACACGCTTTTACATATATACAAGTCCAAAGTCCATTAACACGGCCATTTTTTATTTTAGAGAATAGTTTCTGAAATTAAACAAGCTTATTTTAGCGTATTCTATACGAAAAAATCATAAAAAGTACACGTTATAATGACGTCCCGTCGACGGTTTTTTTTCGAAGTCCAAATGATATACAAGTTCCATGTCCAATCGGCCATTTTCGATTTTAGAAAAAAATGATTTTAAAATAAAACACGCTTATTTTAGCGTATTCTATACGGAAAAATCATAAAAAGTTCATGTTATAATGACGTCCTGTCGATAGTTTTTTTTTCAAATCAAAATTATATACAAGTTCAAAGTCCATTATCTCGGCCATTTTTTATTTTAGAGAAGTTTCTCAGATAAAACAAGCTTATTTTAGCGTATTCTACACGAAATATCATAAAAAGTACACGTTATAATGACGTCTCGTCGATGGTTTTTTTCGAAGTCCAAATGATATACAAATTTCATGTCCAATCGGCCATTTTTTATTTTGGTGAAAAGTTTTTCAAATAAAACATGCTTATTTTAGCGTATTATATACGGTAAAATCATAAAAATATGCTATATAATGATACCCCATCGCTGGTTGTTTTTTCGAAGTCAAAATTATATACAAGTTCAGAGTTCATTATCTCGGCCATTTTTGATTTTAGAGAAAAGTTACATGAGTAACACACGCTTTTTTTAGCGTATTCTATACGGAAAAATCATAAAAAGTACACGTTATAATGACGTCTCGATATTCAAGTTCAAAGTCCATTTTTGATTATGAAGAAAAGTTTTAAAATAAAACACGCTTATTTTAGCATATTCTATACGGAATAATCATAAAAAGTACACGTTATAATGAAGTCCCGTCGATGGTTTTTTTTCGAAGTCCAAATTATATACAAGTTCAAAGTCCATTATCTCAGCCATTTTCGATTTTAGAAAAAAATGTTTTTAAAATAAAACACGCATATTTTAGCGTATTCTATACGGAAAAATCATAAAAAGATCATGTTATAATGAGGTCCTGTCGATAGTTTTTTTCCAAATCAAAATTATATACAAGTTCAAAGAACATTATCTCGGCCCTTTTTTATTTTAGGGAAAAGTTTATCAAATAAACCAAGCTTATTTTAGCGTATTCTATACGAAATACCATAAAAAGTACACGTTATAATGACGTCCCGTCGATGGTTTTTTTTTCGAATTCCAAATGATATACAAGTTTCATGTCCAATCAGCCATTTTTTATTTTGGAGAAAAGTTTTTCAAATAAAACAAGCTTATTTTAGCGTATTCTATAGGGAAAAAAATCATTAAAAGTACACGTTATAATGATACCCCGTCGCCATTTTATTTTTTAAGTCCAAATTAGTCCATGTAGTCAATCTTCAAAGTCCGGTAACTTCGATGTTTTTGGGTAAAAAAAATGTTTCTTATAAAACTTGCTTATTTTAACACATTCTACAAAATAAAGTATGTGTTATAATGATACCATTCCAACCAAAATAGTCCAAATTGTACTTAACCTTCAGGGCCCCATAACTTCGAAATTATTGAGTTAAAAAAATGTGTTAAAGAAAAGTTGCTTATTTGTATGTGTTATATACGATAAGTTAATAAAAACATAGCCTTATTATGACATCACATTGATGAAAAATTTATTAAGTCCAGCCCGGCCCTTTGCTAGTCCAACCGAGAGGCAGATAACGATATTTCGATTTTCGCGTTTCACGATAGCCACTCTGTAAACACACCGCCTTGATGCATAAATTACATATTTAGTAGTTACAAGTTACAATTTGCCAAAATACTGTTTAAATGGTAAACTAGGTTTACCGTGGCACACAGATCCGCCGTTGCAGTCCCTTATGGACTACGTTTACGTTAATTATCCTTAACTTGCTTAAGTTTTATATTATTGCTTTCTTTACTATTAAAAATAAAGAACAGCGACTGAAAAATCGCTGTTTGTCTTTGTCGCACTTATTACTACTATTACTATATGTATGTATAGAGTAATAATAGAAAACAAACAAGCCGCTAGGCAGCCTGGTCGGCACATGAACCCCGCCCGCGCTTTACCCTTCCCCGCGCATGCCCGTTACGCAAAACAAATTTTCATTACGAAAAATAAAAATATTCCATTGATTATAATGACACAAATTTCAAACATTGTTTCGATACGCTTTTATAAAAATATTGATGCAAACTTTAATAACTTTAATATTTTATTGTACTGTTAACAGGGGTCATACAAGAAAAAAAATTAAAGTAAATAAATA
The DNA here is from genome assembly GCA_947086415.1 of Pammene aurita. Taxonomy (NCBI): domain Eukaryota; kingdom Metazoa; phylum Arthropoda; class Insecta; order Lepidoptera; family Tortricidae; genus Pammene; species Pammene aurita. The sequence goes on along the minus strand of OX352301.1, from coordinate 34,461,658 downwards.
TCATTGATTAATATGGCACAAATTTATTTAAATAATAGATACCGATATTTTAGAAAGCACAGTACCTAATCGATCAACTCTAATTTTATATAGGCTTGTAAAAGTCCACATATATGTGCTGATTGAACGTCAGTATTCCCATTGACGAAAGTGACACAAAACGCGTGCGTGCGTCAGTAACAACTTTGCTGTTACAGTGAAAAAACAATTTTGATCTCTAATTTTCTATTTAACGAATAATGTTTAAAAAAAGAAATGTCTAAGTTTCTACCTACGCAACAACCTAGGATGACACAAATTATTATTATTAGCTAAGTTGAATGGCCTGAACTCTGTATGCGAATAATAAGCATCTTTAATATTATCGAAACTTCATAATTTATCGGTACTGGTCTAATATTTGACATCAAAGTCGAACCGGTTTAGGCTAAAAAAGTGGTTTTATGGTCATCAATTTTGTGTCAATTAGATAAAAATTAAAATCTCTCTACAGTTTTTAGAGACATCAAAGAGGAACCCTAATATGTAGATTACGTATATGTAACATTCTTTACACCATTCGAATATCGATAAAAGTGTTTTTTTAGACCATATTTTAAAAATATCATAAAAAAATAACGGCTCATTTATTTCAAGATCCGGCTCTACAGAATGGAGATAAAAGATTTGAACCGATAGTCGTTTGCCTTATGATTCTATCTGTAGTGAATATGTTGGAATATCGACTCAAAACTGGTCAAAAATCGATAAAAAACGTTAGACCAAAAAATATTGTGTATTATTACGGAAACAAAAACAGTAGGCGACAAACTATGAACACATTGTTTGTCACTACTTTCCCCCAACATAAACTTTTGTATAATTTCTCTTAACATTGTATAGTTTCTCATAATATTGCATCAAACCCAGATCTCTAGGATTTGTTTTCTTGAAATAGTTTGCATTCTTTGACCTCCACTACTTTAAAGCTGCCAGATGTCCAGATCTAGAAATAAGCATAGTATACCAAACTGACTAGAAGGGTTTGGTTGCTCTCATTATTGTGTCATATCTGACGTAGCTAGCTCTCCGTCTATATAGACCAACGCCATTTTGTAAATAATTTATAACCTAAAAATAAAATCATGCGGACCTATTTATATAAGGAAAATACCTATATAATAATGAAATAACTTAATTTAAGACTGCTCAACCAACACTATTATGTTAGTACTCGTAATGTAAAACTCGTTCTATACGAGGATTACACAATTGTTTTGTTTATTTGACGCATATCTTTTTATAATATTTTATAGCAAAACCACAATAAATCAAAGACGCGTGAAAAATTTCAATGAAACTTATATACACATTTACAGTAAACTACATTGCGCAGTAATATTTGAAGGATATAATAACGTAAAAGAGTCAAAAACTTTTATAAATTTTGTTACGATGCAAACAAATATGACGTGTCACTCATTCAGTTTTTTGTACCGTCTTCGTCCATTTTATATTGCGAGACAAAGTAGTTAAATCACAATATTCATTGTATTATAACATTTGTTCCGTCGGTATTAGAGACGTTTTTGCATTGACGTAAGGTTTATTTTACTACACTCTTATGCTAGTAATAATGCTTTTGTATTGCGATTGGCAAGGTAATCGAGAGTACTAATGCTTCTTTACTGCGATTAGCAAGTTTTTTGGCCGTATTAATACTTCTTTAATGCGGTTGGCAACTTAATAGAGCGTACTAATGCTTCTTTAATGCGATTGGCACTTTCCATGACAACGATAATGCTAATAGCGCAGACATAATGCGCCTGTAATGCTATTAAATGACCTGTATAGGATCTCAAGCTGGATAATTTGTGCCCATTTAAGACCTACATCAGCACTATAAACGTTTATAATGCTACTATAAAACGAACTCAAAATGCTAAAAGCATACAGATATGCTGTAAGACGGCCGTTATACTGCTTTGATGTGTTACTTGGGAAGGGTTCATGTGCAACAGTGGTGTCTTCTTAACATCGGACAGGATGTATGCTTGTTATTACTAGGATAGGTGTTGCAGGATATTACTAGTGGTGTAATCGACTGCCCTGAATTGCTAAGTAAACTGTATTTCAAAACCCCCAATCGTTCTAAAAGGTACCATCCCCCAATAGCATACAAAGATGCATCTTCCAAATATAGAAAGAATAGTTTTTTAATGCGCGCCAGCCGTAGCCTAAATGAATCTTCTAATAATCTTGATATTGATGTATTCAACTGTAGAATCCCTAGCGCGAGACGTAATCTAGTGCAGCGATATTTCGAGTCTTTTGAGTGAGCGTGTTGTCGCCTTCTTAATTACCTACTTACGAGTAATTCTTATTAATATACATATTTTTATCCTGTTACTCATTATGTATTAGTGTCTACAATATCTACTACCAAATTATTTTGACGTCACACCTGGCCATAATGTGAGTTTTACCGCTCGCTACGCTTACGGTAAAACTCGCATTATGGCCAGGTGGGGACGTAAAATTGTGTACTCACCACGGGCAGTAAAAAAGAAAGCCCTCTATCGCATATTTACAACCCTCGCCTGCGGCTCAGGTCCCAAATACCTGCGATTTCGGGCTTTCTTTTTTTTACAGCCCTAGGTAAGTAATGTACTATTATTACATACTTAATGCGTAAGTAATTAACTTGTAACTACTTCAGTTTCAGTGAAAACTATCAAAGTATGATTTGTATTTGTTTTGTTTGCATATGTGGTTGCGTTAGTGCGTAACCTTAGTACCTATTAGATAAGTGGATCTATATCTGGATGCCTAAAATTTTTTGGCCTAATTAGTCATTGCCTAACATTATTTGGCATAACCATCACTTGCCCTAACACTCGTATGGCCGAATTGTGGTTGCCCTATGCCGCAATGGCCGATTTCGTTTTGGCCTAATTTGTTTTTCCCTAATGACACTTACCACAATCGTAACATACCCTAATATTACATGGAATAAGCTTCATTGCGACTAGTCATTGAAAACGCTAACAAACGTATGTCCTACCTCTCTCTGGGAGCAGTTTCGTTTTTAGGATCATAAAAAAAAATAACCCTAACCTACCTATCTCTGGGAGCAGTTTCGTTTTTACGATCATAAAAAAAAATAACCCTAACCTACCTATCTCTGGGAGCAGTTTCGTTTTTACGATCATAAAAAAAAAATAACCCTAACCTACCTATCTCTGGGAGCAGTTTCGTTTTTACGATCATAAAAAAAAATAACCCTAACCTACCTGTCTCTGGGAGCAATTTCGTTTTTAGGATCATAAAAAAAAAACCAAACCTGCCTATCTCTGGGAGCAGTTTTAATGAGTCGTTATTACCATATAAAATTTGACATATAATTAGAGCAGCACCCATCAGGCCAAAACAGTTCGGACATCTCATTATAGTTCACGCTATAATAGGGATTTCATGTAATATGCAAAAAACCATTAGGGATACTCACCATTAGCACAAAAATGCTTAGGAAACATAACATTTCGGTGAAACAATACATTATGCAAAATTATCATTGCGCCAAGTGACTGTTCGGCCAAGTGACCATTAGGCCATAGCAGTTAGGCCAAGTGATTTTAGGCCAAACATTGTTAGGCATTCAGAAGGCCACCCAGATAAGTATCTTGTCACTACCTGTGAGTTCCTATAATTGGCTTCCCGTATTTGCTAAAATGTTTAATGTTTGTGTCCCAGCTGTTGGATCTCCAAATAAAAAAAAATAAAAATAAAATAAAATAAATAAAAACATGAAACGATGTAAGGTCTTGGTGCCAGCTTGATACTATAACTTTGCAGTACTGTAGAACGTCATACTGTTACATATATAGTTATAGAACGTGTAGTCCGCGGTGTACACTTAATTATACGGAAAATTATGATGATGGAATTTCCTTTTGCACAGTTGGTCCTTTTGGCTCTAAGATTAATTTAAGGATCCATCAAAATTTTGATGCATTTTTTTAAGTGGTGAAAATAGAAGTCGAAACAGGTCGTCCAGTGAGTGTTTCCCCCACTTCCCACAAAAGAAGGGACTGTGCCCCAATTTGCAGTATTTCGTTTTTTATAAAAAGGGTTGAAGTTACCACAAAACTTTCAATGAAAAATATACTCTTCATGAAATTCTCTATAACACTTGCCTTTGAAGTATGTTGCTAAGACTTATAGTTTTCAATCAATGTGACTCGCAAATAACCCTCCCTCCTTTTTACCCCCACCGCACCATAAATTTAAGGGGGCTCCCCTTCCTAAAATGGCCTATGGGTCCTAAGGTCTCAGTATGCAAAAGCGGATCCTATCATCACTAAAATCGGTATAATCTCCTTTGTTGTCGTGTACACCACGGACTAGTGAGACTTTATGTACGGCAACACGCGGAGAACAAACCCAAAAAGAACCCATACCTGGCGCGCGGCGGCAGAGCATCTCTCAGCTCAAGGCAGGAGGTAGAATGCGCCCGATGTGACAGGCTCAGACTCGACTCCAAACGTGAACTGCTTGCTTCTCTAGAGTCTAGTTCTTCGCGGCTGTCCGAGAGGCCTATTTCCTGCTGAAAGATGAAACGGTATCTTATTGGAACTAGTTGATCAGTGTATTTAAGCCAGTAGGCTTACCCCCTTATTCATAAACGCCCACTAAAGTTAAGAGGTCGCTGATAATCGTTTGTCCCTTTCCCTCATATAGGTTGGACGGAAAGGGACCAACGATTTTTTTTTTTTTTTTTTTTTTTTTTTTTTTTTTTTTTTTTTTTTTTTTTTTTTTTTTATACCACGACGGTGGCAAACAAGCATACGGCCCGCCTGATGGTAAGCAGCTACCGTAACCTATGGACGCCTGCAACTCCAAAGGCGTCACATGCGCGTTGCCGACCCATTACAAAAAGGAGGATTCACTGTGTTGACGACTAAAGGAACAAGAAGGTCCCTCATCGTCAACACACTGGGTCCTCTTTGAGCTCTTTGGCAACCTTACTCACCAGCAGGAACACAACACTATGAGTAGTGCTATTTGTATATTATAGTATAGTCTAGTGCTATTTGGCTGTGGTTTTCTGTAAGGTCGGAGGTACTTCCCCAGTCGGGCTCTGCTCCAGATTTGAGCGATGACATTCGCTGAACGTGCCCTACCACACTTAGCGAGATGCCATTCGCAGTGCCCATACCTCTCTTTTTGGCGTAGTTTAAGGACATACCCAGGTCCGGACGTAGTTTAAGGACATACCCCGGGTCCATTATCAGATGCCTCTTAACTTTAGTAGACGTTTATGAATAAGGGGGTTAGTTCTCAAAAATAAACGCCGCGAAGATGGAAGTGGAACTATGTACGGTCTCCTGCGTATCTAGTAGTCCTTTAACGGCCTCCTAGCCCAGTGAGTAGCTGCCTACGAAGCAGGACGTCCCGAGTTCGAATCCTGGTCAGGGCATTTGTTTGTGTGTTTATCACAGATGTTTGTTGTTATGGATGTTTTCTATGTATTTAAGTATTTATCCATATTTATCTATTATATATATCGTCGTCTAGTACCCATAACACAAGCTTTATTGAGCTTACTGTGGGCCTAGGTCGATGTGTCCTATAATATTTATTTATTTATCGCATGTATAAAAATCATGAGTAAGTAAGTAGTACTTACTTACTAAGAACTGAAGGGTAAAAATATTCATCGTATCCATTAATATGGGAAAGGGACGCTCTGTGCTGCCGAAAGTCATAAAAATGCGTTTCCACCAGAGATAAGTGAATAGAATCACTAAATTTACCTACTCGTATCCTCACCCAACGCAGGTCTATGATTGGTTTCAAACACATATCTCGCAACGCATCGTTCCTCATATCTGGTGGAAACGCAGCCTAATTCATTACTTTATCTAGACTTACCTAAATTAAATATAAAGTAAAGAAACTGACAAGTCCGTGTGAGTTGGTCAGATCAGAGCGAACGAAAAAGGTGTTCCGAAAGGTCGTAAGTTCGAATCTTAATCGACGCAATCGGGATAAATATTACTCTGCTTCCGTGGGAAAAACGTAAGACAATCCTCCACGTGATCCCTGGGTGGTGCTAAAAGAGTAACAAGCTTGGCAGCTGCACCTCGCAGCACTCACAAGTTTTTCTACATCATCTTCTTTCCCACTACCACTACCCCAGATAAGAAATGCCTATATATATCCAGTGACATGTAGTCATACGAAAAATAAATAAATCTACGCAATGAATTTTTCAATTTTTCTTTCAATTATTAAATTGAAACTGACAATTAGTCTGATGATTAAGGGGCTGACAACAGCTAAATTCCCTCTCTTTTTCAGCGCGAGTGAAAGAGAAACACTGTGTTACGATTAGTATAGGAGCTGATTGCAAATTTTGCAAAATGATGTATAAGAAAATAACTACGCATTAATTGAGAAATATAAAACAACGAAGTTTTTAGTATTAGAGTGGTGGAATTTTGTCCTTAGTTACAGACGTATAAGTCAAGGAACTAAAGACATACAGCTATTTAATGCTAATTTTAAGATGTAACTTTGGAATTATTTTCTGTCGAGCCGATTTCGTCCAATCGTGTATCGGAATTAACGAAGTTCTTCCAAATATAACGAATATCCATACTAATATTATAAATGGGAAAGTGTATATGTGTGTTTGTTTGTCCGTCTTTCACGGCAAAACGGGGCGACGAACTGACGTGATTTTTTAAGTGGAGATAGTTGAAGGGATGGAGAGTGCCATAGGCTACTTTTTGTCTCTTTCTACCCCCCCCCCCCCCTCCCTAAAATGGGGGGTGGAAGTTTGTATGGAGCATTCCGCAATTTTCATCAGGTAAAAAGTTAAAAATTGTTATGCGGACTATTTGTGACTAACAAAAAAATCGTGCATAAGCTATAAAGACAAATCATATCGTCTACAGTAGCGTATTAAAATAATATTCTGTTCCGAGTTCTCTTCTGTGTTTTAAATCAGGAAAGGGGAACCGTGTTACCCCGAATTTAACGCAAGCGAAGCCGCGGGCAAAAGCTAGTTAACATATATTTTTTTTACTTTCTCAAAACAAGTAGTTATTAGCTAAAAAACTTTTTAAGTAAAGTCAATTTGAAGGTCATCGGGTGTTGTCAGCCTCTTAATCGTATTCAGGGTTCCTTAAAAGACATAAGGATCCATCTGAGGGTTTTCAACCTCATTTCAAAAACACGATACCTGTCAGGATGGCTTCCTGTTGTGATTTCACTTGGCACTCGGCGGCCGATCGCGATTGTCTAATCGGCTCGCTCGGAAGCGCGGAACTAACTGTTGCTTCCTCTATATGGATAAACGGTAGGGTTGTCACATTTGAGTTATTCGTAAGTACGTAAGGACCGGGACGAATGGCGTAAGAGACCTATGCTTTTTAACGGCCTCCTAGCCTAATCGGTAGTGACCCTGCCAATGAATGCCTGCGTGATATTTGTTTTTATGTACGAGCCTGAGGTAGGAACTCGTACATAGGAGTTAATTTTTGTTTCTTATATAAGTATTAAGAAGTTACAATTATGTTTTTCTACTCCAGCACTTCTATATGCCAATTAAATGACTGATAGTGGTATCTAAAACTACATCATTTAAGTGAAGGCGCTAAAGTCTATTTGTCTATAGGTACTTTCTATAACTGCTAGCAGTCACACAAAACATATTGTGCAACTGTTTTTGTTTTTTTAATACACTGACTTCCAGGTGCCATGTCTAAAAAGGGTTCGTTCTTGTTTACAATATAAATTATATTTTTATACTTGAAATTATTTTTGCACAAACTATGATAAAAACATTATCATGTCTTTTTTAAAGTATTAATATTTTAAATAATTTAGTTTTCATATTTATGAAAAGCATAATAGTACTTTAATGTAAGCTTTTGCATTGAGAGTTACTTGAACGAAGCCATATTTTTTTGCAATTGAAAACCAACTCGTGGTCTGTCTATGACATTTAGTCAAAAAGTTAATATTTAAAAAGTCTCAACACAATGTACGGCTTAATTTTTGTATTTAAACTCGTATATTATGTTAATATCAAGAAGTTTATGTTAATTTTCATAAAATAAGTGACTAGAAAACTTCACAGTGAATATCCGAAGACTTCGGCACAAAAGTAAGTTATTAGTTGATAGAAAAATCTTAAAACCAAATTGATTTATGTACTCGTGATACTTAAGAACTTTAAAATTATTTATTAATTACGTTTTTGCTACTGTCGTAGAAAAAGTTTCGTGTGCAACGGTACATAATTAGGTCTTAAAATTCTCGGGTCTGTTATTACAAAATTCGGCTTCGCCTCATTTTGTAACTTCGACCCTCGAATCTTAAGAACCCTTATTATGTACTTGTTGCACAAAATACTATTATATGGTATATCCATTATAATAAAATATTAGATAGCAAATCTCATGGGTTCATCGTCCATAAGTCCCTCGTGAACAACGTGGTGAAGATCGAGAGTGTGTCGACTAGGGTGGCGTACCTTATACTCAGAGTATCCAAGAGGTACTCGTTGAAGGTCATACAGGTGTATGCGCCGACTTTGGCACACTCCGATGACGAGGTGGAGGCTATGTATGAGGATATATCGAAGGCCATGCATAGCTCCAAAACCTACTTCACCGTTGTTATGGGGGACTTCAACGCGAAACTGGGCAAGAGAGATGGTGTAGAGCTGAGAGTGGGGCAATTTGGATTTGGAAGTCGGAACCACCGGGACCAACTACTGGCTGGCTTCTTGGAGAAGGAGGGACGCTACATGATGAACTCCTTCTTCAAGAAACGTGAGCACAGGAAGTGGACCTGGATGAGTCCCGACGGTGCAACTAAAAACGAGATTGACTTCATCATGTCGACGAAGAAGCATATATTCAATGATGTCTCTGTGATCAATACGGTTAAAACCGGAAGTGATCACCGTCTGGTGAGAGGCACATTGAATATATGTGTTAAGCTAGAGCGCTCTCGACTGATGAAGTCTACGCTCCGTCCAGCAGCACTTCAAATCCAAAACCCTGAGAGCTTCCAGCTGGAACTCCAAAACCGTTTCGATTGTCTAGGCGGCGATGTGGACGAATTCAACGACGGGTTTGTGGAAGCTGTCCATAGTACTGGGTCTAAGTTTTTTAAGGCCCAGCGGAGCAACAGAACCAAAAGGCTCTCTGACTCCACTCAGAAACTCATCGAGGAAAGGAGAGAAATGGTTCTGCAATCCTCAGCAGATGCGTCATTATACCGGCAGCTCAATAAGCGGATCTCTAAGTCCCTTACCCGTGATTTGCGCCAATTCAATACAAGTCGTATTGAAGAGGCCATTGAGCAGAATAAGGGCTCTAAAGTTTTCGCAAGAGATTTGTCTATTGGGCAGAGCCAGCTCGCCAAATTAAAAACTGAGGATGGTAGAATCGTTTCATTCAGACCCGAGCTTCTGGGGGAGATAGAGGACTTTTATGGACAGCTATACACATCAACTAGCAGACCTGAAGTTGATCTGGCGGAAGACCCTAGAGCTAGACTGACCCGACATTATACCGAAGACATCCCGGACATCAGCCTGTACGAGATTAGAATGGCTCTTAAACAGCTCAAAAACAATAAGGCACCTGGTGAAGACGGAATTACAGCCGAACTTCTGAAGGCGGGTGGTAAACCGGTCCTTATGGCCCTTCAGAAGTTGTTCGACTCCGTTTTACTAGAAGGGAGAACGCCTAAGGCATGGAACAGAGGTGTAGTGGTATTGTTCTTCAAAAAGGGTGATAACGCGTTACTGAAGAACTACCGACCCATTTCACTTCTGAGCCATGTCTATAAGCTGTTTGCAAGAGTCATTACGAATCGTCTCGCACGCAGGCTAGATGACTTCCAGCCTCCCGAACAAGCCGGTTTCCGAAGAGGCTTTAGTACCGTAGACCACATCCATGCGCTCCGTCAGGTTATACAGAAGACTGAGGAGTATAACCTGCCCCTCTGCTTAGCGTTCGTAAACTACGAGAAAGCCTTCGACTCGATCGAAACCTGGGCTGTACTACAATCTCTCCAGAGGAGCCAAGTGGACTATCGCTATATCGAAGTGCTGAAGTGTTTGTACGAGAACGCCACTATGTCAGTCCGACTCCAGGACCAGAACTCGAAGCCTATTCCGTTGCAGCGGGGAGTCAGGCAAGGAGATGTTATTTCTCCTAAACTGTTTACCGCTACACTGGAGGATGTTTTCAAGACTCTGGACCGGAGAAGGCTAAGCATCAACATAAACGGCGAGTACATCACTCACCTTCGGTTTGCTGACGATATAGTAGTCTTGGCTGAGACCATGGAGGATTTGAGTACGATGCTCGATGACCTCAGTAAAGCCTCCGAGCGAGTTGGTCTAAAGATGAACATGGATAAGACGAAGAACATGTCAAATACCCATGTAGCACCAACTCCCGTTACAATCGGAGACTTTACACTCGAAGTTGTGGACGATTATATATACTTAGGACATACTGTCCAGTTAGGTAGATCCAACTTCGAGAAAGAGGTCAATCGACGAATCCGACTCGGTTGGGCAGCGTTCGGGAAGCTACGGCACATCTTTTTGTCCAATATTCCGCAGTGTCTCAAGACGAAAGTCTTTGACCAGTGTGTGTTGCCAGTGACGACATATGGTACTGAAACGTGGTCGCTTACAATGGGCCTCATAAGAAAGCTCAAAGTCACCCAAAGGGCAATGGAGAGGGCTATGGTTGGAGTCTCTCTGCGTGATCGCATCAGAAATGAGGCCATCCGCAGCAGAACCAAAGTAACCGATATAGCCCTCCGAATCGCTAAACTAAAGTGGCAGTGGGCGGGGCACATTGCTCGTAGAACCGATGGCCGTTGGGGCGGAAAGGTTCTCGAGTGGCGACCACGAACCGGAAGGCGCAGCGTGGGTAGACCCCCCGACTGGACTGATGACCTGGTGAAGGTCGCGGGAGTCCGCTGGATGCGGGTGGCGCAGGACCGGTCATTGTGGCACTCTTTGGGGGATGCCTATGTCCAGCAGTGGACGTCTTTCGGCTGATATGATGATGATGATGATGATGATCTATTATATATATCGTCGTCTAGTACCCACAAAACAAACCTTAACTGAGCTTACTGTGGGACTCGGGCCCATTTCTTGCTTGTAACTTGTGATACAAGCGGTCACTTTCTAGCAAAAGATGTCGAAAAATGACATCCGCTGTATTACAAGTTTTTGAGAAACGGGCCCTAGGTCGATTTGTGGAAGATTGTCACATAATATTTATTATTTATTTATGCTTAGCCGTACGCGATTATAGGGTGAAGATTATAGAGAGAGATTATAGTGAAGATTATTCGCAAAAGCTGGGGCCGATTGATTATAAAAATGTTGACTGTTTGATGAAAATCTGGCACCAGCTTGCTTGTATCAACGTATATACACCGTGGGCCCATATAACTAGACTGTATTCCTGATCATATTTAGATACTAAAATATGATCAGGAATATCCTATAAACTTTTCTGGAATACGCCTAGTTTCAGAGTTAATACCAATTTTTTTAAATACACTTTTTATTATAACTCAGCACAAAACGCCTTACTAATGGCGTTGTTGCCACTATTTGACATAGTTTACACATCCTTATTGACAGATATCAAAGTGATAAGGAAAACTATGCAAAAACTAAATTTTTCAAAAAAAAAATGTACCAATTTGTTTTAGGCGATAATTTTATTAATAACATTTGCTTTTCATGTGCGATAAACATTCAAAAAATGGAAAAGAAAAACGAAAAAAAATTTTTTTTAGCGAAATTGACCTTTTCACATAATATTTTTTCCTTCTTTTGGTCTTAGAAATTCGTGGTTAAGATCTGTCGGGTTATTCCAGCCCACGGTGTATATACATATATATAGATCTGTTCATAAATGTGTAGTCAGCTGCAACTGCTCTGTAAATCTGATCCTCCTTCTGCATTTAAAAAAATATTTATAGCCGGTTAGTCAACCCGCGCGCAGGGTGAACCACCTGCAGTATGTTGTTCAGATTCTCCTTAATTAATTCGAGCAATTTAGATTCGAATATTTCGACATTATGGAGTTTCCCCTAATAACCTTAAGTTCCGACTGATTTAATTGTAATTGTAAAATCCATTTATTTACTTAATTGACAACCCTAAATGTGTCTGCGCAGCTATGCGAGGTACGTGCGCGGGCGCACTGATAGCATCTTGTGCCGTTAAGTACGGCTCACACGCATCCCATCGAATCGGCGCGCAATTAATACTTGTTCCCGTACAAGCAATTAATAACCACCCAGTAGCCTACCAATACCCATTAAAATATTTTCTACTCCACCTTTTGTAAGGCAATGTATGGAGGTGATTCCCCGATTATTGGATTTAAACTACATTATTTCAGCCATACTATAATGAGTTTTTCTCTAAAATAATCGGTAAGCATAAATCTTGATATTCTCAATACCATGCAACAAACTTCAGACCCCCATTACACTCCTTTCAGATATACTTTGTAATATAAAGCCTGACCAGAAATATATGATTATTGTCAAGAGGGCGCTATTACTCTCATTTATATGAAAACAGTTCAGTATAATCATAGCGCGTATTATTCTATATCATTCTCTATGGTATGGTGACATCTTGATTTGTTTACCTGTCAGCTCTGATATTAATTTGAAAATGTTTCACAGCTAAATAGTTTTATTTCCCGAGCGTATTATTTACAGCAGTTTATTATATGCACTATTTACAATGTTTCTCTTTTGACTATGGATAATTTTGGGATTTTTTTGTCGTTTATTATTTTATTAATAATAAATTATTTTTCAATATTCAACACTTTATTATTATTCAAGTAAACTGCCACAATGACAGTGACAGCCTATCATGCACTCACACATGCATAACCATCCTGTCATTAAAATTATTGCCATTGTAAGAAATTAGTTCCAATGATTTTACGCAACATGGTGCGTGATCATATATTTCTGGTCAGGCTTTAAAAGTGTCCAATGTCGTTTTCCATGAAACCAAACAATTTTTATACTAGGGTTGCGACTGGTGCAATATTTAGGTACCGATTTTTTTCATACGTGTTTTCGATATTTTAAATAAATAAACGGAATGCAACATTTGCACATACACGTGATATTTATCTGGACTGGGATCCATTACTGTCGCATTCACTGTCTACATGTTAATCGTGCTTAAGGAGAAGTCATGAATCGATCCACTATTACGAAGTATTCATACGCGCCTGTTGTTGTATTTTAATGGTTTAATTAGATACAGATGGAATTTTATGTATTTTATCCCACAATAAAGTTCAAGTCTGTCCAGCATGGTTTAATAGATATACTGAATAGGTAATGAGACTAATGAGTTAATGACTATCTGTTTATTTTTTACATGGAATTTTCTTACATAAAATAAATGTACAAGTAGAAATTGTAAATCAAAATAAAGGCAAAAATTCGTGCCAGTTCGCAGTTAAGCACCTCCGAGAATTGTCTCTCCGTTTACTATGGGAAAGCGAAGACGCTACCTATACAAAGCGACACTTCTTTAGACTTTAGGGGTGATTATTTTTGAAAATATACACTAAATCAAAATGTGTTCAAAGAAACCTAAATGTTATTTTTAAAGACCTATCGATTGATATTTTTTTTTTTTTATGAAATAGGAGGCAAACGAGCAGACGAATCGCCTGATGGTAAGCAATTAACGCCGCCCATGGACGCCCGCAAGACCAGAGGGGTCACAAGCGCGTTGCCGGCCTTTAAGATGGGGATACGCTCTTTTCTTGAAGGTTTGAAGGTCGTATCGGTCCGGAAATACCGCAGACGACAGTTCATTCCACAGTTTTGTTGTGCGAGGCAGGAAGTTTCTCGAGAAACGCACAGTTGAGGACTGCCAACCATCTAAGTGGTGATGATGGTAATGCTGTCGCGTAGGACGATGGCGGAAAGAGGCGGCAGGGATTAATCCGAACAATTCCTCGGAGCACTCTCCGTGATAGAGGCGATAGAAAATGATGATATATGGTTAAAAAAAAATTAAAATTTGGGACATATGTAGTAATTACACTGCAAAACTAAGTAGCGGCATACAAAATACACCTTATGTAAAAAGGATATGTCTTATAGTTTCCGAGCAAAATGGTTGTGACATACGGACGGACGGACAGATGGACATGACGAAACTATAAGAGTTCCGTTTTTGCCATTTTGGCCACGGATCCTCCTTAATAAAAGCGCGTCCTTATTATTTTTGTGTTCAAGAACCTATTTGAAAATATGCACGAGCGTGACTACTCGTACTATTAATTAAGTTAATTGGAACGTTGTGCTGTAATTTGATTTCATTTTAACAACGTGTAAAGTTGCGCATATAGTCTGAATGACTATCGATAAAATATTAATCAGGCTACAAATTTATCGGGCACTGAATGGAACTCTTATGGAGACTACTTTCTTAGACGCATTGCACGCTAATATGGTAATCACAATAACATTATTGTTGTTAGTAATTTAACTTCTAATAAATAAATAAAACAATAAGTACCACAGCAAATGTTAAGCATACAAGGACAGACGCTTATATTTATATGAAAGACACGGCCTTTCTTACTTTAAAAACAAAGTTCGGTGGTTTTAGTCCGGTTTTATAGCGCCGTTTTCTTTAGCTGCATATCAAATACACAATATCATTACATACGGCAGGCATGGCTGTTAAAAAATAAAGGAATTTTGAGGTTAGATATTGGAGTTCTCCACATATAACGCATGACAGGATAACGATAACTAGTTTTATTTTTGCTGTCGTCCTATTCTGTAAGCCTTTCAACCAACTAAAATAGTAACACAGATTATTAAAAAAATGCTGCAATTCGTATACTATTGAAATGATTGGTGGATACCTCATAAAATAATGGTCTAATAATGATAAAATAATGTATTTTAATTTAATATATTGTAACCTGTTATAATCATGGTTTCAAAGCGTGACGTAGTAGACATAACCGTGAACAAAAATGTATAAAGTTTTACATTTAGCGAGACAAAATACTGCAAAGTTAAAGTACTGTGAGGCAATTGTCCACGCTTGAATACGCGACCACGCGTAGCGAACATAACCGCCTCCATAACCGAGTTATGCGTTATAATATTTGCGAAAGAGGTCATGGTAGCATCGACATACCCGATTGCTCAGTTAAATTTTAACGAATGTTCTTTGTACAACTACGTCTGTATCAACCAGGTACTCTTACTCTCTTTGGTACTCTTAGTGTTAGCCAATATTTAACTGATAACCCTATCTTATGTTACTTTCAGCTCTAAATCAACTTTTAACTATAAAACTTTCGTGAGACCCTAACATATTAAAACATTTATAACGGGTTACTCACGTAATTTAAGTCGATTTTTGCTCGACATGTTTCGATCAATTTACGACGATCATTATCACGAGCGGCCTTCCGCGACGACTCAAAATCGACTTAAATTACGTGACTAACCCGTTATAAATATTTGAGGGATTAGCCCTAATTCATTTCTCTAATAAGTCTAATAACTAATATAATTAATTCAGATCTAGATAATTGTAGCCCCATCTCAAGTCACTGTTGGCCCAAACATAAGTTATTATCATACCTAGTTCTACGATATGACATTTTTTAGGCAATATTATAGGATGCTTAGAACAATAATCGAGCGAGGAGTTCGATAAGCGTCCTCCAACGCGTAAGATTCCTTCAGAAAGGAATGGAAACAGTTTCTGTAATTTCAAGGAACATTTTTGCCCTTTTGAAATGGCTTTGATATCCTCAAAGAAGTACGCATCCTGTATTACTCGCAAAATTTCAATTTCGGCGGTATCTAAGTCATTAGCAGTAATGACGTCATTTCGCGGAAGCTTCTTCAAAAAACGAAGCACATAAACTGTTGCGCGAAGAAGCTTGTTCCAAGAGGAACAGCGGAGAGCGAGCGCCATTAAAGGGTGCTCCATCCTAGTAACAGTGGTAGCCACGTGAGACACGGTTTTTTCTTCCGGCAGCTGCGATCGATTGGGAACAAACTTTTGAACAGGCCAGTGTTCTATTGGTTGAGATAACCAAGCTGGTCCCTTAAACCAGAGCTCGTGCTGAAGAAGCTGCGAGGGTGTAAGACCACGTGACACGCAGTCACTAGGGTTCTGGAAACCTGCAACGTGGTATAAGTTGTCAGGTGAAATATTTTCCTGAATTTGCGAAATGCGATTGGCAACATAAGTATCGAACCTATGTGGCGAAGCGACCGACCAACATAAGGCGACCTCTGAGTCCGAGAAAGCAAAAATATCATTTATTTTATGCCTTTTTGACATAGTTTCTTGAACTTCTTTAAGAAGTCGTGAAAGAAGCAAAATACCGCAAAGTTCCAAACGAGCCACAGTAATTTTGGGTCTAGCTGAAGAAACTCTCGACTTTGAGCAAAGCAATGTCACCACTGCTGGCTCATTGCGATTCACAACGTGCGAATATATAACGCAGCCGTAAGCGGCTTCACTGGCGTCGGAGAACCCGACCAGCGTAACTTGAGATCCCTCCTCAATACCTAAATGTCGAGGAAAGTTGAGGTGAGATATTAGCGGTAACTCGGCTAAATATTGTTGCCACAGATTTACAATATGAGAGGGAGGTACTTCATCCCAATCGAGTGAAAGAAGCCAAAGTTGCTTAATAATCAGTTTTGCGTACAAAATGACCGGGCCGACGAGTCCTAAGACGTCGTACAGGCGCGCGGTTGTCGAGAGAATAGCACGTTTCGTACAAACGGACGACGGGCTTGAAACATCAAAAACAAAGTCATCTCGTGCAGGTAACCATCTCAAGCCTAAAATCTTAAATATACTTCCATCATCGAAGGAAATAGACTCAGATTGACGGTGAGACTCCGGAATGTGCTCGAGCAATTCAAGCGAGCTTGACGACCATTTGAGTAAATCAAATCCACCGGCTTTAAAGAGAGCGATTAACTCATCTGCTGTCTTGACTGCTTCCCCAGGCGAGGAAGCAGAAGAAGCGAGGTCATCCATATACACGTCTCTTTCAAGCACGGAAGCCGCGTTGGGCCACCTGTGCCTCTCGTCGGCAGCTAGCTGGCGCAATGTCCGAATTGCCAAAAAACCATAAACATAAGCTGTATATCAAGAAACTTTTAGCCCAATTCACGATACAGTTTATTCGTTCTACCTGCTTGAAAGTAGTAATATCTTAAAACATTCCATACATCAGGTAGTTTTCGCTACACACACGTATAGTATAAAACAAAGTCGCTTTCCGCTATCTGTCCCTATGTATGCTTAGATCTTTAAAACAACGCAACGGATTTTGATGCAGTTTTTTTAAACAGATGGAGTGATTCAAGAGGTTTAGTAGAGAAACGCTGATAATTTTAGAGGTTTCTAATGTGATGTCGTAGTACATTATTTTTTCAAAATAATGTACTACAGTATTGTACACCTTAAAATAAAAGTTCGCGATGGTATATGTCTATCTCTTAGGGATAACCCACAATAACCATTTTTTATCCCGTGCGAAGCCGGGGCGGGTGGCTAGTACGGAATAAGTTATACAAAAGATCATTGAACTTACTTGAAAATTCGTAGTGGTGTCATGCGGCGCATTTAAAGCTTGCTGATGTCTCATATGAAACGTGTGTTGAAGGACACAACTCCTCCACACATATTTGCCGGCCTCTGGACTCGGCAGTAGGAACGAGGCGGACTCGTTCGCTCGCTGGCATTCGATGCTGAACGTTCGCTTGCGATTTATCACTATTGTGATGTCTGACCATCTGTGAACAAAAGGTAGTCGTCAGTTTTAAAGTATTTTCATTTGTTTTGACATCGTGTAAGCCCGCCGCGGACTCGATGGACGCGACGGGCTGCGCGCACTCTAGCCTCGTCGCTCGTCGAGTAGCAGTTTTGTCGCGGCCTTACACTTTGTACGGATCCGTAGCTGTCACTTTAGGTAGTTACCACTGGAACGTGGCTGTAAAGTTGGTCTGAGCCTGATCTGATTATTAGTAACTTTTAGCTTTATTTTAGTCACGACACTTCTAAGTTTATTAATGTTTAGTCCTATTTCTAGTATATTTTAGCCTCGTCTCTGGACAACTTTAGCCTTGTCTATCAAGTATTCAGGGCCCTATCTTTCGTTTATCACTTTTTCCGTACGCGGACTAAGTTTTTCGTACGTTAAGGAGCTGTGCGCGAAGCTGAAGCAAACACGCAGTGGCTCTTTCGACAATTCACCTATAGCTACAGTATAGCATAGTACAGTGTTTACCAGTAAAGATGGCGATAGTGACCTCCACGTTCGTGTTTGCGTCCGTCGCAGAGAACAGCTCTAGACAACATCAACATCGGAGTTGTTGGCAAATGACTAACTTTGATAGAACAATGTATACTATAAGGTACTATAAGGTTCTTGAGCGGAGACAGAGACACTCCCCAATAAGGTAAGCTAGATCGTTTATCTCTTCAATGAGGCAGGGAACCGTTGGAAGAGGGATGCACACGTCGCATTGGTACGTCTGTGGCCATTATTAGTTCTCCTTTTCTTTCAGTCAGTGTATGATTAGTTACCTGTAGAAATGTGGCGTGTCGCTATTCTCGCTCAGCACCCTGATGCCGGTGAGGGAGACGGCGATAGTGACCTCCTCGTTCGTGTTCGCGTCCTTCGCAGAGAACAGCTCCTGGCCGTAACCGCGGAGTTGTTGGCATGTCGTGATGAAGCCTTCTTCTGCTTGGGCCTGTGGAAGTAAGCTAACATAATATGGTTTCCGATATTGATGTAAAAATGATACCATTTGGCTTTAGACGCTTAAGCTTTCATATTAGCTCGAATACAATATTGAATCAGTAGGTAAAATACTCAAACTTGACACCACTATATGATTTTGTTCCGGTTGCGGTGGAAACCGGTGGACCCTGGTGTTCGGAGGGGAAAAAAATTATTAAAGATCTGGGGCAGCGGTTGAGGGACCGGAGTTGTGGTCCCAGGTCCGGCTCGTATCTGGTCCAGCAAATATCGTTGGCAGTGCAGCGCGATAATGCGGCCAGCATTTTTGGAACGTTTGCCAAGGGTACGTGTCGTCTCGGGGATTAACGTGAAGGCGCGCTTAGAGGGTTAGGTTTTTAACAAAGCTTGTTGCGGATTTTATCTTGTGCACTTTTGACGAAACCTGTGGCAGATTATTACTGGTGTAGATTGGACGAAGTTTGTTGCGGATGTCGTTTTGTATTCTTTTTGACGAAGCCTGCGCTGTGGATTTAAGTCATGCTTGGTTATTTTCTCTGATTTACTGAAATAAAAATAAAATGGGCCATCTGTAGGTACGATGTATGATGTACCCGTTCCAAAAAAGTGTCACATTTTGTTACATATTGATGATAACTAGTAGTCCGCCTAGAACTGAGAACGCGCTATTAACTTGCAAACGAGATGACCAATATAACAAGACCCTTAGAAGAGCGTTTCGCACCTTCTAGCTCCATAACCCCTTGATCGATCCTGCTCATAAACGAACTCTCAAATTTTAATTATAACAACCTCACCAAATTTTATAAAGATCAGAAAAACGATACTAAAGTTATCGCGGAACAACTATTCAAAATCAAAAAGCCCTCGAAATGCACAGACGTCTAGGTAGCCAGCTGACGGTTCCGTTGTGTCCGAAGTTGTCTGTAAGAACTATGCTTCGCTGCTCTCGCTCGTTCGAAAATGAAGAGCGACTAGATCAGGGGTCTCCAAGTTTTTTTTACCGCAAGGGCCACGGCCGAGCGTCTGCTTCCTTTATGTGGGCCGGATTGTATGGAATTTAGCTTTTCTTCGGCCCGATTGGCAGACTCGCGAGCCGGATTTAGCGCGCGAGTCATAGTTTGGAGATCCCTGGAATAGATTATACACCATAAAATTGGGGGTCAATGTTACTCTGCGTCCGTATGACACATCTTAGACAACCCTACACGTGATCCCTGGGTGGTGCTAAAAAGGTAACAAACTTGGCAGCTACACTGTCCCATTTGGACCTCGTAGCACTCACTAGATTTTCTTCATACTGCTTTCCCATACCACTACCTGAGAGAAGAAATGCCTATCTATATCCAGTGACATGGCGCCATACGATAAATAAATAACCATGAAATGTAATTTGATCAGAACTAGTAAAAGTCAGGCAGCTGTAGAAAGTAGGTAATAGATTATAGATTAATATTTAACAGGCATACCTATCTAAAATAGGTATGAGCAATTACCAAACCCACATAGATAACGCGCCTGACACAGGCGGGTCTTATCATCTTGCATAAAATGTAGCAGTCAGTTGTTATCAACAGGTTAGGCCTGTAGTTACTGCAAATTCCACACATTCCGGACCGGTATCTCCCTTAAGGATATTCGAAAAGCTTTGCTTACCAAGCCAAGCGATAGCTTCCTGAAACCCGTTAATTAGGCTAAGCGCTTAAAAAGCGGTACGATGAAGGGGTTTCGGTTTCAACGTTTTTGCAATTAGGCTTTCGTTTGGAAGAGGAAAACATGTATGAGATAAGGGCAAGGCAAAAGGCGGGTCCGTCCACACCTTACGCACCGCCTCGCGAGGAAATTGCTGCGTGAGGCGGCTCGGCTAGTGTGAACCCGCCTAATGATTATAGAACATTCACTTCTCTAACTCTTCTTAACTTAATTCTTCATAACTAAAATCTCCCAGCCTTCTTTGCGTGTTCAATCAGGCCGTCTTGCGACAGGCAAGGGGAAAGAAATTCACAGAATACACACGAAATATTCCCACTTATCAGTTCAAATGACCCTCTTTCATTTCAAGTCTAAGCAGAAAGTTCAATTCATATTGGCTTGACTATACTTAGGTACTTAAATTTTAAAAATATGTTTTCAATTCGGTTTTTAACTCAGTGTCCTTTTTGGCGATTCTAGCGCCTATAGGTATAAAGAGTGAGTGAGAACAGACATGCTCTTACATACCCTATAGGGGGATTGCCCTATAGAATATTTAAGTCACACATTGATCACAAACTAGGGATATAATACATATTATTTACTATTTAGAAGTTAAGTGTTATTATCTACATATTCTTTGTTTGTATGCATAATTTAAGACTGATACCTCACTCCACAGTCAAACTAAATTTTGCTTTGTGGAGCACTCATTTAACACATAAGTATTTTAAGAAACAGTTTGTAATAATTTTAATAAATAACATAATAAAATGCTGAAATTATAATCAAAGTATCATCATATTAGAAATCTGACTATGCAATTTGTTTCACTTTAAAGAACATTTCAATTAAAAGAACCTATAATTACCACCATTCCCTTTACATATCACACCAATGAAAAAGAGAAAACCAATTCTAATTGTGGCAAGCCATGGGAACCTTCATATGGTAAAAAGGTTGTAAACAATGCATATCTCTGATTCATATCCAAGCTAACCAGACCCCTTTGCTCGTACTAGCAATTTTTTTCACTGAATTATAGACCTTATGTCTTTCCCTTAAGGTTCACAAATGTCTTGACTTGACACAAAGTTCTACACAGGTGGGGTTGTATGTAATTTGGTTGTGTTATTAATAACAATAAATTAAGAAGATAAGGCATATGTTGGCAATGACGGGATTAAATGTATAGTTTGATAATGGTGTTCATTTCTCTGAATACCTAGTTGTTATTGTTTGGACAGGAAATTGCCATTGTTTATCTAGTTACACATTAAAAAAGCTTCCTTAAGCTCCAGTCTCCAATTTCCAGAATTTCAGTTTGCCTAATTGCAATATAACATAAGGAATTGCTGATAGCCTGTGGTAAAACATCCGACTTTCAATTCGGAGGTCTCAGGTTCAAACCACAGATTTTTTTGGAACTTATGTGCACAATATCATTTGATGTTTTACCAGTGGCTTTTCGGAGAAGGAAAACATCGTGAGGAAATCAGACCTAATCCCAATACGGCCTACTTTCCCTTCTGGGTAGGGAGGTCAGATGGCAGTTGCTTCGTAAAAACTACCTAGTGTCTATATCAATTCATGGCTTCAGGCTAGGAGGATCATGATGCGATATAACTTAAAGTTCAGTGAGTTAAAGGCGTGTTCATATTTTGCGCGGCATGTATGTTCGTATTAGCCGCGCACAAAGTGAGCGCGAGGTAACTTAAACATCCATACATAAATGTTTGCTGATTTTGCCTCCGCTGTCAAATGTTAAATTATACTGAATCCTGAAGAAAAACTAAAATATTTTTCCATAAGCCTATGTAATTAACTGATTACTAGTGATGCGCCGAATATAGACTTTACCGAATACGAATATTCGGCCGAACATTCGGTTCAGATCTTACCGAACCGAATATTCGGCCGAATTATTAGGTAAAACTAAACAGGTTTATGTACGCTAAGCGCGTATTCGACCCCTCCCGCTCTCCCTTATTTCTAGTAAAATAATATGTGTATGCGACCACATACCCCATATGCCATATGGGCATTGTCAATGTCAAAATTTGCAATTGTTATTGATTGAAGAGCTGCAAATAGTATGGATAATTTATTTATTATCAGATAAATATCATATGTTTATTTGGTAAATATTGGGCAGTTTAACCGAATCATTCGGCCGAATACCGAATAATTACCGAATATTCAGCACATCTCTACTAATTACTATAATTAGCTCTACGGCCTTGCAGAAGAAATATACTTAATAGGAGGATCTTGACGCAAGGTATCAATGATTAAATTAATTAGTTTTAATAGTGCTGGTAAAGGCAATAGATAATTAATTTTTTTAAATAAAACTCAAACCATTGGTAATGGTAGCTATGGCCTCAAAATAAAAAGTCAGTGGAGTATTCCTATTTCAATATCGCTTTTAACTGTTCATTAAAATCCCTTATTTTTTATAGTTAAGAAATGTATTGATATTGTAACTCATGTGATAATTCAAATCAAATGGGACCTTATGGTAGCTGGCCCTTTCACCTTAATTACTTGAAAATTATATTGAATCTGTACAACTACAATGTCATAGCCTGTCAGGTCCCTTTTGATTTGGATTATCACATATACATGTATATTTTTATCAATAGTTAATTGTTGGTTCAAAAGTTAGAAAAAGTTGCGACAATGGCATATAGGGTGTTTTCAAGGGCTTGTGGGAAAATGGAAAAGTAAAAAAGAAAAAGATATATCTTTAAGAAACACTACTGCTGTATGCCGGTTCAGCATGATTATAACAATTACTGGGGAGTTATAGACAATTTGTAACCTTATTTAACATTTTACTGTCTTAAAACTTTGGTTTCCATCACAAGTATGATGAAAAACATTGTGTGTAATTCAGAAGATAAGA
Organism: Pammene aurita; assembly: GCA_947086415.1. Lineage (NCBI taxonomy): Eukaryota > Metazoa > Arthropoda > Insecta > Lepidoptera > Tortricidae > Pammene > Pammene aurita. The sequence continues at coordinate 34,438,204 of OX352301.1, read as the reverse complement.
ATATTGTAATCTCAGGTCATAAGCCCTCAGTTTCTCTCTCAGGCTTCTAGTATAGTTTGCAATTTTTTTCTTACTTCTCATAGTACAACTATTACTAACCTGTGACATGTTATGCAGTGCCATATGATGCTGTATAACAGCAGCCGTCAGCCACTCCAACTTCCCCGTCTCCGCTAATGCACTAGCATCAATCAACTGCCCGTTATCCAACATCTGCTTCGGAAACGTCAGCAAGTTCTTCAAATACTCCACAGTATGTCGTTCCCGGTCATGATTACCATATTCAGCTTGTCGGCTGTATGAAGCTAGAATGACCGCTTGCTGGCAGTCGCAGATTATCCGTCCTTCTACCAAGTCATTCTTTAATTGCAGAAAATAGTGGTAGCGAGTGACTTCGTCTGTTATTAAACTTGTACCAGAAATCACGTAGTACATCACGCGAAGGTACAGTTGGTGGGAAGATGCGTATTTGTCCAATTGACGTTTTAAAGGGCGTTCTAGTTGCACCCATCGCGGCTGCTGCTGCCTGTTCACGTAACGCAGCCCGAAGAACTCCGGCTGGTTGATCGCCTGCCGCTGGCAGACGTTGTCCAGACATTCCTGTCCTGTAGAATCGACTGAAAGCGTACAATCCGCTACGCCACCATCTAACAACTCCACACTGATCACGAAAAGGCTTTTCGATGCTACGTTGTACTGCCGCGTCTTCTTCAACAGTTTAAAAGGCATCGTTGAAGCAGTAGCATCAGATAGAAAACAAACGTTATGATACGTTTACCGCATAAGAATATGGTCTTACGCGTTCGTTACGCGCACGTTTCCATCGCATTTCTAATAAGAATAGCGCGTTACATATACTTTGCGGCGGGCGGACGTAGACCGGGTGACGTTGTATACGCGGAAAGTAATAAAATTTGCCAAGTAAACACTACGCGAAATATAAAATTCACAACATTGCGGCCATCGAAATCTGACAAATGACAGCTACGTAGGCATGGGCGTGTTGCAAACGTAAACTATCGATGCCAAGTACGGTACTTTCGAGTATCGTTCCAATCGATGCTTTGTATTTTTTTATCATTTAAATCTATTTCATCTCTCCAAAAATTAACTCCAATTTTTTTTTCTAACCATAACTGTTTACAAATAGCCTCTAATTGATAACCATATGTACCTACATTTACGTTACATCTATATATGTGTATGTTAATAGGGAATTCTACATTAATATGCTTTAACACCAATGACACTATTAATTCATTCATTAACACTTATCGCCAATTGAAAGTTTATATTATAATATACGCAAGATAATAAAAACTATCTGCTTATATTCCACCTACAAGTAATTTTAAACATTGACCTGGGATGATGATTGGTTGAACTAATTTATTAGGCATTTAAATTTTCATTTTACTAATACCAATGCTTTTATTTCATTAAGTTTTTTGCAGTTGTTTTTAGGTGTAAAGGTTAGGTAGGTATTGAATACTCTATGTTAGGTAGGTAAGTATTGAACTATAGTCTGGCCAGCCAACGAACGCAGTAGCAATGTACAGCGAACAAAAGTATGACAACACTAAGAATCAGTGAAAAAAGCAGCAATGATCATCAAATTTTATGTTTTTAATTTTAGGTGGTATTTCCGCCCGTTTCATTAGGTGACATTTACGGTGTGTAAAAAGGAGACGGATATATTTCGTCTGATCTGTCATCAACTGCAACAGATAATCTGGTTGAGGCATTTGACATATGGCTTAAAAATGAATTTAAATTTAATTGGGAACGTTGCAGGAGTTCTATCTCACTCGCGCTTAAGATGAGAGAGTGAAATGCACTAGAAACAAATTCAATGTGAATTGAAATGTTCGTCATGAAATACGGTGTCTCTTCACAAAGGGTTGCCACATGTACGTATTTTGAATTTGCCGCGCGTTTCTACTGACAGAAATGGTTTGCCAGACTATAAATAATATGTAAAAATTTCAGACCGTGTAATGAAAAAGGTGCGGATACGGCTTTGTGTATTTAAAATATTTAAACCCACACTTGGCCCTATACTTACTTTGCTCTTTCTGCATGTTTTTCGCCGATATATAATCTCAATTTACTAGGGGCTTTAGGAGATCATATTGCACTGCATAATTATACTAATTACCGCGCAGTTTGTTGTAATTAGTACTATAGAACACAAATCGAAAGTCTAATTTCAAACAAAATTTTCCGTGTAATTAGTGTGTGCACTGTGCACTTAGGGTGCAACCTGTGTTACTTGTGCAACGATATGTTATGACTGTGGTTATGATAACTGGTTATTGTCTCACGGAAGATTAAAAGTAATTAACTTTACACGTGGGAAAGCACCGAATGCAATACAATAGACATGTTCGGTTCGGAGATATGTTTTGCCATTTATTTCACGTTCCATTATTGAGATGTGTAATAGACGGAGAGCTAGCCACGTCAGATATGACACAATAATGAGAGCGACGAAAGCCCTCTAGTTAGTTTGTTATACTATGCTTATTTCTAGATCCGGACATCTGGCAGCTGTAAAGTGGTGGAGGTCAAAGAATGCAAATAATTTGAAGAAAACAAATCCTAGAGTTCTGGGTTTGATGCAATACTATGGAAAATTATGTAAATAATTAGATAATATCATTGCCAAAAGTTTCCGATGGGGAAAGTAGTCCAAAACGACGTAAAATGTAATTCATAGTTTGTCGCCTACTGTTTCTGTTTCCGAAATATTACGCAATATTTTTTGTTCTAATGTTAAAATATAGGCCCCGTCCTCTATAAAAAAGATAACTTCGGCCGTTTTTACCTATTTTGATATTACTTTTTTCCAATTCAAAAACTTTACTAGTCTGTCAATCTGACATCCACCCATTTAAAGCTGCCAGATGCCCGGATCTAGCAATAAGGATAGTATTGCAATCTTAATAGATGGGCTTCATTGCTCTCATTATTGTGTCATATCTGACGTGGCCAGCTCTTAGACCATAACAGGCGTTTTATCAAGAGTCAGATATAATTTTGTTTATTTTCCACAATCGATGATCGATCGTTTGTAGTACCAACGGATCTTTTCACATCACTATTCGGTGTTGTCATAACAACCTTTTATTTTATTTTGTGAACAGCAACATTACGCCATGAGGTGGGAGACAAAACAGGTTAGTAACGAAAAAAAAAAACAATCGCTTTCCGTGCGTGTTATGAAAGGAAAGGTGATTCGACTCGCATGAATGAAAAGCAAAAATAACAAGACTTTAAAAATCACCATATATTGGCGTAAAATGTATATTCCTTATAAAATACCAACGATTTGCCTTATTTTTCTTCTTCCCGCGTATAAATTTATTTAAATTTAGGCTGCAAATCTCGAGGACGATGTCGAGACCCAATCCACAGGTTCTCTTAGCACTTTCAAGAGTTTCGCTTCTGGAGAATCAGGCGCAGGCTCGTGCATATACTCCCATTTCTGCGAAAAAAGCGATAAATACTTAAATATCGAGCGATTGCCTGCTATATTCTCGCTAACCAAAAAGTGCAGAACCGTAGAAGTAATAAGCTATACCTACTCATCCCCTTTTTAGTGGTGAGTGTACTAGCGACTAGCGTAAGAAAAAGACAGTACGATTCTTTGTGTCTATGCTTGAAGTGAGACAGAAGACCCTATTGTAACGTTGGGATGTCAACATAATGGTTGAGCTAGAATTTCTAAGGACAGTTGCATTGGGTAGGACTCCAATAACTTATTCTTGCCCTAAGAATAAAAATAAATGGTCCATTAAGAAAACTGTGAGGTTTTTTGTCAGAAAGTCAGAATTGGCTATCGGGCATTCAGTGGCGGCTCTAGCATTTGTTTTAGCTGATGTGATATAGTCTGGTCTGGTATTCGAGAGTATTAGGGAAGGGAAGGTAGCGAAAATTTCTGCTTTATTATTGGGTATTTTTGCGCCTCGCGTCATTTGGCCTCTAGACAGTAACCGCTCCCATCGTTCTACTCTAGAACTGGCGTGGTGACAATTTAAGAATGGAGACGAGAGACCGAGTAAAATAAATGTAAACATAACTGCAGCATGAATTATAGCGATCTGACTGACGTGGCTATGGGCCGTAGCGCTCGATCGGCGCGTAGAGGCCGTACTTTGTGCCTCTGTCGTAGACTGGGTTGAGTTGAACTGTAATCTGTCTAATTAGAAAATTACTGCATTGAGTGGTAGCGACATTAGTATGGACTCGTAGCGCGCGTTCGGCGTGTAGAGGCCGAACATTGTGCCTCTGTCGAGGACTAGGTTGAACTGTAATCTGTCTAAGTAGAAACTTACTGCGTTGAGTGGTAGCGACATTAGTATGGACTCGTAGCGCGCGTTCGGCGTGTAGAGGCCGAACATTGTGCCTCTGTCGAGGACTAGGTTGAACTGTAATCTGTCTAAGTAGAAACTTACTGCATTGAGTGGTAGCGACATTAGTATGGCCTCGTAGCGCGCGTTCGGCGTGTAGAGGCCGAACATTGTGCCTCTGTCGAGGACTAGGTTGAACTCTAATCTGTCTAAGTAGAAACTTACTGCGTTGAGTGGTAGCGACATTAGTATAGCCTCGTAGCGCGCGTTCGGCGTGTAGAGGACGTACTTTGTGCCTCTGTCGTAGAATAGGTTGAACTGTAATCTGTCTAATTAGAAACTTACTGCATTGAGTGGTCGCGAGATAGGTATGCACTTGTAGCGCGCGTTTTTTTTTTTTTTTTTTTTTTTTTTTTTTATGAAATAGGAGGCAAACGAGCAGACGAATCGCCTGATGGTAAGCAATTAACGCCGCCCATAGACGCCCGCAACACCAGAGGGGTCACAAGCACGTTGCCGGCCTTTAAGATGGGAATACGCTCTTTTCTTGAAGGTTTGAAGGTCGTATCGGTCCGGAAATACCGCAGACGACAGTTCATTCCACAGTTTTGTTGTGCGAGGCAGGAAGTTTCTCGAGAAACGCACAGTTGAGGACTGCCAACCATCTAAGTGGTGATGATGGTAATGCTGTCGCGTAGGACGATGGCGGAAAGAAGCGGCAGGGATTAATCCGAACAATTCCTCGGAGCACTCTCCATGATAGAGGCGGTAGAAGATGCAGAGCGAGGCTACATCTCTACGCAGCGCCAAGGAGTCAAGCCGATCCGTAAAATCCTGGCAGCCGACAATTCGAGTCGCTCTCCGTTGGATGCGGTCCAGAGGGAGAAGTTGGTACTGGGGCGCTCCCGTTCGGCGTGTAGAGGCCGTACTCTGTGCCTCTGTCGTAGACTAGGTTGAACTGTAATATATCTAATTAGAAACTTACTGCATTGAGTGGTAGCGACATTAGTATGGACTCGTAGCGCACGTTCGGCGTGTAGAGGCCGAACTTAGTGCCTCTGTCGTAGACTAGGTAGAACTATAATCTGTCTAATTAGAAACTTACTGCATTGAGTGGTAGTGACATTAGTATGGACTCGTAGCGCGCGCTCGGCGTGTAGAGGCCGTACTCTGTGCCTCTGTCGTAGACTAGGTTGAACTGTAATCTGTCTAATTAGAAACTTACTGCATTGAGTGGTCGTGACATTAGTATGGACTCGTAGCGTGCGTTCGGCGTGTTGAGGCCGTACTTTGTGCCTCTGTCGTAGACTAGGTTGAACTATAATCTGTCTAATTAGAAACTTACTGCATTGAGTGGTAGTGACATTAGTATGGACTCGTAGCGTGCGTTCGGCGTGTTGAGGCCGTACTTTGACCCTCTGTCGTAGACTAGCTTGAACTGTAATGTCTAATTAGAAACTTACTGCACTGAGTGGTAGTGACATTAGTATGGACTCGTAGCGTGCGTTCGGCGTGTTGAGGCCGTACTTTGTGCCTCTGTCGTAGACTAGCTTGAACTGTAGTGTCTAATTAGAAACTTACTGCATTGAGTGGTAGCGACATTAGTATGGACTCGTAGCGCGCGCTCGGCGTGTAGAGACCGTACTTTGTGCCTCTGTCGTAGACTAGGTTGAACTATTATCTGTTTAATTAGAAACTTACTGCATTGAGTGGTAGCGACATTAGTATGGACTCGTAGCGCGCGTTCTGCGTGTTGGGGCCGTACTTTGTGCCTCTGTCGTAGACTAGGTTGAACTATAATCGGTCTAATTAGAAACTTACTGCATTGAGTGGTAGTGACATTAGTGTAGCCTCGTAGCGCGCGTTCGGCGTGTAGAGGACGTACTTTGTGCCTCTGTCGTAGAATAGGTTGAACTGTAATCTGTCTAATTAGAAACTTACTGCATTGAGTGGTCGCGAGATAGGTATGCACTTGTAGCGCGCGTTCGGCGTGTAGAGGCCGTACTCTGTGCCTCTGTCGTAGACTAGGTTGAACTGTAATATATCTAATTAGAAAGTTACTGCATTGAGTGGTAGCGACATTAGTATGGACTCGTAGCGCGCGTTCGGCGTGTAGAGGCCGAACTTTGTGCCTCTGTCGTAGACTAGGTTGAACTATAATCTGTCTAATTAGAAACTTACTGCATTGAGTGGTAGTGACATTAGTATGGACTCGTAGCGCGCGCTCGGCGTGTAGAGGCCGTACTCTGTGCCTCTGTCGTAGACTAGGTTGAACTGTAATCTGTCTAATTAGTTGAGTGGTCGTGACATTAGTATGAACTCGTAGCGTGCGTTCGGCGTGTTGAGGCCGTACTTTGTGCCTCTGTCGTAAACTCTAAAACCTAATTAGATTCCAACATACGTCAAAAAAGTGTTGCCATTAAAATGACATATTAGTGGATCGGTAAATTTTCACTTCTGTAAATGATATAGGTAGCTGTTTATTTTATTTATAATATTAAAGGCAACATTTATTTTCCTTCTCAAATAAACAATCTTATTTCAATACTCGTCGCAAAAAAAGATATTTAGTTAAATTGTTTTATAGGAGAAAAGTTTAAATTACAATGGCAATAACTCAGGGTTTAATAACATTTGGTACCAATTATTATTCTCATTATGTGCGATTACATTTTTAGGAAAAAAAATCAATCATATTTTTACGTACGTCTTCAAAACTTGACAACTGATCATGTGTGGTAGCCTTTATGGTGGACATGGTGGTTCTGTGGCGGCCATAACATCTATTGTCACTTCATTCGACATCTGACGTTTGGATAGCTCGAATGTTTTCTGTATTCTGTGTTCGCCCCGTGGTGATTTCCATTGTTAAGTTTTTGTTTTCCGTTAAGTTTTTGTTGTTTCATTTCGTTATTGTTTCAAGTTTGTGTTTTGCTCGTGGGTTTTGCTTTATCGCAAGTAAAATGGAGCCTGTACCAGGTTCCTCTCACAGCAAAGAGAATGATCCTATATCTCCACCAAAAAAGCGTCCTAAAAGTCATATGAGTGTCTCGGAGAAATTCATGGTCGTGAACTGTTACAAACATACCCACAGTACATGGCCCACGGGAAAACATTGGTCACGTGTGGACTGTGCAATGAAAGTGGCTCAAATATTGGGAATATCTGATAGAACTGTCAGGCAGATTATGAAAGACCACAAAACGGATGAAAACTTTAGTCCTCCCAATAAACCTGGCCCCAAATTAACCATTATTGAAAAACTTGATGAGTTTACCTTCGCTGCAATTAGACGTGTAGTTCATCAATTTTTTCATCGGAATGAGCCACCAACCATTCAGAAGGTGAGTAATTTATTATATATATATATATATATAACTGATATTACTTGATTTCAGTGTTTTCTTGAATAAACCATGCTAATATAACATTTCTTTGTCTGCAGGTTTTAAAAGTTGTGAATGATGATGCCGACTTGCCAAATTTGTCAGCAAATACAATGCGACAGGTACTCAAGCATCTGAATTTCAAGTATGCCAGCCGGAAACGCCAAAGCTGCCTCATTGACCGAGCAGATATCATTTTATGGAGAAAGCGTTACTTGGTCAAAATAAAACAATATCGCAGAGAAGGACGAACATTAAATTATCAAGATGAAACCTGGCTTAATGAAGGTAATTTTTTTGGATACTAGCCATTGATTTGTACTTACTATATTGAACTGAATGCCCAATCAGAAAAAATGGCATGTGACATGTTTATAAGAATTTAATTAAACCTATCATAAATTAATCATCTTAAAATCAATTTTATATGATATGAATGTGGTGTTAATTTTGAAAAATGATTAGTGATTATGATTATAAACTTACCAACCTGTCATTACAGGTCACATGAAGAACAAGGTTTGGCAAGATCCCCAGGTTTTGTCATCTCGGCAAGCTTTTTTAGAGGGGCTTACAACTGGACTAAAAGGTCCCTCAGGAAAAGGAAGACGATTAATTGAAGAATAAATATTGTTATTAAAATGGTTGTCTTTTTATTTATTAATAATACAGATCCCGCCGTCGTTTGCCCGTCCGTTGTGGCCTAGTGGTTCGGACGTTGGATTTGCAATCCAGAGGTCTCTGGTTGAAATCCTGGCTCATACCAATGATTTTTTTTGGGCTTTATGTACGAAGTGTCATTTGATATTCTCAACTAGCTTTTCGGTGAAGGAAAACATCGTGAAGAAACCTGCATAGGTACATCTGAGAAAAAAATTAAAGGTGTATGTAAAGCTGAAGTCCCTAACCCGCATTAATATTATTTATTATTGCAGGTCCCCAGTCAGTTTAAAAAAAATCTTACTAATATTATAAATGTGTAAGCTTGTATGTATAATACTCAATCACACAAAAACTTTTTAACTGGTTAGGTTAACTAATGCACCGGCTAAAGCTAGCATTTATCTTCGTCAACCTTACCAAACCAAGACCTGTTAGGCGATGAATGCACAGAAAACATTGATTAAAATCAGGATGACCTTTATCATATTGTGGAAATAACTTTATTGTTTTATTTTAACATAATTATTGTACCAAAAGGTTGGTTTTCCCTGAAACGTCACAATGATGATGACATGTGTAACTGTGACATTCCGCCATCTTTGGTAGTTTTTTTGACGTATATTGGAATCTAATTAGGTTTTTTAGTTTAGACTAGGTTGAACTATAATCTGTCTAATTACAAACTTACTGCATTGAGTGGTAGTGACATTAGTATGGACTCGTAGCGTGCGTTCGGCGTGTTGAGGCCGTACTTTGTGCCTCTGTCGTAGACTAGCTTGAAATGTCTAATTAGAAACTTACTGCATTGAGTGGTAGTGACATTAGTATGGACTCGTAGCGTGCGTTCGGCGTGTTGAGGCCGTACTTTGTGCCTCTGTCGTAGACTAGCTTGAACTGTAATGTCTAATTAGAAACTTACTGCATTGAGTGGTAGCGACATTAGTATGGACTCGTAGCGCGCGCTCGGCGTGTAGAGACCGTACTTTGTGCCTCTGTCGTAGACTAGGTTGAACTATAATCTGTTTAATTAGAAACTTACTGCATTGAGTGGTAGCGACATTAGTATGGACTCGTAGCGCGCGTTCTGCGTGTTGGGGCCGTACTTTGTGCCTCTGTCGTAGACTAGGTTGAACTGTAATCTATCGAAGTAGAAACTTACTGCATTTAGTGGTAGCGACATTAGTATGGCCTCGTAGCGCGCGTTCGGCGTGTAGAGACCGTACTTTGTGCCTCTGTCGTAGACTAGGTTGAACTGTAATCTGTCTAATTAGGAACTTACTGCATTGAGTGGTAGCGACATTAGTATGGACTCGTAGCGCGCGCTCGGCGTGTAGAGGCCGAACATTGTGCCTCTGTCGTAGACTAGGTTAAACTATAATCTGTCTAATTAGAAACTTACTGCATTGAGTGGTAGTGACATTAGTATGGACTCGTAGCGCGCGCTCGGCGTGTAGAGGCCGTACTCTGTGCCTCTGTCGTAGACTAGATTGAACTGTAATCTGTCTAATTAGAAACTTACTGCATTGAGTGGTAGTGACATTAGTATGGACTCGTAGCGTGCGTTCGGCGTGTTGAGGCCGTACTTTGTGCCTCTGTCGTAGACTAGGTTGAACTATAATCTGTCTAATTACAAACTTACTGCATTGAGTGGTAGTGACATTAGTATGGACTCGTAGCGCGCGTTCTGCGTGTTGGGGCCGTACTTTGTGCCTCTGTCGTAGACTAGGTTGAACTGTAATCTATCGAAGTAGAAACTTACTGCATTGAGTGGTAGCGACATTAGTATGGACTCGTAGCGCGCGTTCGGCGTGTAGAGGCCGAACTTCGTGCCTCTGTCGTAGATTAAATTGAATTCTACGTAGCGTCCTCGGCGGAGTAACTGCCATTGGCGTTCGTAGTAGCCATAGGCGTCGTCTTTGTGTTTTTTAACTGTGAAAATAAAATACAACGGTTTATAATTTTGAGTTCGAATCCTTAGATCCTGGAGGGCATAGCCGATTTTTCTTAAGAACGACGTCTATTTCAGCTTATAAGTCACTTATTATTACATAATTAATTACTTTACATTATTCAAACCAATTTCATACAGCCAAGCCTTGAACCGGTGCGTAGTTGACCATAAAAAAAAAATGAATACAAATACTTTATTCAACATAATTTTGCTCGTGCTGCTTACAAATACCTATTTAAGTACACAAGTTATAGGGCAGCTACAATGTACATAGAGTAAGCGTCCTCTGTTCCCCGTACTAGTTAAAAACTGTATCACGGTGGTCCATGATTCCCCTTGCCGTTGTTTACATTATAAATATACCTATGTATATTTTATAAGAATTTAAAACACATTAGATATGTGGGTAAGTTAAAGTTAAACACAAATAAAAGTAGGGTTGTTAAAAGTAATAAGCATTAAGCATTAAGTTTTGTATTTGTTATAAACACAAAAATAAATGCCCTGACCAGGATTCGAACCCGGGGCCTTAATATAAGAGTAAATTATAGCAGCACAGATGGCACTGTCATCTGTCATGTATCAGTTGTCAGGAACCATGTAAAATGGCCAGACTGCCTCCTGCGCCCCTTTCTGACATTTAATTACAGAAAAAATAACATCTAATGAAATAATCTAAACAGCGGAATTCATATAAATATAGTAACGTCTGAATAGACAAACTTTCCTTAAAGAGCTGAAAGAGGACCCGCTGAGGAGGACCCGCGAAAGAGGAGGAGGAGGTGTATTGACGATGAGGGACCCTTCTGTTCCTTTAGCCGTCAACACAATGAATCCTCCTTTTTGTAAAGGCTCGGCAACGCGCATGTGACACCTCTGGAGATGCAGGCGTCCATAGCGTACGGCTTAGCTTAGCGTAGCTATATAGCGGCTTACCATAAGGCGGGCGGTATGCTTGTTTGCCACCGTCGTGAAATATTAAAAAAAAAGTGGCCAAACGCCCTACCTAACCTAAGGACTTGACCACAATCTCACATTAAATCGATTTTTTTTATGTAGTCGAACGAGCGGAGCGTAAGCGAAGTACTTTCAAACAACTTCGGCTACCTAGACATCTGTGCATTTCGATGGCTTTTTGATTTTGAATAGTTGTCGCGCGATAACTTTAGTAACGTTTTTCTGATTTATATGAAATTTGTTGTGGTTGTAGTAAAAATCATCATTAGGATCTTGTTATATTGGTCACTCGTTTGTAAGAAAATCGCGAGTTCCCAGTTCGAGCCGGACTACAAGTTACCTAAAGGCATGTAGCTGGGTATGACGGCCTCAGCACACGACGTGACGAAGGCGAATGCACGCTCTTGATCCGGATAGTCCACGTCATCGAAGAAGATGCCTGAAACAATCAAGCTTTTGAACAAAACTGTACAGTCCTTGCAATAGTATCATCCTACACGAAGGCCGCAAAAATATGTGACATGCCCTTATTTGTAGGCTATGAATTCAGACATAGGAATCCGCGGGGCAAAACTGATTGACAAGTAGGGTAGGGAGTTCCTATATCGATAAACTCAACTATCGATGCTAGTTCTATATACTAGTGATCACACAAGGGTTTGCTTGTAAAAATAGGTTTTTATTAATAGTAAAAAATAACAACTCAATCAATACTCTTCTTCGTTTTTAAAAACAATTTTATAATTTTACTCGACCCAATTTTTTTCTTCGTGAATGTCCCATTTACTATCCCATTTATTATTTAAATTATCGGTACTCGTTCTATATACTAGTGATCACCCCCAACATGATGTGTTTTTTGTTCTATTGTTCAACATAGCATAATTTAAATAATCGCTAGGTTATATAAAGGTAGGGCGTAATACCTATTGCTCTACAAAATAGTTAATATTATCTCAACCTCTTTAGATAATTAAATAGAAGTATATTACCTACTTAGACACTTACTATAACACAATAGGTACTTGTCAATGTCGTCGGACAGTGTCATTTGTAAACACGTTATATTACAGAAGTATTTTATATTTATGAGTGAAAATAAATAATGTCTTCCAAAAAAATAGACGAATTGCTTAAAAAACACCCTGAAGTTATTAAACGTGGGTCCAAGCTATACTGTAACAAATGTCAATTCACCTTTCATCGCAAAAAATATTCTCTTGTTAGGCATATGAAAACCGAAAGACATAGAGGTATTCAAGAAGAAAAATATCAATTTTATAAAGACCTTACTATGTTTATGGTGGCCTGCAATATATCGTGGTATCAATTAGAAAATCCAAATTTTAACTGTTTTATTCAAAATTGCATTTCTGGACGATACGGTAATTTTTCAGTGCCTTCGCAATCTCATATAAGGAAAAATTATCTTTCTCTAATTTATAATGAAACATACCAACAAATTAGGAACGGGATTGGGAACAATTACATCTACGTGTCTGTAGATGAGACTACAAATGCTAACGGTGACCAAATTGCAAGTGTTATCGTTGGCAAACTTGACAGTACACCAAGTCGGCCGTATGTTATTGCAAGTAAATGTTTACAGCAGACAAATAATGAAACAATAACAAATTTGATTATAACGTCCCTATCAAATTTTTGGTGCTGTGATGCAAAGAGCGATAAATTCAACAAAGTTCTATTGTTAGTGACTGACGCAGCACCTTATATGATGAAAGTGGGTAAAAACTTGAATACAGTTTTTAAAAATATGACTCACGTAACATGTGCAGCTCATGGATTAAATAGGGTGGCTGAGAAAGTAAGATCTCTGTTTCAAAGTGTTAATACCTTGATATCATCGGTCAAAAAAGTATTTTTGAAGTGTCCCCGGAGAATCAATGTATTCAAAAATATGTTACCACAAATACCTCTACCGCCTCAGCCAACAATTATAAGATGGGGCACATGGTTGCAAGCAGCAAACTATTATGCTATATATTTTGATGATATAAGACGAGTTATGAATACATTTTCTGTATCAGATGGCATAGCGGTTAAAAAAGCAAAAGCTGCATTTAATAAATCAAATATCCAGGGTGAACTTAAGTTTATAGCCGAAAATCTAAATATTATTCAAGAGTCTATAAAAAAATTACAATCGCCATATCAGTCGCTAGACTTTGGTGTACGAATAGTAAAAAAAGTACAGTCTACATTATCTAAAATATATTTGAACGACAAGGGAAAAATTATTTACACTAAATTTAAAAATGTTTTTAACAAAAACTTCGGGTACGACACTATGGAAAAAATTAATATGCTACAAAAAGGTGAAGAAATCATTTTACAACCGAACAATAGGCGAAGTACAATAGATCACTTTATGAAATTTTGTTATGTCCCTATAACCTCCACAGAAATTGAGAAGTCATTTAGCCACCTGAAATGGATTTATCAGCCAAGACGGAGACGCATAACGCCCGAAAATATGGAGCAAATTTTGGTCGTTTACTTTAACAATAGTAAATGGGATATTCACGAAGAAAAAAATTGGGACGAGTAAAATTATAAAATTGTTTGTAAAAACGAAGAAGAGTATTGATTGAGTTGTTATTTTTTAATATTAATAAAAACCTATTTTTACAAGCAAACCCTTGTGTGATCACTAGTATATAGAACTATATATAGAATCGATAGTTGAGTTTATCGATATAGGAACTCCCTACCCTACTTGTCAATCAGTTTTGCCCCGCGGATTCCTATGTCTGAATTAATGACAAATGGGTTACGCACGCTCCAAAAGTGATGCACTTTAAATGAGTGAATTCAAACAATTGTCGCTAGTCGCGCACCGGCAAGCGAGAGATGTGGACGTGCCAATGAGCTCCCGTCACCCGCGTGAGAAAGAGACAAACTGTAATTTTCTAACAATGAGAGTGACAAAGATGTAATGATTGTCAAAATATAGTCTTGGCCAGCCAACGAACGCAGTAGCAATGTACAGCGAAGAAAAGTATGACAACACTAAGAATCAGTGAAAAAAGCAGCCATGATCATCAAATTTTATGTTTTTAATTTTAGGTGGTATTTCCGCCCCTTTCATTCAGTGACATTTACGGTGTGTAAAAAGGAGACGGATATATTTCATCTGATATGTCATCAACTGCAACAGATAATCTGGTTGAGGCAATTGACATATGGCTTAAAAATGAATTTAAATTTAACTGGGAACGTTGCAGGAGTTCTATCTCACTCGCGCTTAAGATGAGAGAGTGAAATGCACTAGAAACAAATTCAACGTGAATTGAAATGTTCGTCATGAAATACGGTGTCTCATCACAAAGGGTTGCCACATATACGTATTTTAAATTTGCCGTGCGTTTCTACTGACAGAAATGGTTTGCCAGACTATAGATAAACATAACAGAATCGTTGCTAGGATACGAAATAACTCTGGAAGTTTTTTTTGTGCTCATTTTGTTAGAGTATAACCCATCCATAGTAAATATCATTGTTTGTAGGGCCATAAGAGCGTGTCACATATATTTGCGGCCTTCATGTAGGAAGATACTATTGCCGATGACTGTACATAAAGTATGAGATAAAAGGTATTCTTAAAGTGACGTTTGTTATGAATTTTACTCTGTTCTCATATGGTTAGCAAATATGGGTTGGTTTATAAAATGAGCTTAGTAGTCTTAGCAGGTACTTTTCTTGGTAAAGTATCCTACAAGATACCATGTTCTCAAAATTCTCAAATAGACGAAATCGGCGCTTGAACTTTTTTTGGCTTTGTTTTTTTGAATCAGTATTTTAAAAGTAATATCATGGCAATTAATGAGGAGTATTTAGGAGTTGGGTGACTTACCCCCGACGCCGCGCCGCTCGCCGCGGTGCGGTATGTTGAAGTAGTCGTCGCACCATTTCTTGAATCTAGAAAACAAGTACAAATTTAATTAAAGGATTTTAGGTATTCTTTCCACGCATTTTTTTAAAAACACATGTGTGTTTTAAAAAAAACGCGTGGAAAGAATACCTAAAATCGGAGGCACGTGCTTCGGCGTAAAAACGGATTCTTAGCCTCATATTATGCCTATCCAGCCTCGCTACGCTCAGCCGACTATACATATTTAGCCGGAAATACCTATTTTCGCAATAGTGGAAGTACACCTTTTTAACCTATAAAAATGAGATAACTCACAAGTCCGATTTTATTTTGTAACAACCTTAAGTATGAAAAATATTTTTTAATACAATTGCTCAAAAAGTTTAGTTTATGTAGCTGCAAATCGTGCGTAAAGTTTGATTTTATGCACTAGTGCTAAAAATTAATCTGATCTGCAAATCGTGCGTAAAGTTTGATTTTACGCACGATTTGCAGATCAGAATTTAAAATAAATGAGTATTATGCGAGACCCGCTTATAAATGACCCACCTGAACTACGCGCGATTGGGCATAAAGGAGTATTATGCGAGACCCAATAGTATTACGTGAACAACGCGCGATTGAATGAAGCTGTCTTTTATACACTGACAGAATATAAATTTAATATTATTTCATTGTAGTTTTTTCGCAATTGTATTAAAAAACGTTATTCGACACACGTGCGGAAGTGTCATTTTCACTCGTCCCGAGTCTTGACCGAGTCAAGTAACCTCGGTACTCGTACAAAATAACATACTTCTCGCACTTGTATCGAAAACTACTATTCTAACAATTGTTAGCAATCAAGTAATCACATTATGTTTTCTAACTGAAAAAGAAAATCGCACTTGTGAATTATCGAAGCTCCAAACTGTTCGCGTACTGTAGTACAACCTCTGCTGTAATGTAGTATGTACTGTAGCTAAAGAGAGAAATAGGCAAGCATTTAAGCTTTGAGTGCTCACTCCATACCTGGCTAAAACCATAAACCCTATTTCAAATAAGTTTTAAGCGAGCTTTGCTAGCATTTATTTAGAGTTAAATTAACTATTATAACTATACCTCCTGTACAAACTTTTTTATACCACGGTGGCAAACAAGTATACGGCCCGCTTGATGGTAAGCAGTTACCTTAGCCTATGGACGCCAGCAACCCCAGAGGATTCACATGCGCGTTGCCTACCCTTTAAAAACCTATACACTCCTTTTTTGAAGAACCTCATAGCCCGCTGGGAAAATCTCGGCAGAGAGTTCATTCCACAGCCGCAGCGTTCGTGGGAGGAAATTCCTCTTAAACCGTACAGTGCGCGACCCCTTAGGCTCAAGAGTGTGAGGATGAACACCCTGCCGGCGGCGAGCGGTGCGGTGAGAAAAAGCTGCCGTGGGCATCATATCAAACAGTTCTTCAGAGCACAACCCAAGCGATAGAACACACATAAGGAGGCAAAGTCTCTCCTTAGACTCAGTTCAATATGGCTTATTTAACTAGGTGCCCACGTTGTTGTTAAAAATTTAAACCCCTTAGAGATTGAATGTCAAAAATCATTTCTTAGTGAAGTTTTACGATTTAGCCAGACCTCAAACTTCTTTAGGATGCAACTGAGAACTACTAGGGGCACAGGCCCTAAGAGGAGAGTTCGGAAAAAAGCTTCGTACTCACCTTGTAAATTGCATAAGTTAATTTTTCATAAGCTTAACATATAGATGTTACCTTTAGATAAATAAGAGTAGAGACTGCACGATCTCACAGTCAAACCGTGAAAACTGTTTTGTGGAACCTTTTATTTGTGTAAGCTGTATCCCATCAAAAACATAAATGTGAAAGGCTGCCAAGTTCGATACTATGGGAATGCTTCGCCTATAAAAGAAGTGAGATCTGAATAAGTACCAAGTTCCATAAAAATACCTCAAATCATAAATAGTTATAGGAATGCACACTTGATTTCCAGCAGTTTTTAAGGTACATTTTGAATAAGTATCACGTTACATAGAAATACCTAAAATTATAATAGTCAGAGAAACGCACACCGGTTTTTTTAGCAGTTTCCTGATAACATTTATTATTTTCAGTACTTTTTAATGATGTTACTTGGCAAGTTTTCACACACCACACACCTTTTCAATGCAATAAATCGACACCTTTGGACTGCAATGTGTCAAGTATATAATTTTCTATTAAAACTTGCCAAGTTACATCATTAAAAAGTACTGAAAATAATAAATGTTATCAGGAAACTGCTAAAAAAACCGGTGTGCGTTTCTCTTACTATTATAATTTTAGGTATTTCTATGTAACGTGATACTTATTCAAAATGTACCTTAAAAACTGCTGGAAATCAAGTGTGCATTCCTATAACTATTTATGATTTGAGGTATTTTTATGGAACTTGGTACTTATTCAGATCTCACTTCTTTTATAGGCGAAGCATTCCCATAGTATCGAACTTGGCAGCCTTTCACATTTATGTTTTTGATGGGATTTCATTTATTTTTGTTAGGTGTAGGTTCTTTATTATTTTTTTATCACTTTTGCTTTAGGAAATGTCTCATTCCACTTAGGTATGTACTTTATACTATACCCTTTATACTAAGCGTCTAATTCTATTTTACTATTTATTTATAGGTGATTTTTACAAATAAACTGGCTCCCTACACCTATAAAATGTACCTACTTACATATAATTACATACATCAATAACGTACTTTATTCTGTTTGTAAGTACGCTACCTACATAAATAGATAATTAATAACTTGGTAATACCTACCTACCAGTAGGTATTATAATTGGTGGCCTATTATGTAGCCCTAGAAGTGCACCATCCCATCATCCCGTGGCGTATCGGAGGGTGAGATGGGCAGTAGTATATATAATTCCATCTTAGAGTATATATGATTTCCATGTTCTTGAATCTGCGATTTTATTAGTTGTAAAATTAGAAATTATTTAGACTATGCGAGAAAAAATAGTCTTTCATTTTTGTTTGACTGATTTAGCGCACCTAGTGTACCTAGTGACCTGCTTTGTACTTCGTAAATCGTGGGTTCGGTTCCCGCAACAGACACACACAGAGTGGTGAACAATTTTATTGTTCTTGTCTTTAAGACAAACATGTATTGTCTTAAATTGGTATGTATCTAAATTTAAATAAGTCTTATCTCATTTCCACTCCATACCTACTTATAGTAGAACAAAATTACATATTCGTTGTTTTCGAAACTGACTCACACTTGGCCGTTTTCAGATTTTTACTTTATTTCGACCTAAAGACAAACCTTCGAGCCAAATTTCAGGTCGGTACGACCATTGGAAGATAGACCCACTTAGTTCATTATGACTTCATAGTAAAACAAAGTTACACCTTCGCTATTTTTAAAACTGACTCACACTTGGCCGTTTTCAGATTTTTCCCTTTACTTTGACCTTAAGACCTATCTCCATGCCAAATTTCAAGTCAGTACGACCATTGGAAGTGGTCTAGGTTTTTGATGAGTCAGTGAGTCAGTGAGTGAGTGTATAGTAAAAATAGCGATTTTCTGACGTCAATATCTCAAGAACTGCTATAGGTAAAAATAATGAAATTTTGTATTCTAGACAATTAAGGGGATGTCAACACACTCAAAATTTCATATGCGTAGATAAAATATGTTTGGAGTTATAGGGTGGTCGAAATTGGCCCGAAATGGTTCGTGTAATATAACCCACGGCCGGTGTGTCGCTTTTTTTTGCTCGAACTTGGCGGACACACTGCCGTGTGTCTAGATCTTTTTCAAGTTAATAAATACTTAATAAAAAATAAATAATAGGAGTCTTAGGGGAGGGGTGACTTACTTAGCGTAATATGAGGGGTCATGCTCGTCACACGCCTGCTTGAGCGTGAGATGGAAATGTCTCGCATCACCCTCGTTCAAGTAGTACGGCGTGAGGTCCGTGCCGCCGCCAAACCACCATTGTGTTCCTGCACAACACATTTTTATGATCATTTAACCTCCGTATGTGGGTGGGTCAAATAATCATGGGTTCAAGCCTCGGTCGTGTCGTAATATATAAGGTGCTAACAAATTAGTCACGGATATTTTTACCGCTGATAGTACTCGGTTCTCGGAGTATATTTAAGTATGAAACATCATAGGTTTTGTTATGTTTTTTTGGAGAAAACTAGGAAACAAATTTTCTACGTGAAAACACCCTGTTAATAAGATAATTAAATGAGACCTCTTAAGACCAGAATCATAATGACATTTACGAAAAAAAACTTTTGACGTGACATGACCATGAAGTTAAATACAATCTGCAGGTCATACCTCGACCACAAAGTGAGGCCGAAAGAGACGGTAATGTAGGGGGCTGTATCTCATTCTAAGTAGAGTGACCATATGTACTATGATGTATGTGGGATTGGGATAGTATGAAGATAAATATAAAATAAAATATGCTTGTCGTCTAGTAAGTATTGTCCAGAAAGAGAAGTCTCATAGTTCAGATGGGAACTTATACATTCTACTGACTTAAGGAGCTGGCCACTTCAGATACGTTGGCGCAATAATGGGAGCAGAGAACCCCTCTAATTCGTTCACTATTTTAAACTTATTGCTAGATCCAGGCATCTGGCAGCTATTTATCGGAGGACGTCAGAGTGACAGACCAGCAAAATATTTCAGTTAATAGGTAAAGCCTGACCAGAAATATATGATCATGCGCCATGTTGCGGAATTTCATTGGAACTAATTTCTTACACTGGCAATAACTCTAATGGCAGAATGATTATGCATGTGTGAGTGCATGACAGGCTGTCACTGTCTTGTGGCAGTTTACTTGAATAATAATAAAGTGTAAACGACAAAAAATCCCAAAATTGTCCATAGTGAAGAGCGAAACATTGTAGATAGTGTATATAATAAATTTTCAAATTAACATCAGAGCTGACAGGTAAACAAATCAAGATGTCACCATACCATAGAGCTCTATGACTACTGAGCTGTTGTCATATAAATGAGAGTAATAGCGCCCTCTTGACAATAATCATTTATTTCTGGTCAGGCTTTAAAAACTGTCGAAGCCTATCGCTAATATAATAACAAAAAAGTAAAAATATTGCGTATCGCTACGGAAAAATAAACAGTAGGTAGGCGACAAACAATACATTAACGTAACGACATTTCGCACTATTTTCCCCCAACAGAAACTCCTGAAATTGATATAATCTTATTAATTACATGATACTGCACTGCATCAAACCTAGAACTGTAAGATATTTATTTCTTACAACTCGTTTGCATAACACCGATGAACAATTGCCAGATGTCCGCGTCTTAAAATAGGTGATACTTAGTGTAGCAAACTAAAACTAACTAAGTACAGGGGGTTCGTGGCACTCACTATTGCATCATATCTGATGTGGACAGTTCTCCGACTTTAATATACTTAAAGGTAAATAAAGAAAACATCAATACATCAAACTGGTTGACTGGAAGAGATCTCTTCCATGTACAAATATTGTATATTCTTCCTGTTGTATTTTTCTTTGTTGTACAAATGTTGTACAATAAAGTATATTTTAACGGCCTCCTAGCCTAGTCGGTAGTGACCCTGCCTATGAAGCAAGAGGTCCCGGGTTCGAATCCTGGTCAGGGCATTTATTTGTGTGTTTATCACGGATATTTGTTCCTGAGTTATGGATGTTTTCTATGTATTTAAGTATTTATATGTATATATCTATTACATATATCGTCGTCAAGTACCCACAACACAAGTCTTATTGAGCTTACTGTGGGACTAGGTTGATTTGTGTAAGATTGTCCCATAATATTTATTTAATATTTATTTATTATACTGCCACTACTACAATTTTTTGTATAGCCTTGTGCCATTTTAGGATCCTTTCGAAAGGGCCTAAAAAGACCCGAGGGCCACTCCTGTTATGTGTAAGTAATACTTAGGAACAGACCATGTACTTATTGGTATGTACATTTCTGTAAAAACAACAAAACCGACCCGCAGCTTGCCGACATCATAGTCACCCTATTGTTTGACAATCTTAACTTGTTGTTAAATCGTAAAATTGAATGATTGTGGATTACCGGTGAAAGGAAAGTCTACTTTATTGTAAAGTCTCACCCCTGCACCCTTTTACGCAACATATATTGACAATTTTTACTTAAAAATGTTGTTACGAAATGTTGTTGATCTGAGCGGCGTCATTTGAAATAATATCAGTGACATGACATATTATGTCAGTGATGGGACTGATGGGATGGGGATACCAGACCGTATTTTAAATATTACAAAACTTACTACTGTCTGCAATATGAATTACAATTCTTTAATTTATAGAATGAATAATATTTACGTCGTAAAAAAATTCAAAGCAGCTAAAAGGGAACAAAGTATTAATTCAAATCTCGCAATAAATTATTATAAGTAGGAAGTAACTTCTAGTGTGTTACTAAAATAAATGTATATAAATAAATCCACATTGGTAAGTTTCATAAGTTGGCAGCATTGTGCGAGTGAGACACCGCCCCCTACATTATGCTCTCTATCGGACCGTTTTTATTACTTTTTACTAGTGACCTATGAACGACTGTTTTGCTCGGTAATAAGGTTCAACTGTGGTTAGGGAAATATAGTAAAAGTACTATCCGGATTTTCTTCTGATCCGTGGACATGACAGACAGTGTTAAACATCGTGACAGGTACATTATGGGGGATGGTTATTTTAAAAATTAATTATAATTTTTTTTTGTTCGGTAAAAACAAAAAAATTATATACAAAGGTTCCTTAATTACAGTTAAAAGTTAATTGTTTTAATGTAATGTATTATCTCTTAAAATATCCGTGACTAATTTGTTAACACCTTATATAGAGCAAAAAATCTTTTAGAAAAAAATACAAAAATATGACCATAAAATGTGGGCAGCATCCTTATCATACACAGACAAGAGGTTAAATAGCAGAGCCGACTGCAAACGTTTTATTAACCGACTTCAAGATTTCGAAGGAGATGGCTCTGAATTCGTCGGCATCTTTGTTTTTTGTTACTTTTTTGTATGGTCACCGATTATTCGAAGACGGCTGGACCGATTTGGAAAACTCTTTTTTGTTTGAAAGGGTATATTTGACAACTGTCAAATGGAACCAACTGGTTCCATTGTCATCAGGTCAGGATCTGATGATGGGATCTTGGTGTAATCAAGGGAACTCTTCAACTATTATCGGCACACCTATAGTGATTGGAATATTTCTTACAGCAACTCGTGCATTTGCTCTTGAAAAGGTAGAGCCTAAGTGAAATCGGTTCGTATTTAAAATTATTTGTGCAAATAGTTACGCTATATATGGAAGTCGTTTTCACGGTTTTTGAGGTACTACAAAAATCGTGAGTCAAATTTTTTTTTTGTGTGATATCCAGATAACGTAATATGACGTACCATTCTTATCCTCGACCTCGAAATATCTGTAGTTGAAGTGTATGGTTGGCACCATTGGGTTCCTGGGGTGAATGACCGCGCTCACTCCGGCCGCAAAGAATGGTAGCTCGGCGTTTTCTAGATTTTTACCCCTGTACAAAAAATTAAATAAAAGTACCGGGCAAAAACGTTCATTCGTATCCTTGCAAAACTTTCTGATGTTACTAGTATTTTAAACCTTATCTACTAGCATATAAGGTTCAAACCTGCTCCTCATTTGCTGCACAGCCGCTGGCGGTAGTGTTCCAGAGACCACAGATATGTTGACACCCGCCTTCTCAAACACGCGTCCGTCTTGTAAAACGCAGGTAATGCCACCACCGCCTTCAGGCCGTAGCCATCGGTCTACTTTGAATTTTGCTTCCTGAAAATAATAAACCTCATCTAAATTCGTATTTCAAATAATGTAAACTAACTTGACACAAATTTTACTATGAAATACCTGTAGCCTGTTTAATAAAGCTACAAGTGACAATTTACAAACGGTAGGCCTTTTTTACTATTGGCTGAACCAATATTATTGGTGTGACAAAGGCGCAAAGGCTTCGGTGGCTCGGTCATCTTGAGCGGATGGGAAGCGAACGGGCGGTGAAAAGAGCATACGAGGGAAAACCGACAGGACGCCGCCCGGTCGGTTGGCCCAGGTATCGATGGCCGGATGTGGTGGATGCGGGTCTGTGCGAGCTCCAAGCTGGCGACTGGCGAAGTCTCGCCAGTCGCCAGGACCGGGATCAGTGGCGAGCAGTCGTGTTGGAGGCCAAGACCCACTTTGGGTCACTGCGCCAGAGGAGTAAGTAAGTAGGCCTTTTTTAACACCTGGGGTTGGAAAGAGATTTCCGCTTGTAAATTGTCCGTTTTGGCTTTATTAAATAGCCCACCGTACTGTGAAATTGTCATGAAAGAATTCAAAGTAAACTTGTATCAAATTAAATTATTTCCGTGTCATTTGAAATACGAGTTTAATAAATTCTGACAGGGAGTTCATTTCACAGCCAAAGCTTTAATAGAAGGCAATATTAGGTGGTGGTAGGTCGCAGTAATTATCTATTGTTATTTTAATAATAATGAAAGGTAAATGATTATTAATCACATTGTATTATGTTATGATCCGCAAGCAGGAATGAAATGAGGCTAACATAATAGAAATGGTTTAGTAAATCGTACCGGCCAAGTCAATAATAATTCTTCTTCAAAATCACATTCTTCCACTTTTTCATCCACCCATGCCTACGGATGAAACATTTTTAATTTTATTGACATCATGTATATAAAAAAGATATTCCATGTTTTATTTATTTATTTACTTCATTTCAGACAAAGTCGAAGGTGGAGGCTAATTGGTATTAGGTAAATGAAGTCTTCAATAATTTATGTGAAAAGAAAAGTAGTTATGTAGGGCTGATGCTAATATATATTTTATTAAGGAGCAAACTTTATGAAATATATTAAATAAAACTATATTAAATAAAAATATATTAAATAAAAATATATTAAATATATTAAATAAGAAGGTCAATAAAACATTTTCGCAGCACACAAGCAGGCTTTTTCGAAAGGTTTTTTTGATATGGTACTTATAGTACGGGCGGCCACCGTATGATCAGCTACGTTACGTGATACAAAGATAAACTCCAAGGCACATGTTCACAAAAGTGATGCTGAGTTCCAAAAAAAATAATTGTAAAAAAAATTAGAATTGGCCGAAAGCACAAAAAACACTTGTGGCAACAAATAGCAATTTTATGTAGGTACAGAAAAATCCAAACCTGCATGGCCGAAAGTGCCCGGCAGAGTGGTTAAAAAGTAACTTGTTTGACTCTAAATTTACGTCACTCTAAAACCAGTCTGCTGGGCACTTCCGGCCATGCAGGAACTGGCAGACTGGATTATTCCGTATCGAAATAAAATTGCTATTTGTTGCCACAATATCATCTTTGTGGCAACAAATAGCAATGACGTAGGTAAATACCATGCATTTTTTACACCGAAAGTGGTACTTTTTTGTGCTTTCGGCCAATTGACAATATTTCAAAATTTCCAAATTTTATAAATCGAAAACCATTTCGAGAAATACACTTGTAGAACACAAAAACCATTTTTTATTTTTATTTTTTTCAGTTATTTTTGGAAAAATCACCAAAATATGTAAACCGGAAAATGACGTCACACGGCTGATTCAATACTACCACTATGAAAAAACGTTATCTTCCGGGTTTCCGTTTGACAACTTTGACAATTACAACACTACTAACAGTGACAGGACAGCTGACAGTTAATTCTTTCAATTCGAATATTTGCTTGTAATTTACGTTTCCTTAGATTAATTTAATTATATTATGTTGCCATTTGTCACGGACTCTGGACTGCTTTCTTCTACGACAACAACAACTCACTTTATAACAGACCCCGGATTGCATTCTTCAACGACGACTACAATTTTCGCTTTTTCACGGATCCCGGACTGCTTTCTTCTACGACGACCTGACGATGGAATTCAGGGAATCCTCGGAAAATACCCCGGTTGGGTATTGACCAATACCTCTACAACGAAGCGGACACGAGAAACTCAGAAAGATTTGTCAAAGCTGACAGCAGGAGCTTACCGCGTGTGAGTTTTTGCAAAGCTCGGATAAATACAATTTGCCTGGCACAAGAGGTACCGAAGCTTCGTTATCTTCGCGGAGTTCTTATGTACAAACATGTGTTAATCAGGGGAGAAATAAAAGGTATATTATAATAAAATTATTTTAATTTGGTTCAGTTATTCATTGGCCTTCATAAACCTAGCACATCTGTGGTGGAAACGTGGCCTAATATAAAATATACATTCTCACACAATATAATAAACAAACCAACATAATGACAAACATCGGCGCAAGAAAAACAACAAGATGGGCCTCTCCTCAGGTCCATCTGTATATAGTCTCAGATAGTACTTCCCTCAGCTGATAGTAGAACAGTAAATAACTGGGCTATAAAGATGTGTTGCTATTGTAAGTTTTCATTAGGTAATATTTAATGCAAGGCATTTTCAACAATCTTTAAGATATCTTTCGAAGTTAGCGGTTTGATATTTTAAGTTTTGACGTTTATCTTGTGCTTCAAATGTCAAACTGTTTAAGCGCACTATGGTCACGCTATGGTTTTTACGTAAATGTCAATCAATGTAACTATTTCAACGTTTTTTTCAGTGTATGAAACACAACATGTGACGTCATTTAGCCGATACTTCGACGACTGTTACATACGCCCTTTCTGCCCAAGTAATAATATAAATGGATTTTTCCACTAAAAAACATGGATTTTCGCAAAAATAAAAAAATACGGGTCTCTTAAAATTGTGAATTCTTTCGGGCCATACAATAAAAAGTAGCACTCAAAAAAATGAAATGTTGTCAATTCTAATTTTTTTTACTATTGCCTAACTATGTGCCTTGGAGCTTATCTTTGTATCACGTAACGTAGCAGATCATATGGTGGCCGCCCAAACTATTAGTAGAATTTGATTGCATCAGGTTTACTCAATAGAAATAAAATTGAATAGGTATACTCCCAGACATTGAAAACGAGTCACCTTGTATCGAAATTTCTATACAAATCAGCATAGCCTATGTACTTCTGGAGTTTCAGGTGTCCATAGGCTATGGCGCTTACCATCAGATAGGCTGCATGCTTCATTGCCACTGACATGGTAAAAAATTAGACTCATATACATTACCCTAATTAGTAATTACCCTAGAATGTATTAAGCAAAGCCTCTGTTAACCTCTTTTTTAATACACGACAGTGGCAAACAAGCATATGGCTCGCCTGATGGTAAGCAGCTACGTTGCCTATGGACGCCTGCAACTCCAGCGGTGCAAATGCGTGTTGCCGACCCTTTACAAAAAGGAGGATTCACTGTGTTGACGGCTAAAGGAACAAGAGGGTCCCTCATCGTCAACACACTGGCGTCTTTGAGCTCTTTGACCTTACTCAAAATTTTAAACTATCCATATAAGTAATAAGCATTTTAGACTAAACAAATCAAGATCTGACCTTATCCTCTTCACCCTCCAAAGCCCTACAGAACTCGGACTGTATCCTCATGATCAGCATCTCCATCTGCGCTTTCATGGTATCCGCCTTTTTCTCCAACTCCTCAACTGGAGTCACTGGTTCTGCCATGTAGTTCTGAAGTTGGAGTAACTCTTTACATTGGGTCTGGTTGTTTTTGTGCTGAGTGTATGCGATGTAGCCGGCTCCGAGGATTGCTGCACAGTAGGATCTGAAAAGTGAAATTAAAATTGTCTATTAAGTATTGTTTTGAATGTTGCAGGCGGGACAATAATGGAGCGTACATACGTTTCAATCGAAAGGTTGCAAATCAAACTTAGTTTTTTTAAACTCATGTATGAAACATGTTGCGCGTAGTTACTAAATACATACATACTGACGTTACTGACAACATAGTCAAGGTGGCGGGGGCCAACTGGGTATGGGTGGCCCAAGATCGAGAGAGGTGGAAGACTCTGGAAGAGGCCTATACCTCGTAAGAGGGTTCTGGTGTGTTTCTTTACCCAACAAATTTTAGGTTAAATTATCCTAGACTAAGTTTGAAATTTATATTAGATTAAT
Source organism: Pammene aurita (assembly GCA_947086415.1). Lineage (NCBI taxonomy): Eukaryota > Metazoa > Arthropoda > Insecta > Lepidoptera > Tortricidae > Pammene > Pammene aurita. The sequence goes on along the minus strand of OX352301.1, from coordinate 34,410,878 downwards.
TTTTTTGCACCCAGAAATAAAAGACTTTTTTATTTTTATTTATTTTTACTAAATACAAGTGAGTCAAGCCACGAAATTTATATAGAGCACTAGCTAGTAAGACATACTAATGTCTTACGAAAGTTTAAATTCAATTTTTTCTATTTTTTATTATGGGACTGACCAGCGATTGGACCTAGTCTCACCTGATGGAAAGTGAAGACAGGGTCTAAGATGGAGCACACCGGTTCAGTAATAGCCTATTCACTCTTGCTTTAAAAATACAATTACTAGTTGCTCTCCGGTAAAAGAAAATACATTACTATGACTGAACCGGTGAGCTCCATATTAGGCTCCGTCTTCACTTTTCATCAAGTGAGAGTAGGGCTTATCGCTGGTCAGTCTCATAATAAAATAAAATAAACTTTCATTATTCAATTTCATGTAACTAGGAAGTTGACTGTATCTCATGGTCTTATCTGATAAGATAACAAATAAACACTTAATCATGACATCTTTAGGTCGGAATGACGAACCGGTTTTGATACCGCCATTCCAATGGGAAAGTGATTTAAACCGAGGACTATGTAAATCTAATGGAAAAGATGCACCAGGAAACTTAAATCATGCAGTTATCTGAACAATGGAGCTATTTCACAACAATTTACCTGTGCAAAGACAAAAATGTTTACAAAACATGATCAGGAAAGAAAACGATTGAATCACTCACTTGATAGGTCGGTCGCGGAACTTTTTATAACTTCCCACATAACTGAGGGTTCCAAGACTTCTTACCACTATTTTGAAAGACATATTGCTGTAATTTAGAATAAAATTCACAGATTATGTTGGTGTATAACGTTGGCAGATATCGCCATAATATCGCGCCTGGCCTGGCTGACAAAAGTGACAAGTGTCATATGGGTTTGACTTGGCAGCTGTCAGTGTTGTTTGCGTCGCGCGCGCCTCTAGCGGCCATAGTTGGAAATAGTTATCACTATCAGCTGTTTCACCGCCTCCTCCGCAACACGGCCTGTATGCGCAATATGCGCTTATCTCTTTTCCGCTTGCGGTAGAGACATCGATCGTTCGCGCCTCGCTCTCTCCGGCCAGTGCGATCGCCTCCGCGGGCAGTCCGTGTGACGGAGTGTCAGGCAGTGCGCCTGTGCTGCGCGCTATCGATCCGCCATCGGCGCCGCATTGCCGTACATTCCGGAGGCGGTGCCTCGCCTAGTTTTCGTCGATCGTCGTGGTCTTTGACGTGGCGGGCGCGTGTCGGCGTCGGCGGCGGCCCGGGCGGCCCTGCGCAGTAGCGCGGCGAGGAGCGCGGGAGCGAGCGACCTTCCGCCAAAACCGGCTCGCGGTCCGCGGCGGAGGCACGGCTGTGATGTAGCCGCGGCCCGCGCTAGCGGCCTTCGGACAAAGGATCCGCGCCAGTCGAGGCACTATTCGCGATGAAGAAGTTCACGTTCAAGGGCGTGCTGGACGGGTTCCGCAGCAGCGTGCAGCAGCCGCCGCGCGGGACCGAGCAGGAGATCCAGGAGACCCTGCGCTCGGACCACTTCCAGATCAAAAAGGTGGGTCGGTGTTGTTTAGTTATCGCGGCCGCGATAACGCACTACTAGTGCCGTATTTATAACCGGCTTAGCTGTGAGCGCTCGCGTGGCGCTCTGTTGTGTCAACTATCGAACGTTGACACACGATACCAAAACAAAACCTCGCGAGCGATAACGCTGACGTTTTCTTGAGGAAATGATGCGAGACGAGCGCTCTGCGGAGCTCCGTGTGTGCCGGAGGGTCGCTAAACTTCAACGCGACGAGCATGCGAACGTGATTACCGTTATTTGATTACGTACGTAACCTTGACCATCTTTGTTAGCATAATAAACATAATCTGTTTAGTCGGAGCGACCTTGGATGTGGTTTCAAATTGTAGCCCATCAGCGGTTCTGTGGAGCGATAGTTTGGTGAATATATTTGTTTTATCGCGTACCTACAGGCAGAATAACGATCATATTGAACTGATAACAGATTAGATACGCGCTGCATTCAATAATGCCCGTGCCCTTTTGTCTCGTCCTAGAAAAAAAACATTGCCGCCGTCAAATATATCACGTGTTGATCGAACGCCCAAAACTGTTTTCCTCAATTTCCTTTACGTATTTATAAGACACATACTAACAAAATCACACTAACTTATATTTGTTCAATGGTATTGGGTAGTTTGGCTCAAGGTTTCAGCGACACAATGATGAATGACCAACACATTAGGTAACTACTTTCTTCCCCAAACTTTTCATAGAGAAATTACTTACCCAAGTCACGGCATCCACAAGTACTTTTATATAAGTAATCAAACTGGGACATAAATGTCGACGCTAAAGATGTAATTTTACTTAATTTACTTTTTTAATCAACCTGGAGATTGCGAACAGGGGAATGCTTTTAGAAGTTACATGTCCTCATTTTCTAAATTAGATCTTCAACGTGATTGGTTCAAGTTCGGATAGCTTTTGCTTCGAAGAACCGAAATCCAAGTTACTGGGGCAAAATCCGCCGTGATTTTCCTCTAATGAAATTGTAGGTAATTTTACCAGTTTTCGTAAGACTTTTCCATTTAATTTTGGGGAAAAATACCTACAATTTCTTATGGTCAAGAGTGTTTGTGGTTATAACAGGTCGCTGGGCCAATATTACAGGGTTCTATGTTTCACTTTTATTGATTCGAAATTTGAAAATTGTCACTGTGATACTAAGTCTAAATTTAACTACCCCGAAAATGCAACATAGAACCCTGTAATATTGAGCAAGCGAGGTATTAAATTAAATTTTGATCTAATAGGTACTTGCCGACGGCCTTTGATGATACGAAACAAATATCGGAAGTTTTTAACGCCCAAAGCCAATCATTTTATTAAAAAAGTTTGTAGACCTGATATTTAAGTTATTACTTCAACAAGAAACGTTTAAGCAATACTTAAATTGAAAAAGAAAAACTTTACTTATGACAATACGGCAGTAAGACTCATTGCTTTAGCCTGTCCATGGGGACGAAAAAAAAAGTTAAAGCAACTTTTCTGAGATACAGATCCAGGGCAATTAGCTTCCTTCCAATCACGACGAGTTAGGATTCGTTAGATTCAATTAAAAGCTAGGTATCAGTCGTGTCTGTGCATTAATGTGTAAAAGAAAAAAAAACTTTATTCCTTGGTGACACGCTGTAAAATATTCGTAGAGTAAAATGTTCCTTTCGTTCAACTTTCTTTCGTTTTTCCTAGTATAGAGCTGGTTGTCTCATAGTGTTGGATATGTATGTGTGTTGCAAAAGTTCTGAAATAGGTCTCAGTGCCAACAACTGCTGCTTTGGATAGTTTTAGATCATTTAGCAAAGTATACTCACATTGTTTCGGCGTTAGAGACAGTAGAGACACATTATTTATAATGTCTTCGGGTCATGTAGCGACGGAAAAGTTGTCTAAATGTCCAATCAATACCTCCAATAAATCTAAGATGACGATATCGACTTTTGAATCGATGAAATCGATAAAATAATATACTAAAACAAAAAATAAAACCTAACTATTGGAAGCTTTTTTTTTTGTGGAAAACCCCAGATCGCTGCGTAGATAACCTGCTTTCAAATAAAGAAAACCGCATTTAAGTCGGTTCTACCGTTTTAGCGCTAAAAGCCCTATTACACTTGTCCTAGTTAGCTTCCTAAATGATTTAGTTTCTAAATTTAGTCAAGTGTACTTGACCAACAGTCAAGTGTAACCGCATTTAGCAAGTAAATTTACTATGAAAACTAGTTAGAACTCTTATTAGGATGCTAGTTAGGATACTAAAAAAAGTAAAGTGTAACAGGGCCTTAAGGTGCCATAGACAATACAGACATGGCGGTCAAACTTATAACATAACACCCCACTTTTTGCGACGGGTTAAAAAAAAGTGAATATATGCAAGACTGTACGTATGCCGGATAAAATTTTAGAAATGATGTGAAGTAGACAGCCTTGTCCTATAAATGGCGAGAGGCAGATATGTTAGCAATTCTGACTTCTGCGTAGACGATTCTGGATGCAATTAGGTAAATCGGTGTCCTTGCGGACTGCATATTAATCTGTTGCAACATCGGAGACATGATCTGCATTTAAATTGGACATTTGACTCGATTAAGTTGTCTCGAAAGGTTAGAAAAAATCTTTTCGTCTTTAAGGTTTACGTACGTTTAATACTTAAATTAAATACGCTTAGTTAATCAAACCTTTATTATATAAATCAGGCTACATTGATACTTTTATAAGTCTCTCATCATAGTTCGGCCGAATATAAATTATAAGCTTCGCGGCCTAGGGAAGTTACGAGATTGAAATGCTTAATTATGTCACTTGTATGCAATTATTTTTCTGCGACTGCGAAATAGCGAAATATCAAATGGCAGAATCCGAAAGTTGTCGTATGCCACCTATACAAATTAAAATAAAACAACAATCAATATGACAATCCATAAGCAGATCATCATTAAACGATGTTTTTACGGAATACCACCGACTACGTTTATACAGTATATTTTTTTAATGTACCTGTTAATTGACAGGTATATTAATGTCCTATCAATTCTCGAGTAGAAAAAAACCTTATGATTATACTGTCTTTTGCCCGCGACTTCGTCTGCGTGGGATTAACATTCACCATTAGGAATTAATGAAACACCTTAGTAAAAATCTCATAGCCAATATTAGTTTAGAGCACTTACTTACCGTCTACGTTAGCAACGATTCCATACAAACTTCCTCCTCCCTTTTCACCCCCTTAAGGGATGATTTCTGGGATAAAAACTATCCTATGTCATTCCCCGGGACTATCTTGATACCAAATTTCATGTAAATCGGTTCAGCGGTTTAAGCGGGTAGAGGTAACAGACAGACACACTTTCGTATTTATTTTATAATCATAGATTTCCAATTAGAATCTTAACAGAGTGACTCATTATAATCTGATAATCTAAGTTAGTAAGAGGACTGAGTAGAGAGGATGATTTTGCCACCGTCGAAGTATTTTATTATAGTACATTACTTACCAAGGACTGTAAAAGAAAGAAAGCCCGAAATCGCAGGTATTTGTAAATATGAGATAGAGGGCTTTCTTTTTTACTGGCCGTGGTGAGTACACAATTTTACTCACATTATGGCCAGGTGTGACGTAAAATATATTATATGATATATCATTTAAAAAATCCTGAATATGGAACGTCGCCGTCGGCATGGCAGCTCGGCAAATGTTTCATAAATTGTGCAACAAGGAAGGAAAAATATTGATGTAATTTATGAACGTTTATCGCGTTTAACCATTGCTCTTTGCTGTTGAAATAATTTATGATAAAAAATTTTGTAATTCAATTGTTTTTAAATATTTCGATTGTATTTAATTTAACTTGACAAATTGTTTGTTACAAATTGGATGCCTTCCTAACAAATCAAAATCTTATCTTTTATGAAACGCCAATACGATTTGTTACTATGAAGTTACGATTTCAAGCTATGATGATGGCGCATGCAACTGTGGCCTGTGCAGAAATATCGCGTGCTCCAAAACACAAATATACATGGTAAATACTCTGTTTCTGATAGTAATTATAATATTATAAAAGTCTAATCTAAGAAATAAGTGAGATAAAGTCATTATAATACTATGAAGTTCCTATGGCAGACATGGAAAGCGCAAACGATTCAGTTTAAATATTTATGTAGGTATATAGGAAAGGATCCTTAATTGTTGGGGTCGCCGTCATCGAAATCGATGTGGAGGACTATAGATATATGCAGTCAAAAAAATATTATCTTAGGCAAAAACCTTCCCTCTGACTTTAATCTATAGCATTTAAATTTAACTGTATTTCAGAAATCTGTGGATTCAATTCAATTTCGAGCTCCTTCGCGGCATATAAATTTAGCTTTTCTAAGGAACAATGTTGGAGATGTCACTTTGACAGTTGCCTTCCCCATTGGAATAGAGCTAGAACCTGTTTATTCATAAAAGTGTTTTTTTTTAAATTCTTTTTTGTGTGATTCTAACACAACCTGTCAGAGAGAGACAGAAGAGGACAAACGACTATTTAGATAAATGAGGTTTGAAACACGTAAGCGGGTAAGCATCCGAGAAAAAATTATGGGTAAGTTTACGAGTAGGTAAGTACAATCACCGGCAATAGTATCTTCCTACAAAATAAGTATTTTTGCCGCCTTCGCGAAGGAAGATACTATTGCCGGGGACTGTGCTCATTAGGTACTACAATATGCACTATTGATTTTCTGCTTCTTTGTATGCTGTTCCTCGTTATTTTACGTGTAGGTACCTATGGTCTAAGAGCTGGCCAAGTCAGATGTGACACAATAATGAGAGCAATGAGACCTGTCTAGTTAGACTGCTTTACCATCCTTATTGCTAGATCCGGGCATCTGGCAGCTTTTAATGGGTGGATGTCAGAGTGACAGACCAACAAAATTTTCAAGTTGGAAATAAGTAATATCAAAATAGGTAAAAAATGACAAAGTTGTGTAATTTATAGAGGACAGGGCCTATATTTTAACATTAGATTATAAACCATTGTCTATTATTGCGGAAACAAAAACAGTAGGCGACTAACTAAAAATTGCATTTTACATCATTTGGCACTACTTTCCCCCAACAGAACCTTCTGGATATGATATAACCTAATTAATTACATAATTTCCCATAATATTTCATTAAACCCAGAACTCTAGGATTTGTTTTCTTCAAGTTATTTGCATTCTTTGACCTCCACCACTTTACAGCTGCCAGATGTCCGGATCTAGAAATAAGCATAGTATAGCAAAATATTGTCTTCGGTTGCCGCGATAGTTATTCATGAAATAAAACAATTAAAAACGGATTTTATCGCGTGTATTGAGCTTAAATTACATCCCGACGTTTCGAACACTTTACAGCGTTCGTGGTCAACGGGTCGACTCGCACGGTACACGCGGTAAAATCCGTTTTTAATTGTTTTATTTCATAGTATAGCAAACTAACTACATGGGTTTCGTTGCTCTCATTATTGTGTCATATCTGACGTGGCCAGCTCTCCGTCTACTACGTATTATTCGTATCGTACATAAATATAAATAGTGAACTATGGCCGCACCAGAAACTTCGTGGAGGTTATCTGCATAATGGAGCCATGAAACTGGACCAAACTTCTCTTTACAATATTAGGCTGATGTTAGGCACCGTTTTAGCCTGGGACACGGGTAACTTCGACTCAGGGTTTCCGTGCTTTTTGGCGCAATCATATTGTTCCGACGACATCCAAGGTGAATGTTTCAGTCTTACCCTCTGAGTTTGGACCACAATACGAAGCAATCAAAGACCACTAAACCAATACATATTTGAGTAAAGATAATCTTAACAATTTTCATTCTTTGTCCGAATTCAATTTTGGTACTCAATAGGTACCTCTGACTACCATATTATGCAAAAATACCATTTATAGTAAATTAAAATCATATAAAGCCCGACTCGTGTCATTTTATTTTAGGCTCAGGGTTTTCATCAGAACTTCAGATATTGGTATTTGACAGCCAAAGAAGAAGCAATCTTTTCATTCGTTTATTCGTTCTTTGATTGATTCGAGTCATTCCTTTTATGTTGTTTTTGATTTAGACAGGTTTTTTAGTCCTTTGAGGTTTTTAGTCTGTTCAAGAAATTCGTAAAATCTTTTATGTTAACTGAACATTATTGACTCTTTCAATGTCTTTCAAATATCTTATTACGGTTGAGAGCTGAAGTATCGCCGAAATGTCCTAACAATTCTAGCTTCATTTACCGACCGTTCTAAAATATAATTTCAAGAGAAAAGAGTTTTTATCTTTTATCTTTTTTTTTTAAATCGAAACTGAGGCGGTTCTACACTCGCGTGCAAATAATTCGAGATGATATTCACTTGTTTATTTAATTAACATAGTAAACACGATATCAATTAATTATAGGTAAAAAGCAACCGTGGTACCTCACACACAAAACCAAAAACAAAAAAAAGTAAAACATATCAATACTTCGTATTGCCTCCTCGGGCTCTTCTTAAAGCTTCTAAATGATTGGGCATACTGTTTATTAAGTTTCTTATGCGTTCTTGCGGGATATTAGCCCATTCTTCCACTAACGCCTGTTTCAGGTCTCTAAGTGTAGCTGGGGCGGGGTTTCGATTTCTTACACGCCTTCCGAGCTCGTCCCATACGTGCTCAATCGGATTTAGGTCCGGGCTTCTCGAGGGCCAGTTCATAGTGTTGATGCCAACCTCCTCAAAATAATCTTTCACAATCTGTGCGGTGTGTGGCCTGGCGTTGTCATGCATGAACATTGAGTTTTCACCCATATGAATTAAATATGGGCCTACATGCTCATTAAGAATCTCTTCCACATACCTGGCACTAGTTAACGTTCCATTTTCTATCAAAACTAATTGCGTGCGACTCTCTGAAGAGATTCCAGCCCGAACCATAAGAGACCCACCGCCGAAAGCAACTTTTTCTTCAAAACAGGCTGGAATAAAACGTTCACCTGGCCGTCTGTAAACTCTTCGCCGCCCGTCATGTGCATAGAGCATAAATCTGGATTCGTCAGAAAACATAATTCTTGCCCATTCTTCGGCACCCCATCGCCTGTATTCGCGTGCGTAAAGTTTCCTTGCAGTTCGATGCCCTCTGTCAAGTTTTGGGCCATTTGCCGGTCTATGTGGGGTCAAATTAGCTTCACGAAGCCGCCGCCTTACAGTCCACTCGCTGAGGCGGGGTCTCCCGAAGTTGGTTTTTGACTTCAACTGCAGTGAGATGCCGATTTCGGAGCATTGTTGTTACAATAAATCGATCTTCTCTAGCCGTCGTAGTACATCTCGGCCTGCCGGTTCCTGGTCTTCGAAGGTTCCTGCCAGTTTGTAGGAAACGTTGGAGGACCCTCTGCACCGTAGATAGTGACACGCCTGTTCTTCTTGCTGTATATCTCTGACTTCTGCCTTCTTGTAACAAAGTGACGATACGTGTACATTCATCTTGTGTTAGCGACATGATAGTAATTCAATAATGACCATCAAAGTCAGCAAAAACTGCCTTTTATCATTTTGCTTTGACAGATTGAAAACAAAAGTGAAATAAGCTCAATTTGAATTTGGTACCAAATTCGATTTTTTTTTAAATAAAACATTTTTCCAGAATTCTTGTAGAACATTGAAGGTTCAATTTAATTCGATATTAAATTCTCTTTAATACACAGTTAGTTTCCTGCACATACCGCTATTAATTTGCAAAATATAAGGGTTTTTGTCACTGACCCGTATTATTTGCTCGCGAGTGTATTTGAATATCAAAAAGAGAATTGTTAAAATTATATCAATTACAATTAATGGGGTTTATTTAGTTTGGTTTTTTTGACGAGGACTACTAATAGTACAATGCATGTAAAATTAGAGTCGGCAGTATAAAATATAGGTATTTTAACTTAATTCAATAATCAAGGTAATAGGATAATGTTTATTGTAATTAGATAGTTATCTTGCATCGTAGCGTAAGAGTATTTAAAAGATTTTGATACAGAGATTTTAATCGATTGCGCCTTTACCCTCACTTCAGTTGCAAAAAGGAGGTGCATTTACTTCAGGTCCAAAGAGGAGTTGCATTTACTTCATTCCCAAAAAGGAGGTGCATTTACTTCAGTTCCAAAAAGGAGGCGCATTTACTTCATTCCCAAAACGGAGGTGCATTTATTTCAGTTCCAAAAAGGAGGCGCATTTACTTCATTCCCAAAAAGGAGGTGCATTTACTTCCGTTCCAAAAAGGAGGTGCATTTACTTCAGTCCCAAAAAGGAGGTGCATTTACTTGTTTGTCGGAATTTTTATTATACTAACCAAGGTTTTCGAATTCACCAAAACGGGTCCACCGTTAAACCTACCCAGTAATTTTATGGCAAATTATTGTGCGTAACCAACTTTCATTATTGTAGTAAAATCGTTGAATCGCGAACGTTCACTACAATGGCGCCGCCTTATTGTTTCGCGTCTACATAGCTAAACAGAGCTCGTATTGTAGTCTTATACCGACCAATCGTGTAGGGAAAACCAGTATACATTAGATTCGATATTAATGTGCCATAAAGGTGTCTATAGAGGACGCGATTTCGACGCAAATATCGCATGCAACTTCGATACATTGCCGTGTAGGTGCAACGAAATCAAATCGTTACTTATTGAACAACAAATCAACTGTGATCACAGTTGATTTGTTGCGAGGTCAATAGAGGCCTTAAGGCATTGCTGCTATAAAATATAATTCAGATTAAACCTTATCAATAAACGATGATGAGATTAGTTACCTTTAGCCTAAAACGTCATATTTTAGAGCCGTACCGACTACATCTAGGGGTCTACAAACCGCTGCTAATTTATCCACGTAACAGACTAAAATGCCATATAATAATATACATTAGTGCGAAACAAGAGATGACTAGCGGTGGACTTGCATTGGAGGTTTCGTTTCATGTTTTAAGCCGGTAACACTATTTTTTAGTAGTTTAGAAATAATGACGAATTAATTTTGTAAAGTAATTTTATAGTTTATCATATTTTTTTTCTAAACTTAAAATATTGTATTTGGATAAAAACTTCATGAAACAGACCTTCTAATTAAAGGGGTTGGTTGGTGCTGACAACTTGACTATGATTAAGATATTAAGCTGCAAATCGTTTGACGACTTCAGTCTCATTTCAATATAGTCAGGTCTCAGTCTGTTGTGTTGATAAATAGGGAACGTTTATAGACCCCTTACGTGATATCAGAGATCATGTTCACTGGTTTGAAAACGATGATGCATTCACTACGCAATACAGCTAGAGCCTAAAAGTCTAAATCAGAAATATCAAAATTTGCTTGAAAATTATTCCAATGCAACTCGAATACAACGTCAATATTGGTTGGTTATTTGTTGTGTGTTGGAGTTATGTTTGAAATAGGTTGTGTGTTAAATGTATTGTTTATGTATACCTACGGCACAAGACGTTCTCGCCTAACATATAGTTTTGTATACAGTAACCTCGCTTTAAGAAAGGTCAAGGTAATTATACTTCGCGCCCACTCTTGTATTCTAATTTAAATAATACCCTGGGGAGATAAAGGGATGAAGTGGGCTGTTGGGTTAGGTCGTAATGTTGATGTACCAGTAATTATAGGTTATATATACTCGCATATATTATGTACTAGCTGACGCCTGACCCAGCCTCGTACCGCCGACTATTTTTTTTTATATTCTCTAATATTCTAATAGTTAGTCAAAGTCAAAATGTGTTTATTCAAGTATGGATAGCAACAAACAATTTCCAATTGTCAGTTACAATTATTATCTTATGCTAATATATAATTCAGATAAATATATTGATGCAATTATAAAATAAAAAAAATATTTACATGTCAAAGTGTATGATAATCATTTCACAATAAGATCGTCATAAATGATTAAAAAAATATACCTATATAAAAATACTAGTTTAGAATGTTTCTAGAATAAAATCTAAATGTCAGAAAGAAAATTGAAGTAATTGTTTTTTTAATATACCAATATATACAATATATACATTATCACTATCAGCTAATCGGGGCTGAGATTCAATTAAATTCCGTTCAGCCGTTCTTGAGTTTGTTTTATATGTATATATATATATATATATATTTCTGAGTTTCAATGGAGCTTAAATGACGTGTAAACGTAAGGAATAAGGAATCTAAAGTAGGTAATAAAAAAAAATCTGCTTTTACTTAACTTCATTTGCATTTTTTTTTGCTTTTTGATGCAATATTTTAAAATGCAATAAATTATACAGCGTGTTTGGTAGTTTAGGCGCGAAGTTTTAAGGGGGTACAGTCGAGGACAAAGAGATGTATACACTTTTGGACCTTATTGCGTTGTAATAAGGTCCAAAAGTGTATACATCTCTTTGTCCTCGACTGTACTAGAATAGAAGAGGTTTTTTTGAACATTTTTTTAATTACTTATATAATTATATATATATATCTTAGACTAATTTTTTAGTGTTTTTTTATATCTTAGGTCTATCTAGGTGTTCCAACAGTGTCATTTTTCTGAGCCATAAAAACAAACCTATATTGTGTAAGTCTTAGACTCTAAGACATGACTAAAAATACCTCTCCTATCACTTCCTTAAATCTTTCCACCTCCTAGTTCCTTTCACCTGTAGTTCCAGTAGGTAGAACGAGCGCCAGTTTTCACTGTAGATGTTGATCGTATTACTGGAAAAAATATATGAGAATTAAAAGTGTCCAATGCTGACATGCTCTTTCCAATTTCACGGAGACCGGGTAGGCTGGCGAACCGTGAAAGCGGGCAAAGCTACGTGTATACCTACATATATTACCTATACAGTGTATTTGAATCCTAAAGGATTAACAATGTAACCGTCAACACAATCCTCCTTTATATTAAAGGGTTGGCAACTCGCATGTGACACTTCCGGAGTTACAGGCGTCCATAGGATACGGTTAGCTGCTTACCGTATGCTTTTTGCCACCGCCGTTTTTTCAGAATTTTGATGGAAGGAAGGGACTTTCGAATCGTCAGTTAAAAAATATTACCTGAAGCTGAATTCAGAGCAATGCTCATCATTATCATCATCAAGGGAAGGCCTATGTCCAGCAGTGGACTATTATAGGTATGTATTCTAGTGGACTAGTATAGGCGCTCATTAGAGCGCGATAGCGCCCTGTCTTTAGATTGCCGCATCCAGCATCTGCCTGCAGAGCAATGTTGGCGCGTCGAAAATATTTTGACTTGCATGAACGTCCCGATAGAATAAAGATTCTAGATAATAGATTCTAGTTGGTTCACCGTGTATGCTTACTCATATACCGCTACCGAAAAGGGACATGGCACCAAATTACCTTTGTCTTATGTTATGTTATGTATCAAGCTAAAATGAAACTTCACCTGACGGCGGTTTATTTTCTTCGTAAAAGTCCTTCTAAATTCAACCTTAATTGTTCGCCTACAAGGCCCATTTCAGAAAAATACTTTTTCTCGAAATACGCATTTTGAAGAGTTCTGCACTCAAGTAGTGGTAGTGCTGTCTTCACATATCTGTGAGTCACTTGACAGCAAGCGTGGAGTACTTTTGTGTAGGCCGAGATGCCGATTTCGGAGCATTGTTGTTACAATAAATCGATCTTCTCTAGCCGTCGTAGTACATCTCGGCCTGCCGGTTCCTGGTCTTCGAAGGTTCCTGCCAGTTTGTAGGAAACGTTGGAGGACCCTCTGCACCGTAGATAGTGACACGCCTGTTCTTCTTGCTGTATATCTCTGACTTCTGCCTTCTTGTAACAAAGTGACGATACGTGTACATTCATCTTGTGTTAGCGACATGATAGTAATTCAATAATGACCATCAAAGTCAGCAAAAACTGCCTTTTATCATTTTGCTTTGACAGATTGAAAACAAAAGTGAAATAAGCTCAATTTGAATTTGGTACCAAATTCGATTTTTTTTTAAATAAAACATTTTTCCAGAATTCTTGTAGAACATTGAAGGTTCAATTTAATTCGATATTAAATTCTCTTTAATACACAGTTAGTTTCCTGCACATACCGCTATTAATTTGCAAAATATAAGGGTTTTTGTCACTGACCCGTATTATTTGCTCGCGAGTGTATTTGAATATCAAAAAGAGAATTGTTAAAATTATATCAATTACAATTAATGGGGTTTATTTAGTTTGGTTTTTTTGACGAGGACTACTAATAGTACAATGCATGTAAAATTAGAGTCGGCAGTATAAAATATAGGTATTTTAACTTAATTCAATAATCAAGGTAATAGGATAATGTTTATTGTAATTAGATAGTTATCTTGCATCGTAGCGTAAGAGTATTTAAAAGATTTTGATACAGAGATTTTAATCGATTGCGCCTTTACCCTCACTTCAGTTGCAAAAAGGAGGTGCATTTACTTCAGGTCCAAAGAGGAGTTGCATTTACTTCATTCCCAAAAAGGAGGTGCATTTACTTCAGTTCCAAAAAGGAGGCGCATTTACTTCATTCCCAAAACGGAGGTGCATTTATTTCAGTTCCAAAAAGGAGGCGCATTTACTTCATTCCCAAAAAGGAGGTGCATTTACTTCCGTTCCAAAAAGGAGGTGCATTTACTTCAGTCCCAAAAAGGAGGTGCATTTACTTGTTTGTCGGAATTTTTATTATACTAACCAAGGTTTTCGAATTCACCAAAACGGGTCCACCGTTAAACCTACCCAGTAATTTTATGGCAAATTATTGTGCGTAACCAACTTTCATTATTGTAGTAAAATCGTTGAATCGCGAACGTTCACTACAATGGCGCCGCCTTATTGATTCGCGTCTACATAGCTAAACAGAGCTCGTATTGTAGTCTTATACCGACCAATCGTGTAGGGAAAACCAGTATACATTAGATTCGATATTAATGTGCCATAAAGGTGTCTATAGAGGACGCGATTTCGACGCAAATATCGCATGCAACTTCGTTACATTGCCGTGTAGGTGCAACGAAATCAAATCGTTACTTATTGAACAACAAATCAACTGTGATCACAGTTGATTTGTTGCGAGGTCAATAGAGGCCTTAAGGCATTGCTGCTATAAAATATAATTCAGATTAAACCTTATCAATAAACGATGATGAGATTAGTTACCTTTAGCCTAAAACGTCATATTTTAGAGCCGTACCGACTACATCTAGGGGTCTACAAACCGCTGCTAATTTATCCACGTAACAGACTAAAATGCCATATAATAATATACATTAGTGCGAAACAAGAGATGACTAGCGGTGGACTTGCATTGGAGGTTTCGTTTCATGTTTTAAGCCGGTAACACTATTTTTTAGTAGTTTAGAAATAATGACGAATTAATTTTGTAAAGTAATTTTATAGTTTATCATATTTTTTTTCTAAACTTAAAATATTGTATTTGGATAAAAACTTCATGAAACAGACCTTCTAATTAAAGGGGTTGGTTGGTGCTGACAACTTGACTATGATTAAGATATTAAGCTGCAAATCGTTTGACGACTTCAGTCTCATTTCAATATAGTCAGGTCTCAGTCTGTTGTGTTGATAAATAGGGAACGTTTATAGACCCCTTACGTGATATCAGAGATCATGTTCACTGGTTTGAAAACGATGATGCCTGGCAAGTTGGGAATGGCGCACCGCTCAACACTTGATAAGAATGGAATTTAATAAAACACGTTTCGTTTCATACGCATCTTTATTCATGTGTTACATGAAGGGTGTTGAAACGACCTTGCAGAACGTTTATTAGTAAAAAAAGTGGGGTAACATGTCTACAACTTCAAGAAGGATAAAACGCGCAAATTAGTTTTAAAATGAGATATTTATTATATTTAGGCAATACAATAGCCAAGTCTGAACTTCAAATAACATTGCCCATATATTGGTTGACCTCTCCGGCCTCCCCGCCTACTCACTATAACGTACGTAACCATTATGGCGTCGATAAATAAATGTACAAATACACCTGAGGGCGTATAATGGACAGCGTTATCCACGTGACAGAGCAACGATTCCTTTTCAACAACGCGCGGTTGATAGAGACAGACATTGTGATTAAGCTATCAAGTAGATTAGCTTGACCATCCTGCCGCTGTAAGTTTGGTGTTTGTTTCGATACTGTAGTTGCCTGTAATTGCGTGACATCAGTCAAATGTAGTAATTACAGCTTGGTTCAATTTTCTCCGCTTTGTGTCATCAGGTCACGATTTGATGACCTATATACAAATAGCCCTCAAAAATTGTATACAATTTTGAGAACAACGAATACTTAAATAGTTAGTTTGCTATTATTACTAGATCGAGGCATCGAGCAGCTGTTTAGTAGTGGAGGTCAGAATGACAAACTAGTCAAACATTTCAGTCGTAAAAGTAAATGCTGAAGGCGACCAAAGCAATGCTAGAACGAAAGTATGTAAAAAACCAATAATGTTTGCTTATTTTTAGAGGGTATGGCCTACCTATGCATATTGTATCGTCATAACATAACAAATAAATATAAGTACGTACAATAATACTTTCGAATTGTTTGGTAATGGGAAATATTGATTACTCGTGAAAATCTATTTTATAAAAATATAATTATTATAAGAATACACCCAAATATTACACCAAAGCAGTAAGTACATTAACTTGGCACGAAAAACTTACTTACTTAATTATTTTATGGGCGGTATAATGTTACCCCCTAAGGCTACAAAACTCGGGTTTACGGTTTATAATTTTATTCATTCTTTTTATTGCAGTCGTCAGAATTACGCAAGTATGTACATGTAGGTACTGTGTTGACCGCATCGCGACAATTGCCATTAATATAAACTTCCTGTTTTATACTTACAAATACATTTACGAAGTAACGACTATAGCACGTAATTAATGTGGTTAAAAACCCACAAATTATAATTGATTCCAACTGTCTTTTGTTTTATAACCTTCAACGAATTTACAAACTTTTTAAAGTTTTTGGAACGACCCTTATCGGACGGTTCGCGGATGGGGGCTAAGCGAAAAAAAAGTCACGTGACCGTCACGAAAACGCGACACAAAGCCATATGATTGATAAACATGTGAAATAAAATAAAATAAAATAAAATAGAATAAATTGAAGTGAAGTGAAAATACTTCAGATTGCGAACTTTGCGAATGAGAAACAACATGATCATAATGTCATTAATATTGCGGCATATTCGAAATACGACTATGTATGTTGGCATTAGTATCAGAAAAATGTACCAAGTTCCGTGACTTGTGCACCTACATATTGTATGAGACACAACCCACAACCAGAGGGCAGAATGTCAGAGTTCAGCGGGGTTCAGACAATTGGGCAATCACTTCATCGTAAATCAATAATTCTGTTCACTTCATATTATATTAGGTAATCAAAATAGGATATCTATTTCTTCGCCTTATCATAGAGTATGAATAAAGGGCTGTATTAATTACAAAAACTGGGCAATAATCTATGTTACCTTCGCCGAATGTACCCTGTTCCTTTTATTTGTTAATATAAATAAATTACTTTATTCGTAATATTGAAGAAACAAACAGAAATTTACCAACTAAGTATATTTTTTCTAAGTTTGCAACAGATTTTCCTAAACATGTTTAGTCAAAAATGTGCAGCTTTAAATTGGAAGGTTTAAGCTAGATATACTCTACCAAAAGATCATTAAAAATAAAATTAAAACGTATGATTGCTTTTCACTGATTACTTTAGAAATATGCGAGCATAACTCTGAAATTTTTATTTTATTTAAAATAATCAGGCCGGTTTTCTTTGACACGATTTTAAAAATAGGCTGTTGAAGGCAATTCTGGAAGATTAGGGAATTAAATTATATGTTCACCTCTAACAATTTCAAATACCTAAGTAATAACAACAGCAAAAGTAATATAAAGGGCCGGTATTCTAGATTTCAAACACGGTTTAGGTGCGAACCTACTTCAATACAACTCCAATGCATTCACTACGCAATACAGCTAGAGCCTAAAAGTCTAAATCAGAAATATCAAAATTTGCTTGAAAATTATTCCAATGCAACTCGAATACAACGTCAATATTGGTTGATTATTTGTTGTGTGTTGGAGTTATGTTTGAAATAGGTTGTGTGTTAAATGTATTGTTTATGTATACCTACGGCACAAGACGTTCTCGCCTAACATATAGTTTTGTATACAGTAACCTCGCTTTAAGAAAGGTCAAGGTAATTATACTTCGCGCCCACTCTTGTATTCTAATTTAAATAATACCCTGGGGAGATAAAGGGATGAAGTGGGCTGTTGGGTTAGGTCGTAATGTTGATGTACCAGTAATTATAGGTTATATATACTCGCATATATTATGTACTAGCTGACGCCTGACCCAGCCTCGTACCGCCGACTATTTTTTTTTATATTCTCTAATATTCTAATAGTTAGTCAAAGTCAAAATGTGTTTATTCAAGTATGGATAGCAACAAACAATTTCCAATTGTCAGTTACAATTATTATCTTATGCTAATATATAATTCAGATAAATATATTGATGCAATTATAAAATAAAAAAAATATTTACATGTCAAAGTGTATGATAATCATTTCACAATAAGATCGTCATAAATGATTAAAAAAATATACCTATATAAAAATACTAGTTTAGAATGTTTCTAGAATAAAATCTAAATGTCAGAAAGAAAATTGAAGTAATTGTTTTTTTAATATACCAATATATACAATATATACATTATCACTATCAGCTAATCGGGGCTGAGATTCAATTAAATTCCGTTCAGCCGTTCTTGAGTTATAAATGGTGTAACCGACACGACTTTGTTTTATATGTATATATATATATATATATTTCTGAGTTTCAATGGAGCTTAAATGACGTGTAAACGTAAGGAATAAGGAATCTAAAGTAGGTAATAAAAAAAAATCTGCTTTTACTTAATTTCATTTGCATTTTTTTTTGCTTTTTGATGCAATATTTTAAAATGCAATAAATTATACAGCGTGTTTGGTAGTTTAGGCGCGAAGTTTTAAGGGGGTACAGTCGAGGACAAAGAGATGTATACACTTTTGGACCTTATTGCGTTGTAATAAGGTCCAAAAGTGTATACATCTCTTTGTCCTCGACTGTACTAGAATAGAAGAGGTTTTTTTGAACATTTTTTTAATTACTTATATAATTATATATATATATCTTAGACTAATTTTTTAGTGTTTTTTTATATCTTAGGTCTATCTAGGTGTTCCAACAGTGTCATTTTTCTGAGCCATAAAAACAAACCTATATTGTGTAAGTCTTAGACTCTAAGACATGACTAAAAATACCTCTCCTATCACTTCCTTAAATCTTTCCACCTCCTAGTTCCTTTCACCTGTAGTTCCAGTAGGTAGAACGAGCGCCAGTTTTCACTGTAGATGTTGATCGTATTACTGGAAAAAATATATGAGAATTAAAAGTGTCCAATGCTGACATGCTCTTTCCAATTTCACGGAGACCGGGTAGGCTGGCGAACCGTGAAAGCGGGCAAAGCTACGTGTATACCTACATATATTACCTATACAGTGTATTTGAATCCTAAAGGATTATCAATGTAACCGTCAACACAATCCTCCTTTATATTAAAGGGTTGGCAACTCGCATGTGACACTTCCGGAGTTACAGGCGTCCATAGGATACGGTTAGCTGCTTACCGTATGCTTTTTGCCACCGCCGTTTTTTCAGAATTTTGATGGAAGGAAGGGACTTTCGAATCGTCAGTTAAAAAATATTACCTGAAGCTGAATTCAGAGCAATGCTCATCATTATCATCATCAAGGGAAGGCCTATGTCCAGCAGTGGACTATTATAGGTATGTATTCTAGTGGACTAGTATAGGCGCTCATTAGAGCGCGATAGCGCCCTGTCTTTAGATTGCCGCATCCAGCATCTGCCTGCAGAGCAATGTTGGCGCGTCGAAAATATTTTGACTTGCATGAACGTCCCGATAGAATAAAGATTCTAGATAATAGATTCTAGTTGGTTCACCGTGTATGCTTACTCATATACCGCTACCGAAAAGGGACATGGCACCAAATTACCTTTGTCTTATGTTATGTTATGTATCAAGCTAAAATGAAACTTCACCTGACGGCGGTTTATTTTCTTCGTAAAAGTCCTTCTATATTCAACCTTAATTGTTCGCCTACAAGGCCCATTTCAGAAAAATACTTTTTCTCGAAATACGCATTTTGAAGAGTTCTGCACTCAAGTAGTGGTAGTGCTGTCTTCACATATCTGTGAGTCACTTGACAGCTAGCGTGGAGTACTTTTGTTTAGCAATCTCGTATCTTGGCAGATTATGCAGTGCATATACGACCTTGTCTTCTTTTAATTAGAATCTTTAGTTGAAGTAAACGGAGAAGCGGTATAAGTACGTGATAATGAAGATCTCCGAGTGTAGGTAATTTCCTAAGCACAATGAGAGAGGGTCTGAATGCTAAGTGAATGCGTTATATAAAGGATAATAATTGCTATGAAAGTTAATGTGTAGGAATAAAAATAACAGGTGAATGATTATGATGCTCGTTAGGCAATATTGGAGGGAATAAGAAGAAAATGTAGAATGAATTTGCTGGTTTTGAGCATTTCTTTTATTTTTCTTCTCCTCGACTGCCCATGAAGAGTTATATTTTTCGAGCATTGTGTATGTATGTATGTCTAATCCAATGGCACGCCCTCTACCTATACTGTTTACGGTTTTCAACGTGTGAGGTGTCATTCGATTAATCTCAGTTGTGGGAATGACATAATATTAAATGCAAAAATAGTTATTAATGTTATTATACAAGGGAGAAAAGTTGATGTGTATCCTCTCGTGCTTTTCTTGAGACCCGAGCCAGCGAAACATTCCAAAATTGAGCCACGAGCGTTGCGAGTGGTTCAAAAATGGAATCTTGAGCGTACGAGGGCCTCGAAGCTAGAGGGGTTGAACAAAATTTGCTGCCGAGTATAATACAAATTTTGTAACTACACCACCACAGGAAAAATATAAGCTATAAAATGTAAAAAATCGATTTTTTTACATTTTATAGCTTATATTTTTCATTTATAGCCTAATGAATGCTTTCAAAGTTATATAATTCAAAGTCCAAATTAAGTCCATCCTGCCAGAGAATAGTTATAAGCCTAAGTAGCACCCTTCTCGCCTATAATGATCAAATATTGCGTGTTCCATGTCCATGGCAGGAAATTTAAGAGAAACGATACAATTACTTTTAGGTACCATTCGCAAGCCCTAAACGATGCACTAAAAATCAATGGGAAAGAAAATTGACAATCGAATATTCGAGCGGAACAATTTCATTATGACAATGATGTTAATATCTTCAGAAATGTGCGGGAATACTGGGATTTTGTATCCAGCTGTTTTTCTTATTGTTTCAAAAGGGTTTTCTTAAAAAGATCAAAACGCCGCATTTAACGAGATTATACCGTTAACTTAACGGGAAACTTAATGGGAAATAAACTGAAAAAAAAATACAAATTCAGAGCGTTTTAAAATATATAAAAAAATCATCCTTAACCTAAATGAAAACTTGTTATGTACAGTTAACAACGAAAATTGCCGAACGAGAGAGATAAAACTTGTTGGTTCTTGTTTTGTTCGGCAAACTTTCATTCCTGACTGTACAAAAAAAAAATCACCACAGATTTCAGAACATTCAGTAGATGTATGTTGTAGTCGTATTCGTTCCTTTTATTAGTCCTAGTAAACTTAATTTGAAAGATATGGTTAGGAGGTTTTTAAGTCCCCAAATTTATTTTTTATATTCCTTCCATTTAACCGATACTCCTACTTGAAAGTAATATAATAATAATAAATAAATAAATATTATAGGACAATCTTACACAAACCGACCTAGTCCCACAGTAAACTCAATAAGGCTTGTGTTGTGGGTACTAGACGACGATATATATAATAGATAGATATTGATAAATACTTAAATACATAGAAAACATCCATAACTCAGGTACAAATATCTGTGATAAAGACACAAATAAATGCCCTTACCAGGATTCGAACCATTGACCCCCTGCTTCGTAGGCAGTGTCACTACCGACTGGGCTAGGAGGCCGCCAAAACACCAAAAAACAAAACACCAGAAGTGGCGCCATAGACACCTGTCAAAACAACCCTTAACTTTTGCCAGCCGGAAATCGGGCGCGGAAACAAAGATGGCCGCCAACTGGGTCAGTTGCTTGCCGGAATTAATCACAGCGAGGGCTGCCAAGCGTGTAGAGGGGTCCGGCGTAAGGTGTGTTTAATTGTAGCTAATTACGTGAGTTTTGATGACGTTCTTTTTGGTATGTTAAACTAAAAATGAAGTATGGATCTAATTTACCGTTGAAACTGGAGTTATTTGACATGCTTTTTATTTGACATTTGTACAATAAAAATCTCAATTGTGTTAAAATACTTAGTTGATAATCAATTAACCCTTAAATCCTTCATATCAATTATTTGTTAGCAAATATATCACAGGAATACCTACCAATATTAAATTTAAATTAAGTACTTTGTTATCAAACCTAGAATCCGTTTTGAGAAAGATCATTAACATTACAAGTGACAACCCTAACCGCGCTGCGGTCCCTCTGTTGTCTCTGGACTTAAGACCATAGAGAAATAGAATTACGCTTGTCACAACGTTGCTGGCAGGTTGTAAATTACATTTGGCCAGGTGCGATGCCCACTAAGGTACACATTTTACTGACCAAACTTAAACCTTATTGCAATGGTATAAAGTCTACCAAATGTCAGTTAGATATGGTTCTGTAAGTAGGAGGCTTAGAGGGACCTGGTAAATTGTAAACAATGTGGCGTATTTAATTAACTCATTCGGTCCAATTAGCTCTTATCTTATTGTTAACAGTTGGACTCAACAATTATAATGAACAAGATTGTTTAGTGGGGTTTTTTAATGGTAACAATGTATTTAATGATTAATATCGATAGTCTGATAAATAAACTGATTTAAAACGAAATCACAGAATACTTGGGACTGCTAACGGGGAAGGCCGGTGAAAACTTGTCCATACAATGAGAGATAGAGACAAAAGACGAATGGTCCTTAACAATGTAGGGAAAGAGGTCTGTCAGAAGGCTCTTCTTAGGAAGAATTCTTCCTTGTCGCTTTATTCTACAGCATTTTAATTTTAGAGTATTTCGGATACCCGTGAATTTCCGTTGGGGACCAATTCCAGACGAAACAGTGCGTCATTTTCGCTAAGATAAATAAAAACTATTTCCCGCCATACAAATTTAGCTTTTCTAAGGACCATTGTTGGAAATGTCATTGTGACAGTTGCCTTCCAAACATAAGCTTTAAGAACGATTGAAAAAAAACATCTTTAATACAATGCAATCATTGCAATAGTATTCAGTGCTCGTCTCCATTTTGTTGTAGTATTCGGAGCAACCCTATATCACACAGAAATATTAAAAAAATCCAGCTTGAACGAAGTCAACATCACATTATTCATCTCTAGCAAAGAAAATTTTAATCACATATTCCCAGCAAAAAAACACGTTACAACCTCAAAACAGTTATTCCAAGTCCAAATTGATTCGCCTGCTCGTTAGCGCGCGTGACGTGACAGGTCACAGACTATGAAATTAATGACTCATTTGACAGCCCGCCATTACTTGCTCCGTGCGTTCCGATTCTCGTAATATAATCTGTGCCACACGCGCGGAATAGTAATCAGGCTTGTGTAAAACGGAATGTAAATATGATATTTTTGCGGTCCGTATTGTAAATAGGAGTTTCGTTTTGATATTTTGTAGTGGGATTTTATTTTTTGTGTGGTGAACGATATACACTTATCCTATTTACCAGTTTGGTTTAACGATTTCACGTTTATTTATTACGTTTATAAATTAAGAATTAAATAATGAATGGAATAGGGATACTTGTTTCAATCTGTGAATCCTGAGAAATCAGATTGATGCAACTGGTTCAATACACTCAAAATGCCTTCCGTTTTCTGGTTTTCTGATCAAATTGTGATTGCGTAGAATCCATGGAAGACTTACTCGGTGACGTTGCGATATATTACGATGAATTCTCTAAATATATGAATTTTTCCGATTTTAGATAATTGGAATCCCAAAAATGTGTTTGACCAGACATTGATTGCATTATTTCGTAAGATTGATGTCATTACAGTAAACCTGTGCTCTACCTGTATACTAAGGACCGATTAAGTTTATGTATAGAAAAATTGCCAATTCATATGCAGAATTTATCCCAGTAAGCATGTTTATCTGTATACTCGTACACACACAGAATGTCCGGAAACAGAACCCCCGCTCATCGGCAGTGGAATCACGTGCGAAGGACGTCTGATATCGTAGACAATAGGTCTGATATGATAATAAAAGATGGTGAGACATATGGACTGCATACTAGGATAAACTGTTTAATAGAAATGCAGGGAAATCTTATGGTTTGCAAATAAAAAAAAAATTAAATGATTTATTTGGGTAACAAAAAGTATCAGTTACACTCATGTTCGAAATTTCCTAGTAAGTGAATATTTATACAATACACCTGTGTTGGGAAACCTCGCTCTTCCCTTTTTAGTTTACAATAGATGTTTTGGTTCCTAAATATACTATGACCTACATAATGTAATGTAATGTAAAAACTTTTAATCGTACAATAACACTGTAACAATAGGAAAACGTAAGTATTAAGGCGAACTTATCCTTTTAATGGATCTGTTCCAGTTAACCTTTGAGTAGATGAGAGAAAAAGTGAAAAGAGGTAGACAAATGCGGCAACATGTACAACAAGGTACGAGAAATGAAAATTATAGATCAATACAAAATAATATGTACAAAGAGAAATTTTAGTGCTAATACATGCTTTACTAAGGAGCTCATAATCGTTGTTATGATGAACATAGGGTCAACAACCATGCCGCAGTACCTTAATGATTATAGATTCCTATATCCGAATTTAAAGGCTTGGGTTGGCAGCTATTCAATTTAGAGGACTATAAAAATGTTTCTTATATCATTGTATAAGATTATTATAAGATCATTATGATATTTATGATTCCAGTAAACAATTGACACAATGATTTGCATGAATGGGATGTACCAATGATGATGTCAGTTCTTTACTATTAATAGTATAACGAGTATAGCTTCCACATACATACATACTTTAGGTATGGCAACTATGGTACCTATGTCGTTATCGTAGTATAGGTACGTGGCACGCACACAGTGAATTGAACTATGAGTAATCATCGTATCATCTCAAACAACTCATGCGTCATCGACTATAACTATGTTAAATAATGAGTTCCGTTATGTCTGTTATGTTGTAACCGTAGGTCACTAAACTTCAGAAAAAATTGAAAACTATTCAGGTTACATAATGAATTTTGGGGGGTTGCGTCGTCGCGTCATGACAAAACTCAAAAACCACTGCGTTGTATTTTGATTTGTTCTACCTACCGACAACTCATTTCGCTTTATTGTCGTTCGTGTTCTAACCCTTTCCATAATACGAAAAAATCTTTAACATTAAATACAATAAATAGCCGTATTTGTGCAAATGATGACGCAAGTTCGTAAGAACTATTATATAATCTGTGACGCAAGTGTATATGCGCTGGGAAATTGATTCAATCGAAACGCATAATTTGTAAACAAAACACTTTTGGATAAATTTAGACATTACGTGCCGTATTCGAACTTTAAAATACAGTCGTGGCCAGATAATTAAGAACAAGATTATTTTTGCCATACAACTGCATACAAATATGATAAAATGCATTTGATAAAAAAAAATATGATAAAATGCATTTTAAATTTGATAAAAATATAAATTTTGCTTATGCTATTTATATTTTAAAAAATACTGACGTATTTATCCGTGTTTAAACAAGACTTAATATGGGCCATAAACATCTTCCATAAAATTTGAACTTTAAAAAATACAGACGGTCAAATCAATACTTTTTGTAATTAGGAACGATTTTCATACATCGTTCCTAATTATAGTATGGACTTATAAACAGTATTTTTTTAAATATAAATAGCATAAGCAAAATTTATATTTTTATCAAATTTAAAATGTCATATTTGTATGCAGTTGTATGGCAAAAATAATCTTGTTCTTAGTTATCTGGCCACGACTGTACATAAACAATACATTACAATTACAACACACTCTATCCCCAACACAAGTCCAACAAACAACTAATATTGGAGTTGTATTGGAGTTCCATCGGAATAATTTTCAAGCAGATTCTGATTCAGACGTTTAAGCGTTAGCTGTATGGCGTAGTTAATACACTGGAGTTTTATCGTGGTTTAAAGTTAGAGTATGGCCCTAGGATAAGTGTTTATTTTATACGTATTTGTATGAAAATGCCCGATTTCCAAAAATAAACTTAATTTTGTTGTATGGCGGGATGTTACTTGCGATTATCCAAGTGGAACTAGTAAAAAAAGAGGACGGAGGTCGGGTATTGTGTTTACTACGTAGTGAAGTACTCTGCTCAATTGCATGGAAGCTATCAGGCGTTACACTTGGATTTTGTTATATACTCGTATTAACAGCAACTCTTAACTGATCATTGTTGGACTTTGTCTTTTCAACAAGGTTAATTTTTGGGTAACAATGTGGAAATTCAACCTTAAGGGGGTGAAAATGATCTTTCAAGTACATTCAGCAGCAAAAGTAGCTAAGCGGGCGAGGTGTTCAAAATGATCTTGACACGACTTTATTGTTAAGGGAATAAGAGCGTGTGTAGGTCATTTTGAACACTTCACCCCGCTTAGCTACTAAGGCTTTATTTAAAAAGAAGAGGGTGTGGTCATTCGTGAGACGTACTACACTATAAAATATAACGCGGTTTCACTCATGTCTTTAGTCACTTCGAGCGACATTATTCGGAGAGCCTAGGTCTTCATCTTCAAGCACTAAGAGTGCTACTCGAGCCGGTTCGTGCCTCGCTACTGCGAGGCGCGTTGCCGACTTAGGCTCCAGCCTAGCCCAGGCCTGGCTGGCTGACCTTCACTCACATACAACACAGTTACATTTTATAACAGTTATATTTTATAGTGTAGTATGTCCCACAAACGTTTAAATTTAATAGAAGTAAAGTTACTAATACTTAAGTAAAAAAAAAAGTAAAATATTAGGTATATAAATTCTGTATGCCGTTGAGGCCTTTATCTCGTATTGTAAATATTTATTCGTTTGTAACACTTTATCATGCAGAGCAATTTGTCTACTTAATCTGCGTTCATTCACAAAACATCTACGCATTCTTTATTTTAAATACAAAGGTCAGAAAGATACGTAGGCGCGACGCGAGCTAATGAAATTTTAATGGTTCAATCATTTCAATGTCTGACTTAGAGTTTTCTTACCTTAGTTAGGCCATATCCGATATCGGATCGGATAATGTGAAAGCGCAATAAATGGAATATAAAAGTAAAAGGCCGTTTTAATGTCGGGATAAATCAATATAAATTAAATAAAAAATACGCTGACAGGTGCCATTATAAGTTATTTAGCCTTCCGAATTCTAGAGTCCGTTATAAAGGTCAAATTAAAAGAAATAATTTGAACTTTTATTGGATTCAAGAAGGTTCCAATTTCAAAAACGAAACAAAAGATTGAATTACTCGGGAGGATAATAGAGGTACTACTTTTTAGGGTTCCGTAGTCAACTAGGAACCCTTGTAGTTTCGCCATGTCTGCCCGTCCGTCCGTCCGTCCGTCCGCGGATAATCTCAGTGACCGTTAGCACTAGAAAGCTGAAATTTGGTACTAATATGTATATCAATCACGCCGACAAAGTGGTAAAATAAAAAGTGAAATTTTTTTTTTTATTAGGGTACCTCCCCTATACGTAAAGTGGGGAGTGATTTTTTTTTTTCATGTCAACCCTAACGTGTGATATATTATTGGATAGGTATTTAAAAATGAATTGGGGTTTCCTAAAATCATTTTTCGATAATGTAAATATTTTCGGAAATAATCGCTCCAGAAGTAAAAAAATATGCGTCCCCCCCCCCTCTAACTTTTGAACCATAAGTTTTAAAAATATGAAAAAAATCTCAAAAGTAGAACTTTATAAAAACTTTCTTGGAAAATTATTTTGAACTTGATAGGATGAATAGTTTTTGAAAAAAAAATACAAAATAATTTCTGAACTAAGTTAACCGTATAAGCAGGTGTTTATTGTACCTGTAATTTCTACAAAATTACAATGAAATGACGTGCTTTCAAATAAAGTAAAAACGGTGAAAATCGGTTCACGCAATAAAGAATTATCCCATAAAAATCATCTTCCATACTTTATGCTCGCGCGCAATAGTTTACTCAATTTGCCGATAGATGTCGCTGTACATGGAACTCTCATATCATATCCTACATGGCGGTGTTATTAACTCTTAAGTGGGGACACTTACTGTGACGGACGGAAAACTACGGAACCCTACAGTGAGCGTGGCCCGACACGCTCTTGGCCGGTTTTTAAAAGGCTTTCACTCTTTTGGCTTCAGCATCAGCAAGGAGAATTGTGGCACTGACGATGTTTTTAAACGTACAGTCAGCAGCAGAAGTAGCTAAACGGGCGGGGTGTTCAAAATGATCTTGTCACGACTCTAGCTCGAGAGAGCTATAGGGCGCCCGTTGTAAACTTGGTATTCATGCCTCCCGCCCGCTCCTTCCTCAGCCCCTTAGTCGTCTAGCCTTCATAATATCAAGCTTTCGGGATAATTCTCATTCTCATTCTAAGGCCAGTCATTATATCCAAAAAACCGTGAATAATCAGTTCTTGGATCCTAGAAGAAAAATTGTGAGGACCAAACTTGTAGAGAATCAAATTTCCTACAATTTTTGTCCTTACGGTTTTACTGTAAAATCAAAAATGGCCGAGTTATTCAAGAAAAACCGTTTTTCGAATATACACAGGAGCCTGATTCAGTCTACTTTTTGAATTTACACTCCCAGTGACCCCCCCCGAGGGACCTACGAAAAAAAATCCAAGAACTGATTATTCACGGGTCAAAATCTATAATGACTGAACTATCTCTCCATTTCTAGGGCGTGTCAAGATGATTTTAATAAACCGCTTTTCAACTTCTATTTCTGGCCCTAGCCATGATGTGAGTTATTTAAAAAAAATGCATGTTGGTATTTGATACGGGTCTGCTAAACGGTCGCCACCAAGGCTGCCGATTGTCCAAGGTCTCCCTGACCTTGGTTGGTGCTTCAAACGATTTTGCTGGAAACAATTGTCTACACGGTCCAGACCAAGGTCGCTCTGTCGGAGGGGCTTGTCGGTTGTCGGTGGCCAATTCGTCAAATTTGAATACGCGCAATAAAATGTTTTGCAATCAATTGTCGTTTTCCACATCATACAAAACTCATAAAACAAATGCCATCCGATTTCAATGATTGTAAGTGCGTTTTTCCTAAGTTCTCCTCCACCGGTAGAAATTTCACCTTGCGTCCGGCTTCCAACTCTGATGGTTCGATAACTGCCCGGCCTGGGTAGATGGCAATTTGTTTCCGGTGTCTATATGTGATGAAGAATAAGCATGCTAATTTTCAAGCGGTTGCCTGACCATTTAATTTTTTTTATTTTTTTCTTCGCTCTCGTACAGGGAACCAGTCCAACCAGGAGAGATGGCATTAAAATTTTGTTATATAACCAGCGTACATTCTTACAGGCGATAAAAAAAACATTTTGCACCCCCCTTTATTTCCGCTCCAGTCTAAGTTGGGTCAGTTCGGATTGCACAGGGCGGTTCCTCATCACTTCAGGAGCTTAAATACCGCGAGCCATCCGGTTGCCTCGCGGTCACTAAAACTACGCGTCATTGCTTTAACTATAGTGTTTCTAAACGACTTTGATTTACTTGCTCGTGCTCGCAAAGCTATGAGAATCCGTAGGCACGACCTACATATTCGCAACCCCACCCTGCGTGTATTCACATCACATTGAAGTGCGAGCGCGTGCTTGAGTTTCGATTGATTTTAAAACCGCAGTTTAATACGCGCTACGTTTGTAGCCGATTCCAGCTTTCCCCCTTTTGTAGCGGATAGAGAGCCCGCCTAGCGGGTCCCTGATGCGGAAAGTGTTAACTGGGCTACTACTCTGACTGTGAGAAAATGCATATCTCCTCGCGTATACATTTTTCCGTGGCGTTTCCGTCTAGCGCTTTTCCTGGCTTTTTGTCACTTCTCAATGGATCCTGGGTGCTTAGTCAACGTGCCAATCGTCAACGCTCCATTCCATAGCGTATCGTAGTCAACTCTCTATATCACTCTTCTATATTAGTGCGACAGTGACAGTTGCGTTTCGTTCGCTACGGAGCGTTAACGATTGGCACGTTGGCTACGCACCCTGGAGTCAGCTAGGCTACCTAATCCCATAAATTCGTGTAAGCACTAGTTTTCACGAAAGTTACTACTGTATCTGACCTTTTGATCCAGATTGAAAACTAGGCCTTGTTCGGGTCCGGCTTCACCTATATAAGCGACATGTAAAAATTCACGATATTTCTTATATAACTTCCAAAAAACTTATTGGTACGAGCCGGGATTAGAGCCGCAACCTTCGGATTGAAAGTCGCTTGTTTTCCTAGCTAGACTATCATTGCTTCTAAACTACTACTACTACGGGACTACGTACAGTAGGAATCCCGAAAATCTCTATAAATAAATTAAAATATTTGCATTCCATTCATACGATAGTTTGTTATTAAATCAAATACAAACATTGAAAAATTAATCAACGCAGTAGGACATTAACCTATATCAAATAAATGAGTAAAAATATCATCACTGAGAGGATCGCTTGAGTCCTCTGGCTGGCGCGGTAGCACGCAGCGGCGCCCGCGCACGGGTACGTACAAATTAAGGAACAATCCATCGCATGCGTCCGCACCAGGGGCCCATTTCTCGAAAGCTTGTAACTTGTAATACAAGCGGAAGTCCCTTTCTAGCAAACCATGACGAAAAGTGACATCCGCTTGTATTACAAGTTACAAGCTTTTGAGAAACGGGCCCCAGTTAGCGCCGCTCATACTAATTTTACCCGATTTCTACCCACGCGCGTGCGCCCGGCCCGCCAGCTTGCGGACGCCCTATAAATAAAATAAATAAAAATAAAATAAAAATAATTTAATGCAGACAAACGTCCATCAGTTACACATACAAACAAGGCTTAAAATATGTTATTAGTAAATTTAACACAAACACTAAATTATAATTACACAAACTTAAATGCTGAATAAATAAAATAAAACAAAATAAAACATAACTATAACTTGCCGATGTATGTTTGCTAAGCGATTGGAATGCTACCCCTGCAGCCCCGTGCGGTGACCTTTGAGGCGACACGCGACTCGCATCGCCTCAGCGCCGGCTCTTACAGATTTGCGCACTGGATAAACAGTACCTTTTTATTGCCACTTTCTATGTTTCGAGGGAAATATTCTGGAGACCTTTCGGAGAGAAGAAAACTTTCTTCACGCTTCTTTCAGTAGTGGACGTCTACTTGATAAACGCGCTTTGTCGTCTCGAGACTACATTAATACACATGATGTAGTTAACGTACAAACTTTGTATGCAGGGGGGGGGGGGTCTATTTCTCTGCAGCTGACCGTACGTCTGCTTGAAAATCGAATCGCCCAATTGATTTTGCAACCAATTTTTCGCATGATTCCATTTCGCCTTTTATTTTGTGTGGATCGGGACTAAGAGAGGGGCCTTTAGCTGCCCGAGGATTGACGCCGGGATTTTGTACATTACTCCCGCATAGCTACCTACTTATGCTGCTGACTCTGCAGTCATCTCTGTGTTGTTAATGATTTTCATTGTTTGATATATTATAAATATTATAACTAAAAACACGGTGTGGTCAACCTAGTAGATTTTTTAATTAATCATAAAAAAAACAACGGGGTGCACTCCGGGAGTGCCGGCAGAAGTGAAAACTTGCATTTTTGATATTTTGGAATGGTTAGGGAATAATTTTGCACGAATTGCTTTAATTATCTATCAGTATAAAAGTACTATCATTTATGTGGTAAAATACAATATTCATTTATTGCTCTATCGTACACAAACATGACAATTTATATTACATTAAAAATTTAACACTTCAGAAGTATTAAAATTATTCATTCGATCAGGTCACGTGTCCGTCTTACGAATTTTCAATCTGACGAATCTGTCGGTCATGTGACCTGTCGCAAGTTTAACATTTTCCCCATCACTAAAAGTGCACAGCCGCTAAAGAAGTTTTCACTTCAAAAACGTAGATGTTTGCAATCACAAAACAGTTGTGTTTGCAATTAATATTTTATATGAATTAATTGGACTTTTTGTACTTAATTTGATTTATTGTTTTCAGGTATGTTAACGCATTGAGATTAGAAAATGGCGTCACGGTGAGGGTAAGAAAAAAGGAGTGAAATAAAAGCGTTCGATCAAAGAAATTTACGTTTCTTGTTAATTTTATTAACATTTTGTCTTAAATAATCCTCCGCTGTAGCTAAAACCGGGTTAAATACTTCCCGCGAAAGGTCACAAAGTTATAATGAAACAACTTTCGCTTGACCTAAACTATTCAAAACCTTAATACAACCCTTGAACTTTCAAAGAGAAATAATTTAATTAACCCTATGCATGCCGCCGAAATAATAATCCTACGCATAATCCTGAAGTGACACATGTAATTGCAGAGGAAGGGTTGTTTGGACCCTTTAGAGACATTCCTTCGTGAAGGAATAGGGTAACCATTTGGTGCGTTTCTTAAGGACACTATCCTGTGGTGTGACAAAGTAAAATGCAGAGTAAGTAGTCCATCTTAAAACTATGATTGGTGTGCGCTGGCCACTGCTATTTTTTGTAGTATAGTGGAACGAGCGGAGCGTAAGCGAAGTGAAGTTCTTACA
Source organism: Pammene aurita (assembly GCA_947086415.1). Classification (NCBI taxonomy): domain Eukaryota; kingdom Metazoa; phylum Arthropoda; class Insecta; order Lepidoptera; family Tortricidae; genus Pammene; species Pammene aurita. Next base: position 34,378,308 of record OX352301.1, on the reverse strand, counting down.
GACAACTTCGGACGCAACTGTCACCTGGCTACTGGGACGTCTCGGCATTTCGATGGCTTTTTCATTTTGATAGTTTCGCGATAACTTTATTAACAATTTTCTGATCTTTATGAAATTTGTTAGGGTTGTAGCAGAGAGACATATAATTTGAGAGTTCGTATATGAGCAGGATCGATCAAGGGGTTGTGGAGCTAAAAGGCGGAAAAAGATCTTAATAAGGGTGTAAGGTTATTAATATTGGTCAATTTGTTTGCAAGTAAATCGCGAGTTCTCAGTTCGAGGCTGACTACCAGTAGTATTAGTAGGACTGAGCAGTCGTTGTGTCCAAGATTTGAAAGCCAAACTTAGGGTTCTAAATAGCTGAATATAAATAAGCTACTTTATACTTTCCTTATACTCTGGGTTTTAACCGTCTTGGAACATTCCTACGTGTCGAGGTAGGGTGATTTGTTGCGTTATTTTGGGGAAATATGTGAAGTTGACAGGTGACATAGTTAACGTCACAGACTAGTTAACAAAGGTTTTGAATATTTATTAGAAGGCCGGGCTTGTTAAAAGTTTGGCTATTTAGAAAATAAAGTGGTTTATGTCGCTATTAACGTTAATCTTGATACAAAAAATCTAAGATTTTTACTTACTTACCCTAGTTGTCTGTGGCTGTGTTTCAAAATTTTGCGTAGTCACTCCGGAGCTAAGTCGGCATTATTTTTCTTGAGATGTAAGGAAAGCGCAATTTTTCTTAAATATATTGATCTACACCCATATCATAAATCCTCTATTCTGCGTTCAGAAACCGTATGTAATTACCACCATTATTGCAACCAGTAATGTAACATCAGTGTATATCTGTGACAGTGTTGTAAAAATGTATGAAAATTCATTACCACATCGATATATCCGTAACGTAATGAAAATCCAGCCCTCCTCCCCGACCGCCGACAATCAAGTGTGCCATGGCGGTGCAATGGCGCTCATTCAAATTGTTTCCGAACACGTCATTTAGGATTTATAATATGTGTGTAGATAATGCAGTGTATGGAACTGGACATAATTAGGCCTTAAAACACTCGTGTGATTTTATTATGAAACTCGGCTGTGGATCGTTTCAAAAAACCACACTTGTATTTTAAGTTAAGGACCCTTATTACGTAACACTTACATAAACTACTATTCTTGATAAGTAAGACGCATGGTGTTACTAGTTCTACGGCCTCCTGAAGTAATGTTCCAAACTAATGAGACTGTCTAATTCGCTTCTTTGGATAATACACCTTTATTAACACAAATAAAAAATTAATGCAAGCTCTGAGTTTAGTCCATGAGACTTGATTTTAGTACGCTAATATAATTAATTTTACAAATGGTTAAAAATACATTAAGTAATGAAAGTCTTCTTCTCAGCGTTTTCCTGGCTTTTTGATATACCCAATGGATCCTGGGATCACCTTGGCAACATAATCTCAAAAGAATTGGTGTAGGCCAGGGGTTTTCAAAGTGGGGGGCGCGCCCCCGACTATATTTTAAGGGAGGCGCGGGGCCTCGGAAAATTTGAACAGGGCTAGCTAGCTCATTTACTTCCGTTTCCTTGCATCGAAGCGAAGGGGGGCGAGGGAATTTCATTTTAGGCAGCAGGGGCTTGCCTAAAAAAAGTTTGGGAACCCCCAGGGGTTCCCACCACACCAGTGTAGGCACTAGTTTTTACGGTAGCGACTGTCATATGACCTTCTAACCCAGAGGGCGAACTAGGTGTGACATAAATAAAAGTAGGGTGTGTATGGCTATCCATACCTATGTATATAAGGTGCTAACAAATTAGTCACGGATAATTTTACCTTTTAAAAATATATATACAAAGGTTCCTTAATTGCAGTTAAAAGTTAATTGTTTTAATGTAATGTATTTTCTCTTAAAATATCCGTGACTAATTTGTTAGCACCTTAATTATATAAGTAACTTATATTCTGGGTGGCCTAGAGGTTTATAGAGGGATAGAGGGAGGTAATTATAGTTTCATGTTTCTAAAGACAGTTCCAAATGGATGTCGTTAGTTCCGAAGCACCCTGTCACATAAATCTTGTAAATCTGCAATGGCGACTGAAAGAGAATAAAAGGTTTCACACAAAAGGTCCAGAAGATAGTAATTAGCAATGACAAAGCCGAAGGCTTATTTTTTTTTTTTTTTTTTTTTTTATACCACGACGGTGGCAAACAAGCATACGGCCCGCCTGATGGTAAGCAGCTACCGTAACCTATGGACGCCTGCTACTCCAAAGGAGTCACATGCGCGTTGCCGACCCTTTACAAAAAGGAGGATTCACTGTGTTGACGACTAAAGGAACAAGAAGGTCCCTCATCGTTAACACACTGGGTCCTCTTTGAGCTCTTTCAGCTTCAATTTATTCCACAAGGATTAAATTGCTGACTTCCGTCTCACTCGCTCCTAAACTTTGGTGTGAAAATATCGTTTCAGTCATTTGGTGTAAACTGCTGACGATGAAATATTAATATTAATATTACCTTCTCGTGTCAAAAAAAACGTAGAAAACCTGTGATTTTTCAAAATGCATATATGTCAAAAAACCATTTTTTATGTATACCACGACGATGGCAAACAAGCATACGACCCGCCTGATGGTAAGCAGTTACTATAGCCTATGGACGCATGCAACCCCAGAGGATTCACATGCGCGTTGCCTACCCTTTAGGAACCTATACACTCTTTTTTTGAAGAACCTCATACTGTAGCCCGCTGGGGAAACCTCCGCAGGGAGTTCAGTCCACAGCCGAAGCGTTGGTGGGAGGAAATTCTTCTTAAACCGTACTGTGCGCGACCCTTAAGGCTCCAAAATGAAGGACAGTGAATTATGATTATACTATGGCCTGTTTCACAATCTCCATTTAAAGCATATCTGTCAGATAAATGTTTGCTGTCCTTTTCTTTTATATGACTGGAGAAAAGGATAGCAATAATTTTAACTGGCAGATAAGTTTATCTGGAGATTGTGAAACAGGCCATAATGGCATTTTAACAAGAAGTTTATTAATAACGCTACTAAAAAGATAACTACTTTATGTCTGTGTAAAAATTATACTTTGTGATAACTTTTTCTATCACGTCTATGGCAAACAAGCGTACAGTCTACCTGACCGGAGCTTATGACCGCCTGTGTGTCACATCCGCGTGGCTTACTTTACTGTGTTTGTATGAATTCTGTTTTTAAGTTACGCGAGAGAATATAATAACGTCGTTATACTTGTTATATTTGTTAACTATCCAATTGCAATACAATTGTAGCGCAGTGAAATAGAAGCTCTAACAAAGCTGGGATTAGCTTACAATGAAAGTAATGAAACTATATGTAACTATAAATGGACTATTAGAAATTCTTCTTTACATAAACTCCTTACATATACTAGACGTAGAGCTTGGAAGTCGGATTAAATTAAGAAAAACTTAAATAACAAAATGAAATTAATTTTATAATAGTCTCGATTAAGACTGAAATTAATCTTTTTAATTTTTTTTTATCAAGAAGAGCCTGTTTGGCCTGGCTGCGTCCATCCTGACCAGGGCTTAAAACCGGTATTCGCAAAAAAAAAAACAATATATTTCATTATTTTATGGTATTTATATAGAGATCAGTATTGTATTTAGGAAATGACTTTGTATTATAAGATCGTTCGTTTAAAAATGAGTTAGTAAACGAAAGATTCCTTATCTGATTTAGCCTTGTGCTGTTCTATGTAGACGTGCTGGTTTGTGCTTGACTTATTATTATGAAAAACTATAGGATGCCGTACCACGGACCACGTACCACGGACTGGCAAGCGCAGCGTAAGACGTCCACCCACAAGATGGACAGACGATCTTATTAAGGTCGCCGGAAGACGCTGGATGCGGGTCGCTTCCAACCGGTACGAGTGGAGGTCCAAGGGGTAGGCCTATGTTCAGCAGTGGACGTCTTATGTCTGAGATGATGATGATGATGGTGATAGGATGCCGTAACAGAACTTACAAAATAATCCAACTTTACCCGCCGCTATCGGCAATGACATGTAATTTTCGTATTTCTTTACTATATAAAGGTCAGCCTTCAATCAACGCAGGCCATAACGCTAGTAATCTACCAATTTCAGTAGGTAGTTTATTTCGTTATTAGGCACTTATCTGATTATTACTCGCGCTTGCCCGACGCCGAGCTTCGCGAAAGTTCCACATATAAAAACCCTTTCACACTACTCTATAATCGCACATGTGATTCGGAGAGCCTAGGTCTCTATTTTCAAGCACAGAGACCCCGTGTGCGTTGTTAGAGCGCCGCCGCCGCGGACCGTCGCTCGACGTGCCCAAAAACCGGGCTTGTCTTAGTTACTTTACTGCAATCACGTATTATCGATCTAGATTTTTAAACCACGCGCCAAATTAACCTGTCTCAATCATTTGAGCCTGCGGCGCTGGGATCTGGTACAAAATTCCGCTACACACAAAGTAGCGCCACTGCCGCGCGCGACACCTCCCAACCTGACAGATTGGGCCCGACAAATTGTTATGTCTAATACTGGTTTAAATCTAAGGCGAACAGACGGAACTGAACGCATGCTGGTTGTCTCGCTCCCACTCGCACCGTCAGAGCAGGCTTTAATTATTAGCGATCTCACTATACACATCGTGAAAATCGTCCTACAATATATAACTATTTGTTGGTATCTATAGCAATGAAATATATGACGATAAAAGCGTGCTTTTGATGTGAACCGTGTGAAGTTAGTTGCATAAGCTCGCACGACCGCGCGTTAGCTGACAACTTCAAGTGTGTTATTATATTTTCGTCGGAGATTTTAGTCAAACATTGAAGCACTTTGTTTAGGATAATGTGAATTGATTAGATATTGTTGTGATGACTTACGCGTTAGTAAAAGTGCCTGATTCGTTTGTAAAACTGTTAAACGTGTTTATTTGAATAATGGATGAAGTAGTTTCTCGTGATGCTGACGGTTTGAACTGCGACCAAGTGTTAATCAACGAAGGCAAGATAATATCTTTGAACTTTGTGCAAAGCAAAATATAATATATTTACTTAAACCTTACTTACAAAATAAACACTCGACTGGTATATTTCGGCTAGTATTTTAAGGCACAACAAAAAATAGCCATAACCTAACTAAGTATTATAAAGTTTGTCCGGAAAGAAAAGGGTCGTAGTTTATATGGGAGCTCATACATTCAACGACATTATTCTTTCCGGATAGACTATAAATTCTCATCAAAACATCGCTTAAATCGCTTTGACGTGCATTCAGATTTTTTGGATACGCAAGTCAGTATTTTTTCATATGCGGAATATTATTTCCCGTTTATTTCTCAAATAAGCAAGTCATATAAGTAAGTGAAAATTGTGTAGGATTGTTTACAAAACACACTGTTTTGTTGGTTATTTCCATACAAATAATGTAAGTTGTAGTACTACTGCTGGCGTTGCATATTTTTTCGAACGATACCTAATGTTTCGAATGCTTTTGTGAAGATTACTTAAGTTACTACGAAACATATCTTTCGGCTTGCCCTACTCCGAAACTATGGGCACGCCACTGACGTCTGCGTGTTTACGTTTTATGGTTATCGTGCACAGATTTAGCTTGTATTAGGCAATTCTTTTCTATTATCACTTCATGCGGCTGTGCTCACTTGTGTTTAGTCACTACGGCCGACATGTTTCGAAGAGCTTAGGTCTCCATCCTCAACGAAACATGTGTGGCGTCCGCTCTGCCAGCTGTCTATCCTAGTGTCGCGCCACAATTCCAACAGATGGCGATCTAGTTGCACCGCACTGTCAACTTCCATACTACGAGTGCAACCTGTATCAAGCGCCCATACAAGACTTACATCGCGCTAACGAAGTTCCAAATCTCAGTTGCATGTCCCAACCACCTCTCATTGGACTTCGGTCCCAGAGAGATCTCTCTATTATCCATCTACCATTCCTTCTACACACATGTCTCACGAAAGTTGAAATTCAATTCTGTTCTCTGACTAAAATTTGATACAGCTCAAAATTTATTGTAAACCTCTGGCCGTTATTTTTTTAATCTAAAAAAACCCGGCCAAGTGCGTGTCGGACCACGCATAATGGAGGGTTCCGTAGCTTCAATGGAATAAGAACCAGACTAATGCCAAAAGGTCGTATCTGATGCCTATGGAAGAAGTTTTTTGGAAATAACTCAAAAATAGCTATAATGTTCAAATAATTTTTCCCAAAAAGTTTATCATAATGCGCATCTTCTCAAATTTGTTCATATTTTTCGTCCGCTCTGCCAGCTGTCTATCCTAGTGTCGCGCCACAATTCCAACAGATGGCGATCTAGTTGCACCGCACTGTCAACTTCCATACTACGAGTGCAACCTGTATCAAGCGCCCATACAAGACTTACATCGCGCTAACGAAGTTCCAAATCTCAGTTGCATGTCCCAACCACCTCTCATTGGACTTCGGTCCCAGAGAGATCTCTCTATTATCCATCTACCATTCCTTCTACACACATGTCTCACGAAAGTTGAAATTCAATTCTGTTCTCTGACTAAAATTTGATACAGCTCAAAATTTATTGTAAACCTCTGGCCGTTATTTTTTTAATCTAAAAAAACCCGGCCAAGTGCGTGTCGGACCACGCATAATGGAGGGTTCCGTAGCTTCAATGGAATAAGAACCAGACTAATGCCAAAAGGTCGTATCTGATGCCTATGGAAGAAGTTTTTTGGAAATAACTCAAAAATAGCTATAATGTTCAAATAATTTTTCCCAAAAAGTTTATCATAATGCGCATCTTCTCAAATTTGTTCATATTTTTTGGACTTACGGTTCAAAAGTTACAGGGGGGGGGACGCTATTTTTCCGATTTTCGAAGCGGATATTTCCGAAAATATTTACATTATCAAAAAATGATCTAACTAAACCCCTATTCATTTTTAAATACCTATCCAACAATATATCACACGTTAGGGTTGAAATGAAAAAAAAAAATCACTCCACACTTTACGTATAGGGGAGGTACCCTAATAAAACATTTTTTTCCACTTTTTATTTTACCACTTTATCGGCGTGATTGATGTACATATTAGTACCAAATTTCAGCTTTCTAGTGCTAACGGTCACTGAGATTATCCGCGGACGGACGGACGGACGGACAGACATGGCGAAACTATAAGGGTTCCTAGTTGACTACGGAACCCTAAAAACGGCGTGTAGTGTGAGAGCGCTCTAAAAAGCTCGCGTGTCCCCTCACATTGGCCCAGTTCCTAACTTTATGCAAATTCCGAGATACGAGCGGCTACCGCTATCTGCCGACTGCACTTCAGTTAGTTTTTAATGGACTTCGTATAACTCACTATGTGTGTGCTTTTACTTTTCAACTTAACTATCCACATTTTGATGTAAGGGCGGAAAATATGTTTTTGCTTTGCCATGAGATGCAACGAGCAAAAACCTATGTTAAACCTACTTTCGTTATTTACCGCAAAAATATCTACACATAATAATCATATATTGCGTCAGTCCTACACCGCCCTAGTTAAATTAAGTTGGAAGATTACCAAATAGGACTCATTCTGTTGACCTTGTTAGAGGTTTCATTATCGACTTTAGGATCGGAGTTTCGAATGCCCTCAGTTGGAGGATCACACACTTGTGTCGAGTCCCTAAGAGTGGCCAGACTTTGATTCGATACAGTAACGTAAAATTATATAGGTAATTTTACAGACAAACAAGGTAAAATACGTTTGATGATAAAAAAAATACCATGGTTAATTAAAAAAAAAAAAAAAGATTTTTCAACGGCCGTCCGATGGAGAAGTTAGACGTTGGATGACTCTCGTGACTATGGTCTCCAAAATAACTCAATGGCACCATATAACTACCTTCTTATTTTTTCAATTTGGGCGGTCTTTAGGAGCTGACGATAAAGTCCTCTAAATTCCACCTCTAACGAGTTATTGGGGATTCAAATCTCACTTTTGAAGAAACGAGCACGACTTTTCCACAAATTGAGGTGTGCTCAAATTCTAGACCGCTGTGGTGTATTGAATATAATGGGGAATCACTACCGTTGACACCGGGTCATTTCCTTGAGGGAGAGCCACAGCAACTATATATGACTAAGTTTAACCTAATGCGGTTGTATACTTGTAATAAAATAAAGAAATATAACGCGAATTGAATTTGTTTACCTTGTGTTCGGATCAGATCAGATCACCAGATCATTCAGCGAGCCTACCGCTAACTTCGAAAATTGAAATTTCGTTATCTCCGTCTCTATCGCTCTTACCTATTTGAAAGAGAGAGATGCAAATAGACGATTCGACGAACGAAGTGGTTAGCGGTTATAGGCCAGATCTGAAGATATCAGTAGCCGATGCGTTCGGTTATTGCGGATTAGTGATTATGTGTGATGTGTTATGAAGGATATTATGGTGGCATTGGCAATATCGAGGGTCGCACGTATCCTGAAACAGGTTGGCTTGGCACTGTAATATAGGTGACGAGCTGGCCCCATGACCCGTCTCATGGCCCGGTGCCAGCAGGCCGCGACCCAACCTTCACCCACGGATTTATTGCACGTTGATACGATGCGGTAAGATGCAACTGCGCTTAGTCTAACGTAGAGAAAAAGGCGCGCAATGTACACACTAAACTGATAAAGAGACGGAAACGCGCACGTGACATCCCTGTAAGCTGTTCAGAAGCTACAGCCTACAGCTTTGCTTAGGGTCTATGGTTTAATTAACTGAAGTGTATGTTAAGCCCATTCTCCCGCTACCTAAAGCCAATCCCAACTCCATGACCCTCTTTATTCTTAGTACCGGTGGTATGACAGGCTCTCACATTAAATAAAAACTAGTTAGCGTCAATTGCCAGTAGCTTCCGTAAGCTTAGGCATCGCAATCCTTAAATCGACTTAAATGACGTGAGTGTATAACCTTTAAAAAATTGCTAGTCGATATTCTGCCTGAACCGCTCTATCAATCAATACTCAAATTGACTCAGCGCACAGAAAAGCTTTGCCACCTAAAATAACCCAATTTTACTGCAGTCGCGAACTGTATTCAAAAAACATTCAAATGTGCCGAAATCCATGATTGAAAACTAACCTTCTGTCCGGTTACGTAGAGTTTTAAATCGAATGCGAAACATGTTAGCAGGCTAGTGAAATTTGCGACCGGCCGTTTTTGTTTTTATTTTGCAATGCGGTTCAGTCGGCGTCACACATATGTTTATTGTTTACACTTTTGTGCCTTACCCCTTTGTAATAAGGTGCATAAGTGTAAACATATCTTTGACGAAGACTTCGTGCGTGCGTTTGGACTGTCTCCAAGCTGCGTGCTTCGTCGGTGCCAAGTGCTTTCTCTTGTATGGAAGTTTCAAGGTCTTTCGGGAGCTATTTCACCGAGCTTCAAGGGCAAAGAGAGGGACAGTTGCGGGAGTGCAAAGTTTGTTAAAAGTTTTTGAATTTGGAACCTCGGTTAAAGTTTATTGATGTCGATTTGGTTGTTTCGTTAATATGATTGCTTTTATCCTTTATCGTATGAGGCAAAGGTTCAGTATCATTGAATTATTATTAGTAGTTATTGTACTTACAGACTAGTTAGTTTTCATAATTATTTGTTTTTTTTGTTGCCAAAAGTTAAGGAAATATAAATGAATACTTGCCTGTCGGACCTATTCATATACACTACACAGTCAACATTAGAATTAGCGAAGCGAGCGAGGTCTTCTTGACATGACATGATGAGATTGACGCGACTTTGTCGTTAAGAAAACATGAACGCGCGATGATCATTTTGGACACCCACCTAAAAAGTACCAGGGGGTTTCACTATCTCTCCCTCCATTGTACCCGTTTTTCCCGATGCGCTTACCGCACCGCGAGGGCTAATGAGGGAAGGGTTGGCACATAGCATATCACCTTATGGGTGCGTTCGAGAATATGTGACGTTTTCAAGTCAATAGGTACATCGTTGTCAGTTGTTAATGAGTTTATTTCTAGATTTTTTTATGGCAGTTAACGTCTTAATGACAACCGAGAATGATGTGTACTTTTGATTGAAAGCGTCACAATATTATCATTCTGACAGTGTTTATGGCATGTCTCAAACCTGCATGGATATATGGAGCACGTTGAAAACCCTATTTTTTTAAAGAGTGCATGACAGCTAGCATTTTCATCTCTGTAGCTAAATGTCAAATTGAAGAAGGAGAATCTTGTGTACTTGTACTATTATTCTGTGAAAGTACCTAATAAGAGTAATAATCCGTAAACTGAAAATTGTCTTCGTTCAGTTACAGGAGTGTTTCGGTTTCACGTTTTTCGCTTAAACTTCCGATTCGATATTCATAATAATTTTATCTACACTCATACTGTAAGTACTCTAAAATGCGTTCAAAAACCGTAGACAATGACAAGCATTACAACAAACGATTTAACTATGATAAGTTTCTTATCTGCGGCAGTAACGTAATTTTAACTTTGCATGCTCAAATATTGTTAAGCAATGAGTTTCAAATTTGGAACATCGAATTTGATAACATAATGTTACCGCCATGGCCAACTCGATTGGTCCCGCGCGAGCCCCGACACAATCGAGTTGGCCACGCCGACACAATCGAGATGGCCGCGGCGGTGCAATGGCGGCCATTCTATGATTTCCGAATACGGCATTTATAATAAATAATATGAGTGTAGATAAAGCAGTGTATGCAACTGTACGTAATTAGGCCTTAAAACACTCGTGTGATCTTATTATGAAATTCGCCTGCGGCTCATTTCATAAAACCACACTCATGTTTTAAGGACCCTTATTACGTAACAGTTACATAAACTACTATTAACTAGTTCCAAAATATGAATTGAGGACACATAATATTAACATATTTGTAACCGCAACCGCGCGGCAAACCACTCACAATTTGCGTCGTCACAGCGGCATCACAATATTTCATTATCATTTAATTAATTAATCCCTACGTTATAATTAACAGTCGTAATAATTGTTAATTATCGCTATCGGACACGATTTACATGAACCAGATCTCATTATTTCTGCGATTGGTATTGATAAAATTAAATTTGATAACCTATCGCACCGTTCCCTCGTGATAAAGTTTTAAAAATAATCTGTAAGCTTTTGCGTTTATGCATTTTTAAAACTTATTTCCATATAAAAAACGATGAAACTGGTTTAACAAACATTGCTGGTTTTATATAGTTATTAATTATTAATGTTTAGTTGGAAATTGATTAGTTTTTTTAAATAAATTAACCACAACTTTTTTGGTGTTGTGTGTTAGTTTATTCATGTTCTGTTAGTGAGCGAGAGTGGACGTCTTATTTGGAGGTAGGCACTTGTAATTTTTTTTTCCTTTTTATCTTTTCGTAATGTAAGAATGTGTAATACATATTGCTTTTGAAAATTAAAATTATAGGCCATTCTTTACATTCATAACAGCCAAGAAAATTGTGTTATACGTAAATTGTGTAAACGTTTATTTAATTTTGTTGCTTTTATTAATATTTATCAGTTAATTTAATTACCTTCACTAACTACCGCTTCCCTTCTTCCGGATGAAGAAATGTCTCTAAAGTAATTAAAAATATACTTAAATAAACCATTTACTTACTCTACTCTCTGCAATTAATTTTAAATATTAAAGTCTCAAGAGTATTTTGATACAGCTTTACTATTTGCGTGCTTACCAAACCTAATGGCGCTCTCTGGCAGTTAAATTAAAAATTTCAGTTGAATCTGATTAAAACTAGGTCTTCAGAGATTAAGTATTAATTTAATTATCAAAAACTAGTCGTTCAGACTTGTAATTTTGGTACAGTTGCTTAATTATTAACTTTATAGTAAGGAGTGGTCCTGAAATAAAGTAGCCGTGTACAATCTTGTGTATTTTTTAATTTAGTGCTAATTTTGAAGCAGTATATTTATTTTATTAATCCGTAGATACAATACTAATAAATAAAAATACAATCATAATAGAATATGTGAGCATATTTAAGTTTTCGCGTTTTTAATTCAACATACTTTGTAACCTTTTGAACAACATAATTTGACAATCTTCAATCGACATCCGCTACAATGCCACAATTGTATTTCCATTTTCACAACCCGTTTTATGCTTTTCAGAATTTCATCTTACCGAGAAGCTACATCAATTAACTGTATTTTAGCTAGGATAGTCAGGAAGACTCTCTAATCTAACCTCTGACAAAGATTTTTCTATGGGAGATAATTTTCTATGAAAAAAGGCAAATACATTTAATTAAAAATTACTGTAACTACCTTAAAATGAAGACAGATAAAAAAGTTTACTATTGAAGAAAGACAATTTATTAAGGTATAAAATAGCTCATCAAATCAAAGTATAAGAAAAAACATGTTTTTGAGAAACACCTCAAAAATTCTGTCAGAAGACCTGTTCAAAAAACTATGTGTATGATGGAATACAAAAGGCGAAAACTTCCAAACGCTGTTTTATTTAAGTATGATTGTATTTATGTTTTGTATGATTGTATCTAGAGATTATTTAAATATAAACACTGCTTCTAAATCGGCACAAAATAAAAAGATAAATCAAAAAAGGCACGGCTACTTTTTTTCCGGACCACTCCTTAGTTGAATGAGAAGATTGTAAAAGTGACATTTGACGCTAAAGAATAGGTGTTTAATGTCATGAAACGTTTATTTACAAAAAGTTTTTCGATTAGAATTAACCGTTCGTTTAAAAATCGCAAAATTAAAATGTAAAAAAAATTATTAACAGGGCGTAGCTGTCATAATTTCTTCCAGAAACATGTACCATCGGGTTCATAATTGCATACTCAATTTCTGAATGAATTCATTGATAAATTGGGTATGCAATTATGAATCCAATAGTACATATGGTGGTTATCTTTCTCTCTTAGATCGTTCCCTCATGTCTGAGGATCGTGGTCAGCATCAGGGTTACATTTAGAGCGGATGATATGTCTCCATTTCTTCTGCGGCTTCTGTCCAGCGCGTCTCTTACGACCGTGTAGAATTTACGCAGACGACGAATCTCTCACTTTATCGACCCATCTGGTTGGTGAACCACCAAGGTGGTTATTACAGAAATTAATATTACGATTAAATAAAATAGTTTCCCTGATGTCAATATCCAGAAACGAAAATGAAGACGACGTCTGTATACTTAGAGGTTGTCGTCTATTTTCTTAAATAGTTTTTCTTAATAGTTTAACTTAACTCCGCCAAATGTTTAAGCCTAAAATTGCATTTCTAGCGAATATTGTTTACCAATAGGTATCTATCCTTAACCCTGTGTGACCACGCTGCAGCGCGGTCGATAGCCGCATCGCATTCGGCCAGCTCATCAAATTGTCGGCTAATTGTCTGGATAGTAATTGGCCTGTCCTCGGGTTTCTAGACGCTATGATCTTCTCAGGCTGCATTTTGAATTTATGATGCATAAGACGAATATGAAACCCACAGAGAATAAATGCTATGAAGTTAAAACTCTACACAGCAAATTCTCGCTTGGTTTTATATGTTCTTGGAAACGTATTTAAATCTGTTTAGTATAAAATAAATAACCTAATCAATAATTATCATAATTCTAAGAGCCTGGCTCTTGTCGGTGGAGTAATCGCCTTTCCGTTCTGTTCTCTACTTATTCTTTTAGCTTTTGATACGTACGTCTTGACGTTGGCTTTTTCTTTGGCTTGATCTAGAACAGCACGTTCTGGTCTTCCTCGGCCTCTTCGTTTTGCTAATCTACTTTCAATAATAGTTTTTATGTAATCGTCATGACGTATCAGGTGCCACGACATATTTCTCCTACTGTTTTCAATTCAGCACTTCTTTGTTCGTTCTTGTCCCAGATGATTCCTTCCATTCTTCAAATTATTAGACCTATTAGACCTAATTGAATTATGTACATACTATCATTAAACCATAAGTCCTAATTTTGTATGTATAGGTACTATCTAAAACAAAAGCAAGCCTGAATAAAGATTTTTTTGCATCATAACATTGAAGTTAGTGTGCTTGAGTCTCAATTTAATCTACTGTTTTACAAATTTTAGTGTACAGTCAACCAATTTGATTCCTAGGCCACTCTAGAACCTTGTCACAATAGCTAGTTTGGTAGCGAATAGGTTACGTTTATACGTATCCACGTTTATACGTATACGCATCTACAGTGGCCTATATAGGAATCAAATTGGTTGACCGTACATTCCCTTTGATGTTATGCTAATGAACATTGCAAAAATTAATTTTCACCACTCCACCTCGGAAACGCGCTCTTTATCCCTTAAAAGCGGTGAGGAAAAACGCATTTTATCCACATGGGGGGAAAGGAATTTGGTACAAGTTTTGACTTGATTTTTCACGTTCTCTTGCAGGATGGACTTTAAAGGGATGATTTTGGCTTCGATTTTCTTATATTTTATAGAATTTATAGTGTGGCGAAACATTTTGTATCATACTCGGCAGCAAAGTTTGTTTGACCTCTCTTGCCTTGAGTGAGGCCCATGATTAAATTTTTTGGAATCTTTCGCTGGCTCAGGTCTCAATAAAAGCACGAGAGGTTAAACAATTACTTTGTCCCCTTATATAATAAATAACTATTATATCCTACAACGCTTGACTAATTTACCCAGAAAATAAAATTGGAGTCTTTCTTTATAAATGTAGACAGTATTATAAAGAAAACTGTTTTTTTCTCATTCTCTGCGAGTAATATTAATAATATAGCAGATTTAGACCAAACATTCTCATATTACATTGCCATTTAGGAAAATGAGACTATATCAAAGGCTGTTTTCGGAGGATATTACTGTATGTAAAAATGAGTTTTCTTGCCTACTTGAGCACAACTAGGCCATTTTATAAAATTAAACCCAAGCCACGATACGATCTAATCTAAAGTAATGTTTATAAAACATCTAGTATTAATATTCAAAGCATTCGAGACTTTATATAACTTTTGATTTATGTTTTGGCTAAGACGTGATTTGCGAAAGTAATTGATAAGATACTTATATTCAATAAATCTTTTAGTCAAGCTTGAATTTTGATGAATTTAAATGATGTTTCTCGCAATAGTTCTGAACGATAAGATATTATATTATTTGTCAAATGTAACTTTTAATTATTATGTAAGTCAAATTATTGTTCACCATTTTTTATTACGAGGCGTTTAGGTTAAAGGAGACTCTTGCAGAAGAAGGCATATAAAGTCCTTCGCTATCGTTAAAACCATTCTTTTGGGTATACTACAGGCTTGGCCAGAAGTGTTGAGCACCCTTGCGATTTTCATACAAAACTCGAAAGTTTAGTCCGGCGTTTCTATCTTTTTTGAAGTTATTTTAACAATTAATTCAAACTGAACAGGCATGTTTTGGTGAAGTAAGTAGTAACTGCATAGAATATTTGCAATTTGTCGCACTGACTTAAATTCGCATTTTTGGGACCTCCACTTTTCATATTTTATAGGTACCTTGAAAGTGTTATTACGTGATGTTTTCTAGATATATCAATAAAATATAACATTTTACGTCATCGTTCATTGTTATGATAGGGAATTAATACTTAACATCAAAATAGTAAACAAAAAAACCGGCCAAGAGCGTGTCGGGCCACGCTCAGTGTAGGGTTCCGTAGTTTTCCGTCCGTCACAGTAAGTGTCCCCACTTAAGAGTTTAAATAACACCGCCATGTAGGATATGATATGAGCGTTCCACGTACAGCGACATCTATCGGCAAATTAAGTAAACTATTGCGCGCGAGCTTAAAGTATGGAAGATGATTTTTATGCGATAATTCTTTATTGCGTGAACCGATTTACACTGTTTTTACTTTATTTGAAAGCACGTCATTTCATTGTGATTTTGTAGAAATTACAGGTACAATAAACACCTGCTTATACGGTTAAATTACAAACTTAGTTCAGAAATTATTTTGCATTTTTTTTTTCAAAAACTATTCAACCTATCAAGTTCAAAATAATTTTCCTAGAAAGTTTTTATAAAGTTCTACTTTTGAGATTTTTTTCATATTTTTAAAACTTATGGTTCAAAAGTTAGAGGGTGGGGGGACACATTTTTTTAAACTTCTGGAGCGATTATTTCCGAAAATATTTACATTATCAAAAAATGATTTTAGTAAACCCGTATTCATTTTTAAATACCTATCCAACAATATATCACATGTTAGGGTTGAAATGAAAAAAAAAATCACTCCCCACTTTACGTATGGGGGAGGTACCCTAATAAAACATTTTATTCCACTTTTTATTTTACCACTTTGTCGGCGTGATTGATATACATATTAGTAACAAATTTCAGCTTTCTAGTGCTAACGGTCACTGAGATTATCCGCGGACGGACGGACGGACGGACAGACATGGCGAAACTGTAAGGGTTCCTAGTTGAATACGGAACCATAAAAAGAGCTATGCTCAACACTTCTGGCCAAGGCTGTATGTTGATATTTTCTGTTGGTTGACAGGACAAAATACTCAACAAGAAATATGTAAATAGGTAGTTTTACGCAGCCTATATTGTGTCATTTGTGATTTTGTGTCCGACACTTGTTACAGCGTGTATGCTACAAAACCTCTCCAGGGGCCGTATTCTAGCTTAAAAACACATTAAGACACATTAAGAGGCCTATGCTCAGTAGTGGGCGATAAAGGGCTGATGATGATGATGAAGACACGATCCAACTCCAATACAATTCAAATGCATTAACTATACAATACAGCTAACACCGAAACGTCGCAATCATAATTGAATTTAAAATTATTCCCTTGCAACATTGTGTTGGAGATAAATTGTATTTTTAATGTATTATTTCTGTATCTTGAAGCCGACTTCCCCCTGTCCCGTATTCCGAAATACGGCACCAGGGGCCTATTTCCCGAACGGTATTAGACTAATATTATTAGCGTGTTGTCACTGAAATTCATACGATTTGACAGTTCGTGCACTAATTCGAGAAAGGCCCCAATTGTCCCGCCATTTGATTTGCCTCTGCTCCAAAATAGTCTGTCAAGAAATAGTAAAGGACAAACTTATTAATACGTATAGCGATAGTGTTGGTTTCCAATCGTAACCTTCCGTTCTGTTTCAGGTAAGAGAGCTGGTTACCTGTTACCGCCGTCTGGGGACCGCCGAGGGTAAGTCATTTTGCAGGTGTAATTAACTGGAACAGGTTCTAATACTCTTATCAACGGTTATTCTTAGAATGGGGATGTATTGCCGTAATTACACTGGTTTCAGGTGCCTATAATATTTTCCCCCGCCTTTGCTCTAAGGTGAAGTGGCTAATTCCGACATAGGGCCTATTCCGTCCACGAGCGTATATTTTTTGATTTTTAATCGTAAGAAAAATAAACATTTGCTTTGATTGCTAAAAAAAAGCAATCGCTTCTTTGTCGATGAAATTATCAATTTTGTTCGTTGTTCGAGAAAAACGCTAATGGAAGGAATAGCCTCTATGACGGAAATAGCCACATTGTTATGTATTGTACTATGAATATTTAGATTGGTATCTCCAAAGATAGTATTGTATATAAAATATCACTATCCCTTCCTTGAATTTGTCAGAGATCTATTGCAATCTATATCTGATAATGAAAATTTTCGGATCTTTTTGGCCCTATTTTTTCCTTCCTTCCTGTGAGACCGCTTGTACTTTTATTTAAAATTTCATATGACCAATAACGTAAGTGCGTCATTTTAATTCCACCAATAATCCCAAAATAAATCTAATAATATCTCGCCCTAAAAAGTGGGTCGAATATGTCCGCCATAAAGATAAGCCCGTAATAACACCCTCAGAGCAGTGTTGGGCGTAGTTAACTACTATTCTGTAATCTAACTACTTATTACGACTAAATGTAGTTAACTACAAGTAGTTATAATTACATGTAACCTAACTACAATAATCAAGTTACATAAAGTAGTCGTTAATCTGATTACTGTAATCGAGTAGTTATAACTACTGATTACTTTAGTTCTACAAACGTCTTGTTTTGTAACAAGGTGGATCCTAGAGGGGGGATTTTCTTTTTGGGTCAGTGAGGGTAGCTACTAGATCCCGTGCTGCTACGCGAAAATGGTTCCCTCGATTTCAAATTAATGAAGATTGTCGATTACAAAATTTTGAAAAAAAAACATACAAGGTCATTTTTGCCAAACTTTTTTATGACGTCAATCGATCCCGTTCCTATCGAGGATCAAAAGATTTGTATGGGACTAAAAAAAAAATTAATATATATACAACGTTACGTGTCGAGTCTAAAAGTTTCGAATGCTACAGTTTACCATTCTATCGATAGGTTCGGAGTTGGAGGTTGAATATTTAATAAAGCCAGCTTTGACAAATTTGTTTTTTCACTGTACCATCGGGTTCATAATTCAATTATGAACCCGATAGTACATAGTGTCATGTAGGTTGTCATTGTTAAAGTATGTCATCTTATGTCATGTCACACAAATTGACAAAGTAGGTTGATAGGTTGATATGGCATGACACATGTAGAGATGCGATGACAACGAGTGTAGAGTTAACAGTTGAATAGAATTATAAGGAAAACTAAACATACGAATATCTTTCGAAATAATTAACTGATTGAAAAATAAATACTCTAGATTAATTAGCAATAATAAAAATCGTTGGGGGTGTCTAAGGTTTTTAGTGGCTCAAGTAACACGTTGTATACATTTATGCACAGCGCAACTATTTATTTAGACCTGAGTTCTGGTGATGATAACAATGATCTGAGGATGAACCCTTGAAGTGTCTACTGGTTCTCAGGATTGGTCTCATTGGTCACACATAGACATGTGTCCTTTTGGCTATTTTGACTCATCTTGATGAGCACTTAGAGCTAGTATCGGGCATTTGCTCTCGGAAAGGTGAAGTAGGTCTTGGCATGGTGGAAATGATCAACAGAACTTCATGACACATTGTATTGTATGGTATATGCTAGTATATGCTACGGAACCCTAACAACGACCTTTTAAATGGGTGTATTGTGACAGGCCCGACGGGCCGGCAACTACGGAACCTTACACTGAGCATGGCCCGACTTGCTCTTGGCCGGTTTTGTTAAAGATTTTGTTGAACTACGGTATAGTACATAACATAGCAAACGGACGTGCTCACTCTTCTTAGTTAAGGGTCGGTAACGCGCATGTGACTCCTTTGGAGTTGCAGGCGTCCATAGGTTACGGTAGCTGCTTCCCATCAGGCGGGCCGTATGATTGTTTGCCACCGTCGTGGTATAAAAAAAAAAAGACTCGCGCGCCGGGCTTTGTTTTTTTCATTTGAAGTACCTAACCGTACGTAGGTAGTTACAAAAAGTAATCAGTAATCACGTAACCGTGATTGCAACTACAATTAGTTAGTTAGTAATCAAAAATATTAATTACTTTATACGATTACTTCATGTAATCAATTATTATGATTACTAACTACAAAATGTAGTCGTAGTTAGTAATCAGTAGTTAGATTACAATTTGCCCAACACTGCCTCAGAGATAAATTTTATGGACGCCATCTCTTTCATCCGATTCCACTCGCGAATGCGTGTGAGAGGGATAAAAGTGCTTGTAAAATGTTTTTGTCAATAATCCCGCGGGTGAATCGTAAACTGTAAACATTGATGGTGTAGTGGAAGTTGTAAATTTCCCCGGTTTTTTCTTACTTAAAAGGTTAGGGGGAGATCGGGGTACATTGATATAATTATCTAGTATATAAAATACAGACTAAAAATTATGTTCGCTTGTTATATTAATTAATTACATAATTATAGTATGCAGTAGGTACCAAATCAATAATGTTTGGAATGTATCTGAAGCTATATTGAACAAAAAAAATAAGGACAGGCTTAAACACGTAACCTAACCAAAAGAAAGCTAGTCTCTAGTTTGTTGTAAATAATTTTATTCGATATTTTTATGTTTAAAGCAATCAATTAAAATAGATATTTGCAGACTTCAGTGAATTCCAAGAAATTTTCCCTAAAACACCTAAGAAACAGCAATTCAACTACAATCTACAATGTTCAATCTGTTTTGAATAGTTGTACAGAAATAACTGAAATAAGTTATTGATATTCATTAAAACTTTAGTAAATACCAAGAAATTTAGCCAATCTGTTGAAATCCTTAAAATCTAATTATAATTTCAAGTATTTAAACCTCTCTGTAATGCAAAGTAAACAATTTGACTAAAACGAAGTTAGCCCTGCCAATAGTTATTGATTCAATAGGGTATTTGAAATTCGCATCGCGTTCGCGTTCGCCAAAACAATTAGTGCAGTCCGCCCCACCCCTGCTACAACCTACCCCAGTCCCCTCTATCTTTACTCTAAATTTGAGACTTCAGTGGTGTAATAAACCATCCTTAAAATTCGATATCAAATCAATCTGTTATACTTACATAACACTTATGGTCTAAGAGCTGGCCGCGTCAGATATGACACAATAATGAGAGCAATTAAACCCATCTAGTCTTGTAATGGGTGGAGGTCAGAGTGACAGACTAGCAAAATTTTTGAATTGGAAAAAAGTATTACCAAAATAGGTAAAAACGGCCGAAGTTGCCTTATTTATAGAGGACGGGACCTATATTTTAACATTAGAACAAAAAACATTGCGTAATATTTTGGAAACAGAAACTGACCTATGAATTATATGGAGCGGTTACAGAATGCCTGCATAAGGTTTATATTTGGCCTGCAAAAATTTGACCACATCTCGGAGTTTCGTACCCAGCTCAAGTGGCTCCCAATACGCCATCGCCGCAACTCTCACATTCTCGCTCTTCTCTATAATACCCTTTTCAATCCCACCACCCCTCTATATCTTAAAGAGCGTTTTAAGTATCTGTCTTCTGTTCGGTGTGCGGAAAAACGCCTCCTTGCTACTCCCTCTTCTTCATCAAAATTTTAAAACGACTCCTTTACTTTTCGGGCTGTTCGGCTGTGGAATGCTTTGCCGTTGAATGTAAGATCTGCTAAATCTCTTCCGATCTTCAAAAATCTTCTGAAATCACATTACCTTTCGCTGCCTTAAGTTGCCTTCGTTTATATATGCATTTATGTATTTGTATATTGTGTATTTATGTATGTATTATGTATTTATATATTGTGTATTTTTGTATATATTATGTGTTTATGTATTTAGGTATAAGTTTTTAAAGTAAGTACTTACTATTACTAGTATACTTACATCATATCGGCACTACCCGTTAATTGTTTTGAGTTCATAGTTTCCAGCTACCCAAAGGTTGTCTGGTAGAGATCGCTTTTTAGCGATAAGACCGCCTGTTGTTACCTAGTTTTTATCACTGTATCGCTGTATATTTTTCTCTTTTCTCATGTGGTGCACAATCTAAATATATAAAAGAAGAAACTGACTGACTTATTCCTAACTTATTCCTAGACTGACTGACTGACTGACATATCAACGCACAGCCCAAACCGCTGGTTCTAGAGATTCCAAATTTGGCACGTAGGTTCCTTATAAGGTCTAGGGGTGCACTAAGAAAGGATTTTTCAAAATTCATCCCCTAAGGGGGTAAAATGGGGGTCCAAAATTTGTATGGCGAATCAAGATTTGTTAGACTATTTTATTCGAAACTTCACAGGATAAATGAGTAAACACGTAATTCAGGTTTTTTGAAAATTCAACCCCTAAAAGGGGCAAATGTGGTCACAAAGTCTGAAAATCAACATGGGTATCGTATCCTTTTTGAGTACTCATAGTACGCGGGCGAAGCCGCGGGAAAAGGCTAGTAAAGAATATTTATTATCATTATTATTATTATTATATTATACGTCGTTTTGGACTACTTTCCCCCATCAGAAACTTTTGGCAACGATATGATGTAATTATTTATATAATTTTTCATAATACTGCATCAAAACCAGAATAGTTTGCATTCTTTGCCCTCCACCATTTTACAGCTGCCAGATGTCCAGATCTAGAAATAAGCATAGTATAGCAAACTAACGAGAGGGGTTTCGTCGCTCTCATTATTGTGTCATATCTGTCACTAACTCTCCCTAAGACTAGCTCTCCGTCGTCTAAGTTCATAATGTCATCGTATGATTACCATGTGTAAAGTTTTGAGAAAAAAAAAATACAGTACAGTAACATGACATAACCTGTTTTATTTAAAAACGCCTAAATAAATAAATCCGCCGAGATTTGCATTTGTTTCTCAAAACGCTCCTAACAAAATGACGTGCAAAAGTGACGTCACGATCACATAGTCGCCCTGTTTAAAGTATGGGAAAAATATGAAATTGCTATTTTTACAGTGAAATTTTCCGTTTATGTATATGGTTGCTATACAATTTATTTTACAGTAAAATGTAAAAAATCGAATGGTATCATTGTTTTTTATTCATTACGCACTTTAGAAAATCGTAAAATTTAGTAATTTTGCAGCTTGATATCTTTGAGCCATTTCAATAGAATTTATAAATTTTCAATTTAGTTGAATATATTGATCATTTTGCATCCTGTCAACTAAATTTTATTGCTTAATTCAACATGTGTCATCATACCTATTACTATACTATGGGGTAATGTTATCAATCATACCTAAATACGAAAGTGCCGTTACAACCAAAAACATGTCAACTACTAGGTCTAGGTGCCGTATTCTAATTTTAAAATACATAAATATTACATTAAAAACACAATTTATCTCAAACATAACTGCAACACACAACAAATAATCAACCAATATTGAAGTTGTATTGGAGTTGCATCGGAATAATTTTCAAGCAAATTCTGATATTTCTGATTCAGACAATTAGGCGCTCGCTGTATTGCGTAGTTAATGCATCGGAGTTGTATTGACGTTGTATCGTGTCTATACGTGTTTTAAAGTTAGAATGCGACTCTAGGTAGGTATTTATTATTATTTTTGTAAATAAATCATGTAGTACTAACAAAATATGGACCACGGTCTGCAATAAAAATTTTCAATTTCAATGTATTTTATATTTTATTTTTATACCACGACGGTGGCAAACAAGCATTCGGCCCGCCTGATGGTAAGCAGCTACCGTAAACTATGGACGCCTGCAACTCCAAAGGAGCCACATGCGCGTTGCCGACCCTTCACAACAAGGAGGATTCACTGTGTTGACGGCTAAAGGAACAAGAAGGTCCCTCATCGTCAACACACTGGGTCCTCCTTGAGCTCTTAGGTATGTCTTGAGGTATGTATCCCTTGTCAAATATTGTATTTGTGTTTGCTATTCCTCATGTATTACTTTACTTAGAACCATATCACGGAGACTTTTACATCCCTTTCTTCTCACGACTCCCATAACACTTGTCTTAAAAGCTATCATGTGCCAACGATAAGCAAAACCCTTTAGATCCACTCCGCTGCCTCCGGCAATACACATTGTCTACCCTAAAGCTAGACAGAGAGGCGTGTATGTAATATGTGGATGTTAGAGCAGGGGGGGAAGATAATCGACTTCCATAAGGAAGGGTTTATGGGATGCGTTAACAAGCCTGCTATATCTAGACACACGGCAGTGTGTCCGCCAAGTTCGAGCAAAAAAAAGCGACACACCGGCCGTGGGTTATATTACACGAACCATTTCGGGCCAATTTCGACCACCCTATAACTCAAAACATATTTTATCTACGCATATGAAATTTCGAGTGTCTGTTGACATCCCCTTAATTGTCTAGAATACAAAATTTCATTATTCTACCTATAGCAGTTCTTGAGATATTGACGTCAGAAAATCGCTATTTTTACTATACACTCACTGACTCACTGACTCACTGACTCATCAAAAACCTAGACCACTTCCAATGGTCGTACTGACTTGAAATTTGGCATGGAGATAGGTCTTAAGGTCAAAGTAAAGGGAAAAACCTGAAAACGGCCAAGTGTGAGTCAGTTTTAAAAATAGCGAAGGTGTAACTTTGTTCTACTATGAAGTCATAATGAACTAAGTGGGTCTATCTTCCAATGGTCGTACCGACCTGAAATTTGGCTCGAAGGTTTGTCTTTAGGTCGAAATAAAGTAAAAATCTGAAAACGGCCAAGTGTGAGTCAGTTTCGAAAACAACGAATGTGTAATTTTGTTCTACTATAAGTAGGTATGGAGTGGAAATGAGATAAGACTTATTTAAATTTAGATACATACCAATTTAAGACAATACATGTTTGTCTTAAAGACAAGAACAATAAAATTGTTCACCACTCTGTGTGTGTCTGTTGCGGGAACCGAACCCACGATTTACGAAGTACAAAGCAGGTCACTAGGTACACTAGGTGCGCTAAATCAGTCAAACAAAAATGAAAAGACTATTTTTTCTCGCATAGTCTAAATAATTTCTAATTTTACAACTAATACTCTAAGATGGAATTATATATACTACTGCCCGTCTCACCCTCCGATACGCCACGGGATGAGATGGGATGGTGCACTTCTAGGGCTACATAATAGGCCACCAATTATAATACCTACTGGTAGGTAGGTATTACCAAGTTATTAATTATCTATGTAGATAGCGTACTTACAAACAGAATAAAGTACGTTATTGATGTATGTAATTATATGTAAGTAGGTACATTTTATAGGTGTAGGGAGCCAGTTTATTTGTAAAAATCACCTATAAATAAATAGTAAAATAGAATTAGACGCTTAGTATAAAGGGTATAGTATAAATTACATACCTAAGTGGAATGAGACATTTCCTAAAGCAAAAGTGATAAAAAAATAATAAAGAACCTACACCTAACAAAAATAAATGAAATCCCATCAAAAACATAAATGTGAAAGGCTGCCAAGTTCGATACTATGGGAATGCTTCGCCTATAAAAGAGGTGAGATCTGAATAAGTACCAAGTTTCATAAAAATACCTCAAATCATAAATAGTTATAGGAATGCACACTTGATTTCCAGCAGTTTTTAAGGTACATTTTGAATAAGTATCACGTTACATAGAAATACCTAAAATTATAATAGTCAGAGAAACGCACACCGGTTTTTTTAAGCAGTTTCCTGATAACATTTATTATTTTCAGTACTTTTTAATGATGTAACTTGGCAAGTTTTAATAGAAAATTATATACTTGACACATTGCAGTCCAAAGGTGTCGATTCATTGCATTGAAAAGGTGTGTGGTGTGTGAAAACTTGCCAAGTAACATCATTAAAAAGTACTGAAAATAATAAATGTTATCAGGAAACTGCTAAAAAAAACCGGTGTGCGTTTCTCTGACTATTATAATTTTAGGTATTTCTATGTAACGTGATACTTATTCAAAATGTACCTTAAAAACTGCTGGAAATCAAGTGTGCATTCCTATAACTATTTATGATTTGAGGTATTTTTATGAAACTTGGTACTTATTCAGATCTCACTTCTTTTATAGGCGAAGCATTCCCATAGTATCGAACTTGGCAGCCTTTCACATTTATGTTTTTGATGGGATTGCTATTACTCGAGCAAGAGAGTATTCGCCTCCGTATGTGTGTAAGGACACTTGGGTCTTTGGTATCGACATCTTCAGGACTCAACTCAGTTAAGACTAGTCTTGAGTCAAGGCTTGCTCTCTTGTTGTTTATGATTCAAGTAGAAACGCAAGTCTTAACAAAAAAATAATTTTTTGACGTCATTTCAAACACGTCCAAACATACTCGTGGCTATCCCCCGCCCGCAACTCCGTCGGCGTAGACGTAGAGCCTTTAAAGATTTTCACCTCATTACGGGTACGCTATTTAGTAGTAAAAGTTATATTAAAAAAAAATGTCATTTTATAGTCATTTATTCATATTGCATTGTCATGTACTGTCGGGTTTAGAATTGCATGGCCAATTTATGAATGAATTCATTGATAAATTGACCATGCAATTTTGAACCCGATGGTACATAATATTTAAGGTGTTATAATTTTGAGATAGTTCATGACACCCTGTCAGGGCACACAATAATTCTTACATACTAACCTATAAAGTTTATATAGACAGTAGGTACTTAATTATATTTTCTTACAAGCATCTAAACAATGTCAACAAGTCTTGAGGATATTACATACATGAGTTTTAGATTAAAAATTTTAATGTCAGCAGTGAATTGAATAAACATGTTATTGAATTTGTGAGTCAATGTACTTATTTCTAAACAAAGTTTTATAATATATCTGGTAGAGTAATATAGCAAATAGTTATGTCAAATTTTGAATTGCAGTCATAAATTTACTTTGCTTCGTCTAAGGCTAGTGTGTTATCTTCAAGAAATAATTCGACAGAATAGTAAAATTTTTCTATTAAAAGGGTTTTCAACTTAGATTGTATATTTTATCATCGGGTTGGGATTTGATAGCATTAGGAATTTTGTTATAAATCTGTATACAGTTGTACCGTGGCCCTTCTTTATACATTTCCAAATTAGCTTTAGGCAGTATGGGCTACAGTATGAGGTTCTTCAAAAAAGGAGTGTATAGGTTCCTAAAGGGTAGGCAACGCGCATGTAAATCCTCTGGGGTTGCAGGCGTCCATAGGCTACGGTAACTGCTTACCATCAGGCGGGCCGTATGCTTGTTTGCCACCGTCGTGGTATAAAAATGTCTTAATAACTTATTCCTATACTGGCTTCTAGTTTTGTGCGTATCGATTTTTAATGGAAATAGTTCTGGGTGTTGCCGAACAAAGATTGCAGCCTCCATTATGTATATTGAGGGTAACGTTAGTAGTTTATATTTAATAAAATGAGGACGGCATACGTCCGCCAAGATTCGTACGCAATCTTTTTGCATAAGATATTTTTTTTTGGCGTCAGTGCTATTACCCCAAAGAAGTACGCCATATCGGAGGCTTGAATATATATATGCGTAATATACTGATAAAGTTAAAAAGTAAATTAAATCTAACCTTGACAATTGATATCGGATATTTTATTATGATCGCGTTCTTTTGAGTCACCCTCAAAAAGAGAAAACGCTAAATACCCTTATTAATATTTTTCTTCTCTTTTAGACTAAGTTTTAATTTCCCATTCAGACTCATAATCATCTGTTAGCGTTAATAATAATGGCTGTCTTATCTAAACCACTGTTGATAATCGTTTGTCCCTTTCCGATATTTTGACATATGGGTTTATTAAGAGAAAAAAGTTTAACAAATGCTTGCTTGCTTTTTTATGAATAAGAGAGTATGTCTAAGACATCGGCATCTGTATATGACAACTGTGTGTCGTAGATCACACTTTTACTGGACATACTTGACTTGCATTGCCTTGTATGCGATGGAATGACAGCAAGCCAACTGGGGCAAGTACTACCGACCATTAGGCGGCTTGTCATGTCTATTTTCCTGTCGTCTCCATATTTAAGGATGTTGGTATAGTTCTACTTAAGCGGTTGGTGAGAAAGCATGAGATATTCAATGTTGTAGTTGATTATCGGTGTTTCTAAGGATTTCTGACTCGGTGTGGTAATTAATTACTGTACAACTTAGTTTCACGAGATAAATCATAAAATTAATATTTAGTAGTAACTACTTATACATTTAAAACTAAAACTTATCTAAGTGTCTACTTCAAAAGCAGTGGGCCACATTTCACGAACTTCCGAATTAATATTGAAAGCCTTACAGCCATACTCGCCTCACCGTGTCGTAAAATGTAAAACAATTTAGCGTTCAAGAGATATTCAAATTTAGATGAGATCCGTTGCCAAATTTGAATTAATACGACTTTGAGGTTATTTCATAACCAAACGTTTATTTTGAGGTTATAAAGTAAGGTTAGACTTTTTACTTATTAAACGTTTATAACTTAGCGTACAATACTCATCAAATAAAGCACCAATATTTGCTTCTTAATGCAAAATTATTTAAAACAACTCTAAACGTTTTCCTTAAAATAAATATTGAAAGTTGAACAGTATTGAGCGTTCTCATTCCTCAATAAGTCTAGCAAGCCTCTACGAAATTGATAAAGTCTTATCAGTATTCATCGTGGCCCCAAGTGGGGGGTCTCTTGTAGGGTGGGGGGTGGGCGAGTACGGTATCTGGGACATTGACATTGATAGTCGGAAGACTTTATGTTTACTCCGTATTGGGAGACGTGAGGTTTCATCTATTTGTATAATTTTATAGATGTGATGCTAGTAAGTATAGTGGTCAGCTTCAAGCCAACTGGGGCAAGTACTACCGACCATTAGGCGGCTTGTCATGTCTATTTTCCTGTCGTCTCCATATTTAAGGATGTTGGTATAGTTCTACTTAAGCGGTTGGTGAGAAAGCATGAGATATTCAATGTTGTAGTTGATTATCGGTGTTTCTAAGGATTCCTGACTCGGTGTGGTAATTAATTACTGTACAACTTAGTTTCACGAGATAAATCATAAAATTAATATTTAGTAGTAACTACTTATACATTTAAAACTAAAACTTATCTAAGTGTCTACTTCAAAAGCAGTGGGCCACATTTCACGAACTTCCGAATTAATATTGAAAGCCTTACAGCCATACTCGCCTCACCGTGTCGTAAAATGTAAAACAATTTAGCGTTCAAGAGATATTCAAATTTAGATGAGATTCGTTGCCAAATTTGAATTAATACGACTTTGAGGTTATTTCATAACCTCCAAACGTTTATTTTGAGGTTATAAAGTAAGGTTAGACTTTTTACTTATTAAACGTTTATAACTTAGAGTACAATACTCATCAAATAAAGCACCAATATTTGCTTCTTAATGCAAAATTATTTAAAACAACTCTGAACGTTTTCCTTAAAATAAATATTGAAAGTTGAACAGTATTGAGCGTTCTCATTCCTCAATAAGTCTAGCAAGCCTCTACGAAATTGATAAAGGCTTATCAGTATTCATCGTGGCCACAAGTGGGGGGTCTCTTGTAGGGTGGGGGGTGGGCGAGTACGGTATCTGGGACATTGACATTGATAGTCGGAAGACTTTATGTTTACTCCGTATTGGGAGACGTGAGGTTTCATCTATTTGTATAATTTTATAGATGTGATGCTAGTAAGTATAGTGGTCAGCTTGGGACTTGTATAGGACAGTTTCTACTACTATTTAGTGTTATAGCTCGTTTATTCTTGTAGTTTTAGGTACATGTATTTTGTATCGCAGTAAAACTAATAGATGATTGACTCGTAACTTAATAAGGGTCAAAGTATGTACGAGTATGTACACTAAAAAATATAACTGTTAAACTCATGTCTCTTTGGCAACGCCCTTTACAGTAGTGCACTACTAGTGCAAAATTAGAATTTTAGTTTGTACTTCTCATAGTACTCGGGGACTTACGAGGGTACAAACGCTGTATATTCTCTTTATAACACTGCAGAATAAGTAATAACTATACTCTATGTCTTTAGGTATTTAAATAAAAGTAAACAAACAATTTTGAAATTTTCGGGTAGTTGTAACTTTTATTGGTTAACCAATCAAATACAAAACTGCCTGGATCTGTCACTTAACGACCTGGCTTTACCAACCAATACTACTGACCAATATTATTTGATCGTGTAATGTTTTCATCTACCCTCAACTGGCTTAAGGAGCCATTTGAGGGTAGATCTTATTTACTTTTATTTAAATACCTAAAGATACAGAGTATAGTACAAGTACAGAAGATTCACCTTCCTCAATTTGACATTTAGCCACAGAGATGAAAACGTCAGCTGTCATGCGCTCTTAAAAAAATAAAATAGGGTTTTCAACGTGTGCTTCATATATCCATGCAGGTTGAGATATACCATAAACACTGGCTGAAATGATAATATGTGACGTTTTCAATCAAAAGTAAATTCATTATCGGTTGTCATTAAGACGTTAACTGCCATCAACATTAATTTAGAAATAAACTATTAACAACCGACAATGATGTACCTATGACTTGAAAGCGTCACATATTCTCGAACGCACCCAGAGCTGATAAGCTATGTGCCAACCCTTCCCTCATTAGCCCTCGCGGTGCGGTAAGCGCATCGGGAAAAACCGGCCAAGAGCGTGTCGGGCCACGCTCAGTGTAGGGTTCCGTAGTTTTTCGTCCGTCACAGTAAGTGTCCCCACTTAAGAATTAAAATAACACCGCCATGTAGGATATGATATGAGCGTTCTACGTACAGCGACATCTATCGGCAAATTAAGTAAACTATTGCGCGTGAGCTTAAAGTATGGAAGATGATTTTTATGGGATGATTCTTTGTTGCGTGAACCGATTTTCACCGTTTTTACTTTATTTGAAAGCAAGTCTTTTCATTGTAATTTTGTAGAAATTACAGGTACAATACACACCTGCTTATACGGTTAAATTACAAACTTAGTTCAGAAATAATTTTGTATTTTTTTTTCAAAAACTATTCAACCTATCAAGTACAAAATAATTTTCCTATAAAGTTTTAATAAAGGTTTACTTTTCAGATTTTTTTCATATTTTTAAAGCTTATGGTTCAAAAGTTAGAGGGGGGGGGGGACACATTTTTTTTTACTTCTGGAGCGATTATTTCCGAAAATATTTACATTATCAAAAAATGATTTTAGTAAACCCCTATTCATTTTTAAATACCTATCCAACAATATATCACACGTTAGGGTTGAAATGAAAAAAAAATCACTCCCCACTTTACGTATAGGGGAGGTACCCTAATAAAACATTTTTTTCCACTTTTTATTTTACCACTTTGTCGGCGTGATTGATATACATATTAGTACCAAATTTCAGCTTTCTAGTGCTAATGGTCACTGAGATTATCCGCGCACGGACGGACGGACGGACGGACGGGCAGACATGGCGAAACTATAAGGGTTCCTAGTTGACTACGGAACCCTAAAAACGGGTACAATGAAGAGAGGTAGAGGTACATAGGTAGCAATGATTCTGTTATATTTATCCGTTTTGACAATAATTACATCTTTGTCACTCTCGTCGTTAGAAAACTAGAGTTTGTCTCTTTCTCACGCGGGTGACGGGAGCTAATTAGCACGTCCGCACCTCTCGCTTGCTGGTGCGCGACTAGCGACAATTGTTTGAATTCACTCATTTTAGGTGCTTCACTTTTGGAGCGTGCATAACCCATCTGTCATTAACTCATTATTATATATCATAGGTGAAACCCCCCTGAAAACACTTAGAAGAGTAATACACATCTTACCACCCCGTGAGGTCAGGCGTGACATCACCCTGACATCATCGCGGCGTGACACGCGCCGGCAATATGGCGTCGGCTGATTTATACAACGGATTTATTAGGATTTCGCGATCTACATATTACGATTATTGCGATTATGGAGATGGGCGTTGGTGACTGGCGATTCGAGTGGATGGGGACCACTAAATGATTGCGGTATATATATAAAGTGCCGGATTGTAATAGGCACAGCGCCGGGTTGGGATGTAGAGGGGTTTTAGCACCAAACACAGCTCGTCAGACTATAGTTTATGTCACTTCCAATCTCCAAACCAATCCCCCTATTCTTACAATACATCACCATATATACTACGACCCTACGTGCTTATGAGAGGAAATCCCTCCCAAGTAACACAGGAAGCATTATAACATATGAATAGTTAACTTATTTCGAAAGGACCGTATAAACTCTTATATACGTTCACCGAGCAACTTGTCGCATTATATGATGCTTTGAGCTGTATAACGGTTGTATAATGGCATATCTAAATGCTTTTGTAAAGCCTTTAGCTTTAGTGCAGCAAACCACAACGCAACTGTACAGCTTTCGACTGTTTAAAAGCACTTAAGTGCTTTAGGTTCTACAATAGCATTATATAATGCTTTAAGCTGCATAACGGTTGTATACTGGCATGTATAAATGCTTTTTTAAAGCCTTTAGTTTTAGTACAGCGAACCAAAATGCAACTGTATAGCTGAATGCTGTACAGTTGCGTTTTGGTTTGCTACACTAATGCTGCGGTGTGGTTTAGTGCCTTAGGTTCTACAATAGCATAAATAAATGCTTAATGCTGTTTATGAGCATGAATATTAGCCATTATAATGCCACGTAAATCCGGTATACAGCTTTCAGCTGTTTTTAGTGCTTTAGGTTCTACAATAGCATTTTATGATGCTTTACCCTGTATAACGGTTGTATAATGGCATATGTAAATGCTTTTGTTTAGCCATTAGTTTTAGTGCAGCGAACAACATGCAACTGTACAGCTGAATGATGTACAGTTGCGTATTGGTTTGCTACACTAATGCTTCGGTTTGGTTTAGTGCCTTAGGTTCTACAATAGCATAAATAAATGCTTAATACTGTTTAAGAGCATGAATATTAGCCATTATAATGCCACGTAAATTCTCTATACAGCTTTCAGCTATTTTTAATGCCTTAGGGTGTACAATAGCATTTATAAGTAGGCAATACGTTCCTAATGCAGTATAATAGCAATAATATAAATCATTATAAAGCCAAGTAATTCACTATAAGGGGCTGTTCATAAATTACGTCATTTCAAATGGGGGGGGGGGTCTGGACATCGGATGATGGTAGCATGACGTAGGAGGGGGGGGGGGCGGTCATTCCGAAGATCACATCATCAATGTGTAAAAAAAGGAATGAAAGTCGTGTTTCTATAAACTTTTAATGCTATAAAATATTATCTACTAAATAGTTTTTTATTTTACAATTAAGCTTAAAACGCATTTTTTTTAATGACGTCACTTTATTTGGCAGCTTTACTATCAAAAAATTGATGACATAATTTATGAACAGCCCCTATACAGCTTTTAGCGGTTTTAGTGCCTTAGGTTCTACAATAGCATAAATAAATGCTTAATGTTGTTTAATAGCATAATTATTCACGTGTAATGCTGTAGGCATAAATAAGGCATTTTTTAAGGGTCACTGAGCTGCTATTGGACTAAGAGCTAGCCACGTCAGATATGACAAAATAATGAGAGCAACAAAACCCGTCTGGTTAGATTGCTATACTATTCTTATTGCTAGATCCTGGCATCTGGCAGCTTTTAATGGGTGGAGGTCACAGTGACAGACTAGCAAAATGTTTGAATTGGAAAATAGTAATACCAAACTAGGTAAAAATTGCCGAAGTTGTCTCAGTTATAAAGGACAGGGCCTATATTTTAAGGGGCTCCCTGGCGCCAACGACCTTGGATCTGATTCCCTTCGTTTTCTAATTATTTATATAGCTTATCATATTATCAGTAACGGCTTTAAACAATATAGTATCCTATATTTACTTCAATATTCATTGTCCACGAGATATTTGACATCAAAGTCGAACCGGTTTAGGCTAAAAATGTGGTTTTATGGTCATAAATTTTGTTTTAATTAGTTAAAAATTAAAATCTCTACAGTT
This sequence comes from Pammene aurita, assembly GCA_947086415.1. NCBI lineage: Eukaryota > Metazoa > Arthropoda > Insecta > Lepidoptera > Tortricidae > Pammene > Pammene aurita. The sequence continues at coordinate 34,344,903 of OX352301.1, read as the reverse complement.
TTTAGAGACATCAAAGAGGAACCCTAATATGTAGATTACGTATATGTAAGATTCTTTACACCATTCGAATATCGATGAAAGTGTTTTTTAGACCATATTTTAAAAATATCATAAAAAAATAACGGCTCATTTATTTCAAGATCCGGCTCTACAGAATGGAGATAAAAGATTCAAAAACCGATAGTCGTTTGCCGTATAATTCTATCTATAGTTAATATGTTGGAATATCGACTCAAAACTGGTCAAAAATCGATAAAAAAAAACGTTAGACCAAAAAATTTTGTGTATTATTACCATACATCGGGGTTTTCGGTGCGGGAATGTTTGACATTAGCCAAAGAGTAGGCATTAACTTAAAAAACAGAATGTACTCTAGCACGTTTCTACCTAAAGAATAATTGATCGAAAAAATCATAGGTATATACAATTTATATATAATAGCTGACTATTATGTATATATATTGTAGGTACATATACCTATGATTTCTTCAAGTATTTTTTTATTAATTCATGTAATGACTGATCATTGTCAACCTCTTCAGTTAATCAAATAGTTCATAAATATCGGACGTCAAGATTAATATTTGACACTTACTATACCGTGTCTTTGTCTTAGGTAGATCTAGTTAATAAATTTCGGATATGCAATTGCATTTTTAAAATACTAAGTATATCAGTAGTAGTATAGTCAATACAAACATGCCTCTAAGAAAAAAAGCTCGTATCATAGTGTGTAAGCTATTCACAGAGAGGTAGTTATTCATTAAGCATAATATGATATTTTCTCAGACTAACTCTCAACCTATCTGTTTATCTCTACTCTTTCTCAAATCGTTCCCGCACCGAAAACCCCGATGTATGATTATTACGGAAACAAAAACAGTAGGCGAAAACTATGAACTATATTTTATTATACATCGTTTGGCACTACTTTCTCGCAACATAAACTTTTGTATAATTTCTCTTAATATTGTATAGTATTTGTATAGTTTCTCATAATATTGCATCAAACCCAGATCTCTAGGATTTATTTTCTTGAAATGGTTTGCATTTTTTGACCTCCACTACTTTAAAGCTGCCAGATGTCCAGATCTAGAAATAAGCATAATATACCAAACTAACTAGAGGGGTTTGGTTGCTCTCATTATTGTCATATCCGACGTGGACGGGGCTAGCTCTCCGTCTATATAGACCAACGCCATTTTGTAAATAATTAATAACCTAAAAATAAAATCATGAGGACCTATTTATACAAGGAAAATACCTATATAATAAAGAAATTACTTAATTTAAGACTGCTCAACCAACACTATTATGTTAATAATGCAAAACTCGTTCTATACGAGGATTACACAATTGTTTTGCTTATTTGACGCATATCTTTTTATAATATTTTATAGCAAAACCACAATAAATCAAAGGCGCGTGAAAATTTTCAATGAAACTTATATACACATTTACAGTAAACTACATTGCGCAGTAATATTTGAAGGATATAATAACGTAAAAGTGTCAAAAACTTTTATAAATTTTGTTAGGATGCAAACAAATATGACGTGTCACTCATTCAGTTTTTTGTACCGTCTTCGTCCATTTTATATTGCGAGACAAAGTAGTTAAATCACAACGTTCATTGTATTATAACATTTGTTCCGTTGGTATTAGAGACGTTTTTGCATTGACGTAAGGTTTATTTTACTACACTCTTATGCTAGTATAATGCGTTTGTATTGCGATCGGCAAGTTAATCGAGAGTACTTATGCTTCTTTACTGCGAATAGCAAGTTTTTTGGCCGTATTAAGGCTTCTTTAATGCAGTCGGCAACTTAATAGAGCGTACTAATGCTTCTTTGAGGCGATTGGCACTTTCCATGACAACGATAATGCTAATAGCGCAGACATAATGCGCCTGCAATGCTATTAAATGACCTGTATAGGATCTCAAGCTGGGTAATTTGTGCCCATTTAAGACCTATATCAGCACTATAAACGTTTATAATGCTACTATAAAACGAACTCAAAATGCTAAAAGCATACAGATATGCTGTAAGACGGCCGTTATACTGCTTTGATGTGTTACTTGGGCTTCTCTTATGGAGAGGCGCTTTATCTGTTATTTGCTCTGTAAGCCGCTCTACTACGTGGTTTACGTGCATTACGCTTGCTACGTGTAGATATGCGCATCTGCCTATCACAGGATAACCATATTTTAAGTAAAAATGTGAATCACAAAAAATACAACTAAGATTTCTTTCGTGGCAGCCATACATTGATACTTTTAAAACCGACGTTTTTAGGGTTCCGTAGCCAAAATGGCAAAAACGGAACTCTTATAGGTTCGTCATGTCCGTCTGTCCGTCCGTCCGTCCGTCCGTCCGTCTGTATGTCAAAGCCATTCTCCTCGGAAACTATAAGACGTATCTTAATAAAATTTAGACATGAGGTGTATTTTGTATGCCGCTATTTAGTTATGTAGTGAAATTGCAGAAAAAAAAAATTCAGGGGGGCGCTACATACATATAATTAAATTAAAAACAATTATTTTTACCTAACATCAACATGTTACACTTTAATCGATATGTCTTTAAAAATAACATTGAAGTTTCTTTGAAAATTTTGTGATTAAGTGAATATTATCAAAAATAATCGCTTGTAAAGTCGGAAAAATAGCGTCCCCCCCCTGTAAATTGTCCAAAAAACAGGAAAAAAATTGAGGAGATGTGCGTTATCATATACTTTCTACGAAAATTGTTTTGAACATTATCGGTCAAGCCATTTTTGAGTTATTTCCAAAAAAACTTCTTCCTTAGGCATCAGATACGACCTTTTGGCATTAGTTTGGTTCTTATTCCATTGAAGCTACGGAACCCTCCATTATGCGTGGTCCGACACGCACTTGGTCGGTTCTTGTTTCCTTACTCGCTTGTTGGTGAGAACCAACAAAAGTCAATAGCATTTTGCATATTTCACAACGAACAACAATCATTTCATTAGATGACCCATAATAACTTCGTATAGGATTTTTAGCGCGTATCATCAGGCTAAATGTGATATCAAACGACTGGGAAGGGTTAAAAAGGCTGTCGACCTTTACCCAGTTGTCGCAGTCCCACAGATTCACCCAGTCCCACACGAAATGGGGTCACGCGATCCCCGATCGATGGGCCTCGAACCGCGTTAGACAATCGCATTTTGTGAACACCAAAGCGGTGGCAAGAAGACTGTGGGAAGACTGCAAAAGCCTACTTTCCTATGAAGTCAAATCAGCTACTATTTAGGAAACTTCAAACGATTTGTTACTATGGAGTTTATATGGGAGACTAATATTGTGACATCACAATACTATATGATAAATACATCACCCTTATAAAAAATTAAACCTTTATAAAATCATTTAAAGCACAACACACATGTTACACCTGGATTTTTCCGTGTATTTTTGAGATTTTGATTTTATGAATGCAACGAAACCATTAAGTTTATGTATTGGGAAGTACCCAATTTAGAGTCACATACAGCTGCTGTAAAGCCGATGTAAATTAAAAATGCAAAATAAGTATAGATCAAAAAACCGGCCAAGTGCGTGTCGGACCACGCATAGGAGGGTTCCGTACCTTCAATGTAATAAGAACCAAACTAATACCAAAAGGTCGTATCTGATGCCTATGGAAGAAGTTTTTTGGAGATAACTCAAAAATGGCTGAACCGATAATGTTCAAATAATTTTGGTATTTTTTCATCTTTTTTGGACTTACGGTTCAAAAGTTACAGGGGGGGTGGACACAATTATTCTGACTTTCGAAGCGATTATTTCAGAAAATATTCACTTAATCACAAAATGGTCAAATAAACCTCAATGTTATTTTTAAAGACCTATCGATTGATGTGTCACATGTTGATATTTGGTTAAAAAACATTTTTTGAAATTTAGTTACATCTATGGAGCGCCCCCCTAAAATTTTTTTTTTTTCAAATTTAACTCCATAACTAAGTAGCGGCATACAAAATACACCTTATGTGTAAATTTTATTCAGATACGTCGTATAGTTTCCGAGTAAAATGGCTGTGACATACAGACGGACAGACAGACAGACAGACAGACATGACGAATCCATAAGGGTTCCGTTTTTTGCCATTTGGCTACGGAACCCTAAAAATGATCGCAGACATTGAACATTTGGCTTAGTTAATTAATTGATCCATATCTAAATTGGTAAAGCGATCGAGCCCCGCGTATTTCAAGTCCATTTCGCGGGTTCTAGTCCAATTCGGTTGATTAGTTTTTCATGTTTTCGGTGTTTGTATTTTATTTAATAACAAACTGTTGCAATTAGGAGGTTCAACTCGCTGTTTCTTAGCACCTGTATTTAGTGTACATTAGATTTGTTTTATTTCACAAAAGACAATTACATTATCAAGTTTACATCAATAAACAATATTGCATTATTTTCATTGTTATAAGAATTTTTGTCTTGATCGTCATATTAAAAAATATAAAAATAATATTATTTAGTAAATCAATAAAATATACAGATGGGCTAAGGCTTCAAAGGCAATAAGGCTTCTTATTTCTGAATATATATAACTTATGTACTTGTAGACATCTTAAAAAATAGAGGCACGGATGTTTTGCAAGTTTCCAGAAAAACATAAAAGCTCGTAAACTAAACAAAACTGTTCGTCCATATTTCTGCATTTCCTTGTATAACACCGGTTTTACGATGCTTCAGATTCACCTTTTGTTAAAATTCAACAGTACGAGTACAGTCCGCGTCAAAAATGTGCTCACACTTTTCCACCTTATTGCAAAGGATTAAGGTGCAAATTGAAACATATCTTTGACATCGACTGTAGATATATCGGAGCAGCCAAGGTGGTCACAAATATTTGTCAACGCCTCTATTATCAAGGCGATAAAGTGCTTATTCAGATATTTTTGAGTAGGGGAAGCCCGGGCAAGACGCATATGTTAAGGAAATGATGAAAAAAAAACACCCTAATTGTTAATCAAAATAACACTTTATATTTTTAATTTGTACTATGTACAGTTAACTTTGGAAAATGCTATCACAAATCCTTATACTTAAATAACTTCTTAATGTTATTATTTTTTAAACAAATAGTTCCAATTAACCGTTTTGCCCGACCACCTCGGGCAAAAGGGATATACCTCAAGGGCAAAAAGGATACATATATGACAAATATATGAATTAGACATCGCATTCATCAAAAAAATAGCTGTCTAACCTTGAATAAGAAGTACAACCCTAATGGGCCTATTTTTGCACTGGTTACACTGAGTCTGTCTTCGGTGGGTGGGTCAATGCATCTTTCAGCGCATACGAAAAAGAACACTATAAATTATTCTCTCGTTTTTTTTTGTTTTAAGAGAAGTTTTTGTTTGTTAGTTTTGCTGGGGCCTAGAAATTAGAAATCTTAAGTTATTTTTATATTTAGTACCTTTGTGGTGTTTTCCATACACGCATAGCTATCCGTTTTGCCCATATCGGTCTTGCCCAAAGTACTAAATATTTCGAATTGTTTATGCCAAGAATACGTTTAACAGGTTGATAAAAAGTTATAGTCACAATTTAAGCCAAAGTTAATATTTAAACTATTGTTTTAACTAACAGTATTCGTAAAGATAAGAAACGTAATAGTAATAACGTAATAAGTTGATAGACTTGCTTTTCCAAAAATCACAACAAAAGAGTCAAAAACATTGTTTCATTTCTCCACAACAAGTACACACGTTGTTTGCTTTGATTGAACTGTCATGGCGTTCTCGTATCGCTACTTTACCGACTTCAGAAAGCCTAGATACGCTATTATCTATTGTATAGCTTTGGTAAAATCAGATATTCTTCTTACCCACACTATGCGTATTGCCCGGGCTTCCCCTACCTTGGCCGCTCCGATATATTTGATGGTGATTGTACATACGATAGATAAACAACTGCAGGCACGTCGACGCAGCACGTAAAACAACCGTATTTCTCCTTTATAAGCTAAGCTGTGTAATTTTAAAAGAGGTTATGAAATTTAAAATTGCCTAGCTTATTTATGCCGTACTATAAATAAGCCTGCTGCCGAGTAAAATAGCCTCGCGGACGCTGGTCTAAAAGCGCGTTTCTCAAACATGCAAATATTGTCGTTATGTTCCTTATAATAGGCACGAAAGCATCCTGTTTCGGGCACAGTAACTCGAGGGGACTGTCATGGGATTTCATACAACTTTTCAAGCCTAGGCTTGCAAAAACTTTGGCGTCAAAGATGGCGTCAAGTTTTACGAACAGCTGATTTATATTTTTGATTTATTTTCTCGTGATAGGATGGACCGTTACCGAATACCGGAATTCCGGGTTTGTCCGTACAAAGAATACCGGTATTGCATGCCTTAATGGACTCGGATGGTTATCGTATCTGATGTGAGAATAATAATAAAAGTTAACGAATAGACTAATGCTTTATGAACAGAGCTGAATTTATATATTTTTTTAAATTTAATTCTTTATGTTATTGCATATTTGAGAAAAGTACTATGTATACATACTATTACATACCTCGGTGTGAAAACGGATTCCCTGCCTCATACTCGTATACGTCTATACTTACTTGGCCGTTATTCCCTGTTTTCCCGGTATCTGCTGTAATGAACTATTACGCGAAACCTGTGTGTGAGGGAGACACACTTAAATGTCAGACTAGCCTCTACCCGCGACTCCGTCGGCGTCAAACTAACTCTTCCTCTTCCCATGTTAACTGGTAAGACTGCGTATCAACTTCCCCCCTCATCTCATTACCTACCTTTGGATTTTTTTTCTACATGTTGAACTTAAAACCATTTCTTTAACTCATTTCACCCAAACCTGTGTTTTTCCAGCTAGGCAAAGTTACCAAAAGAAGGCAATGTTGAGTAAGCTTTTGTTAAAGTTATCCCAAGTAACACAGGAAGCATTATAACATATGAATAGTTAACTTATTTCGAACTTAAGGACCGTATAAACTCTTATATACGTTCACCGAGCAACTTGTCGCATTATATGATGCTTTGAGCTGTATAACGGTTGTATAATGGCATATCTAAATGCTTTTGTAAAGCCTTTAGCTTTAGTGCAGCAAACCACAACGCAACTGTACAGCTTTCGACTGTTTAAAAGCACTTAAGTGCTTTAGGTTCTACAATAGCATTATATAATGCTTTAAGCTGTATAACGGTTGTAAAATGCTTTTTTAAAGCCTTTAGTTTTAGTGCAGCGAACCAAAATGCAACTGTACAGCTGAATGCTGTAGAGTTGCGTTTTGGTTTGCTACACTAATGCTTCGGTGTGGTTTAGTGCCTTAGGTTCTACAATAGCATAAATAAATGCTTAATGCTGTTTATGAGCATGAATATTAGCCATTATAATGCCACGTGGACCCGGGGTATGTCCTTAAACTACGTCCGGACCTGGGTATGTCCTTAAACTACGTCCGGACCTGGGTATGTCCTTAAACTACGCCAAAAAGAGAGGTATGGGCACTGCGAATGGCATCTCGCTAAGTGTGGTAGGGCACGTTCAGCGAATGTCATCGCTCAAATCTGGAGCAGAGCCCGACTGGGGAAGTACCTCCACATTACAGAAAACCACAGCCAAATAGCACTAGACCCTACTCATAGTGTTGTGTTCCTGCTGGTGAGTAAGGTTGCCAAAGAGCTCAAAGAGGACCCAGTGTGTTAACGATGAGGGACCTTCTTGTTCCTTTAGTCGTCAACACAGTGAATCCTCCTTTTTGTAAAGGGTCGGCAACGCGCATGTGACTCCTTTGGACTAGCAGGCGTCCATAGGTTACGGTAGCTGCTTACCATCAGGCGGGCCGTATGCTTGTTTGCCACCGTCGTGGTATAAAAAAAAAAAAAAAAACGTAAATCCGGTATACAGCTTTCAGCTGTTTTTAGTGCTTTAGGTTCTACAATAGCATTTTATGATGCTTTACGCTGTATAACGGTTGTATAATGGCATATGTAAATGATTTTGTTTAGCCATTAGTTTTAGTGCAGCGAACAACATGCAACTGTACAGCTGAATGCTGTACAGTTGCGTTTTGGTTTGCTACACTAATGCTTCGGTTTGGTTTAGTGCCTTAGGTTCTACAATAGCATAAATAAATGCTTAATGCTGTTTAAGAGCATGAATATTAGCCATTATAATGCCACGTAAATTCGCTATACCGCTTTCAGCTATTTTTAATGCCTTAGGGTGTACAATAGCATTTATAAGTAGGTAATACGTTCCTAATGCAGTATAATAGCAATAATATAAACCATTATAAAGCCAAGTAATTCACTATAAGGGGCTGTTCATAAATTACGTCATTTCAAATGGGGGGGGGGGTCTGGACATCGGATGATGGTAGCATGACGTAGGAGGGGGGGGGGGGCGGTCATTCCGAAGATCACATCATCAATGTGTAAAAAAGGAATGAAAGTCGTGTTTCTATAAACTTTTAATGCTATAAAATATTATCTACTAAATAGTTTTTTATTTTACAATTAAGCTTAAAACGCATTTTTTTTTAATGACGTCACTTTATTTGGCAGCTTTACTATCAAAAATTGATGACGTAATTTATGAACAGCCCCTATACAACTTTTAGCGGTTTTAGTGCCTTAGGTTCTACAATAGCATAAATAAATGCTTAATGTTGTTTAATAGCATAATTATTCACGTGTAATGCTGTAGGCATTTTTTAAGGGTCACTGAGCTGCTATTGGACTAAGAGCTAGCCACGTCAGATATGACACAATAATGAGAGCAACAAAACCTGTCTGGTTAGATTGCTATACTATTCTTATTGCTAGATCCTGGCATCTGGCAGCTTTTAATGGGTGGAGGTCACAGTGACAGACTAGCAAAATGTTTTAATTGGAAAATAGTAATACCAAACTAGGTAAAAATTGCCGAAGTTGTCTCAGTTATAAAGGACAGGGCCTATATTTTAAGGGGCTCCCTGGCGCCAACGACCTTAGATCTGATTCCCTTAGTTTTCTAATTATTTATATAGCTTATCATATTATCAGTAACGGCTTTAAACAATATAGTATCCTATATTTACTTCAATATTCATTGTTTTCGAGATATTTGACATCAAAGTCGAACCGGTTTAGGCTAAAAAAGTGGTTTTATGGTCATAAATTTTGTTTTAATTAGTTAAAAATTAAAATCTCTCTACAGTTTTTAGAGACATCAAAGAGGAACCCTAATATGTAGGTTACGTATATGTAAGATTCTTTACACCATTCGAATATCGATAAAAGTGTTTTTTTAGACCATATTTTAAAAATATCATAAAAAATAACGGCTCATTTATTTCAAGATCCGGCTCTACAGAATGGAGATAAAAGATTTAAAAACCGATAGTCGTTTGCCTTATAATTCTATCTATAGTGAATATGTTGGAATATCGACTCAAAACTGGTCAAAAAAAAACGTTAGACCAAAAAATATTGTGTATTCTTACCATACATCGGGGTTTTCGGTGCGGGAATGTTTGACATTAGCCAAAGAGTAGGCATTAACTTAAAAAACAGAATGTACTCTAGCACGTTTCTACCTAATGAATAATTGATCGAAAAAATCATAGGTATATACAATTTATATGAAATAGCTGACTATTATGTATTTATATTGTAGGTACATACCTATGATTTTTTCAAGTATTTTTTTATTAATTCATGTAGTGACTGATCATTGTCAACCTCTTCAGTTAATCAAATAGTTCATAAATATCGGACGTCAAGATTAATAGTCTTAGGTAGATCTAGTTAATAAATTTCGGATATGCAATTGCATTTTTAAAATACTAAGTATATAATAGTCAATACAAACATGCCTCTAAGAAAAAAAGCTCGTATCATAGTGTGTAAGCTATTCACAGAGAGGTAGTTATTCATTAAGCATAATATGATATTTTCTCAGACTAACTCTCAACCTATCTGTTTATCTCTACTCTTTCTCAAATCGTTCCCGCACCGAAAACCCCGATATATGATTATTACGGAAACAAAAACAGTAGGCGAAAACTATGAACTATATTTTATTATACATCGTTTGGCACTACTTTCTCCCAACATAAATTTTTGTATAATTTCTCTTAATATTGTATAGTATTTGTATAGTTTCTCATAATATTGCATCAAACCCAGATCTCTAGGATTTATTTTCTTGAAATGGTTTGCATTCTTTGACCTCCACTACTTTAAAGCTGCCAGATGTCCAGATCTAGAAATAAGCATAATATACCAAACTGACTAGAGGGGTTTGGTTGCTCTCATTATTGTCATATCCGACGTAGACGTGGCTAGCTCTCCGTCTATATAGACCAACGCCATTTTGTAAATAATTAATAACCTAAAAATAAAATCATGCGGACCTATTTATACAAGGAAAATACCTATATAATAAAGAAATTACTTAATTTAAGACTGCTCAACCAACACTATTGTGTTAATAATGCAAAACTCGTTCTATACGAGGATTACACAATTGTTTTGTTTATTTGACGCATATCTTTTTATAATATTTTATAGCAAAACCACAATAAATCAAAGGCGCGTGAAAATTTTCAATGAAACTTATATACACATTTACAGTAAACTACATTGCGCAGTCATATTTGAAGGATATAATAACGTAAAAGTGTCAAAAACTTTTATAAATTTTGTTAGGATGCAAACAAATATGACGTGTCACTCATTCGGTTTTTTGTACCGTCTTCGTCCATTTTATATTGCGAGACAAAGTAGTTAAATCACAACGTTCATTGTATTATAACATTTGTTCCGTCGGTATTAAAGACGTTTTTGCATTGACGTAAGGTTTATTTTACTACACTCTTATGCTAGTATAATGCGTTTGTATTGCGATTGGCAAGTTAATCGATAGTACTTATGCTTCTTTACTGCGATTAGCAAGTTTTTTGGCCGTATTAAGGCTTCTTTAATGCAGTCGGCAACTTAATAGAGCGTACTAATGCTTCTTTGAGGCGATTGGCACTTTCCATGACAACGATAATGCTAATAGCGCAGACATAATGCGCCTGCAATGCTATTAAATGACCTGTATAGGATCTCAAGCTGGGTAATTTGTGCCCATTTAAGACCTATATCAGCACTATAAACGTTTATAATGCTACTATAAAACGAACTCAAAATGCTAAAAGCATACAGATATGCTGTAAGACGGCCGTTATACTGCTTTGATGTGTTACTTGGGATATTTCGAAAGTGTGCACACCTCAATAAAATAGAACAGTACAGTACACAGATTAAAAGTAGAGGCAGTCAACAGGCGGTCTTACCAGCGGCGGTCTGTGCATACAGTCGTATTAATAATCGATTATATAACCCGAGTTCAATCGAGTCAAAAATCGTTGCAGGAAATACTCGTAGTCCCGGCCCGCACGCCATGGGCCATTTAGTCGGTGCATAATTACATTAATGCATGTGTGCATGTATGCCGTCGTGTTAAACTTTAACTATGAGCTTTGCATCGCATGCATTGTGCAGTGCAGATTGATTTATTTACTGACGATTTGTAAACAAACTCTTTGCAACTCTAAGGGTTTTAAATAAAAATATGTTAAACTAAAAATTTGGTTGCACGTTTATTTTATTAGTGTACTTTACGGTCCCAATGTATTGGACTTATCAAAACGATTCACATGGACCCAATCCACTCCCTTGGTCCATCATAAGATCAACTCCAAGGTACTCAATTAATGTATTGTCATCTGTGGCCTATTTAAATTACAATTACAATGTGAAGCTTTATTAGGACTACACATGTTTGCAAAGTTTCATACCTATACACATATAACAAGCAGGTTAACACATTGAGTGCCAGAAACTTGCTAGGCGGGCTCTCTGCAAGTAGTAGCTTTCCTCTACAAAGCGGGAAAACGCTGGGATTGGCTAGCGCGAGCGTAGCACGTAGCGAATTGTGGAACGGAGAGCGTTAACACTTTCACGACCTCCTGGTTCTGTCGGGTTCTCTCTTCGTAGCTACTACACGCTACATACGACAAATACGTGGCTACGGGCTACGAGCGTAGCGCGTAGCACTAGGTGGTACGGAATGTGTTAAAAAAATACAGTCAAATTATGAACCTCCTCCTTTTTTGAAGTCGGTTAAAAATAGTCGAGTAAGACCCTATCATCAGAACTGGATATGAAAGAAATGGGACCGGATATAAAAATAATAGTTTGAGACAAAATTCGATGGCTGTGTGACTCAACCTCGTATATGAAATTTTGGCGAAAATTAGAAAATTATACAAAACTATGTAAAATGTTACGATTCACGTTACGCCAAAAGCATTCAGGATGAAATAGATTTTTTATATTCAAAACCCAAACACGTATTTGGTATTGAAATATTTGTTTATGACACAACCTCGTAAATAATTATACAAGTTTGCGACACCAATTTTTTTAATCATCAATGCAAACAGAGTACCCAATACTATCATACTTATGTAACTACAACTATTGATACGAATAATAAATGCCGATCAATGGTCATCATACTCATCATCCTTATTCATTACCTATTTTTTGGAAAAACACTGTTTAGATGCGAACGTGCCTATTGTCCTTTATAGCGATGGGTGTGTTGTGCTCAAAATCGGAACGTCACATTGTCCAATTCATTGTTACATTTTGCTAAATTACATGATTTGACAATCTTTCAAAAATATCTCGTTAAAGCATACACAAATGGAAGCAGATTCCGTCCACGCAACTATTGAAAGGCAAAAAAAGAACAAAGAAATCTACGTACCCGCAAACTATGTACAGCTTATAAGAGAAATCAGGATAAGAGAGTCTTACACTGTCAATTACGTAGACTATAGGTTTTTTAAAAATTTTCAATTTTGAAATACTATAAATCTATACGACCCGGCAATCGAACTGGTGACCCGTGCGTAAATGACCTAATGCCTTGAAATATACCGGAGAGGGCATTTTATATAAATTATCGTTTGACGATGACTGGGAGGCTCTTCCCCGGCGTATGATCCCAATCACGGTTTCAGCAGCTAATGATATTCGACAGTTGTATCAAGCACAGCTGCCTATAACGCGTCGAAAATTTAACGATCTGCAATCACTAAAAATGGTGATACATAAAGATCCGTTTTTTGACACCTTCCATGTGAATTTTAGCTGACTTAGCTAAAAGAAAATAAATATTAAAAAATAAAAAAGGAATCCTGTCATATTTATGCCATTACCATAAAATCTCGCCAGAAGAATATTAATTTGAAAAAGTGTATTAATTTAATTAAAATGTGTGTTTCAGTTGTAGATTACTGTTCAAAAGAGAACATGGACTTATCAACTCTCACATGTGTGATAAAATAAACAAATATAGCAAAAAAAAATGAGACCTGTGAAGTAAAATGGTTTGGGGAAGATATAGAAATAATAAATGGCCAGCCACTAAGGGAATACATGACAATACATTACAACTATTCCTATGATGTAAAATGGTGTGTTAATTTTAACACTTTATATAGTCCTATATCCCCATAGACCTTTGTCACCGAGCGAAGAATCATGCTAAATATTATGATGAATAATATGTAGAAGAGCATTTTTTTGTCATCGCATTATTAGTTTGAGGATAAGGCCAGTTTTGTTTTGTTACATTATATAAAAAATATATACTTTACAAATTACTGTTTTATTAAGTATATATATGAAGTTTGAGCGGTCGGTAGTCGTTTATTTCAAAAAATACACTTAATAGATCTCTTGGCACAAACACGTATAACATGTTAAAGTAACTTAAATGTATAACACAAACTCGTATAGACATATAATCGTCATACATGAATTCAATACTTATAAATTAACTATTGTCAATTTGGTATACATTATATCGTCGAATTAGTTATCTAATTATTAAAAAATAGTTTACTTGTTCAGTACAATAAAACGAAAAAAAATAGTTTTTACGTGTTCTCCTAAAGTTGATTTTTTCCATATACGAGGTTGAGTCACACAGCCATCGAATTGTATTAAATCTTAGAGCATAATTCTTGTAATATTTTAATCAAGCCAACTTCGTGGCAGTTTTCTGGCCGCAGGTGTGGGCAACAGTTGCCTGCTAGTCGAATTAAAATTACCATTTTAATCGTAAAAACTGGAAGTCGGAATCCGGATATTGAACCGAAGGACCGTCATGCTGTAATGCCATACAATTTTCGTCAAAAGTGTTATAATCTATTGATGAAACGTGTCTCCTTTAGCTGCTTGAAAAAGATGGTTGGTTTGACCTCTTTATTTGAGGGTGATTCTCTTCAAAGTAATACAACTAATTCTCTTAAATTATTCTTCATGTCCTACTGTAACGGGCCGTCCGTACCCGTTCAAATAATTATAATTGTTAAATTATATTTTAGGTTTACTTTATATTTTTAGGAACCCAAACTGCTTGGTAATATAGTGTATATCTGCCTTTATACTTCTACTGTTGTCTATGCCTTAGAAGAATAAATACTCTCAGAATTTCAAATATAAAATCACTGACATTGGAATTTGTTTGAAATAACTGTCAATATCATGAGTGCAATCAAAGATCGCGTGAAAAGTTATTTATTTTAAGTATTTAAATGTGTAAAGCAGAGCTAATGCGTATCATAACGTAACGAAAATGGACAAAGGATTACTCCAGCTTTTATAAGTTAAGTATCTCCATTCCTATATTTTGATTAATCTTTTAAATACTATATAATGTCCCGATTTACCAAAGTTATTTTATTTGATGTGTTTGTGTGTATCTAATGTTAAAGGCCCTCCCTGTGTCCCTAACTTCATTACTTACGGACCTTTGAGTGCTAGAGTGGACTTTCTGCGAAACCGGTATTTCTGACTTTGTAACTAGGCAAGACAACTATATATAGGCAGCGGTAGTATAAAGATTATACTTAGATGTGACTATATATACTTATTTAATAATAACAGCATTTCACAGCGACAAGTTTCACTTCATCTAATGGGCCCATCAAGTCTAGGTTTATGACATACAATACAAATAGCTAAAAGGACTGAGTAAAGACAATTCGACACACTGAACGTACCCTCCCTACTTTAAGCTTATTGTTCTATACTTACTCGGACTAACTGACATCGTTTAAGGACAATCTTCATGAAAATATTCCCATATAGGTCTAGGGGTACTTAATGACCGTTTGGTCATACAATCTTTAAAAAACAGGAGGTCGATGGGGAGGCGTGATGAAGGACGGGATGGGCGCGGACGAGCTTTCTTTACTGTGTAAAAACCTGGGTTACTTTAAAACACAACGTAGAGGAATAGACGATCACTGGCCAATTCACGAAGACTCACTATAAGGACATAAGGTAACTGGCGATAATGTAGATTAAGCTAGGCTAGGCCCTTCAGTTCTTAGAGCTCGTTACACTACTACCCAAAGGTTGTCTGGGAGAGATCGGTTTTTAGCGATAAGACCGCCTGTTGTTACCTTATTTTAAGTTTAGTGTAAAAATATATATTTTTATTATTCTTGTATT
Organism: Pammene aurita; assembly: GCA_947086415.1. Taxonomy (NCBI): domain Eukaryota; kingdom Metazoa; phylum Arthropoda; class Insecta; order Lepidoptera; family Tortricidae; genus Pammene; species Pammene aurita. The sequence continues at coordinate 34,329,323 of OX352301.1, read as the reverse complement.
TGGTGCAATAAAGAATATTTACTTTACTTACTTACGGGCCCGGGGTATGTCCTTAAACTACGTCCGGACCTGGATATATATGTCCTTAAACTACGTCCGGACTTGGGTATGTCCTTAAACTACGCCAAAAAGAGGGGTATGGGCACTGCGAATGGCATCTTGCTAAGTGTGGTAGGGCACGTTCAGCGAATGTCATCGCTCAAATCTGGAGCAGAGCCCGACTGGGGAAGTACCTCCACCTTACAGAAAACGACAGCCAATTAGCACTAGACTCTACTCATAGTGTTGTGTTCCTGCTGGTGAGTAAGGTTGCCAAAGAGCTCAAAGAGGACCCAGTGTGTTGACGATGAGGGACCTTCTTGTTCCTTTAGTCGTCAACACAGTGAATCCTCCTTTTTGTAAAGGGTCGGCAACGCGCATGTGACTCCTTTGGAGTTGCAGGCGTCCATAGGTTACGTCGATTTGTGTAAGATTGTCTTATAATATCTATTTATTAAGAATGGGTGCAGAAATAATGACATTATTACTGATACCGACATGGACGGTGGACTGGTGTCTGGACCGCTGATAACAACACTATACATATCGTACTGTAAGTGTCAAGTAATAAAATTGGTAGAAAAATTGCCCAAAACCCAAGACGTAATTTATGAACGCTCCCTAAGAGCCATACAGTATTAAGGAACGTGAATAATACGCATGGTCTAAGAGCTGGCCACGCCAGATATGACACGATAATGAGAGCAATTAATCCCATCTAGTAAGATTGCAATACTATCCTTATTGCTAGATCCGGGCATCTGGCAGCTTTTAATGGGTGGTATCAGAGTGACAAACTAGCAAAGTTTTTGAATTGGAAAAAAGTAATACCCAAATAGGTAAAAACGACCGAAGTTATCTTATTTATAGAGGACGGGGCCTATATTATAACATTAGAACAAAAAACATTGCCTAATATTTCGGAAACAGAAACAGTAGGCGACAGACAATGAATTACATTATACGTCGTTTTGGACTACTTTCCTCAATCAGAAACTTTTGGCAATGATATGATCAAATTATTTGTATAATTTTTCATAATACTACATCATAACCAGAACTCTAGGATTTGTATTCTTAAAGTGGTTGGCATTCTTTGACCTCCACCACTTTACAGCTGCCAGATGTCCGGATCTAGAAATAACCATAGTATAGCAAACTAACGAGAGGAGTTTCGTCGCTCTCATTATTGTGTCATATCTGACGTGGCTAGCTCTCCGTCTAGCAGAAGTATTTAAGCTTAATCTTAGTTGTGGCTGTAAAAACCACAACGGCTGTAAAAAGTGTAATTAAAAGCAAACTATCTGTATTATCTCAGTTAAATAAGGTTCTGAAACAATTTGAAAATACCGTGCTACTTTTATTTTAACTTGAAGCCGTAACTTTTCAAATGCCGTATTATTTTAGTATTTTGCGGTCATAAAAGTGTGTTTAAAACACTTACTTTTCTGGCGGTTTTCGTTTATCTAAAAGGTGTAAAATTATAAACGCTTCTCAATTTTAGTACCTATTTGATGTTCAAAATAAAAGGTGACATGACATCTAAATAAGTGTTTTATTTAGTACATGGTGTTTTCTTGTTATTGTTATAGCCATACGTATGAGCGTCAGGCCATGGGGCCAACTCTGAAATCGCGAAAAAAGTTATGGCCGGGTCGTATATTTCGGCTCGGGCTTCGGCCTACATTTTTGGACCAAATCGGAGCGGGAATATCGACGTTTTCTATGGGAAGGTAATTTTTTAAGATTTCAAGGTTGGTCCTGTAGAAGTGGTTGTTCAGTATGACTAACCTTATCACCTAGTTCATCATATGTAGTATATCAATATATTAAAATTGAATTATAATCATGTCCTAGCAATTACAGTAAAAGTAAAAAGAAAATCAGCTCTTCGAACTTTTTTTAGATGCAAAATTGGATAAGCTTTAGAATTTACTACTTGCTTCCGTGTTTCCGCGTTTCATTTTCTGCTTGTAACGGATCGCGAACTCTTGAGGTCGTATTATTCCCATTGCTATCTATCTTAGACATTATAATGATATTTTATGTAACATTACAGTATTTTTTGAGTATTATTGTGATGTTACGGATATACGATAAACCGGGCTTATGATTATTTGTATTTTTTTAGTTTAATGCGAATAAACAGGCAAACCGGCGCACAACGGCGAGATAATAGTTTAAAAACGGTAGGCCTAGCACATGAGTGTAGCGACAGTATCTCGCGGTCGAGATAGACATCTGTTACTTTCTAATGAATACAGTTAGACAGTGACAGATGTCTATCTCGATGTCATGTGCTAGGTCTACAGTCTTTGTAAATATCAAATCAATCAGTACACCATCGACAAAAAGTCTGTTAACTTGTAGAGAGTTAAAAAAAAACATTTTGGAACCTCAATTTCTAAACCTCATACAATAGTCTAAATATATAAAAGAAGAAACTGACTGACTGACTGACTGACTGATTGACTGACTGACTGACTGACTGATTGACTGACATATCAACGCACAGCCCAAACCGCTGGTTCTAGAGATTCCAAATTTGGCATGTAGGTTCCTTATAAGGTCTAGGGGTGCACTAAGAAAGGATTTTTCAACATTCGGGGTGAATTTTAAGGGGGTAAAATGGTGGTCCAAAATTTGTATGGTGAATCAAGATTTGTTAGACTATTTTATTCGAAACTTCACAGGAGTATTCCTAACAATAAATGAGTAAACACGTGTTACAGGTTTTTTGAAAATTCAACCCCTAAAAGGGGCAAATGTGGTCACAAAGTCTGAAAATCAACATGGGTAATATCCTTTTTAAGTATAACTTATAGTACGCGGGCGAAGCCGCGGGAAAAGGCTAGTTTTATATAAAATCTGTCTCTACTTTTTCGCACTTTGTAACATAAATATAACGACACTGTTCTACTGCTGGTTACATTAATTGTTAGTTAAAAATAAATAGTCTAAATTTCATAATCGTCACGGCACTACGTCTACTCGGCGTTGTCTTTTAGAAATGCACCTTCTTAGAATGGCTGCTTTCACAGGATGCTTACGATATCTCGCAACCAAATGCTGGAATGACATCCCTCCACCTGTAAGGCAGTTGAAAACCAAAGTATCTTTCAAATACCATTTCAAAAAATACTTATGGAAAAACAAAAAACAGGGATACCTTACGGTTATTTGGTTGCGGATTTCAGATTCTAAATTCTGAATTATTTTACATGTTTTTAAAGTGGGGCATTCCACTCATACAATAGTATGTTATTCAATCAAATACAAACATTGAAAACATTGAAAAAATAATCAACCCAGCAGGATTTGAACCTCGCATCGATACGCCTTACCGGGGCTCGATCGCTTTATCAATTAAGCTGAACCCATAGCTTAATTGGTAAAGCGATAGAGCCCCGGTAAGGCGTATCGATGCGAGGTTCAAATCCTGCTGGGTTGATTATTTTTTCAATGTTTGTATTTGATTGAATAACAGGCACTTAATGCTGTGTACAGCTGGCGCGCTCCCCGCCATTTCCAGCTTATTGTTGGTTCATGGCCGCCATTAAAGTTTGGTGTTGCTAGGATTTATGAAAAATAGTTTTTTTTAACCACAACAATGAAATGAGTTAAATTCTTGATTCCTCAGTTCTTGTCGTTTTTAAATGCTTATATAACATTAATATTAACATAAACAGTAACATAAGTAATGAACTGTGATTTTTTGAAAAATTACTTTTGCGTAGTAGTAGACAATATGTATCCAAATGGATTAGTCGTATTCTTCCAATTTGGTTTCTATTTAAGTAAATACAACGAATACATACATGTGTGCATTCGGAAAGTTGGCACTATCCGAGCAAATTGATATCTCGTTTAATCTTCACATTGATCTCTTTTGATCATGGAATGGATTTCATGAAATATACAATTTTTGTAGTTGATTTAATATTAAACTTTGGCGTTTTGTAGATATATTTTGTAGTATACATTTCAGGTTCTATAATATAAATTTAATTTACAGTTGTAGTGTTCTCTAGAAACGGACAGCTGCGTGAAACGGAGCGTAACCAGTTCTACAGGCACTCTTAATATTGTCGTAAACATATGACTGAACCCGTTTCGCCTTTACCATTGCCAACTTCTCCAAAAGTTTCCTTAATTTCGTAAAGCAAAATGAACCTTATTTCAAGCAATGAAAGCCCAACATAGGTGAATATTCTGCGGTGGAATAAGAGTTTGAGAAAGGAACTACCGTTACTGGTTATTGTTCGGTGGCTTAGGCTGCCGCCATTCAGCCTCGGTGTTGCCAGGACACAACAAAACGTTTCGTTTCATGTTTTTTACAAAAGTAATTTTGTTAATAGCATGTTATGTTGTATTCTTGGCTTTATTATGTAAAGCGAAATTCGTGCTCTGTTTAACAAGTTTGTCAGAATATTTTTTAAAGAACGGATTTGTTTTTCGTGTATAGGTACAGTTTTGACCTATGTGCCAAATTATCTTATAATATATAAGTATATTTATGCATATATGGTATATATGTTGTATTTATGTAAGTAATTTATTTATATTTATGTATGATAGCGAACTGAGTACACCCTATCCCTAGTACCTAGTTAGATTATAAATTGAACTACAACTCATCTTACCGTGTCGTACAGTACCTACCTTGAACCTTTGAGTCTAAGGAGAGACTTTGCCTCCTTATGTGTGTTCTATCGCTTGTACCATCAGGTTCAAAATTGCATGGTCAATTTATCAATTAATTCATTCATAAATTGACCATGCAATTCTGAACCCGATAGTACAATGGGTTGTGCTCCGAAGAACTGTTTGATATGATGCCCACGGCAGCTTTTTATCACCGCACCGCTCGCCGCCGGCAGGGTGTTCATCCTCACACCCTGGAGCCCAAAGGGTCGCGCACAGTACGGTTCAAGAGGAATTTCCTCCCACGAACGCTGCGGCTGTGGAATGAACTCCCTGCCGAGGTTTTCCCAGCGGGCTTACAGTATGAGGTTCTTCAAAAAAGGAGTGAATAGGTTTCTAAAGGGTAGGCAACGCGCATGTGAATCCTCTGGGGTTGCAGGCGTCCATAGGCTACGGTAACTGCTTACCATCAGGTGGGCCGTATGCTTGTTTGCCACCGTCGTAGTATAAGAAAAAATAAAAACCTAAGTCTGCCTAGCACTTCCAGTTGGAAAAGTTTTTTCTCTCAATTGCTCAAAGGGTAACTGGAAGAAATCCCTTTGTTGTGTTATATGTCTATCACATTGTTTTCTTGTAAAACCTGACCAGAAATATATGATCATGCGTTATGTTGCAGAATTTCATTAGAAGTAATTTCTTACACTGACAATAATTTTAATGATGGCTTGTCACTGTTGTCAAAGTGTTGAATATTATATAATAAATGTCAAGAAATGCCCAAAACTATTCAAAGTCAAGAGCAAAACATTGAAAATAATGTATGTAATAAACTGCTGGAAATAAAACGCTCGGGAAATGCAACAATATATATTTTTAATTTATTTAGTAAACAAACAGCCATATACAAAAACAGTCATTACGAAAATAGACACAAATTAGGCCTAAAGTTTCCTATATTACTACGTAAACATTTATAAATTTGTACAACTAATGTTACATATTTAATTGTGAACTACACGCCAATAAAATATCAAAACATAAAAAAGAGAACTGTTACTAACAATATAATATAACATAATCGCTTACTTCTTATAGTCAAAACAAAATTTGCCGAACCTTATTCTTGAAAACGGACATACTATGAGCGAAAATATCTATTTGATTAAGTGAAACATTATACATATTACAAGTGCGCCTAAAGAAAGAATATTTTGCATACTTTGATCCCCAAGATGAGATAGAAAAGGTAGGCTTAGAACGTGAGTGGAAACGAGAAATTTTGAACGAAATATTTTCTAATAAAACGTTAGAATCTATATGATTTCTAATAATTTTAAATAAAAACAAAACATCCAGATAGACTCTTCGATTTTCTAATGGAGGAAGACTATGTTTAGCTGCCGACGCGAGATAATCCTGGTTATGGTATGGACACCGGTTCTGTAATCCAAGGACTTACAAAGTATTTTCTGAATCCTTTCAAGTCGAGACTTATGAATACCATAGTGTGGACTCCAAACAACACTGCCGAACTCCAATATGCCCCGGACGAAAGAGTAATACAACACTTTTAATGTTAATATATTTTTGAAAGGTTTGCTTAAGCGCAGAACCATACCTCACTTTTTATATGCTCTTGCCACAATATTATCTATATGTTCATTAAAGGAAAGCTTACTGTCCAGAGTAATACCTAAATCTCGAATTGACGACACACGTGAGACACTATTACCAGCTAATTTATAATCATAAGTAATAGGATTCAATTTACGGGAAAACGTGATAGTATAGCATAGCGTGATAATTTCTCTACGAAACATTTACAAATTAACATCAGAGCTGACAGGTAAACAAATAAAGATGACATTATACCATAGATAATAATGTACTTTTTTACTATAAAAGATAAACGTTCGGCCCATGCCACCATTGTGATTAGTTGTGTTCTCATACGTAATATACTTGAAACCAGTGATTTTGAGCTCTCGCTTACGGACCATAACCCGGCGGTCGGTGTCTCGCACGCGTGGTTTTTGATAAGGTTGTTTACAATTCCTCGCATCTTTTTGCCTCTTACCTGTGTTTTACCTACCCTAAATCTATAATGGAGTGTGCCAAATGTACCGAACCTGTTAATGATGGAGTTTTATGCAGTGCATGTAAAAAGTACTTACATTTTGTATGTGCTGGATTAGCGGAAACCACTGTCAGGCGGATGACTAATGAGAAAAAAGCATCCTGGCGTCGCCCCGTGTGCCGAGCGAACCAGCAAACGCCCCAAACCTCACAGGAGACCACTTTAACGGACCTGCTTGCTGAAGTTAAAATATCCAGAACTTCAATTGAGGAAAAAATTGATAACGTTCAGCAGCACGTTACTGATTTGAGTCATAAATGGAGCATCTTGGAATCACGCCTAGATGGTATGGAGAACAGAATTTCGAGTACAGAAGATAAATTGGAGACCTTTGCGCCACTGCCGCCGAAAATGAAAGAGTTACAGGACCTCGTCACTTGCCTCAAGAAAGAAAATAATGATCGTGACCAGTTTGGAAGGCAAAATAATGTGGAGATCATCGGCGTTCCGCTTCGGTCGGGAGAGAATTTGAATTCTATACTTAGCAACATATGTATCAAGGTTGGCTTTGTCCTTGACCAATCGGAAATTGATTGTATACATCGGATTAGAGTGTTTTCTACGGAAGCGAAACAACAAAATCTTCGGCCCCCTTCGATTATCGTCCGCTTCACCGTGGCCTCACCACGGCCGACGCTGGCTTAGACGGTCCGTCGTCTAACGTTTACTTGAACGAGCACCTTACGCCCGCAAATAAGTTGTTGTTAAAGCGCGCACGCCAAGTAAAAGCTGAGTTGAACTATGCTTATGTGTGGGTGAAAGAAGGCAAGATATTTTTGCGTAAAAATGACGCCTCGAGGGTGTATAACCCTCGAGGCGTCATTTTTACGCAAAAATTGTCACGGAATCCGACTTGTTAAAACTTAAGTGACTTTTATTCTTAACTAATTTGTGCCACGCTATGTACTACTCTTATGCCCGTAGGAGTATTTTTGAATTTAAATGTTATATGTATTTTTCTCTCTTATATTCCAAGCTTATCTCGTATTATCGCGTATGTTATGTATTGTTGTTATGCTTATACTTGTACAAATGCAATTTAGTGTTGTTATTAAATGTTCTTAGGTACCTTTTAAAACATAATTTTTCTAAGGAATTCTGGACATACTTGAGCCGCGCTATAACCCCATATCTTACTTTAAAGTGTATAGCATTAATAACTTAAGCATTTATTATCAGAACGTGAGAGGACTCAGAACTAAATCTCACTCTTTTCTAGATAATGTACTTTTGTCTAATTACGATATTATATGCTTAACCGAAACCTGGCTCACGGAGGACTTTAGCGACGCGGAATTTTTCTATCATAATTATGTCGTATATCGACGGGATCGACCGGCGACGATGGCGGCGCGCGGTGGCGGCGTGCTGGTGGCGGTGCGGCGCGGCTTGCGCGCACGCCGTACTGACGACTTCTGTAGTGCTACTCATTCCGAGGAGGTATGGCTGTCTCTGCCGCTCGCTGCAGCGGGTTCGTCGCCTACCGATGCCGTGCCGGAGCGAGCAAGCTCTTTACGCATAGCTTGTGCTTATTTCCCGCACAATCGTAATCATGCTGATTCGTTGCAATTGTTTTTTGATAACGTCAATGACGTATGCCGTCACCCTAGCGATACTTATCTGCTATTGGGTGATTTTAATATTTCTCATGCAATTTGGAGCCGCGATAATTTTTCAACCCTGACACTTAATCATAATAACAATCCCTTAGCTGTTGCACTTTCTGACTTTCTCGCTCTCTCTGGACTACAGCAGTATAACGGGTGTGTCAATGCTCATGATCGTATCTTAGACCTTGTCATTAGTAGCGTTAATTGTGAAGTATCAGTTTGTTCGTCTCCTCTTACACAAGAAGATTTACATCACAAATCCTTAGTAATTTATTTTCCTTTGTCGTTAATGAAATCCTTAAATTCATCAATACATTATAAATATCTTTATCATGCAGCCGATTTTGACAATATTCGGCAGGGTCTCTCCGATGTTGACTGGTCTGTAATCGATGATATGGATATGGAAAGTGCTACAAATCATTTTTATTCTATTTTAAATGCTCTAATTGAGAATTTTGTTCCGAAGCGTAAGACTTGTTCATCTTCTAGATATCCACCTTGGTATAACAGACCCTTAATTAAAATTATTAAAAACAAATTGAATGCTCATACCAAGTGGAAAAAAATATAATAACCAGATTGACTATGCCGAATTTAAATTATTAAGAAAAAGAGAAAAGAAACTCAGTAAAGAATGTTATACTAAATATATTGCCCTCAGTGAAAAGTAAATAACTTCTTCTCCCAAGTATTTCTGGAGCGTTATAAAATCTAAATTTTCTGCAAATGAGGTTCCATCTAACATGCATTTAGACGATGATTCTTCTTCTGATGGTAATGTTATTTGCGATTTGTTTAATAGCTATTTCAGCTCTGTATTTGTCTCGGGTGGTAATCAATCTCGACTTTCTTCTCATCAGTCTTTGTCCTCCCTTGTAGATATTTCTAGTATTAATATTACTGATGATGTAGTATACAAGCATTTAAAATCTATATTCGTAAATAAAGGTGCTGGTTTTGACAACATTCATCCATTTTTAGTTTCTAGACTTTACGCTGAGCTTACGGTTCCCTTGGCTAAGCTTTTCAGAAAATCTCTTAGTGAAGGCATTGTACCTAGCATCTGGAAGCGTGCTATCATTACACCTGTGCATAAGGGCGGCGATAAACATGACATAAAGCTTTATCGACCGATTTCAAAACTCTGTATCTTCGCCAAGATTTTCGAAAAAATTATTACTAATGAATTGACCGCTGTTGTCGCTCGCCACATATCTGTACACCAACATGGTTTTTTCCGAGGCAGAAGCGTCGACACTAACTTAATCACTTATACTGACCATATTATTAATGCTTGAGATGACGGCTTTCAGGTTGATGCCGTGTATTTACGAAGCCGTGTACGAAGTGCTTCGATAAAATAGATCATTCTATTTTACTTCAGAAGTTGTTTGAGATCGGTATACACGGTGACCTATTTAGATGGTTAAAGTCCTACATTAGTAATAGAAGTCAGGCGGTGGCACTGAAGGGCTATAGATCTAATTTCTTACCCATTCTCTCAGGGGTACCCCAGGGCTCGCACCTAGGATCTTTTCTATTTGTCTTGTATGTGAATGATATTAATACTTCATTTCAGTCTTCTTCTCATATTCTTTATGCAGACGACACTAAAATTTATAAAATTATTAAAAGTTATGAAGATTGTGTGGCGCTACAATCAGATTTGTCTCGGTTTGAGGACTACTGTCAGCGCAATCGTTTAATTCTCAATGCTGATAAATGCTATACTATCACGTTTTCCCGTAAATTGAATCCTATTACTTATGATTATAAATTAGCTGGTAATAGTGTCTCACGTGTGTCGTCAATTCGAGATTTAGGTATTACTCTGGACAGTAAGCTTTCCTTTAATGAACATATAGATAATATTGTGGCAAGAGCATATAAAAAATTAGGTATGGTTCTGCGCTTAAGCAAACCTTTCAAAAACATATTAACATTAAAAGTGTTGTATTACTCTTTTGTCCGGAGCATATTGGAGTTCGGCAGTGTTGTTTGGAGCCCACACTATGGTATTCATAAGTCTCGACTTGAAAGGATCCAGAAAATACTTTGTAAGTCCTTGGATTACAGAACCGGTGTCCATAACCAGGATTATCTCGCGTCGGCAGCTAAACATAGTCTTCCTCCATTAGAAAATCGAAGAGTCTATCTGGATGTTTTGTTTTTATTTAAAATTATTAGAAATCATATAGATTCTAACGTTTTATGTAGTACTATTAGTTATTCTGTGGTTTTATTAGAAAATATTTCGTTCAAAATTTCTCGTTTCCACTCACGTTCTAAGCCTACCTTTACCATCTCATCTTGGGGATCAAAGTATGCAAAAAATTCTTTCTTTAGGCGCACTTGTAGTATGTATAATGTTTCACTTAATCAAATAGATATTTTCGCTCATATGTAGTATGTCCGTTTTCAAGAATAAGGATCGGAAAATTTTGTTTTGACAATAAGAAGTAAGCGATTATTGTTAGTAGCAATTCTCTTTTTTATGTTTTGATATTTTATTGGCGTGTAGTACACAATGAAATATGTAACATTAGTTGTACAATTTTCTAAATGTTTACGTAGTAATATAGGAAACTTTAGGCCTAATTTGTGTCTATTTTCGAAATGGCTGTTTTTGTATATGGCTGTTTGTTTTCTAAATAAATATTTATTCTTCAATTTAGGCACATTACAATGCACTTATGAACGTCAGAGAGAGAAAAAAAAACTGCCTCCGGTTCTAACCCTACACCTCTGACCCGAGAAGAATTATTTATGACCGGCAAGAAAGTCGGCGGGACTTATTTTTTCAAAACAGTAATACTGTAATATTACGTCTTAAAGATACACAATAATGCGTAGTTCTATAAGAAGGCATATCAAAACAGCTTGAGAGACATACAATGTACGTATTGTTTAATTAAAATAAAATAATAATAATAAAATGCAAATCTGATTGCTTCACAAAACGTTTGATATGCTTTCCTATCTGAACTGTGTCCTCTAAATGTTAGATGATTTTGTAGTATTTTCTGGTTTGGGCCATGCATCTTTGTCCGTCATATAGTCCTCGACCCTGTAATAACCCTTTGACATTAAACTTTTTTTCAAATATATCTTAAGAGCGGGAAATGATAAATTTAAAGCATCGACGGGTAACTTGTTATAAACGTACCTTGACCAAAAAATGACTTATATGCTTTGCGGATACGACTACTTCTGATAGCAAGCTGCTGCTGCTGCTATTTTCTTAATTTAATGAGCCTCTTTTTCACTAGTTGTCTGTTTTAATATTGTTTCAACCAATCGATATAAACTGATAAGAATCCCCAGAGTTTCGTGTATTCTATTTTAGAGAATCTATTTTCTATTTCGTGGTCAAACGCCTGCCTATCCTCCATAAAAAAGGCCCTTGTATGTGTACTTCTGTATGTATTTAACAACAAGTTTTCCACCACGTTAATAACACTCGACTTGATAAATAATCGCCAAAACAAATGAATATTTATTGCAACAAAATGCCCGATTTGCTCCCCGTCAAAGCTAAGAGGTCCTATTTCGCAGCACTCGATATATGTCGCAAATCTTACGAGATAAGCCTGCCCCGCGGGGCGTCGCTGACAAATATGATTTGTGCGTGCTGGGCTAGGGTTGGCACTGAGAAATAAAACTCCAGTGTTGTGTAAAAGCCTGAAAGCTGCTTGATGTTGAAAGTTCTGTTTGAAGTATTGTACTGCTGGTTAAGAAAATGGGAAAGTATAGGGTATTTGGTCACACTTGATATGCGACCCTCGACCATTGCAACTCTTTCGTCAATACTCGTCATGAGTTCCAGAGGGCCGCAGATAAATATAATATGATGTGAGCGTGCGCTCTTTCTGCTACTCTAATATCATTGTCTCTTAAAAATATACTACAGATCTGGAAAAGGTAAAAGTTTTGAGTCTTAAACTTATTTTGAGTCCTTAAGCTAAGTCTTATATAACTTTTCTACTTATACATAAAAAATTAACACGTATAGGTTATTTACATATTAAATATCAATGGAATAATATATCATAAGCTGGAATATTCCATTTAATTTCCTGATTTAAATAAGCTCTACTATAATAGCTCTTCTACCATAGGCATCAGATACGAACTTTTGGTATTAGTTTGGTATTCCATTGAAGGTACGGAACCCTCCTATGCGTGGTCCGACACGCACTTGGCCGGTTTTTTTATATCCAATTCGCGCAAGTTAGTTAAATAGAAATATCTTTATTCGTGACATTACATAAATAACAAATAAATTACAGATAATTGTAGAGTAAGACAAGTGTCACGAAATGGTCTCTTCTCAGCATGTTGCTAGCGTTAGCCAGCGCTGATCTTCCGAAAGGACCATCCGGTGAAAAATTCACGGCAGGTAACAAACATATTTAGCTAAGTCGTACAATCTATGACAAAAAACATCAGTAATAAACAAGAGAACAGTAAAAATTAAAAACTTAATAAAAGAAAAATAATAGTGTAGTTCAATACGTGTTATACTGACACAAATAGTTCCGTAGCAACCCTAGCGCCACTAGTATTGTGCCTTCGAGATAACCCCCATAAGTTATAGTCGGTGTTGCGTATTGCGCCGATTGCCCGACCTCAAGGAGTTGAAGATAGGACCCCGTGAATACTCACGTAGTTCTGGAAAGCTTTTATATTTTACTAAGACTAGGCAGGGGCCGTATTCTAACTTTAAAACACATATAGACACGATCCAACTTCAATACAACTCCAATGCATTAACAACAGCTAGCACCTAAACATCTGAATCAGAAATATCAGAATTAGCTTGAAAATTATACCGATGCAACTCCAATACAACTTCAATATTGGTTGATTATTTGTTGCTTGAGATAGATTGTGTGTCTAAAGTACATTGTTTATGTAATTTGAAATTAGAATACGGTTCCAGTAGTACTATGCCACTGTGGTGTGCACTAATCTTAAATATAAAACTTGCGTAAGACCTGGAACATAAAGTTGAAGCTTTGTAGCGTCCAATATATCCGTTATTTAGCCTCAGCAAATGTACTTCTTTAGGGAATGCTTAGGTTTAAATACAGCATATATAAGAAAAACATATTCGAGGGTATATGTGAAGGTTCCCATAAAAACAATGTACTATTGAACTATATTTAAACATCTGAACTGAAGAACAAATCATTTTTTAATAAATATTTTGATTTGTTTATTTTAAGTAGACACACTTAAAATAAACAAATCAAAATACTACTATATAAATTATAAACTTATATAGGGCTCCGGTGTTCAGATTGGAGGTAACTCATAATGTTGTACAGTCGAGGACAAAGAGATGTATACACTTTTGGACCTTATTGCGTTGTAATAAGGTCCAAAAGTGTATACATCTCTTTGTCCTCGACTGTACCTTAGATGATTGGCCAAATGCGCCTTAGCATTTACAAAGATTGCATATACAGGGAAAATTCGACCGGTGCCGCTGTGATCCGGGTAGCCTAGTGGTTAGGGCGTCTGCCGCGAATGCAGAAGACGCTGGTTCGATCCCAGCCCTGGGCACCGGAGGCCAAGGTCACTTTTTCCTTTGTATATGACAACTATGTAAGTTTATCTGAGGGCTTAGCCAAGATGACAATCGTTTGTAGAAAACGAATCGAAACGCTATCCGTCTCTCTATGATAGAGAGACGGATAGCGTTTCGATATTTTTTGGTTGGAACGGGACTTAGAGAAGGGCCTCTATCTGCCCGTGGAATGACGCCGGGGTGGCCCTTCCGGGCCACCCCGGGGGAGAGAATTTGCCTGAGGCCAGAAGGGCCTACAGGTCTTTGTGCCTTGAAGGCGTCATTTGTCTGTTGGTAGTCATAGTTGATGTTTGAGGTGATTGTCGTTTAGGTAGGTTGGTAAGTCATGTCATGAAACGGGGGGGGGGGGGGGGGGCGAGAAGCCAACATGAATTTGTTTGTTGTACTGTGTGGTGTGGGGGCTGGTTCAGGTGGCGTCGAACGCCGCCGACGCCGCCGCCATAGCCGCGTCGTCTGTGGTTCCTGCAGGTTGCAGGAGTGGGGGGTGGGGGTCCCCCCTTTGATGTAAGATAGCACCCGCTCTCTCAGGTGCTGCTGTTGTGAGGAAGGTTTGCGTTTCAGGTTGGTTAGTAGTTCGGTCAGGTCAGTTTCGTCAGTCATGTTGGTCACGTCGGTCAGGGTGGCGGGGTTAGGGGGGAAGGTTTCCCTTGCGCAGGGGTCAGTCTTTTATCTAGTCGTTATGTCGTCGTCGATGTCTGTAAGTACATGTTTTGGTCGTCTGTGTCCTCTCTTGGGGTCTAGTCTGGGAGTGTAGCCGGAGGCTTGGGTTACAAGGGGATTGGGATTGTGGGGAGTATTGTCGAAGAATCGTCTAGAGGCGAGCTGAAAGAAGTTCTCCAAAGACTGCAGACCCAGGTCGCGATGAAGGTCGACGTTCCGTGCGTAACACGGGGCGCCGACCGCCATCCTCGCGAACCTGTTCTGCAGTACCTGGAGACATTTGAGACGGTGTTTGGGGGTGTGGGCGAATGCTACCGAGGCGTACGAAAGGACGGGCCTTATACACGTTTTGTATAATGTGATTTTTCCCCTCAAGGATAATTTGCTGTTTTTGTTTAGAAGGGGGTTTAGGCGCCCCATAATGTAAGCGGCCCGGTCCCGGACTGCTTTGATGTGAGGTTTGAAGTGCATGTTACTATCTAGGGTCACCCCTAGATACTTTGCTGTGTGGGACCACTCGATGGGCTTATTGAATAAACGGATTTTGGGGTAGCCCGCTGCAGGGGTGGCGTTGTTGTGTCTTGTGAATAGTACTGCGGTACTTTTGTCCGGGTTCACCTCGATCCTCCAGCGATCGAACCACTCCCCTAGGGAGTTTGCCGCTCGCTGGAGGAGCGAGATGAGCAGATCAGGGGTGCGGGACGAGGCATAAAACGCTGTATCGTCCGCAAAGAGGGCGTAGTTAACCCCTGGCGTTTTGGGGAGGTCGTTCACGTAGACGGCGAACAGTGTGGGGGATAGGACCGACCCCTGTGGAACACCCGCCCGGACCGGATGCAGACCCGAAAGAGACCCCTCCACTTTGTAGCCGAAGGACCTATTGACAAGGAAGTCTCCTAGGATGTGTAGGAGACGGTTTGGCACATTAGCTCGTGACAGCTTGCAGAGCAAGCCGTTGTGCCAAACCTTGTCAAAGGCCTTGGCCACGTCGAGGAACACGGCCCCCGTGGGGATGGGTCTCTTATAGGTCGTCATCCGGTCAAGGATGTGCTCGGTGATGCGGTGCACTTGATGCACGCATGAGTGGCCGGCCCTAAACCCGAACTGTTCGTTAATGATGGTGTTTTGTGATGTTAATACCTCCATGAGGCGGGTTAGTATTACTTTTTCCAGGACTTTCCCCATTGTGTTGAGGAGGCTAATCGGGCGGTAGCTACCTGGGAGGTTGCTGGGTTTGCCGGGTTTGTGAATGCCGATAACCGTGGCAACCTTCCAGGCGGCCGGGAAGTGAGAGTTGGTGATAGCGGAGTTGAGGATGTTAAGGAGAATTTGGATTATGTAGTCGGGAAGGAGTTTGAGAAGTCTATTTGTGATGCCGTCAGGTCCTGGGGCCTTGTGGGGTTTCAGTTTTTTGAGTATCAGTTTGAGCTCCATAAGGGAGGCTTGTCGAAGAGGGGGGCCAGAAGGGGTCCCTTCTAAGAGAACTAACTTCAGAGTCTACTAGGGGGATGTGGTTTGAGTCGCGAGGGGCGCTTCCTGGGGAGCATTGAAGCTCTAGGGCTTCCGCCAGGCAGTCGGCCTTCTCAGTGTCGGTGAAGGCGGGAGAGGGGGACCCAGGCCGCACAAGTGGGGGCATGGATACTTGGGTATCGGCTTTTAGAGATTTGGCCAGGCGCCAGTAGGCCTGGTGACCTGGCCTTATCTCTTCAAGCAAGCCGTCCCACTCGTCCCGCCTGTGCTCCCCTACTCTCTCCCTCACCTGTCTTTGTAGTCTGTTAACGTGGTTTTTATTTTCCCTACTGGGGAAGGTGTCGTAGTCCTTAAGGGCCCTGTTCTTAGAGGTGATAAGTTCCCTGATGTCCCTGGGGAGGGACCAGCGGCGATGGTCGTCCGCTGGGACCTCTCTGGAACACCCCGAGACCACTTGCTGTAGGGAGCTGGTGAATGCGGCAACAGCGGCGTCCGTGTCCTCCTTCGTAAGGAGCGGGAGGTTCCCCAGTTGTGCCACAGGGCACGCGTCACCGGCCAGCTCCACCCCCACGTTTGCCCAGTTCACCACCTTTGTGGTGGCTTCCGGATCCGTAGGGGGGGGGGGGGCAAGGCCGATAACGACTGGCCTGTGGTCCGAATCCATGACGTGGGCCACCTCAATGGAGCGCATTGTTAGTGACACCCCCTTGAGGAGGGCCACGTTTCGATAGAGACTCTATCGCACTAATGAAGAGTGAGCGAGAGCGTGTGGCGTTTCGTTTCGTTTGCTACAAACGATTGTCATCTTGGCTACAGGGCTTGTTATTGATTTGATACGATGACATCTTTATGAGCTCGCACCAAACTGAATGCCTCTACTGGGTTATGCACACTGAACCAAATCCTTAATCCTTGCGAGCTGCACGAGCCTTACAATGTACGATTTCGTCCTAAAATAACATTTTACTCCTAACATGCCTGCAATTTCCCTAACGACCCTCCTTTCCGCCCTCTCCTCAGTATTTTTTGAATTTTCCGCTTGAAACACATAATTTTGCCGAGATAATGATGATGACTTCACGATGATGCTTTAAGGGTTGATTTATACGTTAGATTTATTTTATGAGCTTTTATTTAACCATTGTATAAGTTTGAAACATTTATTTTTTGATCTCTGCATGAGTTTACCAGTGAAAATCCCGTAATGTCCGTCAAATCTAAAATGTCGTTGATATTTTTTTGTCTCACTGAAATTTTGTAAATTTTTGGTCCTTATGGAGAAACCAATTATAATAATTAATGTTAAGTTTTATAAATAAGAGGAATAGTTATCAACATATACTACAAGTATGGTTATTACATTATTATTATTTATTTATAACATTGTTATTCGAAATTATACGAACTTAATTGAAATGCATTACTCGCCTGCGAACATTTAGCCTTAAAGTTTATCTATTTGACCCAATTCACAAACTCATTACTTAAATGTACATCAAGACTATCTCTAATATAATGTATAACTCTTCATGTATAAAACGACGCAAGTAACTTACTGGATTGTACACGATGGGCCATTTTTGTTGTAAGTCAGTACAACCCCTCAACATAGGGTAACGCATCATGATTCGGTAGGAAACGAGATATACGTAATATAATAACGCTTGTAGGTTATAAGTTATAATGAGGTTGAGTAAAGGCTAGGTATATTAACCTTTTACGGATATATAAGGATGATAAGGTAAAGTTATCTTAACGAGAGCAGGAAAATGAGCAGAAAAAGCGTTTCGAAGTCGATTAACGTATCGCTATATGATTGAATAAGGAACTCAGTTCTTTAAAGGCCTTTTACATGTAATGTTTTTACATAGTGCTTCTTCAAACAATGTCACTAAAACTTTTGACGCCTACTCTTTCTTTTGATATTAATTACAACTTCACAGGATTTTCTCTAATCTCAAGCTGTCAAAGAACAAAATAGCTACAGAATAGCCCTGTGAAGCGTACCTAATAAAAATAATAAGACACCCTTTCTCAAGAGCAATTTGCAGTAGACTTTTTTTATAAATGTTGTATCAAAGGCTTCCATAACTAATGGGAGCTAAGGATGCAAACCGTTGACAAAGAGATTGTTGGCGCCTCAGAAGGGGGGGTTATTAAAATAGAACAAAGCTATTGCAGACGCCTGGGTGTGGCCGAGTGGCAGCGAATAATGCTCGTATTTATAAAACTTACTTATTATTACAGTTATTCACATTAATTATTCATGCACAACTATTCGTTTTCAAAGTTAAAGTAATTTTTAATTACTGAAAATAGATGTCATATACTTCAGAAAAAGTGACCAAACCCTCCGGTGTTCCAGATCTGGCCTCGGACACCGGAGGGTTTGGTCACTTTTTCTGAAGTATATGACATTTATTTATTTATAACTTAAGTACAAAAAAACACAAACTGTTTTTGCATATCTCTAAAAACGTGTAAGTTATCGCTAAAGAGCAATCTCCTCCAGAGAACCTTTGAGTGTGGATCTTATAATGTTTTTGCTGTAGGCATGATCATCCTCAGGCCTTCAAGATATCGAAAAAGGAGATTTCCAATTCGTCGGGATTCCTGTTTCTTTACAGGCAGTTTCTTTATTTTTGGCCGTCGCTTTAGTATAAATAAGGCCTACGCCAATCTTGTGATTAAGTTGCCGATCGGACCCCAGATCGGATCCCTTAGCAAGCCGTGTCAAGAAACCGGGGGCCGTATTCTAAATTTAAAACACGTTAAGACACGATCCAGCTTTAATACAACTCCAATGCATTAACCATCTACGCAATACAGCTAGCGCCTAAACGCCTGGATCAGATATATCAGAATTGGCTTGAAAATTGTTCCGATGCAATTGCAATACAACTTCAATATTGGTTGATTATTTGTTGTGTGTTGACGGAGTCATGTTCGAGATAGTTGTGTTTTTAATGTACTGTTTAAGTTTTCCGAATTAGCCCACCCAACGAAGGAAAACTTAGAGGAAATAATTCGTGTATGGCCAAATTTTGGTGTAGTTGTAGGCAAAGGTATCTTACACAACATACTAAAAGTACCGGTGGGTGGGGGCGCCGCTAATGTGGAAGGGGGGGGGGGGGGGGGGGTGTAAAGGTATTTTGGTTTTTCGTAAAAAACTCAGTAACGGAGATACTCGTACACGAATTATTTCCCCTATCAGGCATTTGGTTTCCATAACAATCCCTAACTCGTTCCTAAACTTCATGTTGAAGTACCTACCTAGATTTAAATAAAACCATACTCGAAGAATTCTTTCAACTCGCAAACAATTGAAATACGTTTCAGACAGGAGATCATCCATCAAAACTTCCTAGGCGCTGTTGAAAATGCGAAAGTTTGCATAATTACACCAAGTTAATTTCGAAATATAGCATCTTCCTGTGGCAGGTGTTCCAAACAACTAAAGCAAGGGCGTAGTTTATAACTTTAAATATTATACCAATTCGATGTAAGTAGATATATGTACATAAATTTTGTATTAAGCAGAAACGTCTCCTAACGATACCACAATGTTAAGAAATAAAGGAAAAGAAACATGTAGCAAATCCACTGTCTCATCTCACTCGAACTCGACTCCGGGATACTTGCCCGTCGCTTCAACCGAGATAGTAAGACTAGACTGAGGCAGTGGTATATTATATTAAATAATTTGAAAGTCAGTTTCAAGCGCATACTCTTACTTGTAAGGTTGCAACTATATAAAAGAATGAAAATATTAACATTGCGCTTGTTTTCAAACGTCATTACAAGCAAGGACTGTATAATGAGAGTTTCCGCGGTCGAGTTTTTCACTAGATAGCAGCACCGTGGCAGCCGTCTTTGACAGCAGCTGTCAAAATCTACCAATCAAAAAAAAATTAAACATGTGCTGCCATCTAGTGTAAAACTTGATCGCGAAAACTCTCATTCATGAACGAACAATGTCAATACGAAATCACTTTCTATCGCGTCACAGTCAGTTCAGCAGCAGCGGATCTCAGTTTCATACATTTTGTTCGTCGATTTGACGCTTTCAAAATATATTAACTTGCGTCCAAGAGATATCGCTGCCACAGGGGGTGGACACGTCATACTACAAAACTCGTTTAAGCGCTTATGTGTGCACGGCACGTCTGTACACGGTACACACTTCAATATGTGCGTGAGTTCTTAGGGCTCTGTCACTCAATTATTTTGCAAGTTTCCGCTGCCGTAAATGACGTTTAACAATACAACGACATTTTGCATTTTTTTTATCGCTGTACTGCCAACCTGACTAATAACCTACCCTACTAGTCTCCTACCAATCGGCCGCTGCGGGGTGCGGTAATACCAATCGGGGCGGGGCGTAGCTTGGCATTCTGTATAAAATACTATGTATATATTCTGTGATATTGGTATAATTTTATGATTCTGAATCTAGCCTAATTTATATTCGTAACTGTATTCAGTGTGGGTTGCTTTTGCGCGCAATTTAACTCGTGCGAGCCATTACACTCACTTTATTCTTTATCGGTAATGGGACGTTTAGGCGCCGAGTTGTGTGGGAGACATTCGTGATGACGGGACGTGTAGGAAAGGTCGGATGTGAAAAGAAAAAAGTTCCATGTTATTAACGGACGAATGTATTTTTGCGTTAATAACCTTTTGTTCTTTACTCTAACTCACATATAGGGATAAAAACGCCTGTAAATAGCTTTACTGTAGTTTTTTTTACTGTAAGTGTATTTCTGTATTTATTTTTATCGAGTACTTAATAAAAAAAATACTTAAACTTAATTTAATCACAAAAATAAACAACATCATTTTATAAAATCGCTCAACTTAAGAGTAACTTACATTCATTAAGGTAAAGGGCGTCAACACGAATAACAAGTGACGATAAATAATTAAGCTTTATGCAACTGAGCATGAGATTGCTGACCTTAATTCCACGCCATATCTTTCCATTATATCACGTCACCCCAATTTTATAAGTACATTTGTCCAGTTTCTGATGTGACACTTAGAATTTCTATAGGCTCAGTAAAACCACTTAACTTTAGCCCAAAAGCTCCCAATTATGGCCCAGAATTAACCTCGAATATCTTTATGCATGACTAACGTTAAATCATATAGTTCTAAGGCCAAATGTGTGTGTTCATAAATGGATGAAAAGCCTTAAACAAAACCAAAACGAAGATTAGGATTGATACTTAATTACGTATTGAACTTGTGGGCTGTATAGTGCTGGAACAATATGCCGCCACCGACACGGAACTCATTATCTATACCTTCTTTTAAACTCAAATATAAAAAGCATCTCCAACATTTACAAATAACATGATATATTAAGTGCCAATGTTACTTAGAAATTTATTATTAACAAAATATGGCTGTGTAATGGTGGATTGGTGATTTTAGACATTAAATTATAATAAAGTATATTCTTTATATAATATTGCAATGTGTCTAGTTACGATTATTCAAATATTATGTAACCTGCTTTCGTAGCTGATCTCAGATTTTACATAAATAAGTTTCATTAGAAATAAGATTTTCTTTTTATATAATTTTCAGTTGTGGTCTTTGAAATGGTTTTCACGGAAGACCAGTGTTAAGGTATCCCTAGAGAGGTTACCTTAACACCAAGCTGAGTGGAAACCTTTTCCTTTTTTTTTAAATTTATTTTTACCAAGAAAAACATATACATAATATAAATGCATAATTTCGCCAAACTGTAGAACAGTTTGTTGGCGGAGCGCTCTAACAATTTGATGTTTATTGTTTGTATTACCAAGCGTCCTGAATAAAATTATTCTTTTTCTTATTCTTATTTAGTTGCACTAACGATTTTACAAAATATTTTACATGTACAGTACACAATATATGCACGAACACGATAGCACGGTACATAAAACATAGGTATAATATTATTCTAGCTTTGTACCGCACGCCCGCAGCGCAAAGTGCCCATAGCTCAGCGGAACAATATCGCAGTTACTAAATCACATGTACGCCATAACGGTTTAGTGTTTTGCTGCGGCAATAACACTAGGCTGGATCTGATATAACTATCTAACACGATACAGGCTTACTTTTAGTGTAAAAACTGCCGTGAATTAATTTTGCGCAATTTCACTTAACTCGCGAGAAAAATACGACTCAAGGTGTTAGTATAATGTTTAGAAAAATAAGGAAAAGTCGAAAAATCCACTGCCTCGGGCGAGACTCGAACTTGCGACTCTGGTATACCTGCCAGATGTCGCTAGGCGTCCCGCTAGACGCATAAAGGATATAGTGGACACATTCGCAGCCATCAGGTGAGTATCAGTAGCTCATTTGGTCAGAGCGACGGACATGTATACCAGAGTCGCGAGTTAGAGTCTCGCCTGAGGCGGTGGATTTTTCTACTTTTGCTTTATTTCTATACATTGTGGTATCGTTAGCAGACGTTCTGCTTAAATACAAAATTAATTATACTAGTATAGTTACTTTATACGCTATTTTGATACCAACTTATACATTTTCAAGTTTTCATGCAAGTCAACAAAAAATAAGTGCCAACTGAAAACTGGTAGGTACTGTCACATTAGAGATACCATGATTTTTTTCGTCTTCTTATTTCTGTTAATTATGATATGAATGAATCTTAAAACAGAGTTGTACTTTCTCGAGAACGTTCTCCGATTTGCGTTCTCCTTTCTCCAGCAAGAATCTTCTCCATACAAAACAGAGAACGTTCTCAAGAACGGCACAACTATAAGCTAAGTCACTGGCCGCGATACGAAAAATAAACACACACACTGGACAGACACAGCTCCAACCCAACACAACCCAACTCAACTCAACGCTATAACGACATTGTCATTTGCTATTCGAACAGATTTTCATTCAACATTGGTCTCACATTGGTCTCACATTGGTCACACATTAGACCAATGTCAGAACAACGTGTGACCAATGTGTTACCAATGTGAGACCAATGTGAGACCAATGTTGAATGAAAATCTGTTCGAATAGCAAATGTCAATGTCGTTATAGCGTTGAGTTGAGTTGGGTTGAGTTTGGTTGGAGCTGTGTCTGTCCAGTGTGTGTGTTTACTTTTCGAATCGTGGCCACTGTGCCGTATTCTAACTTTAAAATACATAAACAATACATTAAAAACACGATCTATCCTCAACATAACTCCAACACACAACAAGCAACCAATATTGAAGTTGTATTGGAGTAGCATCGAAATAATTTTCAAGCAAATTCTGATATTTCTGATTCAGACGTTTAGGCGCTAGCTGTATCGCGTAGTTCATGCATTGGAGTTGGATTGATGTTCGGTCGTGTCTAAACGTGTTTTAAAGTTAGAATACGGCCCACTGAGTCCGGCGGAGACTTAGTAATAGCTTTTCATATGTGGACCCTTAAAATGACTAAACAAACCGTTTAACATGTAAAAGAAAATTGAAACAGCTTATCTACGTAATGGTCCGGAAGCGACGTCGAGGTTACATAGCGGTGACCTTACTGAAGCCATGCCGACATTTCTAACCTAGCCCACTATTAGTCACCACTCACCAGTGTAACGCGGCCTCGTGATCCGTAGTAACTATAAGTAATTGGAAACACCACTTATATTGGTAAATATGAGCCATTGATTTGTCATTAGGTAAGTAAGTGGAATCACGCCTTGGTTTATTGTAAAGGAGTCTAATAAAATAGTATTTTTAATTCGCTGCAGCAAACTGACGTTTGCGAGGCTATATTTCATGTGTTTATAACTTATTTAACGGGGCCACGAGGAACCCGAAGGCTTTTCATATTCTAATCATATTCAGAGACTAAAATGTTTAATAGTAACCTTTTCTGAAATTTCTCTACTGAAGAAAAATAAAACATTTTATTATTGTGACTCAGTTTAAAACGTTATTTTCATGGCGATGTCGCCACTATGGGGCCTAGTATACAGGGTGTCTCATTCAAATCGGTCAGTATGGGAAAGTCTGAAATTATAAGACATACGAAGATCTGTTCTGAGGAACCATGTCATCGATTTTAATAACAAGAAAAACTGCATTCATACATTTTAAAAAACATCTGTACTTCGTTCGGGAATCGAACCGGTTGTTTTGAAAAAAAAAACCTACACTATTTCTATTTAGATATCGATTGTGTAGGTCTTAAGCAGTAAATGTCTGTATGAAACATGATGTCTAAAATGAATAAAATGCATTTTATTATATGAAGATACAAAATGCAGTTGTAAGATCGTTACCTAAACGTGTTGAATATTGTATTGAAAAAGGCGGTGGTCACTTCGAGCACCTACTAAAATAAATTAAAGTATGTGGAAACAATGCATTTTATTCATTTTAGACATCATGTTTCATACAGACATTTACTGCTTAAGACCTACACAATCGATATCTAAATAGAAATAGTGTAGGTTTTTTTTTTCAAAACAACCGGGTTCGATTCCCGAACGGAGTAAAGCTGTTTTTTAAAATGTATGAATGCAGTTTTTCTTGTTATTAAAATCGATGACATGGTTCCTCAGAACAGATCGTATGTCTTATAGTTTCAGACTTTCCCATACTGACCGATTTGAATGAGACACCCAGTATATATCCTTATTGACAGATATCAAAGTGACACGGAACACTTTGCTTAAACTAGATTTATTATTGTGACTCAGTTTAAAACGTTATTTTCATGGCGATGTCGCCACTATGGGGCCTAGTATATATATCCTTATTGACAGATATCAAAGTGACACGGAACACTTTGCTTAAACTAAATTTTACGAAATTTCACTACGCAGTTTAGGTACATTTGGCCGGCGCGCCTCCCGGGCAGGCGTATGGCCGTGGGCTACCGCTGCCGCTCGGCTCGCACGATAGTCGTGTCACGTGGCGCTCGCGAAATATTGAAAATACACGATGGCTTCGAAACCTAAATCTCGATCTAATCCGTATAAAAGATGTCTTTACGGATGTCTGAATAAACGGAAGAACAAGGAAGCAGTAATAACATTTTTAAATTCCGGACGATATTGAAAGGTCCCGAAGTCCTTACTTAGTAATAGTTAAAATAAACATCCTTAATTTATTGAATATTGGTTGCTCAGAAACAATATTAAGAACTGACCGACATATTTTCAAAAGAATACGGCTGTGGCATACCTACTTCCGTGATACCTACTCCGGATAAAAATTTCATGTTTACAGAATCAACGTTTGTAATTCCTACATATTTATCTTAAAAATAATAAATCAGTAGGTATAGGTACAAAAACTTTTCAGGTGACAACCCTCACAGCTCGGTCATAAAACTGCGGCGCGCAAAGAAGATTCACGGTTCGTGCGCGGTTATAAGTTTCAATTTTGCTTGCAGGCGGCGAGTATAGGTATAATTTTATACCTAAATCTGACTTTTGTGTAGGAGTGAATTTTCTGTACGGTAGTACTATTAGTTATTCTGTAATGTAGGTACCAATTCATTCTTAGACAGTTGTTTTTCAATAAAATTTACTTTTTATGTACAAGAACATTCAACAAATGAAAAATATTTGTTTTGGCGAAATTTGCGTAAACTCCTTTTGTATGATTACTTCCCTGAGCAACCGTAAGTTTTTTATACCATGACGGTGGCAAACAAGTATACGGCTCGCCATATGAATATCGTGCATTTTATTTAATGTCATGTATAATATTGTACTTACTTATTAAAACAGTGCCTACCTATTTCTTATGTTCTTTTTCTTTTTGCAGGTAAGTCTTCAACAACATTAATCTTCGTGCCAAAACGAGTCATTTAGTAAGTCAAAAGCCACAGATTAATTACGTTTCAGCCAAAATAAAACCGCAGTCGACCGTTTGATAAACGATCGTGTGCGCCTCTATTTGTTTGTGACCAAAGATGGCAGATAAAAATTACAAATGGACGATCGCTCACTCAACCGAGTTGGTTTGTTTGCTGAAATATGAGTGAGTTTTTGTTTAAATAAACTGAATGGTTTATTAGGTTTGTTTTTTTTGGTGTTCATGACAGTAATTTCTATTTGAAAAAGTGTTTTTAGCTGACTTCTGAACAAGGAAGTAACGTAATATTATTATTATGTGTAGTAGTGACTAATATTAGTTTATGTAACTGTTACGTAATAAGGCCTAATTACGTACATTGCATACACTGCTTTATCTACACTCCTATTATATATCCTAAATTAAGTGTTCGGAAACCATAGAATGACCGCCATTGCACCGCCATGGCCAACTCGATTGTGCCGGCGGTCGGGTGGGCGCGTGCCGTTGGT
This sequence comes from Pammene aurita, assembly GCA_947086415.1. Taxonomy (NCBI): domain Eukaryota; kingdom Metazoa; phylum Arthropoda; class Insecta; order Lepidoptera; family Tortricidae; genus Pammene; species Pammene aurita. Next base: position 34,302,849 of record OX352301.1, on the reverse strand, counting down.
CGGGAAGGAGGACAGGATTTACATTATATTATCAAATTCGATGTTCGGAATTTGAAACTCATATCGTATCAATATATGAGCATGTAAAGTTAAAATTACATTACTGCCACAGATAAAAAGCTTATCATAGTAAAATCGGTTGTGGTAATGCTAGCCATTGCCTACCGTTTTTGAACACGTTTTAGAGGGCTTACAATGCGAGTGTAGATAAATAATTTTAAACAAAGGAGCCGACTTCACTTAGCCTCCACCTCTCCAAAAGCAAATGCCCGAGCTACTGTAACAAATACTACGAAGCATAATATTTATTTTTTATAAATCACCATCTCTCCATTTCTCCAGGATCCCATAATCAGAACTTGACCTTGCTAATGGCAATGGGAATGAAAAAATGCCTTAATTTTACACAATACTCCGGTAAAAGTTACAATAAAATTCATATTCGCCTCATTAGCCTCAGACCCTCCGAGTATAAAACCAGAAAAAAAACATTTATAAAAATAAACACCAGCTTTCAATAAATAACGTTTGAGCGAAAATCACTCGCCGTATTCAACGTATGAATACGAAAGCCGAGAAAACGTTACTAGAAAAACACCAAACATTACATATTCATCCGAACGGAAGAGGGTTCTATTCTCGAATGTGCATATGATGTATGTAAATGGTACAGTCAGCAGCAGACGTAGCCACGCGGGTGAGGTGTTCAAAACGAGCTTGGCACGACTTTATTATTAAGAGAATAAGAACACGTGGAGGTCATTTTGCAAACCTCAACCGTTTAGCTGTTTCTGCTGCTGACTTTACCTATAGGTATATGGCCGATGAATTTTCGTGTGCCTCGAATTCTCGATATAAAATCGTCTTTGAAGAGTTTAATTTCGAGTTTAAAATGTATAATTTGATGAAAACTAACGCAGTAGAAATTTGTTTTACTATCAGTCTATCATAAAAGATAAAAGATATTTATTCTTCAATTTAGGCACATTACAATGCACTTATGAACGTCAGAGAGAAAAAGAAAAACTACCTCCGGTTCTAACCCTACACCTCTGACCCGAGAAGTATTATTTATGACCGGCAAGAAACTCGGCGGAGACTTATTTTTTGAAAACAGTAATACAGTAATATTATATCTTAAAGATACACAATAATGCGTAATTCTATAAGAAGACATATTAAAACAGCTTGAGAGACATACAATGTACGTATTGTTTAATTAAAATAAAATAATAATAATAAAATCCAAATCTGATTGCTTCACAAAACGTTTGATATGCTTTCCTATCTGAACTGTGTCCTCTAAATGTTAGATGATTTTGTAGTAGTTTCTGGTTTGGCATTTGGGTTTGGCATTGGCATATTAAGCATTCATGGCAATAGATTTAAAATTACCGACATTTCGTGTAAAGCTCATCGAATATTTGGTTATGCCAGGTGTGGTCTATAACACGAGCAAAAAATTAAAACGTAGATTCTACTCCTCAAACAATAAAGCTTTCGTTCAACAATTAAAAAAAAATGTAGTCTGCAGATTGTTTCTTTTTCATACAAATTAATTGTATTTTCAATGTACGTTGAAATCCGTCTAATTGACATTGCTTGTCACCCTACATATAATCAATACATTGCGTGTTCGAATAAACTTTAAAGTGTACTAAAAATTACACCATTCGTTAATTTTAAAAGAGCCTGAACAAACGTTGTCTAGTTTGAGGAGTAGAATCTACGTTTTAAGTTTTTGTTCGTAGGCCACAGCCTGTATAAGAACCATGATGTCACGTCGACAGCTGTTTTATCATCATCATCATCATATCAGCCGAAAGACGTCCACTGCTGAACATAGGCCTCCCCCAAAGAGTGCCACAATGACCGGTCCTGCGCCACCCGCATCCAGCGGACTCCCGCGACCTTCACCAGGTCATCAGTCCACCTTGCGGGTGGTCTACCCACGCTGCGCCTTCCGGTTCGTGGTCGCCACTCGAGAACCTTTCCGCCCCAACGGCCATCAGTTCTACGAGCAATGTGCCCCGCCCACTGCCACTTTAGTTTAGCGATCGGAGGGCTATATCGGTTACTTTGGTTCTTTTTTTTTTTTTTTATACCACGAGGGTGGCAAACAAGCATACGGCCCGCCTGATGGTAAGCAGCTACCGTAACCTATGGACGCCTGCAACTCCAAAGGAGTCACATGCGCGTTGCCGACCCTTTACAAAAAGGAGGAATCACTGTGTTGACGACTAAAGGAACAAGAAGGTCCCTCATCGTCAACACGCTGGGTCCTCTTTGAGCTCTTTGGCAACCTTACTCACCAGCAGGAACACAACACTATGAGTAGGGTCTAGTGCTATTTGGCTGTGGTTTTCTGTAAGGTGGAGGTACTTCCCCAGTCGGGCTCTGCTCCAGATGTGAGCGATGACATTCGCTGAACGTGCCCTACCACACTTAGCGAGATGCCATTCGCAATGCCCATACCTCTCTTTTTGGCGTAGTTTAAGGACATACCCAGGTCCGGACGTAGTTTAAGGACATACCCGGGTCCGGGTTCTGCTGCGGATGGCCTCATTTCTGATGCGATCACGCAGAGAGACTCCAACCATAGCCCTCTCCATTGCCCTTTGGGTGACTTTGAGCCTTCTTATGAGGCCCATTGTAAGCGAAGCTGTTTTATAAAATCTGAATATTTCCCACAATCATTATCGCTCACTGCTGAGTATAAGCATCCCTTCGAACTGGTTATGAACTAATCTTTTGCCTAAGTGAGACGCGATTTGACCGACTTCCTATTGAGCTGTTAGATTGCCTTCACATTGGTGTCGATCTGTCGTTTCCGAACACCCAACGTATGGCCGGCTTAACTCGAAATACAGTTTTCACCCTTTCATATTTTCCCGCGACTCATACATTTTTATTTGTATGTCCATAATCGGCTTACCTCTACGTTGGCAGAGATTGAATCATCTATTCACAGTGAACACGTGTGGAGCATTTAGTTTAGTATTCAAGTTCAGTAAGCTTTGAAAACTAATCGTTTGGCTTGTATGTTGGAGTTGGAAATGTCGCTGCGATGTTTTTGTTCACTCATTTTGAATTTTGTAATTTTACAAATACAGTTTCTTGCAAGCAGAGCATTTAAGACTGCGTCGACCGTCCAGTGGCGCCCTCATTAGGGGGATTGTGTTTCCTAATAAACTAATCAATTTCTGTATAATCCATCATGTTAAGTTGTAATCCTACTAATTCCGCAACTTGTGATCTATGTGTGATACAGTTTTATATTACTTACTCTTGGCTTCATCACCTATGATGGCCATGGCAAATGGTGGCCATCAAAAGGTGGCCACCATTTGCCGTTTAAGTAATGAAGCAAAAAATACGCAAAATGAAACTATGTGACAAAGATCAAAGGTTGCGTAATCAGTAGGACTACAACTTAACACTCGGGGATTATACATGAATTGATTCGTAAGAAATACAATCCCCCCTATGAGAGCGCCACTGGACGGTCGACACAGTCTTTTTTTTTAAATACCACGACGGTGGCAAACAAGCATACGGCTCGCCTGATGGTAAGCAGTTACCGTAGCCTATGAACGCCTGCAACCCCAGAGGATTCACATGCGCGTTGCCTACCCTTTAGGAACCTATACACTCCTTTTTTGAAGAACCTCATACTGTAGCCCACTGGGAAAACCTCTGTCTTAAACCATTTCCAGCCATAAGTGACAGCCATAGGCTAGGCTATAATCGGTTCGTGTGAAAATAGTTGATTTAATATAGCAGGCTAAAAATGGTTAAAATATAATAATATATAAGGAAACGTAACGTTTTTTTCCTCATGAAAATTAACACAAATCATGCAGGCAATTTTTGTAAAACATGGCCTTCGGATGTCGATAAACCAATTCCAATTGCTAACAAAATCAAGTATTATAAGCGTAAATGTGACCTCAAAATACGACGTGATCAGAGACCAATTTAAACTGTTTGTGCTTAGAAAAAGTATGGGAGGTGATGGGAATGGACCTGGTTTCGTATTAAATTTGTTGCGTATTAAGGGCGTGCGATAAAGGGCGAAAATGGGCCCAATAACGAGGACTTAAGTAGACCTAACCCGTCGTTATCTGACGCCGCCACGCGAAAACTTGATGAAAATGCGGCCCCAAACATTCGTGGGGTATGTAATTTTTACAAATAATAAAATTTGTTTTAAAGTACAGATCAATGGTATTATAAAATGCCGCTTCAGAGCATATAATAAACAAATGGATGAGTCTTTTTAAAAAATGGTTTGAATTTAATTTGATGCTAAACAGATTGGACCCATCAAAAGTGACATTAAACTTATTATTTTTTCTTTTTCTCTTAACGTCACTACGACACGACAAACGTTTTAGTGAGACTATTAGTTAGAATTAAAATTTTAGATGTAACTTTTATGACACAAAAATATCATTTTGGTAACAAATCACGATATAAAGGTTAGAATATGGTTCACGGAGCCTTTTCCATAATGTAACGCTGCTACGAGCTACGGCGTAGCGCGCGTAGCTTTTCTTGGTTTTCATTCTATAATTGTATTAACTCTGCTACGCCGCGTAGAACGTAAACCTTATCGTAGCGGTTTGTCGAGGCAAAACGAAGGATGAAAAGTCAGAAAAAACTGACTTTTACTTTCTATTGCATAATATTATACCTAACCTCGACTTTATTGAAAATAATTTTAATGAAAATAATACAGAAACATTATAATATTTAATAAAAAAATAATCCTACTTCAATTTGCTGTATAAAGCCAATGTTTCTGGTGAAACCAATTTAAAAAGTATTTCGCATTACCCTACTTATTTATTCTCCTCTCATTTTCCCGCTATCCGACTGTATACAAAAAATAAACTTTTTCAATCAGGAAACTAATTATTTCGTTGTTGTCTGTGTTTATATATGGGTAGTGAGTAAAAACTCAAGAGTATACCCAGTAAATACCTGAGTATTTACTCCATATACTATACCCGTATTTACTCGTGCACGTAGATGTGCACGTTTCACTGCGTTGTAAAATAAGAATTCTCATAAGAAGTGTCATACCGCTTGCGTGACGTGCGTGACGTGCGCGTGTGCGTGCGGTGTGACATGTCTTATAAGAATTCTTAGTTTACAGTGCAGTGGGACGTGCACATCTACGTGCACGCACATCTACGTGCACGTCTATGCACACGCAGCCGGTGTGGTTCGGCCTTAAGTATTTTCTAAAACTCGCTAACATAGTGAAGAAATAAGTTAATTACGACAGCTCGTTAAATGACGAAAATTAATAGTAGCATGCTTTTGTTAACTAAACTCATGAAACTCAAATTTATTTAAACCCTAATAACTCGACTCGCCTTAGTCTAATTTTAAAATACGTAAACAATACATTAAAAACACAATATATCTCAAACACAACTACAACACACAACAAATAATCAACCAATATTGATGTTATATTGGAGTTGCATCGGAGTAACTTTCAAGCAAATTCTGACATTTCTGATTCAGACATTTAGGCGCTAGCTGCACTGCTGCATAGCGTACGAGTAGTTAATGCATTGGAGTTGTATTGAAGTTGGATCGTGTCATAACGTGTTTTAAAGTTAGAATACGGCCCCTATATAACCTTAGTAACTGTGAAAGATGCGTTAAACAATCGAGAACACGACAAATAAACGTGAATGTCGTGAAACGTAAACTGATAGCCAATACAGCTAAAGTACATATAGACGGAACCATCCATCTCGGATTACAGCCAATTCGTCTCCATACGCGATGTTCCTAGTAAGTATTAAAATATCGAGTGGAGGCTTACTTTGTTTGGTAACGTAGGTACGAGGTATTTGCATGAGAAATGAGATGTAATTTGTTTTGAGCCGAATGAACACGTCCGTATTATAAATGTAAAATGTGTAAACTTGGATTTTTTATATTTTTCCTGTGGTGGTGTGGTGACAATTTTTATATTATACTCGGCAGCAAAGTTCAACCTCTCTTGCCTTGAGCCCCCCGTACGCTCAAGATTCCATTTTTGAACCACTCGCTACGTTCATGGCTCAATTTTGGAATCTCGCTGGCTCGGGTCTCATTAAAAACACGAGAGGTCAAACATCAACTTTGCCCCCTTGTGTAATAAAAAACTATTATTGCACTTAAACATTGTACATGAGACAATTACAAAACATACAATTTGTACAAAGGCTTCGGTTTGGTTCGTTTTCAACAGGTGGATCGTTTTCTGTCACTCGACTGTGATCGTTCAAAAACCACTCTTTTTCATCGCGGTTATAACTACTTCATTGTTTTTTGACGCAGGTTGTTTGGATCAGGGCTTGTAACCGGTATTTTGCTCCGTACTAAAATAATGGTTTTTTTTTCGTTCTTTCGTTTACTATTTCATATTTAATCGAAAAATCTTACAATATAAAGTCATAACCTAAAAACAATACGAGTTCTACGTAAAAACCATAAAATATGTCAACATATTGGGTTATTTCAGGGCTTTTTGCGAAAACCGGTTACAAGCCTTGGTTTGGATACGAACGGCATTAGTAATTTGACTGACAAAAGTCAAGTAATATACTAAATCATAACTTTTGGCGCTTAAAGTCACAATGATTCAGGCAAAGAAATTATGCCAAAAAAGGTTTACAACCTTTCGGTAAGGTTATACAAGAACAATAGCTTCAGACGGCTTGTCAGTCGTTCAACAGGTGCAACCATCAGTCAGGCTCGAGTATAATCGTTCATAAACCTTTTATCGTTGCCACTAGTTCATCAATCACTAGTTTTTCAGTTGTTACAAGGCGTCATTAGCGCTGAAAAATTGTGTAACACAATCTTTTCGTAATTTTTTATCGAGACAGATTGTTATCTGAAGTTGTTTTGGCTTTCTTTGACGTTTGACAATTTCCAAAAGATTAGTAATGTTACGAAATCACAGGACGGACACGCCAAACTACAAAACTATTTTGAGCGTTTATGTATGCACGGCTCGTCTGTAGAGTAAAAACTTAAATGCGTGCGTGAGTTCCTACCGTCAACCTGACTGATAACCTACTAGTTTCCTACCAATCGGCTGCCGTGGGGGAGGTAATTCCAATCGGGGCGGGGCGGAGTGTGGCCATTCTATATGAAATACTATTATCTCCATTAGTCATCAGTCTGTTACGTAGGTATCTACAACTGTATATTACCTCTAGAAAGTACTTAATGTGAGTAAATGTAAAATATTATTGCCAATACCTAACATAAGAAAAACATAGTGGCCGCACGGCGAGTGCCTGCTTGCTCTGTTTTTGCAAATGGAGTAAGCAGACACTCCCACAGCCACATAAGTACAATGTAAATTAATAGTACAATGCTGGAGGGTAAAATAAGTTTTCTGCCAACAAACTGCTGTGCAGTTTTAAAATTGATTAAATGTATCTCTTTTTGTAAAAAAAATTAAGAAAAATTTATTCTGTGACGAACTAGTAATGAATTTTATATTTATAGGTATATTTGTTTCTATCGGGCTAGCCACAATTAGGCATGCAATAGATAACCGTTCCTTAAAACACTGAAATGGCAATATTTTTGCTCTCCTTGCTAAAACTGCGTCATTATTTACAGTAAAAAACAAAACAACATAAACGAGAAGAGAAAATCAAACTTTCGAATTTCAAACCGAAAGAGGCAAAGGTAAATTCACGGACATGCCAACTCGATACAGCCTAGAAAATAAACTATAGAAAGAGACAGACTTCGAAAAACGTGAAGTAGCAAAAAAATGATTACAGAACACGACACGGGACGAAAAAGTGCCTTTTATTGGTTAATTCCCTGTGTGAGCCGCTAACGAGGCTTTGAACAGAATTTTAAATAAAAAGGTTGTTCTCTGCAAGTATTATACATTTACAAAGAAACTCTTGTAAGTAAATGTTGCTACATATAGTTGCAACAGAAGTCCTTTTTTTACCACGACGGTGGTATACAAGCATACAGCCCGCCTGATGATAAGCAGCTATGGTAGCCTATAGAAACCTGCAACTTCTGAGGTGTCACCTGCTTTGTTTACGATTTCCACTTTTTGTTTTAAGTATTTACAAGTGAGAACGCGGACAGTAGTAGTAGCAGTGACAATGGACGAAAAAAGCGAACTCGAAAGAGGGTAGATCGCTACGGTGTGTGGGTAGACTACTAAAACTCGCCGCAAAGTTAGTTACTCCGTGATGATGGTGCATGCAACTGCGCCGAAATATCGGGTGCTCGTAAACAAAAATATACATGGTAAATATCCCGTTTCAAATAATATTTATTTATTATAGCATCATAATCAATTTTCGGAAGGACTGCACAATATGTGACATCGAGTTCAGGCTTCATATTTTTTTTGTAGCTTCTACTCGCCAAAAGACAACTCTTCACCAAATTTTAAGTTGCGGAAACGCTTGGTTTGCGAGATAAAAAATAATCAAAGTTCCATATAAAATCCGGATTTTACACCGCCATGACACAATATTTTGCAGACGAGAGGGGGGGAGTGTGATAGTGTTAGGTTCTGGCGCTTCGCCGGCCGCTGCCGCGGCACGCTCGCTTCGCTCGCTCGGCTCGCGCGCTGTAGGGTCGCAGTTCTACCTAACACTCCTCCTCGCTACGCTCGTCGTCGTACCTACACCGACCTGCCTTAGAGTCTGTCTGAAACTACTTTGAACTAACCTAAAAAGTTCCTACAAAGTGTCATGTCGTATCCCCCGCCCACAGACCCCGCCAATTCTATTTGCGTTTTGTTTTACGCGTTTTAATAAAATCGTACCATTTTTGATAATTATTAATCAACAATTTTCCACAAAATAATGCTTATAAATTAAAAGAATCATTGAATAAATATCATGTAACTATTATTGTACACAAATAAGTCGAAAAAACTGTATTTATGTAAAAACTGAACATAAAACAAATCATCACGTTTTAGTTTTTCTCAACACGTTTAACGAAACGCAAAATATTGTGTCATGGCCATAGACATAAACAAAAAGGAAGATGAGTGACGTTCATAGTAAACAAAACTGAAATGTGGTCCAGCACCTACACACTTGTAATATGCTACACACCGCTATAATGTATGTGCATCATGGGCAAAAGAGATAAACCTATATAGTTAACACGGGTATGCAAGGGAGACCTCCATATTTTGCGCGTTGCACAAAGTGTGACTGAGAGACTCTGCCACACGACTAATTCAATATAGGTGCCGGAACCTATATTTGATGGCACAGAATGGAGCGCCTGGTACCATATCTCCCTTTTTGTATAAATCAATGGTCATGGCGGTGTAAAATCGGGATTTTATATGGAACTTTGATTATTTTTTATCTTGCAAACCAAGCGTTTCCGCAACTTAAAATTTGGTGAGGAGTTGTCTTTTGGCGAGTAGAAGCTACAAAAAAAATATGAAGCCTGAACTCGATGTCACATATTGTACAGTTGAGCCCAATTTTCCTACATACTAGATGTTAAAGCTAATCTAATATACCGCGTGCAGTATAGAATTATATATAGTAAATAAATTCAGTAACAGAAGAAGTACTTAACAGATATAAATAACTAGGTAGGTAAAAATATCTCCTTAAGCACTTATATTTATCCTTAAGCACTTATATTTATCCTTAAGCATTATACTAAAATCACGTTAGCTTCGGATTATGATAAAAAGGCTACGTCAGGGATAATACTGGGCGATGTTGAAATATGGGGACTGCCTGGAAAGGCCTTTACAGGATTTTACCGTTAAGGTAAAGGTTTGATACGGGGCTTAAAATAAACTGTCCGTCCCTACGCACGGGTAGGCGTCAACTAAATACTTAATAACTACCTTTTTAGCTCGATAGGGTGAACGTTGCAAAATACGCACATTGACATATGATATTAGACACAAGGACCGGTATTCGAACTTTGAAATGTTACGGATTTGTTTTTAATGTGGTCTTCTTTTGTCATCGAAATGAGATCGAAACAAGTTGTAATTTTGACAAGCGATTTTAACAACTAATGGATGCGTATCCATCAAAGACGTGCGAGGATGCGTTGCAAGGGATGTGTTTGTATTTGTGTCGTGTATGGTATCGTATCCTGTTTAAAATCAATTTTGAACAAAAAAATCGTGATAGGGAACAATATTTATAAAAGTATATGTACCTCCACCTTACAGAAAACCACAGCCAAATAGCACTAGACCCTACTCATAGTGTTGTGTTCCTGCTGGTGAGTAAGGTTGCCAAAGAGCTCAAAGAGGACCCAGTGTGTTGACGATGGAGACGAGGATGGATGACGAGGGACCTTCTTGTTCCTTTAGTCGTCAACACAGTGAATCCTCCTTTTTGTAAAGGGTCGGCAACGCGCATGTGACGCCTTTGGAGTTGCAGGCGTCCATAGGTTACGGTAGCTGCTTACCATCAGGCGGGCCGTATGCTTGTTTGCCACCGTCGTGGTATAAAAAAAAAAAAAAAAAAATGTTGATATTGGGAATACGAGTATAGTCCTTGTATTATGGCCTCTTGTTCACAGAAATTTCAGACTTCTAGCATTATCGACAACAGAATTAGGGTCGATAATGGCCTGAATGGCTTCGGGAAAAAGATGGTGCGGCCGTGCCTTTGTTGTTTGTTTTGCTTGACTTGGCGGGGCACTGCCGTGCCCCCAGACTTATAAGTCTGGGGGCACAGACTATATTCTTCTAATATTGTTGTTGTGGAAGCGCGACGCACTGATTTAGAAACAAAATTTGCATCTAGTTGAATCTCTCTGAGTTTGCCTCCTAAAAGTTCAACATCATTGCTCATTTCAACGTTAATATAGCTTGAAGTTTGAACATACATTTTCAAACAATTTTAACCCTGGGATACCTTTAATATTTTTTTCGTCGATACGGAGCCCGGTATTCTCAGTTACTTTCCGGCATACCACATACCGGCGCGCATTCTCAATAAACATTTTTAAATATCTCGCTCGTGCTGCGGCAGACGGTTTCATGTTACAGAACTTAGACTTCTTGTAAACGCAAATCTGGGTCACACAATGGTATAGTTCATAAACAGTCTATATATAGCATTGTTGGGCACAGGCCATCATGCACAAAAAGGGGTCGAAATGTAGAATCCAAAGCTGATGGGAAACTTGGCAGAAACCTTTGATGAACCGCACAGACTATGTGTGTCGAGTACTTGACAACCCAAGCAATAAGTCACTTAAGTAACGTAAGTTAAGTTAATGTTTCAGTTTAATCTGTTGTTTGTCACATTTCAAACATGTTTATCTTTTCTGATGTTTGTATTTACGTGTCTGTATAGTATAACCACATTTCCATTCGGTCGCTTTATGTTGATTACTCCTTGTATAGGATCCATTGCGCCGTGACTCTTTTGGTAATGCCTTGATCGCCGTACGAGGGAAGCATATAAAATGAGCCAACAAGATTAAGTGTTGGGGAAATGCATTTACCCGCATACTAATCTAATGCATTTTATATAATGCATAATAGGATAGTACTATTAGTTATTCTGTGATAGGATCCTGTGTTGGTACTGTTGGTTAATCTAACCCATCCAATGCTAAGTATAGTGTATTATTAAATTCACATTTGTGTTTGCATTTTTTTTTTCAATTATTTTAAACCACGATTGTGGCAAAAAGCATACGGCCCGCCTGATGGTAAGCAGTTACCGTAGCCTATGGATGGCTGTAATTCCAGAGGATTCACATGCGCGTTGCCTAACCTTTAAGAACCTATACATACACTCCTTTTTTGATTTATTGTAGAGATAAAGAAAAGAATTATGCTCGAACTGAAGTTAATTAATTTGTGAAGTTGGTATATCAGCAATAAACTATTTAGGTACCAACAACAATAAAAGTAAAAAAAAAGGTAGTAGTAGTTTATGTAACTGTTACGTAATAAGGCCTAATTACGTACAGTTGCATACACTGCTTTATCTACACTCATATTATTTATTCTAAATGCCGTATTCAGAAACCATAGAATGGCCGCCATTGCACTGCCATGGCCAACTCGATTGTGCCGGCGGTCGCGCGTGCGCGTGTCGGCGGCCGCGCGGGAGCGTGCAGGTGTACATTATGTTATCAAAACTCATAACACATCAATATTGGAGCATGTAAAGTTAAAATTACGTTACTGCCACAGATAAAAAGCTTATCATAGTAAAATCGGTTGTGGTAATGCTAGCCATTGCCTACCGTTTTCGAACACGTTTTAGAGAACTTACAATGTGAGTGTAGATAAAATACATTTATTCTTCAATTTAGGCACATTACAATGCACTTATGAACGTCAGAGAAATAAGAAAAACTACAACCGGTTCTAACACTACACCTCTGACCCGAGAAGTATTATGACCAGCAAGAACTCGGCGGGACTTATTTTTTCAAAACAGTAATACATTAGATCCTAAAGATACATAATAATGAGTAGTTAGGAGTCTATTAGAAGACATATCAAAGCAGCTTGAGAGACAATATTAAACAAAGGACAATGTGCTTTTTGAAAATTCTAAAGTACGCGTATTTATTTTGAAGTAGTCAGGCTTCTGTATTATGTTTTCCATAGCTTTTTTGCAGCAGGTATCAGACACAACGTACAGAGCCTAATGGAAAACCAGTGACCTGTAAACGTTAGCTTATTGATTTTCTTTGTAAGTAAATTACGTTTGAAAATGGAACGAAAAGAGAAATGTTGGAAACGCGCTCAAATACGATAACGATACGCGAGATTGAAATCTTCGAGCCTGAAGCTTGAGCAATATACGATACGACATAATATAAATATGTAGCACAATGTAATTTAACGCGTAAAACAAGACGTGTATACCTCTTTTGTATTAATATCCAGTGTAAGTAAAAGGAATGAAATGCCGGTCAAAATACGAGTGTTCAGAGCAATGACGTGTAGTTTCAGTGTCCCCGAGGCAACCGTATGGCTAGGGAATTCTAACAACGAACGTTTGCATTCGCTCCCCACGCCTGGTAGTCCGATAATGGAAACGGGAAGGTGAAATCAGTCTGGTGGGTTTTCATCCTCCCCCCCTCAATTTCCAGTATCTTTATTTGATGAAGAACGAGCATACAAATTACCGTTCACACCGGCTATTCGGTTATCGGAAAAATATGAGGGGGGGGGGGATGAAAAACAAAGACCAACGTCGGTCAATTCGGGTTGCACAGGGTGGGTTCACAACACGTAGGGAGCCTAAATACCGCGAGCCATCCGGTTGCCTCTCGGACACTGTATAAACGCGCCATTGCTTTAATTAATGGACAATAGTCAGCGGAAAAAAAACATAGATAACGACCTTCACACATAACAACCTACATATTATCTACAGGTCCATGCACGGCCCTAAGCATCAAACTTTTGTCAGCTTTTTGTCCCATATATAAGTATATGGGCAACCTTAGTTGCGGTCTTATAAATATCATCAAATCCAACTCGGTCCATCGTTTTATTTTTCATCAACACTTTGAAAACTTACAAAGAAACAACTAATCATTAAGCTCGCCCTTGCTCTTCAGTTTATACATTAATGCACTGATTGAGGAGCTCAGCTGCACGCATGTTGGCTGCTCTGTTGACGGTGTCTTTGTCAATAACCTCAGCTATGCGGATGACATGGTGCTGCTGGCCCCCTCAGTCAGTGCATTGCGTCAATTAATTGCTGTATGTGAGGCGTATGCGGCGTCCCATGGCTTAACTTACAATGTAAGTAAAACCAACTATATGGTCTTTAAGGCGGGAAGTAAATGTCCGTTCTTTGTTCCACCTATAGTTCTAAATGGTGTTCCCCTTACAAGGGTAAAACAGTTTAGATACCTAGGACATTTGCTGACTGAGGACCAAAAAGACGATGTAGATATGGAGAGGGAGCGCAGGGCATTGTCAGTTCGAGCGAACATGCTAGCCCGCAGATTTGCTCGTTGTACAGATGAAGTAAAAATAACACTATTCAAGGCTTTCTGTACATCGCTGTACGCGTCAAGTCTGTGGGTTAGATATACTCAACGTGCTTACAATGCCCTGCGCATTCAATACAATAATGCTTTTAGGGTGCTGTTGAGACTGCCGCGTTTCTGCAGCGCATCGTCCATGTTCGCCGAGGCGCGCACAGACGGCTTTGATGCCGTCTGGCGCAAGAAAACGGCCTCACTGCTAGACAGGGTGCGCGGGAGTAGCAACAGCATCCTAAACATGATAGCTAACAAGCTAGACTGTCCTCTGCTGTGGATAATGGGTCAGAGGACTAAATCGCTGTTTTGTATATATTATTAAGTAACTAATATTAGACTAAGTTAATACTAACATTGTATGGACCATTGTGTTGTCTTTTAATAAATATATCATTTATCATTTATCATATCATTAAAAAGATCCGCTAAACCCTTGCAGTAATTAATTGCCCGGCTTATGCAGCTTAAGAACGGTTTAATCATTCATCATTCCAGCCGACGCCGTAATTAAAACCAGGGAGCTGATTAACACCTTCTAATCGGTTACCTGTAAGCCTCAATCGGGTGTTTAACATTTTCTATTAGGGAATCGAATCCTTTAATTAATTTTGATAGTTTAAGTCAGGATTACATAATAGCCGTTAATTTAAATCATTTGTTGTTATGTTTAAATACTTGGATCATTTTCTGTCTATCTTTTATAGATAGTGGACTTATATTTAGATCTGATTGTTGGGATTCAAGTATTTTAATCAATAATGTTAGTGAGGATTCCATAATATTAGATGTTATAATTAATTTTATAAATTTAAATCAGTGTTCTTTTTATTATCACTTGGATATTATCCCAACTGTTTTCAAGTACCCAGGAGTTTTTATTGTGTCACATTCAAACATAATTATGGTTATTTATTATTATATTTTGTATCTTGTGATTATTCTATAGTAATAAATGTTATGATAAAGAATATGCCACTTTTTAGATTTATGTTGTTTATGTAAATTTATACAACACTTTTTTTATGTAAACATAATAATTCATTTTGCATTTTATTAAATAGCTATTCCATTTCGCTGCATGCAAAACGCAAAACCAATATACCAAACAGGCCTGCTAAAAATTCAGCTTCAAATATTCCACGTCTAAAATAAATAAGAATTCGCAACCTATTTTATTTCGCAACCCGATTCGATACGCACCCAGAGATAAGCTGCAAACCAAAATGGCTGGCTTCAGCCTACGTGCCTAGAAACCCTCGCTCGGTCATCAGGAATATCCTCAATTTACTGCTTTTGAACCCATAAAAATCCCTACTTCGTCTGAAATATCTTTACGTTATCTTTTCGGTTGGATTCCTGGGGAAATGTCAATCCCTCTTCAAAAATATGAAGTTTCTTGCTGTGATGTGCAGTTTATTTTCTACTTAATACTGCTATGAATATGATTGATATTATTTAAGTATATTAGAATCATAATACACATTGATATATTGATAGAAGTGGATTTAAGTTTAAGGGGACATTTTAATTTAAGTTGTACTATTAGTTACGTAGTTATTTTGACTTTAACAACGACAATAAGCCTTTGTATCCTTTCTAATATTGATTCGTAAACTGTATTTATCCAGAAAATATGTATTTTTTTTTATTTATCGTGTGGCTACATGTCACTGGATATACATATATAGGCATTTCTTCCCTAGGGTAGTAATAGTGGGAAAGCAGATTATAAAGAAAATCCAGTGAGTGCTGCGAGGTCCAGATGGGACAGTGCAGCTGCCAAGTTTGTTACTCTTTTAGCACCACCCAGGGATCACGTGTAGGGTCGTCTAAGGTGTTTCCTATGGACGCAGAGTAACATTGATCCCCATTAAGAAAATTGATAATATTGTATACCCGTTTTATTCTCAATTGGCTCAGCCATATTGCTTTGCACGTTTCAAATATTGTTCTATTCGTTTCGCATCCCGAGCCTCGCACTCGCTGTAACTGGAGCGTCTCACAATCAAGGCCTTTATTAACTCGTCGTTCTGTAGTAATGAAAATTCATATTTCAGTGTACTTACCTTCTCTGAAGAGAAAGGAATGTGACGCAATATAGAGTGGAGCACCTTGACGTTGATGATGATATTTCTTTTTGACATAGACGTGTACTATAGATGTAATATTTATATTTTAAGAACATTCTGTCCAATTCTATACATACTCGTATATCTAGTTACTCTTCTTTAATGTATTTCTAGAAATTATTTGCTGCTTCTGGCCTGCCAAAATCTGTTTTCTTGGGTTTTTTCTTTGAAAATTTTAAGAAATTTTACACGACAAAATTAACAACTAATAGTAATTTCAATTTCACCGTATATTTTGTAAAGGCAGAACAATCATCGCGAAAGGTCCAAATTTATTCAGACCTTACATAATTTATTTTCAACGTATCAGTTATTCGCAGTCAAATGAACCCGTTTTATAACGCGTGTAATGGCGATACAACGGTGATATAGCGGTGATATATTGCCTTATTATACGACTGGACTCTTAAAGTGGTAAGACTATGTGCCATGATGGTGAATAATGCTTTTATTGCTGTAAATATTTTTTTAAATTAAATGCGAGCGTTTTATTTCACGTTTTATGTGTCCGTCTTTTATTATGTTTATTTAATTTAATTTTGCGAGGGTATGATGGCCTTTTTATCGCGCGATAAATTATTAGCATTTTATTTTCATTAACCGTTATGCTATTATTTACAAACGATACGACGAGACGATACAAACTGCCATGTATCTAAAATGCCGTTAATCATTGTTTGACCTTATCCTTCATTATTAACATGTTAACAGTCCCCATACAATATGTATGCATCTCCTCGTACGTCCAAGCAAATTACTTCAATCACACGTCCACGCTCTACATATGGGTCACTAAGAAACAAACAAGCACGCACTTTCGAATAAGTACAATATCTTTCTGTATGCTGTTGTCTAAATAGCCAAAAACATTATTATATCAGAATTATCCCTATATTATCATGCAGTATGAAGTGATACTAACTAATCTAAGTGCGGACACGGTCGTTAGTGGCCCATCTGATTGTTAAAACAAACTTTTTACTACTATATTTAGAAAGTAGTCTCCTAGGCAGTAGATTTTTCTATTTTTCCTTTATTACTAAACATTGTTGTATCGTTGGCAGGCGTTTTTACTTCATTCAAAATTAAGGTTGTACTTAATTATTCCGAGTGGTTTTATACAATTCATATTAAGACCCAGAACATTTGACATCGTCTCCAAACATATTTATCAACCGCACATTGTGTTTTAGGTCTGCGTTGGGTTTTCCATCACATTAATGAGTCGCGGCACTCCGGAAATTACCGCCGGAGATGCGATCTGTTTTTACTCGCACGCCTGGAATCAACCATTTTCTTATCTGCACATGTAATGTCGTTAAGGTCGATGCTATTATTATTAAGATAAGCCTTTAAAAGCCTATTTGTATTAACTATTAAGCCTGTAGAAGCTCCAAATCAAATTCTAAAAATTCGATGGAAATTCGGTCGACGAGCAAAAAACAGCAATTTGGTGACATTTAACTCTCATTTGCTTTTAGCATCCATGAGAATGAAACTAGTATTCTCTATTCGTTTTTACTATTCAACAACATTAGAAGCTTTGTGCAAGCGAGCCAGGAGATTAGAATAAATAGGCCAATGTCGTTCAAATTGACGATATAATTAGCAATTTTTTAAATTGTGTTATTCAAACTTTTTTGCATTTCTGACACAGTGTCTGTCTCAGCAAAAGCTGACTCAACGTATGTTCAATTACGGTCAGTTTCAAACAGAGTCGGTGTGATTTAAACTTACACGATGTTCACTCATTATTATGACAAAAACGGGACTTAATCGCGTACACTTACTTTTATTATTTTCCTGACGTTTCGAGCGTGCCGTAACGCTCGTGGTCGCAGGCAGACTGGCGAGGAATTGTATCAGCATCTCCTAGCTGCGCGGGTTTTTCGAACTACCCGCACTTGTTCTCGATTATGCACATTCACGCTAGGGTTGTCACTTTGCCTACACACAACACTCACGACATCTGGTGGTTTGGAAATGCAAGTATTTTCACGCTTACATTTGCTGATCACTGG
The DNA here is from genome assembly GCA_947086415.1 of Pammene aurita. Classification (NCBI taxonomy): domain Eukaryota; kingdom Metazoa; phylum Arthropoda; class Insecta; order Lepidoptera; family Tortricidae; genus Pammene; species Pammene aurita. The sequence goes on along the minus strand of OX352301.1, from coordinate 34,284,671 downwards.
ATTCCACGAAGACGAGATCCCCTGTCCCTCGTTCTGGTTGAAATTCTTATGCTTCCTAATTTCAATAGCTTCTCGTAGTTTCCTGCTATAACGAAGACGTTCTGTAGAGAGGACTTTTGGATTATGGAGCTCAATCCAGTGGTTTGGTCCAGATTCTAACAAATGTTCGGCCACTGCAGACTTATTTATTTGCCGATTTTTGACTGCTGTGATATGTTCCCTGACCCTTTCCGCTATTTTGCGTTTGGTTTCCCCAATATAGGAACTACCACAGCTACAATCAATCTTATAAACACCCGGTGTTTGATAAGGGATAACATCCTTAGCCGACCTTAAATGCCCCGACACCCTGGATAACGGCATGTATACGGTTTGTATAGAGTACTTCCTTAGTACTGTACCTACTTTGTCCGTCACTCCTTTGACATAAGGCAAAAATGCCGGTCGTCTTGCAACATCCGGATGCTTCCTTCCCGGTTTCCGTCTGGGTTGCCTACTGTCCACCCTGTACCCATTCCTCCTAAGGACCTCCTGAATATGTGACATCTCACTCTCTAAAAATTCAGGGTCACAAAGATCATGTGCTCTGTTCCTTAGGGAATTCACTACTGACAGTAGATGGCGAGGGTGATGGTGAGACAGAGCGTTAAGATACCTGTCTGTGTGTGTGGGCTTCCTGTAGACAGTGTGCGCCAGGGATCCATCCATTCGACCTATCACTTTCACGTCCAGAAAACCGATCGATTGTAAGTCAGATCGCCTCACCTACTTACGATCTGGCCAAGCACGTTGCATCGGTGTTGCAGCCGCTTGTGGGTAAGACAACGTCCTTTGTGAAGGATTCCCGTCACTTTATAGACGTTCTTAAGAACATAACGCTGGAACCAGATGACATAATGGTGAGTTTTGATGTCGAGTCACTCTTTACCAATGTACCAGTAAGAGAATGTCTTGAGGTAGTTCGGGGAAGGCTTGCGGACAATGAGATACTGGGATCAGTCATGGTGTTATTAAGGAACTGTTTGGAAGGAAGCTACTTTTTTTGTATAGAGGAACGCATTACCTCCAGATCGACGGAGTTGCTATGGGTAGCCCTGTCGCCCCGGTTTTAGCAAATATCTGGATGGAGCATTTTGAGGCCAGCTTAGATCTGCAACCATGGGCAGTGAAATTGTGGAAGCGATATGTCGATGATGTGTTTTGCATTATAAAGGGTGGCAAACAGGAAGTTGAACAGTTGCTCCAGTATCTTAATTCCATTCATCCCAAGGTAAAGTTTACCTATGAATTGGAATCGGAACGTAGTTTGCCTTTTCTGGACGTGAAAGTGATAGGTCGAATGGATGGATCCCTGGCGCACACTGTCTACAGGAAGCCCACACACACAGACAGGTATCTTAACGCTCTGTCTCACCATCACCCTCGCCATCTACTGTCAGTAGTGAATTCCCTAAGGAACAGAGCACATGATCTTTGTGACCCTGAATTTTTAGAGAGTGAGATGTCACATATTCAGGAGGTCCTTAGGAGGAATGGGTACAGGGTGGACAGTAGGCAACCCAGACGGAAACCGGGAAGGAAGCATCCGGATGTTGCAAGACGACCGGCATTTTTGCCTTATGTCAAAGGAGTGACGGACAAAGTAGGTACAGTACTAAGGAAGTACTCTATACAAACCGTATACATGCCGTTATCCAGGGTGTCGGGGCATTTAAGGTCGGCTAAGGATGTTATCCCTTATCAAACACCGGGTGTTTATAAGATTGATTGTAGCTGTGGTAGTTCCTATATTGGGGAAACCAAACGCAAAATAGCGGAAAGGGTCAGGGAACATATCACAGCAGTCAAAAATCGGCAAATAAATAAGTCTGCAGTGGCCGAACATTTGTTAGAATCTGGACCAAACCACTGGATTGAGCTCCATAATCCAAAAGTCCTCTCTACAGAACGTCTTCGTTATAGCAGGAAACTACGAGAAGCTATTGAAATTAGGAAGCATAAGAATTTCAACCAGAACGAGTGACAGGGGATCTCGTCTTCGTGGAATCCAGTGATCAGCAAATGTAAGCGTGAAAATACTTGCATTTCCAAACCACCAGATGTCGTGAGTGTTGTGTGTAGGCAAAGTGACAACCCTAGCGTGAATGTGCATAATCGAGAACAAGTGCGGGTAGTTCGAAAAACCCGCGCAGCTAGGAGATGCTGATACAATTCCTCGCCAGTCTGCCTGCGACCACGAGCGTTACGGCACGCTCGAAACGTCAGGAAAATAATAAAAGTAAGTGTACGCGATTAAGTCCCGTTTTTGTCATAATAAAGAGTCGGTGTGAGTTTAATCTAATACTTAACCTACTTACGACTTTTACAAACCAAAAGGTATTATTCCAGTGGTCATCTGTATTTTGCTATGTCGGCCTCGACACCTCGTAACCGTTTGATGGCTCGGTTTACACCTTGTGGCAGATCTAAAACAGCTCAACTCTATTTTAATGCACGCGACTATACTGCTAATTACTAGGGGATTTTATCATAAAAAAGCGTGTTTATTCTTGTACGCTTAGGTCTTTCTTGACCTTACTCTTAAAAGGTAAATCACATACATCAAGTAAGGGATTAAGTGTCGGTGTTTCTTGATGCTCTTTTTTTAGGGCTCCGTACCTCGAAAGGAAAAAACGGAACCCTTATAGGATCACTTTGTTGTCCGTCTGTCTGTCTGTCTGTCTGTCTGTCTGTCTGTCTGTCTATCAAGCTGACATTTATATCAAATACTCAGGTCTATTGTCCCTTGGAGCTGTGAAAAAATCAAACTTAAAAGCCAACGCAATCAAAAGATACAGTCGTTTATGCTGCAAATTTTAGAGTTTTTCGGCACTTGCAAAACCTGCGGGGTACTTCCGATGAACTCAGAAACGTGAAATTGGGCACGAAGCAACGTCATATAGCATAGACAATAGAAAAATTACAAAAAGTTGACATTTTTAGTAAAATCATACAAAACAAAAAAATAAAAATGTTAAACTTACTACCTTTTACCTCGTAAACGCGTATGGGTATTAAATTGAAATTCATGTCAAATGCTATAGGACCTTTCAGATGTAGCAAAACCAAACTTTTATGTCAACGCAATCAAAAGATATAGCAATTTAAGTCGCATATTTTGAAAGTGAGTACTCGCAAGAAACTCAAAACGTAAAGGGTACTTCCCGCAAACTCAGAAACTTGAAACTTGGCACGAAGAAACTTCATATAGCACAGACAAAGGAAAAATTACGAAAAGTAGACATTTTTAGTAAAATCATACAAAACATATTTTATTTTATTTTAAACTTACTACCTTTTTCCTCGTAAACGCGTAGAGATATTAAATTGAAATACATGTCAAATACTCAAGGCTATATATAATACCTTTCAGATGTAGCAAAACCAAACTTTTATGTCAACGCAATCAAAAGAAATAGCAATTTAAGTCGCATATTTTGAAACTCGCAAGAAACTCAAAACCTAAAGGGTACTTCCCGTAAACTTAGAAACTTGAAACTTGGCACGAAGAAACTTCATATAGTACAGACAAAGGAGAAATTACGAAAAGTAGATATTTTTTGTAAAATCATACAAAAAATATTTTTTTAAATTTTAATCTTACTACCTTTTTCCTCGTAAACGCGTAGAGATATTAAATTGAAATACATGTCAAATACTCAAGGCTATATATAGTACCTTTCAGATGTAGCAAAACCAAACTTTTATGTCAACGCAATCAAAAGAAATAGCAATTTAAGTCGCATATTTTGAAACTCGCAAGAAACTCAAAACCTAAAGGGTACTTCCCGTAAACTTAGAAACTTGAAACTTGGCACGAAGAAACTTCATATAGTACAGACAAAGGAGAAATTACGAAAAGTAGATATTTTTTGTAAAATCATACAAAAAATATTTTTTTAAATTTTAATCTTACTACCTTTTTCCTCGTAAACGCATTTAGGTATTAAATTGAAATTAGTAATAAACATAATACAAATTTTGCTTGTTATAGGTTTGTACGGAACCCTCGGTGCGCGAGTCCGACTCGCACTTGGCCGGTTTTTTTTCTTTTCAAGTATGTCATCCCCGTGGCTATTTAAAACCTTACCACAATGCCCGTAACATACACGCTCTAGGATGAGCGCAGTCTAATTAACTGCAAACAAAGAGAACAGGGTTAAACAATGGAAAAAATAACCTTGCAAAATAAATTTACATCAACGAGGATGATATATTTTGCCAATGAGGCTAAACGACCAAAGCAGGTGTGACGCAAAATCACCAAAACTAAACCTAAATATGTAGGGGTTCGAAAAGAAGGAACTAATTATCAACCGTGAAAAGAAGTATCATCTGACAAAAAAACAGCATTGTAGCATTTGGCTTTAATGTACAAAGTGCATGTCGCTTCACTTGCAATAGTGCCCTTACTTGCATATCCGTATTTAATATTCCAGTTCGCGCCCCATCTGTCCAACATTGTTGTAGACACCCTTAACGCCTCAGCTCCCGGAGCGTGAAGTGCCGTTAACTGGGGCATGTTTTAAAAAGTAATAAACCAAGGGATATCGCGTTAATGGTTGAGACAAAGTAAGAAGCATCTTCGTAGTGGAAGGCTTGATTTATGAGCGTAATAATGTCTCAAGTGCAAGGCTCTCTATATCTAGACTTATGTTATTAAAAGTTGCGGCTTAAGAATAATTGCATTGAAATGAAAGTTTCAAGCGTTTCTTAAAATGAAGGATTAGTGCAAAAGTATCAGTAATAAATAACTTCTACGATTATTATTTATCGTAATTCATTATTCTTATACTTCTTTGTTTGACTTTTCACCTTTGTCTATTTATTATTGTCCGTTTATAACTGCAATTTCTTTATAACTTGTGTATATTACTTTTGATAATCATCTGTTTGATTTGCTATATTATTTTTAAATATCTTCTATATTATTTGCTTTTATCTTCTTCTTAAACAACCTTCCACGTAAACAATACAATTTAGTAACAATTTTTAACTCTGTAAACTTATTTCATAAACTATGTACATCGAGTTAAATTTCAATTACGAAGGTGTTCAGCCTTCTATCCAGTAACTTCACCGGATAGAACTTCGTCTCCTACTCCATCATCTTCATTAATTTGATCGACCATCAAACTTTCTCAGCGCAATATTGCTCGTTAGATATTCACAAGTTCTTCTAAAACCTTGTAATATTTCCTTGTAATATATCCATTAGTTGTAGTTAAAAGTATTCCTGGTATCGACGATACGTCTAACTTCGCAAGTAGAAGTCCTTGGTGCTTCGTACGAGTTTGTTAAGTCTCAAGTTTCAATAGCTAATGAACTAGGAAGTATTCCTGATAGTGTCGGTTCGATGAAGTTTGGTGTCGCTGGGGCTATACTCGTAGTAGAGAAGATAAGTGAAGTTATGAGGACAGGTAGACTATACAGATTCTTAGATTAGCCAGAAGGCCAGAAGAGCATGTCCTAGTAAATTTTAATTAGAAGAGAACCCTGTGAATGTGATTACAAACAAAGAGGAAGCAAATTTTACACAAATTCCACAAATAATAAATGCTTAGATTTGTACATGTCAGCGTAGCCGGTTCGCTTTCATTGCACGACATAAAATGTACAATAATGCATTCTCTTCAACCGTATAACCACCAAAAAACTCTATGCCATTGGCATCAGTTTTGCTACTATATGCTAACTACTGATATTAGCCCTGTCTTTGCACTTAACATCAGACGAAGTTTTTTTTACACTTAGTATTTAAGTTAGCTCTATGCACAAAGCTGTCCAAGTTCAGTCATTGGCGAAGTTCGCACCTGAGACCGGACATTTGCTGTTTCACATATTTGTAAGTTTGCTATGCACAAGTTGTATTATCTCGTCAGTGCTGTAAGTTGTTCAACTTTGTCTTACTATGGTTAGCAGAATATTTTAATTTTATTTTTTAATTTTTGTAGTCTATGAGTACTGTACTTGTTTTAACTTTTCATTTCCTTCTTTTTAGTATTACAACTTTGTCTAAATCAAGCTAACGTATTGACAATTTAAAGCTAGACTTAGGATCGCACCTCTCATAACTGTTCGCAAGTGCATATTAGCTATCTTATATAGCTTCCATCCACATTAGGTCAGATGTATAGATACATCGCTCAACCGGTGCAAATAATTATGGACCGTTAGCCAGGAACAAATTTCATGACCAATCGCGTCCCAGGCCATAACTTGTGAAGTGGTTAAGGGCGATGTATAATAAAGTCCCGTCATCGGCACTCCGGCATCGCTTCATGGTAAGTATTCCACATATACGCACGAAGCGTTTTGCTTCAACATTCTTTATGCGAACTGCCAAGGAGTTGAACGGCCTGCCCGAGTCTGTGTTTCCATTTGAGTACAATTTGGGTCTCTTCAAAGCGAGAGTAAATAGGTATCTCATAGGTAAGCGTGCTCCACCGTAGACCGCATCATCACTTACCATCAGGTGAGATCGCGGTCAAACGTCTGCATATTCTCCATAAACAAAAAAGGTCAGCTGCCGCTCCGTTGGTGGGTTTAGGAACAAAAAAACATAAATGTTATTGGTAAAACTGTCGATTAAAATAAATAAGTACATTTTTTTTCGTAAAAAAAGTTTACGTAAAGTATTCCTTGGCACTTTGGTATCTGTCAATAAGAATGTCTAGACTAGGCCAATAAAAAATGTTTTATTTAATTAGTAGTAACTCTGAAACTAGGCGAATTCCAGAAAAGTTTATCCGACATTTTAGTCTCCTATGATCAGGCATACGCTGTTAAAATTATTCGGTTTCGACATGTTACATTAATTAGAGTTCTTCCGTGAAGACGAACTTTATTATTTTGAGTGAGGTGAATAATTTACACATCAATATTACGGTAGTAAAGGTGATATTTATTTTTGTGAAGAAATAAGATTTCAGAATGGTTTACGCAAATAACATATTTGCGAGAAATAAATCTGTTTTCAAGTCTTGTTTGTCAATATCAATGGAGATGTTACCTGAATTTATTTAGGCTTTTTTTCAAACGCTAAAGAAAAATAGGATTCCTAAATAATATCGATAATATGAATGAATCACACGAGACTTTGAATAATATCTTGAAACTATTCACAATCACTGTTGTGTTTAATTTTGTATTAAGCAGAACGTCTGCTAACGATACCACAATGCTTAGAAAAAATGGAAAACTAGAAAAATCCACTGCCTCAGGCGAGACTCGAACTCGCGACTCTGGGATACATGCCCATCGCTCTGACCAACTGAGCTACTGAGACACACCTGAGAAGTGTAAGACTTCTTCGGCAGATGTCGCTAGGCGTGGAGAAATTCGCAGCCATCAGGTGTGTCTCAGTAGCTCAGTTGGTCAGAGCGATGGGCATGTCTCCCAGAGTCGCGAGTTCGAGTCTCGCCTGAGGCAGTGGATTTTTCTACTTTTCCATTTTTTCTAAGCACTGTTGTGTTTTCTTTCTGAACTTGAATAATAGTTAGTATCCGTCTCTCTTTCGTTCGTTCTCTTAGTAAATAAAGATCTCTAAATAAAGATCATTTCAACATTTACTCTTTATAAACTTATCTATCATAACCCGTAGATCTTAGATCTACGTAGGCGTTATTTATTGTTGATTTATTTGATCATTCCTCAAATCGACACTTACAGAAAGGGACTTATTTATTAAAGATAACTCTTTATAATTGATATACATTTAACCCTAACTAATCTAGCTCGAAGCTATAGAATGCTTAGTAGTATTGTATTGGGTGGAGATAATTAAGTATTACGTTGTGAATGGAAAAAAACAAAAGAACTCGGCCCAATCCGATGGACTGGCCAGATCGCAAACTTTTACGACGGCATAACAACACATCTAGCGGGAACATAATACCTAGTAAGATAAGATAAGACACATTTTGTTCTAAAAAAGCCCACATTGCAGAACAAATTACAAGACTTAAAACAAAACACAAAACAGAATATTAAAAAGTTGACTTAAAAAGGAACACACATTAAGCATCGACTAAAAGAAGTTTAAATATAACAGGACATGCTGGTGTTTAATTGTCGGAAAATCATAAAGGACAGAATGATAACAAGGCCAATGACCCTCGGTTCTAATAGTTGGGAGACTGAAACAATTCGCTGCGACTGCAAAACCCAACGCTTATTGCCCTCTGTTTTATTCTCGAAATTTCTGACGCTCGCTCGTAAACTGGCACTACGTGCAGTCTGTGTTAACGGGCTTTTCTGACAGCGATCGTTTGTTTAACTGCTTGATGGTGTGTCAGAATATCTGATATCTATTGACTGTTGACCTGTTGTCGCTCATGCTGTTGCAGACGCATCCTGGAGTATGACGATTTATTTAGGACAATGCCATCGGCAGTTATGGACAAATTAAAGGGTGCATGACCATTACCAAGTACCTTAAGTTTAATTACGAGAAAGTTTGAAAAACTCAAATAACAGAAAAGATGGTTGAAAAGTACTAAGTCAAATATTTAATACATGCAAACGTAAATCTTCATGCGAGACCATTAGGCTAAAATTACTTTTTTCATTGTCCCGTTGGAAAGGTGCGTGTCCCGAGGCAAATTGGGATCAAGCGATGCGACCCGCACTGATTGGCCACCTCTGCTACCTCAAAAGAAAAAAAGCTTATGTGCGTTTAAAATTGTATGCAGATGTTGTTTTTTTGTTGTAACTGGTATTAACAGACACCTAACAAGGTTTGAGAAGAGTACATGTTTATAAAAACGCTGCCGATTTTTGTTTTTGCACAAGTTTGGGCAAACAAAGTGAGGTAGCTCGAGGAGGCTGAATACCAAACTGAAGACTATTTGTTGATAGGGTATTTTCTTCTTGTTAGAACTAAATTACAGTTGCTAGTTTTAAGTTCATAGGTAATTTTAATTCTTATTTAGTTTAGTTTCTAATGAATTGTTATTTCTAAGTTTATTGATTAATGTTTTATTGTAAATAAAAAATTACAGTTTTCGTATATCTAACTTACCTTGCAAAATCGTTTTGATCAAGCAGGTGCCCGATTCTAATATAAAAATACATTAACAATACAATAAAAATACAACCTATCTTCAACACACAACAAACATTCAACCAACATTGAAGTTGTATTGGATTTGCGTTGGAATATTTCTCAAGCAACTTCTGATATTTCTGATTCAGATGTTTATGCCGTAGCTGTATTGCGTAGTTAATGCATTGGAGTTGTATTGAAGTGGGATCGTGTCTATACGTGTTTTAAAGTTAGAATACGGCCCTACCTACCTAGGACCCGGAGTATGTCCTAAAACTATGGCCAAGACCACCGGGGGATGGGCAGCAGCATCCTCGGAGTGCGGTGGAGATACTGCGATCGCCAACCCGCATGCCAAGCGTGGCGATTACGGCATTCACCCCCCATGATAAGAACCAAAAAACCACGGCCCCGAGTGTCCGGCGACCCCCGGTGCCCTGGTTACGGTAGCGGCCAGGGTACTAGCGGGGTCAGGGGTGCTAAGAATCTCCGGCAAAGATTCGGCTACTGCGGACCGACGAAAAGATAGTGGAACTGGAGTAAGGATTGAGCAAGTTGCGTTGGGATATCACAGGGTTATCTGAAGTCCGAAGAGAGGGGGAGGAAACGATCCTAAAGTCCGGCAACTTGCTTTATTTCCGGGAGGGCGACCAACAGTCCCAGGGAGGTGTCGGGTTCATCGTCCATAAGTCCCTCGTGAACAATATGGTGAAGATCGAGAGTGTGTCGACTAGGGTGGCGTACCTTATACTCAGAGTATCCAAGAGGTACTCGTTGAAGGTCATACAGGTGTATGCGCCGACTTCGGCACACTCCGATGACGAGGTGGAGGCTATGTATGAGGATATATCGAAGGCCATGCATAGCTCCAAAACCTACTTCACAGTTGTTATGGGGGACTTCAACGCGAAACTGGGCAAGAGAGATGGTGAAGAGCTGAGAGTGGGGCAATATGGATTTGGAAGTCGGAATCACCGGGGCCAACTACTGGCTGGCTTCTTGGAGGAGGGACTCTACATGATCTTTCTTATCTTATTTGGCTCGGGGGCCCATATGGATACACTTCGACCCAAAGGGATCTCTACATGATGAACTCTTTCTTCAAGAAACGTGAGCACAGGAAGTGGACCTGGATGAGTCCCGACGGTGCAACTAAAAACGAGATTGACTTCATCATGTCGACGAAGAAGCATATATTCAATGATGTCTCTGTGATCAATACGGTTTAAACCGGAAGTGATCACCGTCTGGTGAGAGGCACATTGAATATATGTGTTAAGCTAGAGCGCTCTCGACTGATGAAGTCTAATACGCTCCGTCCAGCAGCACTTCAAATCCAAAACCCTGAGAGCTTCCAGCTGGAACTCCAAAACCGTTTCGATTGTCTAGGCGGCGATGTGGACGAATTCAACGACGGGTTTGTGGAAGCAGTCCATGTTACTGGGTCTAAGTTTTTTAAGGCCCAGCGGAGCAACAGAACGAAAAGGCTCTCTGACTCCACTCAGAAACTCATCGAGGAAAGGAGAGAAATGGTTCTGCAATCCTCAGCAGATGCGTCATTATACCGGCAGCTCAATAAACGGATCTCTAAGTCCCTTACCCGTGATTTGCGCCAATTCAATACAAATCGTATTGAAGAGGCCATTGAGCAGAATAAGAGCTCTAAAGTTTTCTCAAGAGATTTGTCTAATGGGCAGAGCCAGCTCGCCAAATTAAAAACTGAGGATGGTAGAATTGTTTCATCCAGACCCGAGCTTCTGGGGGAGATAGAGGACTTTTATGGACAGCTATACACATCAACTAGCAGACCTGAAGTTGATCTGGCGGAAGACCCTAGAGCTAGACTGACCCGACATTATACCGAAGACATCCCGGACATCAGCCTGTACGAGATTAGAATGGCTCTTAAACAGCTCAAAAACAATAAGGCACCTGGTGAAGACGGAATTACAGCCGAACTTCTGAAGGCGGGTGGTAAACCGGTCCTTATGGCCCTTCAGAAGTTGTTCGACTCCGTTTTACTAGAAGGGAGAACGCCTAAGGCATGGAACAGAGGTGTGGTGGTATTGTTCTTCAAAAAGGGTGATAACGCGTTACTGAAGAACTACCGACCCATTTCACTTCTGAGCCATGTCTATAAGCTGTTTTCAAGAGTCATTACGAACCGTCTCGCACGCAGGCTAGATGACTTCCAGCCTCCCGAACAAGCCGGTTTCCGAAGAGGCTTTAGTACCGTAGACCACATCCATACGCTCCGTCAGGTTATACAGAAGACTGAGGAGTATAACCTGCCCCTCTGCTTAGCGTTCGTGGACTACGAGAAAGCCTTCGTCTCGATCGAAACCTGGGCTATACTACAATCTCTCCAGAGGTGCCAAGTGGACTATCGCTATATCGAAGTGCTGAAGTGTTTGTACGAGAACGCCACTATGTCAGTCCGACTCCAGGACCAGAACTCGGAGCCTATTCCGTTGCAGCGGGGAGTCAGGCAAGGAGATGTTATTTCTCCTAAACTGTTTACCGCTGCACTGGAGGATGTTTTCAAGACTCTGGACTGGAGAAGGCTAGGCATCAACATAAACGGCGAGTACATCACTCACCTTCGGTTTGCTGACGACATCGTAGTCTTGGCTGAGACCATGGAGGATTAGAGTACGATGCTCGATGACCTCAGTAAAGCCTCCGAGCGAGTTGGTCTAAAGATGAACATGGATAAGACGAAGATCATGTCAAATACCCATGTAGCACCAACTCCCGTTACAATCGGACACTTTGCACTCGAAGTTGTGGGCGCCTACTTAGGACATACTGTCCAGTTAGGTAGATCCAACTTCGAGAAAGAGGTCAATCGACGAATCCGACTCGGTTGGGCAGCGTTCGGGAAGCTACAGCACATCTTTTTGTCCAATATTCCGCAGTGTCTCAAGACGAAAGTCTTTGACCAGTGTGTGTTGCCAGTGATGACATATGGTACTGAAACGTGGTCGCTTACAATGGGCCTCATAAGAAAGCTCAAAGTCACCCAAAGAGCACTGGTGAGGGCTATGGTTGGAGTCTCTCTGCGTGATCGCATCAGAAATGAGGCCATCCGCAGCAGAACCCAAGTAACCGACCGGCAGTGGGCGCCCAAGTAGCACACTTGGCTGTATAGCAGCTGAATAATAGAATACGATTACGCTTAAAGCTGAATATAAAAGCTGCATAATAGCTGTATACGAGCTTATTCAGCTTTTATACCTCTTAAATGGGCACAAATTTTACAGCCTTAAGTTCACATAGCTGCTTAAGAGCGTTGTAGCAGAAATTTAACAGAGTTATAAGGGGTAATGGGAGTTATAAGAGCGGAATACTGACTGTCTAAGAGACCTCTAATGACCCTTTATTCAGAAAATATATCTCAAATGTCTTCTAATACCGGGGGAGGCTGACATTGGTCTGAATAAAAGAATAATAAAACATAATTTGGTGTGCGATTTGGCACCGCCGGTAGTATTTCGAAACATATATTAAACGTAAATCGTACGCGCGCCGCCATATCACGCTGTGTTAATTTATTCGGATCATTATATGTTCTCTTATATGTATTAATCCGAGAAATATGTATGGGAATGCAAGTTTACTGACATTATATATATATATTATCTAAGAAAATTTTAGTGCGCCACGAAAATACTCAGTTTATAATTAAATTGTATGCTATAAATAAGATATGGGAAAATTTTGACCAAACAATTTTTAAGTAATTTTAAATAATAATTACATAAAAAGTTACTATTACGATATTAGGAAGTACAAATTAATGCATACGTTCATAATTTATGCACAAAGATTGTATAGAATTCGGAAAAGTAAATCAAAATATTTATAGGTTATACACGTAAAATGGTGGCTGATGTTAAACAGCGACGTTAACCGTTACATGTCTAATAAGCAGCATAAGGCTGTTTAATGAATATTCGTGTACTGTTAAACAGCCTAAATCTGAATAGAATTCAATATATGAACCTGTATGTAGATGTAAGCTGTTTACTTTACGTTTAATTCCTCGCACTCTCGCCTTTAACTTAAATGTGACTATTAAACAGGCGTTATACGGACATTTTAGGGAGCCGCAATTTTACAAGTAAAGCCATTGCATTGGCTATCTTATACTGCAGAATTGTCAAAGTTATAGTAAAATATAAATACGCGCGTCAGTTTAGTATCCCCATGCAGCAAATGTCAGACTACGACTTTTTACGGTACCACATATGCTATGTTACTAAGATAATATCTGATTAAAGATACTTAAATGAACCACTATGAAGTAAAAGACGTTAATTCGATACACTACTGAACCGCTATACAGCTATCAGACATCTTCTGAACGTTTAAACAACCGCTATATGCGGACAGTATCAACGGCAGTATAAAGGCTGCTTAGCGGTAAACATGTTCAGCTTTAAGCTGTATTATGCGCCATATTATGTTCCATTATACGTCTATTGGCTGCATAGTAGTTCATTTGTGCTCCCTTATTAAGTCAGCGTAATAGAAGTTCACAATTACCTTGTTAAACAGCACTTGGCATAATTTTACCCACTAAACAGACCTTATTACGGTTAAAGCATTTGAAAACGTTTAAAGCTGTATACAGTCGTAGCAAATTCACCTTTATAGCACCTTTTGCGTATTAATGTTAGTTTTCTCGACCGTAATGCAGCTCTTAATCAGCCCTAAGCTATTTAATTATCACTGACAGCTATTATGCAGCTTTAGAACCGCGAGTGTGTCCTTATAACTGTCTTAATACGCGCAGAGCTCTATATAAATCTATTTGTGAGTAGTTATACAGTTATCTGTGCCACTTGGGCGGGGCACATTGCTCGTAGAACCGATGGCCGTTGGGGCGGAAAGGTTCTCGAGTGGCGACCACGAACCAGAAGGCGCAGCGTGGGTAGACCCCCCGCAAGGTGGACTGATGACCTGGTGAAGGTCGCGGGAGTCCGCTGGATGCGGGTGGCGCAGGACTGGTCATTGTGGCACTCTTTGGGGGAGGCCTATATCCAGCAGTGGACGTCTTTCGGCTGATATGATGATGACGGCCCTAGCTCGCGCTAGTAGGTACGTCTAAATCATAGTTCACTAAGCACTAATTCACTGTTTAAGATAGTTTGTCGAATCTATTTTTAAACTGGTTAACACTGTTGGAGTCTCATTCTCATCATCAATTAATCGCCATCAGCTTTTTACGCCTTTAACACTAGACACAAGTCAGTACTCATCCCGTTTATTCAATCAAGCTTAAGTAGTTTTACCAAAAACACTATCAGTCTTCTTTTACCGTCGTCAAGAAGTGGCCTCAAAGATATTTGGAAAGTTTTGCGGACGTGTATTTTGGTACGAGTAACGCCTATTCCTCTTGGGAATACTCGGGATTTTCAGACCTAGAACAAGACTAGTGCCCTACTTTAAACCAGGGAGTTTATGCCAGGAAAATTTTCGTGAAAATTGACTAAACCTTATTTATGTAGAGCCTTTTCATAAGTAACCCGAATCAATTAAAGCGTGGAGAAAACTAATAATAATGTACTATTTTTGGTAAATTTCTTAAGTAGTTAGTGCTTACGCCTGGTTTTGGGATAAGTGCCTGAGGTTCCTCTTGGCTGCAACCGGGAGAAACGTTAAGGCTGCTTTTCCATTGAGTCGGAGATTAGAGGAGTCGTGTTCCCCCGCCTCTATGGAAAGGCAGCCTAAGATAAGCAGAATAATGACGACCACTTTATTGTATTTTTTTATCAACCAGCTATTGTGTGTGCAGTAATATTTTAATTTGTACACATTACTGAGCATTTGAGTAATAAAATTGGGCCATTTTTGTCATCACTCATCGATTCATTGTCTTCAGTGTAGTATGTGTAGGTATGTGAAATGGAAATCAATTTCATGGAAGTAGCGACCATCTTTCGCTCGTAAACTGCAAAACGTGCTCATAACATTGATGGGCACACGGATCTAGGGAGGAAAATATCCAATGACCGATGGGATGCGATAAAACAATGCTTCTATTCCTTGTTTTTGTAGTTCTTGAGAGAATTGAAAAAAGTGGTTTACATAAAAGCAAATCTGAAATATCTAGGTTATGTACCTACATATTTCAGATTTGCTTTTATGGAGAGCGGTATTTAGATTTTGAATTTTGAACTCTTGATTTTTATGTTTTATGTTATATGATTTATGCGATCGCTTATTGGTGGGTGCAGATCACTCCATGTGTGTGCTTTGTTACAGCTTGTATATGCCGAGTAGATCGCCTTTGACCCTTACCTCTTAAGCTTGCAGGATCACTGTCAATCACATTTTAATGAGTAGGTGTTTTTATTCATAGAGTCGAAAATTACCCCCTGGGAATATGATGCTCCTCCCAACCAACTTCAGCCAGTCGGTCCAAATAACTAATAGTAACTAAAACGTTCTCAAACCACCGACTCCAAACTTTACGATACAAACATTCTACTTAAAGTTGAAAAGAGTATAAAGATCTAGGGCTATTTTATCTTACAGTCAACGCCAACGTTTGAAACTGTGAAAACAACATCTGTTCCAATATACAAGCCCATCCCATGGTGCATCGTAAAATGTACGTCGAACAACACTGCAATGTATTATTTGGTTTATAGGCTATATGCCCGGGGGCGCGCGGATTTATACTCTCCTGGGCAATGGAAACAAACAACATAGAGCAACATAGAGACTATACGAATTGTCGATATTTTTGTTGCTATCTAAGCTTGTATAGGCGATTTTTACTTACGAGCGCGCGAAATCAAAGAAATCTAGGTCGAATATAAACGCACACAAAAGTTTGCCACCGCTTATTTTGCAAGAAGATAATCAACTCCGCTTAGCCTATGTGTGTGATTTCTTTGTAAGCATGATCGGACCATTGATGACTGAGTACAAGAGAGTAATTGAATGCCTGCGAGTGCTATTGAATATTTTTTGTCACTGTGAAGTGGACTTATTCAATTCAATTCAATCGTTTATTCATAATATATACATTTTACACGTCAATACAGTTTTTTATATTAAAGTATATTACATTACAAAGAAGTAAATTAGATACGGAATTATTAACTATTTTTTACATAATGTTCCATTTAAGCAACACCTCCAAAAAACTCGTCAATTGAATACTTAATCTCGCCTGACATTCACAAAAAAACCCGCCATGTAATAGTTTTTATTCCTATTAGCTTCGAACTAAAACTACGCATTCGCTTTCAGAAAAACTTCCAACTCACTGAAGTACTCCCCAAAGTCCTTTTGATTTAGAAGAGGACTGCGTTTGCCCAACTTGAACCGGCCAGTTGGAATGCACTAACTTTTTTTCATTTGCTGGAACACTGGTTCGCACTTAGTGGTTAAAAACTTTTTGAAACATTTTAGCAGAGTCCTTTGGACTCTGTAAAAAAAGTAATTGTTCTGGGAATCAAGTAGAAAAACCGCGATTTGCGATTTTATAGCTGCGCTTTATCTTAACTTAGATTTAGCTTATAAACTTGAAGATTAACATTGGTTCCAACTGTCCTTTGTTTTGCAATGCTCCTCAAGTTATCAAATTTGTCTATAGTGATTGCAGCGCATAGTTTTGATCATTTATTTTTTTCTTCAAGTTTGACTTCAAGATTTCGAAGGATCTTTGGTTTTGCTATTTTTTTTATGTATGTTCACCGATTATTCGAAGACGGCTAGACCGATTTGGAAAATTCGTTTATTGTTTGAAAAAGTATACTTTACAGTTGGTCCCATTGTAATCAGGTCAGGATCTGACGATGGGATCCTGGAGAAATGGAGGGAACTCTTTAACTATTATAGGCACACCTATAGTGATTTGAGTATTTTTTGCTTTTGGAAAGGTTAAGGCTAAGTGAAGTCGGTTCTTTTTAGTTTAAAATTATCGTTATTTTGATCTAGTTTAACTATAAAACTCTCTTACACATGTGAGCAAAACTCGATAAACATTTCGTGAGTTATCCATTTTAAATAGGTATCTCATTATATCTACTTTGATATGCCGTTTACCTAACCCAACGTTATTAAATTAATCGATCGGAAAACAGAAGTGATTAAGATAAGGTTCTCTCTAATGGGGATTGAATATTAGATTAAAAACTAATCAGGGAGTTCCGGGGGAGTTGTCAAATTTATTGACCGACTTTCCTCAAGGGATAGCGAAAAATACACAGTTTAAAAAAGGCTTATGTCAGTAGTATTACTTTGTCGGATTCGCCCTTTCGTCGAAAGGATGGATAGAGACCTTGTTTTCCTCATGCTGTTTGATCGCTTTCATTCTATTAGATAAATCCATTTCGTGTAGTCATTTATTAGAGACTTGTACTTGTTAGTTTTTTCGCCAAGTTTTTGTTAGAATACGAGGCTCGTGGGTGTTTTTGTGCAGGATTATATTGTTTTACTAGTCTGGAGGATTCGGTGGTCGTTACTCATACAATCAACCACAGAAGTAGTTAAGCGGGTAAGTTATTCCAAATAAGCTTGTGTAAGGTTTATAAGCCTCATCCTCAATATTTATTAATATTATGTATCATTACTGGTCGTGAATACAGACATCATACATTTATTTGTAGTCATTGGTTGGCTGTACCGCAAGGATGACAGATCCTTGCTGTACAATCACCGACAATAGGGCTGACTTCCTACACGAAGGCTGCCAAATGTGACACGCTCTTATTTGTAGGGCCATACGAGCGTGTCACATATTTTTGTGGCCTTCGTGTAGGAAGATACTATTGCCGGTGACTGTACGAGAGTGCGGTTAAGAAAAATCATGCGCTTGACAGATCTAATGGCGGGCGTGGGCACCGGCTAATGAAGTTTTGTTTGGATTAAGAAAAATAGAAATACAGTGCTAATATCGTGCAACATTGGACCCCGTTGTGTAATTAATGAACTTCGTGAATCAACGGAGAGAGCGACAATGTTGGTTTGGTTCCAACTGGGCTGTCTGACTTGACACTTAATTGTTATGAGAATAAAAGGGTAACAAGATAATTTGAAACTTTTCGTCCGTTTATATCTAACGGGGAACCCACAGATTATAAATAGTGCTTTTAACCGCCACTGGGAACTGGTTCTGACGTTGACTTTTAGTTCTAGAGACTGTACCATAGACTGTATGGATTTGACATTTCTAAACCATAACCAACGTGATGTTTGTTTTATTTCGAATCTGCACATATTTTAGCGTGTTTATCCTACTCGTAATTGAAGTAAATAAAATAGTTTTATTCAAGTAAAATACATAAGCTTTCCAATGTAACATCAAAGGAATATTTAAAATATATGCAAACAAATATGCACATTGAAGCTTAAAATTGGATATGAAAAACCTGTTTTGACTGTCGGTTTCATTCGTTAAATAAAATTAAATGATACCGGACACCGGGCATCGATGTTCAATCGGCGGTACAAATGTGTAAACGTTTTTCAACTCTGTTTCAATGTATTAAAGTGAATATTTACCTAATTGCTGTTCAAAGAGTGCTCGTTAACGAATTCTGAATGCCAAATTGGACCCTTTTTAATGCCTCCATAACATGAAATATATTTACCATTCGTTTAATGGAAACCGCTCTAGGCTATATCTCTTCGTCCGTTCCTCATTTATTTGTATAAATTAATTAGTGTTAACCATAAGCATGAAATGAAAACATCATTTTCACACTAACAGTGTTATATGTAAAACGCTTACCGCTTTTAATTTTGGAAGGAATTTTGCCTCTAATTTGGTATGCTCAGCGGCATCCGAAATAAATAATATTAAGTGTTCAGCCAAGCAAGAAACATACCTTAGGTACATGCGATACATACATACATATCGTATGTAGTAGGTTAAAGTTAACTTTTAAATACCTAATGTATTTATTAAGTTAACTAATGCTAAATAAAGTCTTTTTTTAACTAGAGTAATTATTATCAAAGAGAAGAAAATTGTTGAATAGTGTTAATGTTTAAAGAACACATTAATGAAATTTGCGTACGTTCATAGAATAAAAAAAAACGTGTAATGTGAGGTATTAAAAGTGAAGGGTATTTGATTTAATAGTATTTTAATAGTGGCAGTTTACTTACTGATATAAATATCTCGCGCGCTGATAACTTTCTATATAATAAATAGGTACTTTGTGATTTTGAACTTATTCTCAAACTCCTCATAAAAATGACAATTAATAACGAATAACTTAGGTATGTACGGTCAACCAATTTGATTCCTAGGCCACTGTAGAACCTTGTCGTAATGACAGTTGCCCGCGGATACGTATAAACGTAACCTATTCGCTACCAAACTAGCTATTGTGACAAGGTTCTAGAGTGGCCTAGGAATCAAATTGGTTGACTGTATCTAAGCTCCGTCTACGTACCGAATAACAGTCCTTTTTAAATGTCTTTTAATATCTAAGAGATTACCGTTTAAAACCTTCCGTTCCTATTTTAATTGAATCGGGCTCGCCTTTCGAGCCTTGTTTACCGAGGGTCCACATTTAATACAGCTTATTAAGGTACGTCACTCATGCTTTAAGACCCTTATACCTCCCCCGGGAAGCGAGACCAGCCTGGAGTTCAAACGCACTATACGTACGTGGCGTGTCGTGCCATGCCTTACTTAGGAGAGTTATTACGGAATCATTTTAACAAATATATGGAATATAGACGTTTAGATAGTTTAAGAAACAGAAATACTTTTTCGTACGAATATTAGCGTTTTTCTTTTCATCACGTCGCTTTTAGTAACTCAAAAAAATTTTATCTACACTCATACTGTAAGTACTCTAAAATGCGTTCAAAAACCGTAGACAATGACAAGCATTACAACAAACGATTTAACTATGATAAGTTTCTTATCTGCGGCAGTAACGTAATTTTAACGTTGCATGCTCAAATATTGTTCAGCAATGAGTTTCAAATTTGGAACATCGAATTTGATAACATAATGTTACCGCCATGGCCAACTCGATTGGTCCCGCGCGAGCGCCGGCACAATCGAGTTGGCCATGACGGTACAAAATGGCGGTCATTCTATGGTTTCCGAACACTTAATTTAATATATATAATATAAGTGTAGATAAAGCAGTGTATGCAACTGTACGTAATTAGGCCTTAAAACACTCGTGTGATCTTATTATGAAATTCGCCTGCGGCTCATTTCATAAAACCACGCTCATGTTTTAAGGACCCTTATTACGTAACAGTTACATAAACTACTATTAAGAAACTGAAAATTCCGTTTCTTTATCGATTCCTAGAACTTTATATCTGTTTGGCCGTTGTTCATAGAATAACAGTTACAGGTAACAACCATACTATTTAGATATAACGTATAAATTGTACCTTAAAGACACAAGTAAAACATTTTAAATTCTTGACCCGACTGCTTGTATGTTACTATCGGTTTTGAACAGTTAAATGTAGTATATGTCACCCTGATTATAAAACTAATCGATTGATACCTCATTTATCTAAATCGATTAACTAGTTTTGACCCCACGATGGAATAAACGGCAGAATAGCGGCGCGCCAGCGAAATATTAGTAACTAAGCCGAAGCAAATTTGTGTTTCCTTATTTTTAAGAGCTGTAGAAAAAGCGAGTAACTGTCTAAAAATTAAGCAAGCCGATGTGAACTGAGTTTTATGGCTGACCCGCCAATACATGACACACAAACTGCATGGTGACCTCGATTCTTTGCAAGCGCCTCACAATGCGCAATCTATAGCAGGTATAACTGCGTACCCGGCAAGTTTCCCCGGGGAATATATCGTAATAAATTCGGAAAACCACCTGTGCCGTGCCATATACGCGGGATCAACTACATGATAAAGTATTTATGTAAAGAGTTATGGCGAGTCACAGCTGACGAAAAAACTTCAATGTAAGTACATAATGTCTAATCAATATTAAAAGAAAACTAATAAAATATTCATACAATGATTGTCGTTGAGGTTTTTGTCTATGTTTAGCTTGAGGTAATTTCTGGTTATTTCAGTAAACTGGTCCTGATTATTACTTAATTAATGTATACATTCTAAAAATTGTTGACGGAGAAGAAAAGGCCCATTTAAATTTCTGCATTAACTAACTTGTAGCCTACCAACACAGCAGACATTGAAATAAGAGTCACAAGAATTTCAGTTTTTGTTAAGTTTTGCGCAGCTTTTCTTCATGTTTATTTATTGGATAAAATTTATAAACGCTAGCTTAGCCAAGTTGGTAATAAAAACGGCTAAGTGCTTGTTTTGAGAGCAAGTTAGCAAAGTCGGTGCAAACATTGGCTGAGCGCTGTTTAATTTGTATATTTTACTACATCCCGGATAACAGGGTGCTTGGGAAACGTCAGTATTATTCATGTAACACTAGGAAATCAATCCATCCGTACAAATATTTTGAGAGAGGGGCGCGAGCGGGGTAGGTCCTGGCAAAAGAAGAGATGGCTGGATAACTCCTTCCTTGAGTAGATGGCCGGTGGAAGCGCAAAATCGGGAGACATAGGTGGTTCTGGAGTAACGCCTTTCCCCAGCAATAATTTATTTATTTATTTATTTAAACTTTATATATTGCACATAAGGAAACTTAACGTACAAAAGGCGGACTTAATGCCATAAGGCATTATCTACCAGTCAACCTTTAGGGCAAAACAGAAAAGATTGTAGGCGGTGCATCTAGAGAAATTAATAACGAAAAGTTATTCTATTATCCTATTCATACACATAAAATATATAAACAAGAATACATAAAATACATACATATAAAACTACTACCTATATAATAATATACATACACACAAATACTTATATATGTAATTTTATCTCGCCAAGAAAAGCACTTTTGGAGAAGATACAGAAAAATTTACTTTGAGCTACCAGCAAAGAAAGCTCGCACAGACCTTTTAAAAACGTAGCTCGACGGAGCTTTCCTAATTTCAGTGGGAAGACCGTTCCAAAGACGAGCCACCTGGATAGAAAACGAATTAGAGATGAAACCTGTACGATGAAGCGGGATAGAGAGGGTTAGATTACTCGCGAAGCGCAATTGATGGTCACGGGAAGTATAAAGAAAGTGAAAGAAGGATTTGAGATATTCAGGGGCCTGATTATTAAGTATGGAGAATAACGTACAAAGCATGCGGACATCACGCTGTTGACGTATGCCAAGCAGCTCTTCGCTTAAGTCGGGATAGCACACATCACCATAATCGACAATGGGTAAATATACAAGCGTATTTATCAATAAAATCTTGGTTTTAACTGGTAAAAAATGCTTAAGCTTGTTTAATGAGTGAAGGGTACCCGTTACTTTTCGGCTTATTTCAGCAACTTGAGGTCTCCAACATAGAGTGCTGTCCAAATGTACACCTAGGTCCTTAACACTTTGGCTGAATGGAATAAGAATATTGTCAAAATTCACTGGTGTGATGGTGTTAAGGTCTAGTTTTGCAAGCTGTCGAGAACTACCGATCACGATAGCCTGACACTTTGAGGGATTTACGAACAGCCCGAACTTCTCGGACCACTGTTTAATATGCATGAGGTTTAACCTTTTGATAGTAGCCAAGATGTCCGGTACTTTGCAGTGGTCGTAAAGCTGCAAATCATCGGCATATAGGTGGTAAGCGCAGCGAAGATCTGGGGTGACGAAATTAATAAACGTAGAAAAAAGAAGTGGGGAGCGAATACCACCCTGAGGTACACCAGTAGCAAGATCACATCAGTCTGACAAGGACCGGTCAACACGGACCGCTTGCTGGCGCCCCCCAAGGTAGACAGAAAACCAATTAAGTGCCAAAGTAGAGATATTAAGATGCTTAAGTAGGGCAAGGAGAATGTCGTGGTCAACAGTGTTAAAGGCGTTTGAGAAGTCAATCAGAATTAGTACTGTGACCATTTGATTCTCCATGCCGCTTCTTATGTCCTCAGTCATCTTCAGTAGCGCCGTGCACGTGTAGCGGGCTAAGCAATAATAATAATAATAATAAATACTCTTTATTGCACACCTCATACAGTTACAAGCACAAATTTTACAATTAGATAAATTTAGGTAGAGGTAACAACAGGCGGTCTTTTCGCTAATGAGCGATTTCTTCCAGACAACCTTTGGGTAGTGGAGACTAGATAAAAACAATAAGCAGTAGGTGGTGCATAGACACAAAAGAGACGAAATAGATAACACAGCACATTCATATGAATATACATACTTAAATAAATACAAAATAAACATACATATACGTACATATATACATATATAATACACACAGTAAGAAACAACAGTGTCAACTTAAAAACCTAAGGAAAAGATAAATAGTATTCCTTAAGTTGCGATTTAAAGCTACCAATAGATTGCGCGCGTTTTATGTTGAGAGGGAGAGAATTCCACAAACGAACGGCCTGGAACGTAAATGAGCAATTATAAAATTTGGAAGATGAAGATGGCACTTTTAGGAGCAATTTTTGAGAGGATCTAATAGAATTAAGATAAGAGAAACGCTCTTTGAGGTAGCGGGGAGTTGCAGGGTTAAAAAGTATAGAAAAGAGTAAAGAAAGTATGTGAGAGTTACGGCGGTAACGGATAGGGAGCCATTTGAGTTGAGAACGAAAACTAGAAACATGGTCGAATTTGCGTAATCCGAAAATGAACCGAATGCAGGCATTTTGAATACGCTCAAGCTTATTAAGTTGCTCCTCGGTTAGGTCGGTCGGTAAGCAATTTATGAGAGTAAATGTAATGAGAAAGCTGCCTATGCGCCGCCGCTTCAGCGATTTTCGACATAAAGGGGAGGATAGAGATGGGTTGGAAATTGCTAGGCGAAGTGGGATTATTCATTTTGGGAAGAGGGATAACAAAAGCTTTCCGCCAAAGTGAAGGAAATTCGCCAGAGACCAAAGAGAAGTTGATGATGTGAGTAATTACAGGAAGCACACAGTCCAAAACTGAGACAATCATGTAACGACTCACATCATCACAACCCACTGCTTTAGATTTGATGGCTCGAACAATCTTTTCTACTTCGGCTTGAGAGGTTGGGTGGAATGTAAAAAAATCAGACAAACAAGAGGGTAAGGACAAAATACCTGAAATAATAACGGCCTTTATACGGTTGTTGACACCAAGGGCAGACGAAAAGTGTGAATTGAGGTCATTAAGCGAGAAAGACGTGGCATCGCATCCTTCAATTTGCCTCCCAAAGCCAAGTGATCTCAGAAACTTCCAAACGTCGGCCATAGAAGAAGAGGAGACATTGACGTGAATAAATCGACGTTTCGCTGCGCGCACAATTTGATTACATCGGTTACGTGCTAATTTAAAAAGTTTCCAATTATCGTCGGAGCGGTCTCGTTTATAAAGTCTGAAGGCCCGGTCTCTCTTCCTCATGGCCATACGGACGCCCTCGGTAATCCAGGGTGCGGGTGGCCGTCTCACGCAAACAATACGTACGGGTGCTTGCTTATCAAAAAGTCGTAACACGGCAGCATTAAAAACTGACACTTTCGCATCGACCGATGAAGCAGAAAGCACTGGGGACCAATCGATAGCCGCTGCATCCCTTGCAAGAGATTCAGGATCTACCCTGGCCAAGCTTCGCATGGTTACAACAGCTGGTTTGCATTTTGGCGGTTTGATTTTATAGCACGCGTAAATAAGATCGTGATAGGAGAAGCCAGGGGCCAGAAGTTGTCCATGCTTTACAACAAGATGCGGCGATGACGCAATAATGACATCAATAATAGGACACTTATATAGACAGACTGATCGTGATCAAGCATAGATATATGGTGTATGAGATGAGGTCGTGTACATAAAAAACGCGCATCTTATAAGTACCTACAGATATATTTTGACTAATCGAACTACAAGAAAATGTATTGATATTAGCAGACAGTAAATATTAAAAGCTAACTGTTGGATATAGGATGCAGAGGTTAGTGACTTATAATCGGACGAAAGCTTAGTTCCGCTCATATAATCAGCTAGCTATGTTTGCTAAGTTGGTAAACAAAAGCTAGCCAAGCGTAGTTTATATTTTTATCTCTTTATAACATAACAGGGAAGATGCTGATTTTACTAAAGCTTGCGTTTAGCGTTAATAACTAAACGTTGAAAAAAACATAACTATAAGGGCCTATTTACACATTGATTAGTGTTTATGTAGTGCGAGTTCATATATTTGTTACTAAACACAAGTAGAAAATGTATGAACTTGCACTAAAAGAATTAGTGTTACGAATATGCATATTACACCTCATTTCTAATCTCATGATTACCACATCGCGTTTTCCCCAAGTCGGCCCACCTTTTTCAAATTAGGCCCAGTTATTAACAATTCCCTCATTCTTCCGTCTTTTATACATAATTCGGCCGCAAGTAGCCGGCGCTAACAGATTTTAATATTCCACATTTAAACCCTTGTTCCAGGTATGGCACATCAAATATGTACGCTTGCTCGCCGGGACAGATATGGCCGCCCGGCGGGGGCTTCTGAAAACGCTCTTGTAAGTATAATTATTATTTAACTAGTTAATGTTTGTCTGAAAACTTCGTTTGTGTCACAGTTAACTATTTGTGTTAACATATTGCTACGATTAAGTCTACCGTAGATAACTATGATATGTTTCAAACATGACAAAGACTTAATTCAAATTCAAATTCAAATCGTTTAATTCAGACCACAAGTCCATAGAATTACATACAAAATAATAAATTAAATTAAAGCCACATAAAAATAAAATAAAATTAACACTAATACTATAAAAACTAAATTAAATTATGTCACACAATACAATAACAACAAATAAATATTAAAAATTAAATTCCATCACAATACTTAATGATCTTCGTAGTGACATCGATGTAATATTTTTGTAACACAAAGTACATAATAGTCAGTAGAAAAACTCAGCAATCTATTAGTTACGCAACTAGCATGTAATTGCGAATATCACACTGCAACTATTAGTAGTAAACAGTTAAACCTGCTTTAAGTTTTTACACGTGCATTTGCTCCCAAAGCGTATCTTCCTCACTCGGTGCAAGTATGTAGCATGTTTTACAGTATAATCTTATTCTATTTACATAACCGCACGAAGAAATAGATATGACATACCGAAAAGAAAACTATGAAACGCTCAATCAACACAAAGAGGTATCACGTTTTCCGAACTTTCCGACGTTAACTCAATAAAATATTGCATTTCTTTAATTTAGTAAATGTCGTTCTTCAGCGAATCCACACGCGATGTCACCGTCTTTAATTGTCTAAGGGCCGATGCAGACGGACTGCAACCAAACTTCAATTTGTATAGAAGCTGTGCAGTCGTGTAGTTAGTGTGCAGCCGGCGGACAGTTCCAATACAAATTGCAGCTCGGTTGCAGTTCGGCCGTAAAACGCAGCGTTTCCTGTCCTGTGCATAGGCTCGCCCCGCGCGTCTACTGTACCCACGCTCCGTCGGATGTTACTCACAGTTTTTACATTTTTAACTCTTGCCCTAACGAGCGGAGTTTCAGACTTCATAACGGCTGAGGACACATCTGGGCATGTTCGCTTGTTTATTAAGTAGCTCGCTTGCTATAAATAGACGGGTGAAGGAGGAAATTTACTTCCATACCCAGTCAATTTTTTTTTGTGGTTTTTCACCGCTATGGTAACAAAAAGGACAATTAAAAAGAGCTAATATTGACAATGACATATTTATCGATCTATCCCGTGAACACGCGCGCTGTGAAGTTGGGACGTCGAAACGTTGGGAGATTTAAAATTAGTGCTTCACACGCGCTTAATCCGTTTTAATTGTAATACTATAAGTACAATAAATTCAATAAGCCACAAACGTACAACCAAAATTTGCATTAATTTCTAGAAAACGTGTTAAACCAACGTTCCCACTATTAAGACCTAAGTATATGTTCATCTTGTTATCAATGAATTATCGTATCAACAAACTACAACAAAAGCATTAATTAGACTTACCACGTAATCAAAAATATGCGTAAAAACATTACGTTATGAAGTCTGGATTGCTAAATTCTGACTGCATTTCATTGTCACTGAACGGCTTTTAAAAATGTATAACTATTACGTACGTCGGCCATTTAAGTATAATTTTCACTTGCATTTGAACAACATCTAGACCTAATTCACTTTTTAACCGACGTCAAGATTTGAAAAGAGGAGGTTCTCAATTCGGCGTGTATGTTTTTTTTTTTTTTTATGTTTGTTACTCCATAACTCCGTCATGTCTGAACCGATTTTGAAAATTCTTTTTTTGATTGTAAGTATATATATACAGATTGGTCCCGTTTTTGTCAAAACGCAGTTCTGATGATGGGATCCATGAGGAATCGAGGGAACTCCTCAAATCTTAAAGGCATACATATAATGATTTTTATATTTTTATCAACAAAACCATCATTTTCATTCAAAACAGTGACATTTGATGAAGTAGAACTACTGATGATGATCAGAACGGAACTCTTCAACGACGCATAGTTCACGTTTGGCGATTCGTCCTCTTCGCTGTTTGTTTAGCAAGTTTAATTGTCAGAACAAATGTTCGTCAAGCTCAAGTTCTGATGATGGGATCCATGAAGAATCGAGGG
This sequence comes from Pammene aurita, assembly GCA_947086415.1. Classification (NCBI taxonomy): domain Eukaryota; kingdom Metazoa; phylum Arthropoda; class Insecta; order Lepidoptera; family Tortricidae; genus Pammene; species Pammene aurita. The sequence continues at coordinate 34,256,942 of OX352301.1, read as the reverse complement.
AACTCCTCAAATCTTAAGGGCTTACACATAGTGACTTTTGTATTTTTATCAACAAATCAAGCATTTTCATTCAAAAGAGTGACATTTGATGAAGTGGAACTGCTGATGATAATCAGAACGGAACTCTTCAACGACGCATAGTTCACGTTTGGCGATTTGTCCTCTCCGCTGCGTTTTTTAAGCAAGTTATTTCATTGTATGGAATCTAAGTGCACCATCTACAATAATCCTTCACCGGCTACCCCCATTGAAGTCGGTTTTTTTTTCTTAAAAATTATATTGTACCTATAGCCAAATTATTGTAGAATAAAACAAATCGACATTATAATTCACAATAATATACGCAACATAATAAAATATTGAGAATGTTTTTAAAGTTTTCCCACTAAAATACTTTTTTTTCACAGTATCTGTGCTGTTCGAGAGGTTGCACTTAAGGCCATTCTACACGAGTTAAAATTAAGAAGAAAAATGTACATGGTGACTGAATAAATTCAGAACATTACAAATATTGTCTATGGTCTCTGTTTATGCATTATTATAGAAAATATGCATAAGACTCAGAACCCTCCGAATTTATTTCGTAACTATAGATTCCAATTCTTAATTTCAGCTCGTGTGTAATAGCCCTTGCTGCTAATATTTCAGCTTGATAACCAACCTTTCACGAAAAAAAAACAAAATCAGCTGTTCCTATAACCGGTATTAGACATAACAATTTGTAGGGCCCAATCTGTCAGGTTGGGAGGTGTAATAAGAATTAGGGTCCTTTCCTTAGGGAGCTGAAGGAGGGTAAGGGAGAGGCAGGGTACACAACAGATTGGGCCCTACAGATTGCAACGTCTAATACCCGTTTTTAATTTGCCTCCATCTTTACAATTTAAAATTATAGGAATTTGTGAATAATGTGTTATTCGTTATTTTCATGTCGATTTTATATATAGACGAAATTGCAAAATATATCATATTGTTTATTGTTTTTTTTAATAGGCGTAAGTAGTGGCAGAATGTCAAATTAACCAAAAAGTTAATATCGCTTATAGCTTTAAATGGCTGAACGCCATGATCCTGTGCCACAAATATATGTGGAATGGAAATTAAAAAAAACCGGCCAAGAGCGTGTCGGGCCACGCTCACTGTAGGGTTCCGTAGTTTTCCGTCCGTCACAGTAAGTGTCCCCACTTAAGAGTTAATAACACCGCCATGTAGGATATGATATGAGAGTTCCATGTACAGCGACATCTATCGGCAAATTGAGTAAACTATTGCGCGCGAGCATAAAGTATGGAAGATGATTTTTATGGGATAATTCTTTATTGCGTGAACCGATTTTCACCGTTTTTACTTCATTTGAAAGCACGTCATTTCATTGTAATTTTGTAGAAATTACAGGTACAATAAACACCTGCTTATACGGTTAAATTACAAACTTATTTATTTATTTAATCTTTATTGCACAAAAAGAAAACTTATCGTACAAAAGGCGAACTTAATGCCATGAGGCATTCTCTACCAGTCAACCTTAGGGCCAAGCAGAAAGATTGTAGGCGGTGCTTCTAACTATACAGAAAACAAATTATATGACAGAAGCATAAAACTTTAAAAAGATGCGAAACTACATCCTTAATTCTTACACATAAACTACATAATTCTAATATACATAAAATACATAAATCAATACATACATACATAGATACATATATATACATACATACATACGACCATACATATATAAATACATATACTTAGTTCAGAAATTATTTTGTATTTTTTTTTCAAAAACTATTCATCCTATCAAGTTCAAAATAATTTTCCAAGAAAGTTTTTATAAAGTTCTACTTTTGAGATTTTTTTCATATTTGTAAAACTTATGGTTCAAAAGTTAGAGGGGGGGGGGATGCATATTTTTTTACTTCTGGAGCGATTATTTCCGAAAATATTTACATTATCGAAAAATGATTTTAGGAAACCCCAATTCATTTTTAAATACCTATCCAATAATATATCACACGTTAGGGTTGAAATGAAAAAAAAAAATCGCTCCCCACTTTACGTATAGGGGAGGTACCCTAATAAAAAAAAAATTTTCACTTTTTATTTTACCACTTTGTCGGCGTGATTGATATACATATTAGTACCAAATTTCAGCTTTCTAGTGCTAACGGTCACTGAGATTATCCACGGACGGACGGACGGACGGACGGGCAGACATGGCGAAACTATAAGGGTTCCTAGTTGACTACGGAACCCTAAAAAGAGGCACTTGCCGGCCTAGGCCTCCAAATTTGTATGAAATTCCATTATCGACCTCTCGTGTAGCCGCACCTGAAACGTGATACTTCGCAGCCTATTATAAGGAACTAATTACATCAATATTTCATTGCATGTTTGAGAAAAAATATTTTCCCAAAAAAATGGAAATTGTAAATCGACACTGTGTGGGGTTATTTATTTTTTTTGTTATTTGGGGCATCAACAGCAATACAACAAATAATCTATTTGTTTCATTCAATTTGTATGGTGCTTAATCGCCCATCAATGAACTTTAAAGCTATTTTGTATTCCTAGCGCGTTCTAGAAAACTTTGCAAACTTTCAAATATAAAGTATTCGTGCAAGACGCTTTGAATTTTCCAATTTCCTTCAATCCGATGAAATATGGCCCCGTACCGTGCACTTGCCAATATTGCAATTAATTCGTCATATTGTCGTCTCGCCAATACTGCTATGGATCAAATTGTCACGACTCCGTGTTTCGCTTTATTTGCGAATTGTTAAAATGAATTATGAAATGGAATTTGTAAGTTGGATAATTGGAAGTAAATCAAATAAATGTCAGTGGTTGTTATCAGTTCTGCATTGAATTTTCTTTGTTATGTTTTGTAATTTGAGGAATAATTCGTTTTCTATTATATAAATAAAATAGCCAATCATAGCTATTTTATTTATTTACACTACCTAGGTTGTTAAAATTAAGGTTTCTTTCACAAATATACTTTGATAAAAGAGGGAATAGTTAAAGAAACTATATTGCTATAATTTCCGTTTACGTCCTTCTGACCTTAACCCGCAAGCCAAGCGTAGATTTTCCACACAGTACGCGACATTTCGCCAAGATGAAAATCTAAGCATAAGTTTCTCTGGCTCATTAAGTTAGATAGGTAGGTACTCGTGTCTAGAATCACGAAAATCAGGTCAACCCGTTGTTCTTTTAGGAACACAGAGAAACTAGAAAAAGAGGAACTGAAAAAGAATAAAATACAATACAATATTCTAAACAATACAAGTTTATAAATAATGACAAAGGTAAACAACTATCTTGACTTCATATGAGAGAAACGAACATACGGCCCGTCACATGGTAAGCAGCTACCGTAGTCTATGGACGACCATTTAATAAAAAGTAGGATTCACTGTGTTGACGGTGACGGACACGAGGGTCCCCCGTCGCCAACACACTGCATCCTCTTTGAGCTCTCTGGCAACCTTACTCACCGGCAGGAACACAACACTAGCGTCTAGTGCTATTTTAGCTGTGGTTTTCTGTAATTATAGGTAAATTAACTAAGCTACGGTTTTAAAACACTAAACCTTCACCCCGATATCTTCATTCAGACTATATAAACTAACAACCATGCAATGATCAGATAGCACTGACCTGACCTTTATATGATCTAGCCGCAAGTCACGATAATTTTAATACTATGTACGTCTTTAAAGAAGTAGTAGTTACGGTAGTACTATTAGTTATTCTGTGGTAGTGGTATCGTGTGGCCCCATCAAGGTGTAAGATATGGACGGTGGAATGGTTTTTGCATGATACCCTTTCCGCTTGAGAGGTTTTTTACGTAACGTCGGCTGATGTTTCATGCATACCGATACCCTTTATACTTTATCTACACTCACATTGTAAGTTCTCTACAACGTGTTCGAAAACGGTAGGCAATGGCTAGCATTACCACAACCGATTTTACTATGATAAGCTTTTTATCTGTGGCAGTAACGTAATTTTAACTTTACATGCTCAAACATTGATGTGTTATGAGTTTTGATAACATAATGTACACCTGCACGCGCCCGCGCGGCCGCCGACACGCTCCCCCCTGACCGCCGGCACTCTCCCTCCCGACCGCCGGCACAATCGAGTTGGCCATGGCCGTGCAATGGCGGCCATTCTGTGGTTTCCGAACACTTCATTTAGAATATATAATTTGAGTGTAGATAAAGCAGTGTATGCAACTGCACGTAATTAGGCCTTAAAACACTCGTGTGATCTTATTACGTAACAGTTACATAAACTACTATTATCTACACTCACATTGTAAGTCCTCTAAAACGTGTTAAAAAACGGTAGGCAATGGCTAGCATTACCACAACCGATTTTACTATCCTAAGCTTTTTATGTGTGGCAGTAACGTAATTTTAACTTTACATGCTCAACTATTGATGTGTTATGAGTTTTGATAACATAATGTACACCTGCAAACTCCCGCGCGGCCGCCGACAGCCCGACATGCGCCCGCGCGACCGCCGACACAATCGAGTTGGCCATGGCGGTGCAATGGCGGCCATTCTATGGTTTCGGAATACGGCATTTAGGATAAATAATATGAGTGTAGATAAAGCAGTGTATGCAACTGTACGTAATTAGGCCTTAACACACTCGTGTGATCTTATTATGAAACTCGCCTGCGGCTCGTTTCATAAAACCACACTCATGTTTTAAGGACCCTTATTACGTAATAGTTACATAAACTACTATTATTGGTGATAGATAAGGTTTTGCACCATGTTGTAGAAAATATATCTTCACTTGCCCGAGAGTTCGTCTGCGTGGATGAATCCAACCCCCCTTTTTATCCCCTTAATGGATGATTTTGGGACAAAAACTATTCTGTATCCTTCCCCAGAAGTCAAACTATCTCCGTACTAAATGTCATCTATCATTTCGGTTCAGAAGTTACTGATTCCCCGTACAAACTTCCACCCCCTTTTCACCCCCTTAAGGGATGATTTGTGGGATAAAACCTATCAAATGAATGTAATATTTTACGTTTTAAAATACGCCCTTATACATTTCACACGCTCAATGTCTCACCAGCTCACCACATATACCTCTCCAGTCACAATCAGCGCAGAAGCCATTATATGACCATTTAGTCTCATAATTGACTTGAGGTTGTGCCAACGGAGTAAAACCTCGAAAAACGGAGAAACAATACGAACTGAAAACATTTTTCAACTTCATAACTCCCGTGTGCGGACATACTTAAGTGCTTTCGTCTAAAAAAGGTCGCGATTCGAGTTTTAATGTGATATTACAAAATATTACAACTAGTTGCTGATCTTAGTTTGTACCTGAAATGTTTTTCCAAACGTCCTTAATATTAATGATATATTTAAGAATTGCCATTCGCTTATGTATGTCGCAGGGAAATGATTAAAACAGAGATTTGAACAAATCTCTAAGGGATATGATCAAATTACGCAGGATGTTAAAATGGAGACTCCATATCATCATTTCCCTAGAAAAATTCAGTAATTTCACCAAATCACTGACTCTGTTTAGTGGGAAGACAAAATCGGCCAAAAAACGCGACACGCTTTTTCATTTCACTAGATTTGTTTAGGAATTTGACAAAATCCCTAACCGCTACAGTAAGTTGATGAAACGAACTCAAAAAGTTGACAAGTTTTACCATTTCGCTAAACAAGTTTAGATAAAGTCTCAACTGGAAGATGGTATATGGTGATTTGATTAAATCTCTGAACTGGTTTAGTGAAATGACGAAAGGAAGTACCGAATACAATATTTTACTTTACAGTTAAGCGACTTAAGCGATTTTATCAAATCTCTGACTAGATAAAGTGAAACAGATATTAAATCAGAGATTTTAACAAATCTCTAAGGGATATGATCAAATCTTGTTTCCCCATACAAACTTTGGACCCCCATTTCACCCCCTTAGGGGATGAATTTTGAAAAATCCTTTCTTAGCGCACCCCTAGACCTTATAAGGAACCTACGTGCCAAGTTTGGAATCTCTAGAACCAGCGGTTTGGACTGTGCGTTGATAGATCACTATGTCAGTCAGTCACCTTTGAGTTATATATATATATATATAGATAATATATATAATAGATATAGATAAATACTCATATACATAGATAACACCCATAACTTAGGAACAAATATCGGGCAGACCTTTGATAAACACAAATAAATGCCCTTACCAGGATTCGAACCGGGACCTCCTGCTTCTTAGGCAGGGTCACTACTGACTGGGCTAAGAGGCCGTGTGAAATTATGCAATGTGAGGAACAAAAAACCGTCTGAAATGTATTTTATCGAGTAACTTAAATAATTTATTTCAGGTTTACAGTCATAAGTCATAATGTTCGAAAACATTCAAATTCATAACCATAATTGTGGCCATGAAAAACACTTATAAATCTCGTCCAATACAAAAAAGTTTTCGCGCAACGGTGCCCAAAACACAAACGGTATTAAAATTAAAACAGGCCCATTTATCGCGAGGCTCGCAATAATATACGACAACATGTGTTGTCATAAATCCGACTCACAAACCCGCACCAACTCGCTGCGAAGTCCGAAAAGTCGCCGTGACAAATACCCGTTCCGACAGTGACATAATACTTGGTAAAAGTACTCGTATTAGACTAGGTGCCGCATAAATTTTAAAATATATAAATAATAAATTAAAAACACAAACTATCTCAAACATAACTCCAACACACAATAAGTAATCAACCAATATTGAAGTTGTATTGCAGTTGCATGGAATTATTTTCAAGCAAATTCTGATATTTCTGATTCAGACGTTTAGGCGCTATCGCTAGCTGTATTGCGTAGTTAATGCATTGGAGTTGTATTCAAGTTGGATCGTGTCAAACGTGTTTTAAAGTTAGAATACGGCCCGGGGATTAAAATCTCCCGGAGTCTAATGAAACCACTTTATCTTGATGCCTTTTTGTTTTTACCAGAAGCTTGCATTGAGCTTATTTATTGTTTTTTGTCTTTATGAGGTTTAGGCGCTCGGTCTCGGAGTTTCAAAAGTAGGTCGTTCAGAGTGAGGGTTTATTTGAAATGCATTTGCGTTGCGACGTTGTTTTCATATTTTTATTGCGGTTTTTATCGTGATGTGTGCTCGTTGGTACAATGTTGTATAATGGCCATTTTATTGGCAGTTTTATATTACTATCTTAGTTACTATATTACTATTTTATAACGTGGGAATAAAATAAAATCGAAATTTGCGGTCTTTTTAGTATACTTGTATGTAATGTAGTAAAATAAAACGATATAGCAGTTGGACATGTCATGTAGTTCAAATAAGTAGTTGTATAAACGAGCTTAACTTTTTTTATTCAATGTTAAAGTAATATAGCAAAAGTATACTTCTCATACTTCTCAAATATATAATTTACAAGATGAATAAAAAACGCATTACCACATCTTAATATTCAATGAGATCACATCGCGTCGTTTATCAGAGGTTGTTCTAAGAGTTCATTTGGAGCCATATGTATTAATTATTCCCTTGGTCTCATTAGACATGCAAACGAGGTCCTGGGGGAAAATGCTGATGAGTAGGCAAGTTAAGATTAACAAGTTACATTACTTGCAAAGTTTTGTTGTACAATGTTTTTATTATGATTCATTACTTAAACTTGAAGTCGGTTTTTATCACTTTTTTTAATACCACGTTGGTGGTAAACAAGCGTATAGACCTGATGGTAGGCGGTTACCTTAGAATATGGATACTTGCAAAATTTTACGTGATAATGGTAATTAAGGTTCGGGCCGTATTCAAATAAATAGTAAGGGGAAGCCCGGGCAATACGAATATCTGATTTTACGAAAGCTATGCACTAGATAGCGCATCTAGGCTTGCTTATGTCGGTAAAGCATCGATACGAGAACGCCATGACAGTTCAATCAAAGCAAACAACGAGTGTACTTGTTGCGTAGAAAAAAAAACAAAGTTTTTGACTGTTTTGTTGTGATTTTTGGACAAGCAAGTGTATCCATTTTTTTATTACGTTTCGTATGTTTACGAATACGGTTAGGTAAAACTATAATATATTAACTTAAATTACGACTATAACTTTTTATCCACCTGTTAAACGCATTTTTGGCATAAACAATTCGAAATACTTAGTATTTCGGGCAAGACGGATATGGGTAAAATGGATAGCTATGCATGTATGGAAAACTCCAAAAAGGTACTAAACATAAAAATACCTTAACATTTCTAATTGCTAGGCCCCAGCAAAACTAACAAACAAAAACTTATCTTAAAACAAACAAAAACGAGAGAATAATAATGTAAAGTGTTCTTTTTGGTGTGCGCTGAAATATACATTGACCCACCCACCGAAGACAGACTCAGTGTAACCAGTGCAAAAATAGGCTCATGGGGGTTGTACTTCTTATTCAAGGGTAGACAGCTATTTTTTTATGAATGCGATGCCTAATTCATATATTTGTCATTTATGTATCCTTTTTGCTCTTGAGATCCCTTTTACCCGAGGTGGTCGGGCAAAACGGATAATTGGAACTATTTGTTTAAAAAATAATAACAATAAGAAGTTGTTGAAGTTTGAGGATTTGTGATAGCATTTTCCAAAGGTGTAACTGTATGGTAAGGTGGTGTATTTGTACAGAGTACAAATTAAAAATATAAAGTGTTATTTTGATTAACAATTGGGGTGTTTTTTTTTTCATCTTTCCCTTAACATATGCGTCTTGCCCGGGCTTCCCCTATTAATTATATAAGCAAGTCGGAAATATGTATTTAGGAGTCAAGCCAATGGTTATCTGAGTTCTAGGACGCTTCGGGGTGTTTATGGGGTATCTAAATTGCCTAAATGTAGTACAACACACTTATCTAATACCTGTGTAAATTTTGATTATAACATCTCCCATAAAATTTTCTAGTTTAATTGCAAGATATTTTATACATTCAGAAATACTCGCTTCATATCGAGTTAAACTATGTCGTAACTGGCTCCAAAATTGCCCCTCGGCGGAAGCTGTCTCTTCCTATTGCTATTCCATCTACAAATTATATTTCGGTCTATAAATTACGGTATGTCGGCAAAAGCTGACACTATTTCCTCACGAGATTAAAATAATATCGATGCTGGATGTTTACAGGGAATGTGGACTTTATGAATGAATGTCTAAGATTTTATGGTATAATTTAAATGACTTGGACGCGTTTTTGCTAAAGATATTTTACACATTATCCTATCTGTTGAATATTTATCCCACCAAAAACATAAATGTAAAAAAGGAGAGCCAAGTTCAATACAAAAATTATGCTTGGCTGTGGGCTTCGCCGCAAAAAGAATGGAGATCTAAATGAGTGCCAAGTTCTATGCAAAATTCAAATATGTATTTATAGGAACAAAATAACATTATGAACAAGTATTAAACTCTATTTCTTTGCTTTATTGGATACCTATAACAATTGCTGTTATTTAAAAATGTGAGATCTTAAAGTGATTTAGATTTGACTTGGCCTGTGCTATAAGACGTTGCTTCGTACCAAATTTCAAGATTCTGAGTTCATAGGAAGTACCCTGTAGGTTTTGATTCCCTTGCAAGTTTCGAAAATTTGCGGAAAGTGGCATAAACGGCTGTATCTTTTGATTGCATTGGCTTAGAAGTTTGATTTTTTTTAAAAGCTCCAAGGGACAGTAGACCTGAGTATTTGATATAAATTTCAGCTTGATACCTCCACGCGTTCCCGAGAAAAAGGGTTTTGACAGACGGGCGGACGGACGGACAACAAAGTGATCCTATAAGGGTTCCGTTTTTTCCTTTCGAGGTACGGAACCCTAAAAATACCTTCGTTATTGTAAAAATAAAGTGCAACACATAAAATATAAAACAACCATGAATGCAACATAGCTGCAGATATAAAATTCCGTCGCGACTTTAAAACGCTTTATTGGTCGTATAAAAGGATTCATAAGACTAGTTATACTCGTATAACAAGACGTTCAACTGCATCTGTGCCGGCCGACGGACCCTTAGAGCGTTTTCACATTGTCCTATCCGATATCGGATATCGGATGGCCCAAAGAAAAAAGAAGCTACAAAGAAGACATTAAGCATATGGCATTAAGTCCGCCTTTTTTGCGTTAGTGCTAACTTTTGAGCAATGGACATTTTGTATTTTAAGAAAAAATATAGAAATACACATTTTTTTATTTGTCTTCTTCGTCGTCCTATCCGACCTCCGATATCGGATCGGATAATGTGAAAGCGCACTTAGGTGTAAAATTTTGAAATTTGAAATTTCGACTTGGATTTTTGAAATTAAGGAAAAAAGGTTACTCTACGTAGAGATAACAACTTATTTCGTTCATTCTCTGTAGTTAAATATTATCGTGAATAATGATGCAATTTTGAAGGTATCGTTTGTTTTTTAGGCGGATTTAAGTTTATTGTATGGTGTTTCTTTTTCGATTGGACGAGCGTCGAGCGTCAACGTGCGGCGTTTTGTGAACGAGGCATATACCTATAAGGTTACTAACGGTTAATGTTTTCAACTGAATTCGCTGTTTAAAAGGCTGGTTATTTGCTGCATGATACCGGATACCGCTTCAAGACCGTATAGTTGAGAAAGTTTGCGTCTTTCCTTACTTTCAAAAGCCGCGCTCAAAGGTATCGGTACCTATCCGAACGGCGTCGAAGTTTACCGACGACACACGAAGTTCCGACTGTGGCGGAACTTTATAGAAGTTTTCTTTGTTGCACATTGTGGCCTTGTGTGTGGATTGACAATTTAATATCCTGTGTACAAACATGGAAACTTTGCGTTAATTATTTTTTTTTAAATAACTATTTATTTTAGGTATTATAGGTACCGTACTTCTTCTTCTTTTTCGTATATCACGTTAAAAGTGTAGGTACCTACTCATTAATTACTAAATTTGTTACGAGTAAGATTCGCTTCTATTACATACAATACAGCTACAATAGTCTGTAGTATAATTTTCCGCTATGAGGCGAAAGCCCTTCGCAGATAGCGACAAGAATGAATTACAGTAGCGTTGTTTTGTAAATTGATTCGTTAAATAGTTAACCTAAATATTATCAGGATTAAGTAGGCACAATTTTGTTATAACCAAGTTTTTCTAATATCTGCACTTTCAATTCAATAATCATTTTCAACGTGCGAAATATGAACCGATTTATTCAATCGACTTCAGTAACTTGAACTATTGAACTATCCATATCAACCAACGTCCATCGGCCACTTGCGCTCCAACTAATTTCGTCTCCATAGTTCATTCATCTTAACAAGTGAGAATGGAGTTTACAGTCATTATAAAGTAGTTCCAGTTTTATGGCGCTCGTTCTGTCTAGCTGCAGTCTTTATGTGACCGAACTACGTGTGCAAACTCGTTTTATTATAATGCAGTTCTATAAGATCTCCGTCTTATTGCAGACAGAAGTGAGATGTTTGTGTTGGAAAGTAATAGTGTAGCATTGTATTTAGAATTATATATAAGCTAGCACGGACACATCTGCCAGACAGACCTGATAGGTAAATTTTGTTGAGTATACCTGGCTGTTGCCTACTCCCAGACAATCAGTTTCAGAGGATTCATTTCTATTGTTATTTCGTAGGTTAGATTTTTTTATTTTATCGTAAGGCAAGTGGGTACACTGTCTAAATTACATTACATTATATTAAAAATGTACATTGCTCCAAGTAGTTATTAGCTGCGCTCGTTACGTTCTTAAAATCTTCCACTGGCCCGTCATACTTTGTAAGCGGGCACTCCAAAGCGATATGCCGAACCGTTTTACTTTGGGCTGATTATCAAGGTTAAATTAACAGGCCAATTGAGTAGGTACAAATACAAATACTCTTTATTGCACACCTCAATAAAATAGAACAGCAGTCAACAGGTGGTCTTACCGCTAGAGCGCGGCGATCTCTTCCAGACATCCTTTGGGTAGCGGAAATCTAGTCGAAAATAATCGTATTCACCTTGCACCTACAAATAAAAATACAAAAAAAAATACAATAGCTTAATTACATATACCCAAAGGTTGTCTGGAAGAAATCGCTCATTAGCGATAAGACCGCCTGTTGTTACCTCTACCTAAATTTATCTAATTGTAAAATTTGTGCTTGTAACTGTATGAGGTGTGCAATAAAGAGTATTTATTATTATTATTATTACATATATACATACATAAATAAAATAACCAATAAACATATATATACTACATACACAGAGTAAATAAAAACATAATTAAATATACTACAGTCAGCAAATATTTGTGTCAAGGGAGAGATAGGTAATATACTCCTTAAGGTGTTTCTTGAAGACAGTTAAGAATTTTGCTCGCATTATCTCTAGAAGTAAAGGGTCCTACAGGTAAAGAGTTCCAGAGGCGTATATATAGCCTGGAAGGTAAAGGAACTGATATAGACTTTTGACGAAGAAGATGGGACATTAAGAAGCAAGTTTTGGCAGGATCTAGCCGAACGAAGATACCTGAAATGCTCTTTGAGTTAATGGGGAGTTACGGGGTTAAATACTCGTAGAATACTGTACAAAAGGAACAGAACATGGGAGTTACGACGAAGGAGAATAGGGGGCCACTTAGACAAACATGGTCTTATTTGCGTAACCCAAAAATGAACTGAATAGCGACATTCTGGATGCGCTCAAGTTTACTTAGTTGCTCTTGGGTGAGATTGGTTTAAGATACATCAGCGTAATCCAGAATGCGAATAAGCAAATTTTGAGTTAGCGCAATTTTGATTGCAATGGGAAGGAAATTACGTAGTCTCCTAAGAGAATACGTACCTAATACATTTCGATTATTTATGCTGCGTTTCCACTAAGGTAGAGATGAGGGAGACGTGCGGAATCTACCCATAAATTTAAACAAATAATTTTGAACAAAAAAGAACCGACTTCACTAAACATCCACCATTCCAAAAGCAAATGCTCGAGCTGCTGTAAAAAATACTCAAATCACTATAGGTGTGCCTATAATAGTTGAAGAGTTCCCTCGATTTCTCCAGGATCCCATCATCAGATCCTGACCTGGTTACAATGGGACCAACTGTGAAGTATACTCTTTCAAACGAAAAAAGAATTTTTCAAATCGGTCCAGCCATCTTCGAATAATCGGTGAACATACATAAAAAAAAAAAATAGCAAAAACAAAGATGCCGACGAATTGATAACCTCCTCCTTCGAAATCTTGAAGTCGGTTGAAAAGAACCGACTTCATTTAGCCTCCACCTTTCCAAAAGCAAATGCCCGAGAAACTGTAAAAAATACTTAGATAACTATAGGTGTGTCTATAGTATTTGAAGAGTTCCCGCGATTTCTCCTGGATCTCATAATCAGAACCTGACCTGGTGACAATGGGACCAACTGTAAAGTATACTCTTTCAACCAAAAAATATATCCATATCGTTCTAGTCGTCTTAATCGGTGAACATATATATAAAAAAACAAGGATCCCGATGAATTGAGAACCTCCTTTGAAATCTTGAAGTCGGTTGATAAACTTCCATTCCACTGACGCGGAGATAAGCGGTGGATGATGCTATTGGTTGATTCCGCAGTCTCCACTCGTAGAAAGGCAGCCTCAATGTGAGTTTGTGAATATGTTTAAAACCTTCGTCTCAGACTCTTTGCATGATAATTATGAATCACAATATTAAAAGACGATTAAGATAAACCACTTTTTCTCTTCTTCCTCCTAGCGTTTGTCCCATCTTTTTGCTGGTAGTCTGGGGTCCGCTCGGCAACCTAATCCCAGGAATTTGCGTTAGGCACTAGTTTTTACGAAAGTGACTGTCATCTGATCTTTCAGCCCAGAGGGGAAACTAGGCCTTATTGGGTTAGATCCGGATTCCTTCACCGAAAAGCGACTGTTAAATATCAAATTGAAATGAAATGAAAAATATTTATTTGGTGCAAAGCGAACAGAAACATAACATAAAATATACAAATAATTATAATTTACACCAAAATGGTTGCCACTCAGCATGAGTCATGTCAGTGTAGCCACAACGCTGATTTTCAGGGCAACCAGAACTTAAAAATATTACACAATCTAACTAGTGACAACAATATTTCCAGATGACATTCATGTCACTACTGGCAACCCCACTTGACCGGTTTTGAAATTTTAAGTTTAAAAAATAAAATAAAAAATAAAAAAGCTACAGGAAAAATTACAATTACTAACATTTTTTATTGTGAAAAATGACGGTAGTCGAAACAATAGTGCCGAGACTTTTTAAATAACTGACACATACAGTTGGAATAAGTAGTTAGTATCCACGACAGAGAAAATTACATTCTAAATACTAAAGACATGTAAAGACAAAGATTAAATGAGGAAACCTAAAAAAAAAACATAGTCAATTTAACCTCGAGCTGAATCTGATCCGCGAGCAAGTAAGCCCGACATTTATTTTTAACAGTGTAAATAGATTTCAGTGCACGGATCGGCGGCGGAATTAAGTTCCAGCATTTCGTGGCAGCAAATATCAAAAATGCAGCAAATTGGTAAATATCAAATGATATTTCGTACATAAGTTCGGAAAAAGTCAGTGGTACGAGCCAGGGTTTGAACCCACGACCTTCGGATTGAAAGTCTGCGGTCTTACCGCAAGGCGACCAGCGCTTTTTCATTAAGATAAACTTTTGAACTGACTCGCCATTCCAATTGCTCGATCAGGTAATAACGAAATAAATTCCCTCTGAACTGAATCAAACTCCAATCTAAGACATCCCGTTCCCCGGAATAACGAACACTCAAACTACTTCATCTATAACAGACTAGTTCAATAACATTCAGAATCTCCGATATTCTACGAATAAAAAGATCTTATCTTTTATTATTATTCCGACCGTATTGGATTCAAAGATAGAATCACATTTAAACGTGGAACCGGATCCGGCAGCTCTGAAGGGAGGAATTAACATAATTCTGGTCCGACGGGGAGCTGTAAACCGATTTGCGACTTTTGAGTCTGTAAAAGATTTGTGGACGCTTTGTAATGTGATAACACTGATAACGTTGGGTCACGGCGTTTGTGAACACTTTAATACTCGTCAGGTCATTTAGACGGTTTTTTAATTATGTATGTGTTCACGAACATGTTGTTTCTGTGTTATGGATTTTTTCTATGTATTTATCTATATAATTATGGATGTCCTCGCCTGGCACCAAAATAATTGGAGCTAGGTCGTTCTGTGTAAAATTGTCCACAAATAGTACATTTCCAGTTACTGTTTAATGATGATCTTCTTTTAAATTCTTTTAAATTCTCCAATGCCTCCAATACCGACTAATTATCACTTAAAGTTACGAGCTTCTTGTTACGATAAACATCTTCGTGATTCACAACAGACAACATTCTGGTTTTGTTGAAAAACGCCTAAAAACTCCGTTATTCATGGCCCCGTCAATGCATAACATAAATTAAGCAAATGAAAAGAAAAACCCTGCCATTTTAAATCACTCAGACACATCTTGAGTTAAATAAAAACAGAGTGTTGTCTGTCATGAATAATGACTCCACCGCCGAATAATTCACAAAAAGGCACTTTAAGTCGAGGAATATTCTGGAGCGTCCAATATTTCGAGTCCGATGAGAGATTTCCTTTGAAAAAGAGCAGAATCCCTTCAGCTTTTGATCGGAGGCCGAAACACACTCCCAATGATCTCTTGTTAGAAAAAAAGTTTACAAGCCGGTCCATTTCCTTACAAAATAAACCTTGCGCAATGTAATTAAAATATACAATTCAAGTTTTCCCCTTAACGTGATATTGCCTTGCTAAAATTAGGTTTAAACAAAGTAAGGTATCTCGCGGCCCGCCCCACCGCTCTGTCACTGTCATCTTTCCCGCCATTCCGCCATTTTATTTACTTTTTTCTCAACGTTCCGTTCCACCTGGCGTTTCGCAATGCGGAAATTTTACGTTTCGTTTCGTTTAATTCGGATGCGATTACAATCTGGCGGTAATTTAAAACGCCGTATATGTAATTATGGGGAAAATGTGCTAATTCTCCTTGATTTAAAGCTTGCAATGTGTAGTTATTACAACAATTTTTGCCTTTATTTATGGTTTTCTTTGGAAAAATAACAGTTGACACGGTGTTTGTGGTAGCCGTGTAATTTCGTTAGGCAGTGTTAGTGGGTAATAATTTATGTCTAGACTCAACACATAACCTAGAATATTAATTTAATGCTAACTTCGTGGGTTGGTAGTAAATCTGTAATAATCCATTATCAAGGTTGGTACACATTATCGTATAACGGCAACCGTATAATTTTATGACTCGTACTCGGTGACAAATCCTAAAATTATCGGGTTTTTGCTATTTTTATTATTACTGCGATGACTTTCGATTATTATGATGATTAAGTATAAAAATTACAACAGACCCCTTTGTCATATTTTAAAAGTTGAATAATCAATACACTATTTTTAGGCAAGATTCGTAGGATCGAATTTAACACACACGCAGTAGGCAAAATAATGTGTAGGTCACATACCTATTTGCTAACAGCTTTTCGAGACTTAGTTGGACCCCTCACCCCTCTCAAAAAGATGAAAACAGTGTTTTTATTCAACTCATATAGGGTGATTGTGCTACTTTCCCGTCCAGGGTCAGTTTCCGTCCACCTGACGGTTCTGCTACAAATATATGGGGAAAACTTGAACGTAAATGAATTTTCCTGCGGAAGTTTGGTCTTGTTGCGATCCATAATATCTAAGAAACAATTCTACTATCATAAAAAAGTAATTTGACAAATAGTGCCTTTAAAAATAAAACATTAATAGCCGCCTCGAATTCCGCCCTAGCAAATGTCATCGCAATGAAGAAAAAAACTTGTGGCGGGAAAAGTTTATGACGAGTTTTATTAATGATTTAGGCTGTGCACTAAATATTTTTGGCACGAATTATCTTTTTTAAAGTTAATTGTACAATATTTTAAGTGGAGATTAAAGTTTTAGAATATAATTAATATATAAACTTTGTGGACCAAAACTAGCAGAGCAATTTGGTATAAATTTCAGTTTTGCGACCACCTGATCCCGGAAACCCAGACAGCTAGGTAAATATTTCTAAGGGTTATTTTACTTCAAAATACTTAATTAATGCGTAATATTTTAGTATATAGTAGTATGGTAATATTATATCACACTTTAGTTTCTGTCCAGTCCTCATATAATGTTACGTAAATAAATGTAATAAATAAAACATTTAAATGACTTGAGCAAAGACTAAAACTAGCTCTTCTGTTGTATTGTTATCGTTAATATACAAGTTATTTGTGAGTAGACAAAACTATAATTAACATTAGAATGACCAAATGGTAGTAGAATAACAATTATAACCTCCATACTAATATGGCGTGCTCTGCTTATTTCACTTCAAAAGAAAGCTTTGTGATCGTGCCATTGCCATCGTCCGTACACACACACACACCCGTACATCTTTAACAATGAATATTATCCGTTATTTTCACTAAGCACTATCACATCACCTTTATCTATTAACCGGCAATTAAAACCACACGAAAACAAACAAACAAAAACATGCGCTGTTAAATATTTGAACAAATACATCTGAAAAAAGGAAGTCTCGTGTTTTGAGCTGATTACTATGAAAAAACTACTTTACTTTTTTAAATAGTCGCATAACCTTCGGATCTGATCGGAACCAATCGGAAACCTTCGGCGGCACGATTCCGGGTAATGCACGACCCTTAGAGAATTCAACCAACCGGAGTCGCCATTGACAGGCGTTCCCCTCTGCCGAAAACATATGACCAGTGGTCATGCATACACCTATTTGTACGTTACGTACGAATAGCCACAGAATACACTTGACGTTCCCCTCCCCCGCAAAAATCGGCAGACTTGCTTTGTAAAGAAAACGGCAGACATGGCTACTCCGGGTTGAATTCTCTAAGGAACGACCCAATAATGAACGATCCAATGCGCGGTTGACTACGCTAGTCGTGTCAATTGCATTAAGCCTTGGCCAAACAGCAAGCGTGGCGCAGCGCCGCGTCCGCGCCGCGTGACGCCGACACGATGACTGTTCAAACAGGGCGCGCGCGGATTACACCGGCCTCGCACTCTCAACACGCCCTCATCGCGCGCGCGAACGCGGCGCGGCCGCGCGCGATGCTGGCGTGACTCGCGCCCGATACATCATGCGCGCGCGGAGGGTCGCTCATTCCTTCCGAAGCCAAGATTATTTTTTTCTATATCCATAATCACAATCACAGTACATTGCTACGCTCGCACGACGCACTGCGCTGCCTAACGTCCGACTGATGTGACCCAGCGCGGCGCAGCGTGCCGCCGGCGGGACGCAGTCTGTTTGACGTCGCTAACTTGTTAACATGTGCCGCGGTCGCGCCGCGCGACCGCGACGCTGCGCCACGCTGGCAGGTTGGCCAAGGCTTTATAGTACAAGGAGTCACAGTGGTTAACATTAAAGGCCTACAATATAATTGTTTGGTGATAAAATGCCTTAGTTATAATATTCAATTGTTTGGTTGAGTTAAATATAATACCGTGATCGATTTAACAATACATGCTTGTATGGAAAAAACAAATTTATAAAAAGTAACTACGCCATTTCGTTTCCTTAATCGTACCAAACTGTATGCTAATATTAACGGAAATAAAGAAACGCGGTGTGAATCCTTACTATCATTAGTTTTTAGGATTCCGTAGCCAAAATGGCAAAAACGGAAACCTTATAGTTTCGTCATGTCCGTAGTTCGTCCGTATGCCATGTGGCCAGTTTTTATTTGGAGACTATAACTAATATTGATGAAATTCTAACAAAAGGTGCATTTTGTATACCCCTACTTAGTATTGTAGTAAAATTGCTGAAAAGATTTTTTTTAGGGGGGAGCCACTAGGGGTTTTCCATACATGTAACAATTTTTTTTTACCAAAAATCATCATGTTGCACATCAATCGATAGGACTTTAAAAATAACATTGAGGTTTGTTTTATCATTTTTTGATTAAGTGAATAATTTCAGAAATAATCGCCCTACTCAGTGGACGAAAACTAGCAGAGCCCAGGACGGAAAATTGACATTTTAGTGCAGTCATTGAAGCGAAAAATACGGTCTTACCTCCGAATTTTTTTACTGTGAACCGATTTGCATGAAATTTTGGAATTAGGCTCATCTTACCCTTAACTTCAAAAGTGAAAATGATCTGAACTCCGCCTATTATTTTTAAGGGGTGTAAACAACCCCTTAATGGAAAAATTTACATTGAGCCATTTTATCGCAAGAAAACATGTCTAATAGTAAGTGGTGAAATTGTAAAGTATTTTCTAACATAATTACCTCATATTAAAATCATTTTCAACCCCTTGAAAATCTTACAACCCTTGCAAACAACCCCTAAATTGAAAAAATCACAAAAAAATACTTTGGTATGACATAAAAAGATGTAAGTATAGAGTAAGTAATATTTTATATTCTCTATAATAATTATCAAATTTTTAACCCCCTTTTAACCCTTGATAACTACCCCTTGATAAAAAAATTTTTTTTTTTTTTAATAAAATGAAAAGGATTTAAATATTATTCCACACTCTCGAAAATGATTATCATATTCTTAAGCTTTTCTACCCTTAAAACTACCCCTAAATTAAAACAGTAAATATATATGATTACATATTTAAAAATAATTTAAAAATATTATAGTCTATGGTTCGTTCTAGATTGATGAAATATGAAAGTCTTCTACGATTCCGAATCGATCCATGACACTGAATAAAGTGTTATCCTTCTTCGCTTAGCCCAAAACTGTAACCTGCCGGTAGCGCAGGCGGTGATGCGGACGCTGGGCCGCATGCGGTAGCGTCCCTAAAGGCCTAACACCTCCGGAGGTTGACATCGGAACAACGAGCGGCATACGCGGGTTTCGTATTCCCTCTTAGGAGGTGTTTAGTTATGGTCTTTATAGACCACGTCGCGTCAAACTGATGGAAGCTGCACGACGGTGGCTCGCTGTTCCTGCGAGCAGGCTGTCGGCGACGCTGGCGCTCGACGTGCCGGTTGTCCAGCACGAGAGTTCAACGGGTACGCCGTGGGCCTGCGACAGCTGTAGGCCTGCCGTAGTGTAACCAGGTACCGAACCGTTAGCTAGCGCGGGATTCCGCAGCCGAGAATATACTGACCAATTGTAAGCACAAACCCTGTTTGTTATTAATTAGGGAGTTAAGATATAAAAGAAGTGTAGTGGAGGGGTATTTACTGCAAATGCTGAATATAAGTGTGGGATGTTTAATAAATCTTGTCGCACAACCTGGGATTTTCATTTTACAAAACCAAGAATCATTTCAATATATACACATTACAATAGTTGTGGGTCTCTATTATACTGCGTACTTTCACATTGCTCCAAATATTCACACTCCGAAATTTTCAGTTACTAAGTAGAAAAAAATATGATAAGTTTTTACCAGGAGTGCGATTTTTGAATCTCACCAAGTGACTAATTCTCACCGATGTGAGTGATTTCCGATAGTAAATCACTCACATCGGTGAGATTTAGTCACTTGGTGAGATTCAAAAATCGCACTCCAGGTTTGTTTAGGACCATAACTCCTTCAATTTTCATGCTATCACAATTTATAAAAAAACCATTGTAAAGGTAATTAAGAGAGCTACAACATCCTTCATTGCAATATATAGTAAAAAACCTTTTTCTAAAACGGTGAAGGGTTAAAGGGCTTAAGAGAGGCTGTGATTGCGCTGCCACGCGCTCTTTAAACAATCATATCTCCGTCAATTTTTGTTTGACAGAAAAAACAAAAAAACCAAATTGTTTGTCAGAAAAATACCTAAATTTTTAATCCATACACTTTTATACGTATCTGTCGTCATTTTTGAGATATTATGAAAAAAAAGTGGGTTTTTAAAAAATTTGAAATTTTGTTTTTTTTTAAATCGTGACTTTTTTGAAAAATATATGTCCTGAAGCAGCCAAACTGATATTATCTATCAAACTCTTCATAATAAAGTTAATTCTAGGCGGAATACGATTAATTTTAATTTTGGTGGAAATGGCACTTATGAAACCCATTGATTTAAAAGAAAAAACATTAGATGCTCCCCTTATTTGCAATACAGCTCACTTATTTTACGTGCAAAAGACTTTTAATAGTGCTCATTTTAAAGCTTATTTCAAGCACTACAAAACCCTATTGTATTAGAATGCATAAAATGCATCTGCTCGCCGCTAGATGGCATTGACCACATCGATTAAATTTCAGACAAAATAAAAAACGGCTTTGATCTTTAATATCTAGCTTAATATTGCACTTAGAATACTTTATAAAAAACCAAATTGTTCATTGTTTTACCTGCTACAATTTTGTTTTTTATAAAATTTTCGATAAATTAAAACGTGAAAAAATTGCGAATTTTCAATTGCCAATAACTTGAAAAGTATTGGATTTTTTGAAAAACTTTATAGATGATTTTTTGCTTAAAATTAGGCCTTCTATCGATATCCGAGGTTATTTTGAAAAAAAAGAAATTCACCCCCGAGAAGGGGTGGCAACCACCCCCAGGGTGGTTGCGGAGTTCAAATCATTTTCACTTTTGAAGTTAAGGGTAAGATGAACCTAATTCCAAAATTGTATGCAATTCGGTTCACAGTAAAAAAATTCGGAGCAATAATGCTTCAATGACTGCACTATTTATGGACGAAAACTAACGAATACCCCACTTTTTCAAATAATATTTTTTATACAAAATCTCGCAGGTATGGATAATTATCGCGTAATATTAACATAAACTAGACTATATATAAGCTATAAAATGAAATATAATATATTTAAGTAAGGGTACTTTAAGATATTCTTTTTGCATCACAAAGCTGGCAAAATCGATAAGTGGACGAAAACTAGCACAATTACCCCACTTAGTGGCATTTAAAATTTCAATATTGTCATAAAGGTTGTTACAAAACCACAAAATAAAGACAATTCGTGGTTAGTTTTTTTATTCAATTTTCACTTTTCTCGGAATCAAATCAACAACCAGAATAAACACCCACTCATTGCTTGCAAGAGTGTCATTCATATCGCTTGAGCTTTGGTTTGGTTGGTTCAGCTGAGCGGTCACTCGGGCGAGCAACATTATCGCTTTAAAGCAGTTGTTTTGAAGTGATAAAGAATTACTCGACGAAATTTTATTCCTGGCAAGAAATAAAACCATCAAATATTGGAAAGTAAATACCTATGACAAAAGTTTGTTTAGTCATTTGTTCGCGTACTACTTCTGGTGTTTCTATTAGGGACCAGGGTAGTTGATAAGGATAAAAATGGGTCACTTAACGTAGCAATTTTTTACACAAAACGCTCCATTTCTTATAGTATAATAAGAGTGCATTTGAATATTCTAGTCATTTGCTTTGTAAAAATTCGAAACAGCTGAGATAATAATGATAATAGGATGGCATCAAAGAACTTTAGTCACCCGTGCTCGCGGGTTTGTTAAAAAATAAATAGCACTGTCCAAACGATGGTAGTTAGTAGGGTGGCTATGTCTATTAATTTAGCTGCAGCGTGCAATTGGGACCGTTTCAGGCGTCTGTTGTTAATGAGTGGGGTGTTTCCGTTGGACTGTAGCAAACAAGACTACAAGTAAACACGACAGGTTTTAGGCTGCGTTTCCACCAGAGAGAAGCGAGGATGCGTTGCGAGGAATGTTTATGTTAAGCACCAATAGAATCACTTCATTTGTTTATCGTCGCATAACGCAGCTCTAGAATTGGTTCTTAACAAACACATTACTCGCCTCGCTCATCTCAAACTAAATGTCCGACGGCTTCATTAAACAATAAGTACATTCCTATTATTTAAATAATGCACTGTCTAAATGAGTTTAAGGTCTATTAACATAGAACGGGCTGTAGTTTCCACTTTGGACCACTTGAAACGACTGTTTCTAATAAGTGATGTTGCAAAACAAAATAAAAGTACATTTAATAATTCGACGTCATTTCAAAACATCCGTTAAGCCGTTTGGATCGTACATGTAAAAAATTGCTAGCTTTAAAAGCTTGTTTCTTTCAAACCGAAGTTGTTAGGTTTTCGCCCTACCCGTACAGTACCGTATAAGTGGTTTGAAATGTGTAAGGAATATCATCTGTTTCACCGCGATACAGGTGAAGCCTAGTGCGGAGAACCCAGCGATTTCTGTAATTTAAGTTATGTGAAATAAATCTTATTTTATCTACCTACTACAAATATTTTCGTCAGAGATTCAGTTCAGGCAGTTTTCTCGCAAGTTTTCCTTCACTAAAATACTGAAACGTCCCGAGGAAACGATACGTTTTGGTTTGAGAGACATTAGAAGTCATGAAAACCTTTACTTTGAAGTAAATAAGGCTGTAAGCTTTGTTTAGTTGAAGTAAGGTAAAAAAGAAAACTGATGAAGTAACTTTGGATTTTTTTTCTATCGAGGAAATTTTAAGCATTCGTGTTTCGTACATATATCCGAAGATCTTATCTGTTCGTTTCCGATGCTTGCCGCTATCACGTTTTAAAGTTCGCCTCGACGAAGCTTGTCAGGCTTTAGAAGTCGCCGATTCTTGTAATTAGGTAGCTGGTAGCTCATTTGTAATGTACTTCTGAGTACTAAGATGAGCATATTTATGGCTGTATTATAGGATGTAATAATGAAATTCGCACAATAAGAAAAGCATGTTTAATGAAAACTTTGCACGTTATCGGCAAAGTAGTTCGCATCTCACCACAGGTCAGGCTTCGGCAATTTGTTACTCTCCAAACCGAGCTTATTTCCGCAACTAAGCGCTTACTTTATTGTTTTTCCGCCCCTAACAAACTTGCTGCTGGCAATTTTCTGTTTGCTATTTTTCGTGGCGCTCGATCACAGATAAGGTTTTAAATAGACGCCGTGTGCTGTGAAATTTTTTATAGTTTCAGATTTGCTCCCAGATACCGTTAAAAAAAATCATCTTGTACCTACCTATCATTTTAGAAATATTCATTTTTGCAACCATCGAATGAGGCACTTTTTGATGGCGTTTGGCGGGTGACGCTTACGCTTTTATTCCTCGAATACAATATTGAATCTATCCAACGCACACGTTAATGCCTGCCGCCAAATGGTACCTTTTCCAAAAAGCCTCAATTTTATTTGCTACGGTCATCGGTTGGTATAAACGGCGTGGTCTACTACGATACATGTCTGCCGGTTCTACAATCGAGTTGGCGCGGCTCTCCGCAAACTAGGAACAATACATTTGCACAGGTGCCGGGAACAATAGTTCCGCGGTAATCTGGGTTTTGCTGTATAACAAATATTATTTTTGCACAAATTTTTCAAAATTCCTGTGCTGATTGTGCAAAATTTTTAAAGTTAAGAGCCAGCGTACAAACAGCAGCACTCTTAACTATACTTAGGTGGACCTTATTACGAAAGGCATAAGGTCCAATTCCAACCAACAGTTATCTTATCAGTGTGGGCGACGGTACAGCGCATTATGCAGCAAGGAAATCGCATTACGCCTACGACTTCAGTAATTGGCTACTTTCCTAAAAAAATATATTTAGTCCGTCAGTTAGATTATCAAAAAATATTGGGCACGTATTTTTTATTTTGTCAATCAAACAAAAATTGGTGAAGATATAGCCCGTTAAAGTTCCGCGTGACGTCACATTTCAGTACGATTTTTAGTATAATGTTTAGTACAATTTTTGTTTGATTGACAAAATAAAAAATACGTGTCCAATATTTTTTGATAATCTAACTGACGGACTGAATATAATTATATTTTTTTTACCCAGGAAAGTACCCAATTATTGAATAAAATTGTATTAATACAGTACACTAAGGCAAAATATAGTACGATACTATATATGATAGTACGGGTGGTAATGTGAGTGATATTACAAATGCTGATGAACTAAATGATGAGTTGAAATTATGAGATAGTCATACTTAAGATGAAATAATGACGGTATTCATTAATGCTTGTCAAATCCCCGATGGAATGCCCGCTTTATAGGAAAAAACCAAGTCATTCTGATCCCTTTTATAAGGATTTTTACAATCCAATTTAGAGCAGCCTTCCCTATTATTAATACGGGTTCCGTATCATCAAATCTCATGGCCTCAGATAACGACGTACTCGGCCTATATAGAAGTTAAATCATCCCACGTCTACATCGACATATCCCAGTTTACAACTACGACTCCAACTTGTCCGGTAAATCTAGATGTAGCGGAGATAAAATGCCCTCTTAATAGAGCTGAGCCTCGTCGAGCCAGGCTGGCTTATCTGACAGATACCGGCCAGATATCGCTAGTTAATGGGTATAAGCTCGTTTGGCTTCCAACTTATTGGCTGCTCTAAGGCTGCGTTTCCACCAGAAATGAGCGAGGATGCGTTGTGAGGTAGATGTTTTTTTAATAACCAATAGAATCGCTTCATTTAGGTACCTATCCTCGCACAACGCAGCTCTTTCGCAACGCAAGCTCGCTCATCTCTGGTGGAAACGTAGCCTAAGGCCACACACTGCTAGCTCCGATAAAAAATTTTTTTTAAAGATGGTTCTATCTAAGGAAAAAATGTGTTTTGTACCTACTCTGTTTACTAAAGTAATATAAGCCGTGGAATTTTTATGTGTTAGAATTGGCAACAGATAGGATCTAAAAGTTAGTAACTTGTACCATATCTTCAATCCTGAGGGTACAATTTTAGTAACACGATGGTTATTGTTTAACACTAACACATCACATAGTATTTCAATTTGGACCGTGACTACCGTCATTAAGGCGTCTTTTCGCCTACCTTCCATTCCCATTTGGCACTAATGCGTTCAGCTACGGCTTGTTGACTTAGCAATAAAGGCTGAAATCCCGTAACGTACACGCATTAACACACAAGTAAGCTGAATGGTTTTACCTATTATACTCAGCGCTAAAATAAGTTTTTGTTTAGGGACTGCGAGTTTTTGCGCTCTAATTGGGAGGTGAAAAGACCATTTCTACTTGTAGAACAAATTGTTTCATTTGCGCAAATGGCTTGTAATTTAAGGCTAGAAATTTATTTTTGTTTTCTAGCGATCTCTCTTGTTAAAAATATGTTTAACTAGAAAGCTTAAACTTTCCTACTGATTGTTTAAACAATCTGACGCAACTTGTATGCAAAAAAATAGATCCGAATATTGGGATATATAACTAGGTTAAATATGTATAATGAGCTGCGTAACGGCTTCATATTAATTCTTTTCTAAACTTTTTTTTTGTAAAAACATTGGTATTTCTTGCTGCAGAACTCCTACTATTATCTCTGAAAGCCTTTACTAAGGTTTTTAAGAATGTTGTGAATTGTAAGATTTTTGGCGAACACCTTTTGTAAGAATCAGAACAATAGAGAATATCACAATAGGTCTATCTTGAACTGAATTATACAGTTTTCATTCCTTCACTGAAGCGGACCTGAAAAAGTATTCGCAGAAAATTTATGCAAAAGAAACCTTATTTGGGTACTGCCAAAACTAATTTTATCGCAGACAAGTTATATTCGATTTGAAAGATAAGTAAAAATGTATGGATTACTATCATGGATGGTCGAGTATAGATTTATGTTAACCTCGTGCCGCCAAATGTGCAATAGAATGTACAAAGTAACACTCAGCATTAACGCCCAGACTTTCGAAAAAATAAAAATGAGGTAAACGCCCAGTGTACAGTACGCTGTACTGTGTAGCTTATGAAATGTCATTTTTATATTTAAACATATTGGCTTATACATTGCACATTGGGCGTCTAGCTGAACTTGCGTTTTTTTTCTTGGGCGTTACGAGGTTATGAATAGCCCTTGAGCTTACATAAAATACACGCGTAGGTCGACCAGGTAAAATATTAGTTACGATGTGACGGTCCCTATCTCAATGGGCCTTTTATTTATGGATCAGTTAACTACATTTTTTTTTAATTGAGATATGGTTTTGGAAAATGTAACTTGTTAAATAGCTGTTCATGTCGTACTTAATAGTACAGTCGACGTGAAAGATATCTTCACACCTTTGAACCTTATTACCAGCGTACGGACAGGTGGTGGTGGCATTATTGAGCAGAGAGGGCAATGGAGTCGCCTAGTGACTAATGATTTTCAATTTTTTTTGTCTTAAACATACGTTTTTAATTCAAGTACTGCTAATATTTTTGGATGGCATTATTGAACCTCCTCTCATTTTCTCCGCTAGACCTTTGGCTGATATTTCCAACTCTTTTTTGGTCTGCCTAATTAAATTGAGTAATAATATGAAAAAATATTCAATTATTCAATCCAAAAATATTGGTGCTACTTGAATAAGAAATGTATGTTGTAGACATTTTTTTTACTAATTAGTCATTCAATCATAATAACCATAACGATGGCGGTGTGACTCAACCTCGTATATGAAATTTTGGCGAAAATGAGATAATTATACAAAACTATGTAAAATGTTACGATTCACGTTACGACAAAAGCATTCAGGATGAAATAGATTTTTTACGTATTTATTTATTCAAAACCCAAACACGTATTTAGTACTGAAATATTTGTTTATCACACAACCTCGTAAATAATTATACAAGTTTGCGACACCAATTTTTTTAATCATCAATGCAAACAGAGTACCCAATACTATCATACTTATGTAACTACAACTATTGATACGAATAATAAATGCCGATCAATGGTCATCATACTCATCATCCTTATTCATTACCTATTTTTTGGAAAAACACTGTTTAGATGCGAACGTGCCTATTGTTCTTTATAGCGATGGGTGTTGTGCTCAAAATCGGAACGTCACATTGTCCAATTCATTGTTACATTTTGCTAAATTACATGATTTGACAATCTTTCAAAAATATCTCGTTAAAGCATACACAAATGGAAGCAGATTCTGTCCACGCAACTATTGAAAGGCAAAAAAAGAACAAAGAAATCTACGTACCCGCAAACTATGTACAGCTTATAAGAAAATCCAGGATAAGAGAGTCTTAGGGTGGGTTGCACCAAACCGCCTGTAAACGTAAGCCAAATGTTACGCTAATCGGAGATACTTAACGATTGCTAACATAAATGGGTTGCACCAAGTGCGAAATAACAGAACGTAAGAGTTAAGCGGGATGCCACTGTCTAAACGCATTTCTACTCACATTTTTATGGTAGAATATTTATTCAATATGGCAACACAACCATAAATGCCAAACTCAACTTGTCAAAATCGTCACACGAAGAAAAAAATCGGAAGAAAGGAGCGCGAACTAAACTTAACTTTGCACTCTGCAGCTTGAAAATCTAGAATATACAACAATTTTAGCCATTCCTGAACATGTTTATTACTCAATCAAAAAGTGGGCTATCCATTGCGCCTTACGAGGAATTTTTTCCAAAGGATAATGCAACTTGTGTTGTGAGTGGAGTTTAAAGCGAAAGCCAGAATAGTCGGCTGGTGTATTGTGCATTATATTATAGTGAGTAAATCATCCTGCTAGTTTATTACTACTTACAGAACCCTAAACAAGTAAAGCCGTTGCTGGAAGCACCAAATGGCGAGAAGGAGCCCAATCGCAAAGCAAAGGCATCACTAGTTTTAACTCTTGAAAATTCGTAAAAATAGGGTACTGAATCCCTCCAACCTGGTTGATTATGGCTGGCACTGTAACCAACGTCCTAAATATTGAACTTATACATGTACCTACTTATTAAATGAGTGTTCTAAAGCATCTGTGTTAACAAATGATAAGTAGCACATATGTTACATTAATGAATAATGATACACAATGTTTTTTATTTCAGGTTTGAATTTACCTTTGGTATTGAAGACAAGATGAAATCCAGGCTTGTTATGCTACTCAGTGCTTAACTCGAGGAAGTTTCAAAGTAAAAGTACAGTGGTTTCAAGAAATTGGTAGAATCTCAATGTAGAAATAAAGTATAATTATATTAACCTAATCAGTATTTCAATTTTGATAATAAAATACATTTTTATATTTATTTAGTTACCTTATTTTTGTTTATTTATTATTCAAACACTGGCATAGGTTTCCTTTGTAGATGGAAGCAAGATACCTCCTCCTATGCTCCCCCCTCCAATCATATTTGTACTGCAATTATTATTTTCACCAGTTTTCTAGCACTTGACATAAATAATCAATGAAATTTAAAACTATTGAAGTATTTTAGGTCAGGCCAATCAGTTCTGTGATAGTGTGAAGCGAACCCTTGGCCAAAGTGAGCCAGCTTATTAACCGGAGAACAAACTTCATATACTGAACCACAGATCTTTGATGATGGTTATTAACAATACTCTACAATTGATACATGTTACAAATATTATTCAGGTAAAAGTGACCATAAAACTTTAGTGTGGCTAGGATTCCAAAAATGTTTTATTATCACTTGTATCTTTATAATGATATTTATGTTACAAGTCACACAAACAGCCATGTAGGTACCTAGTTACTATTATGTTTTATTTGTAAATAGGTACCTATGCTGGTCGGTAAAGATATATGATAAAGAGAGACCTTTATTATTTATTACTAATAAATTCATAGTGACACACATATTTTATAATAGATTTTGAGCACTGATTATAGGACTAATCAAAAATGCATGCAGACATACATCATCTTAGGAAGCTTTTTTCCTTATAGAAATGTAAGTGTGAAAATAAATCTACTTTTTATACTTACAAAATGAAATGCATGTACTTATTTTGTCTACCGTGAGTACAATTTGGATTAAAAAAAGCATGTTCATAATAATGTCCGATTTAAAATATAGGGGAAGGCATCTGTCAAAAGTTTTTATCAGATGGTGCCAGCATAAGTAGTAACCTACCACTAGTTTTGCTCAATGAGATTTGGCTTAAAGGGCTAAAATGAATGCCAGTAAATTCCAAATAAAACAAGAATTTGACACCATTGGTAGGACTGAGACTACGACCTATGCCGGCACCATCTGTAAATACTTGATTGGCCATAATCCTGATTGCAGCGACGAGCAGCAAAGGGTAGGTAACAATTGCCTTAGATGAGCGACACACATGAAGTCAAATTAGTTACACCATGCTATTACCAAATTGTCAGTAGATTATTTATTTATTTATATGGGGTTAATGTCTCAATAGATCTGTAAAATCTGTGTTGTGAATTTATTTCACAAATGAAACTGAAATACAGTGTAAGCTCTTTATAGCAACACTCAATGGACTGGACATTTTGTGACATTATCGCGAGTTTTCATTAAATAGAGACCTACTGTGCTTGTTTTAAGGCCTATGTTAAATCAAATAAAAAACAAGAATTAAATGAATTACTATAATGAATTTTCATACACATTTTTGGACTATTTTTTTATTGTACGGTCAGCTGCAGAAAAAAAGGCCCACGCTGCATACAAAGCTTGTATGCATCGGGGGTCTTTTTCTCTGCAGCTGACTGTACCACAACACTTGACACTCTTATTTACTTTATGGTACATTCCGCATCACACTTTATTTACACGTAGTACTGTTCTGAACATTGTTTAGTTAGGTGTCGAGGCTCGATTTCTGTAGGATATTGGCGATAAATGTTTGGTGCTATAACTTCATGCCCTTAAAAGCATTAACGAAACCTCTCTGATCATCTGGCATCTTGTGAATCGTATGACTTGCTCCCATCGAGTCCTGTTCGTGGCCACTTCTACCGTGTCATAAAACTTGTTTTTCTACTTGACCTGGTCACTCCACCGCGTCGGAGGTCTACGTTCCCTTTTGTCTATTACCTTGCAGTATTCAAGTCTTGAGGCCAGTCAACCGTTATTTACAAAGGTTTGGTCTTCACTGACAAAAACAGAGTGGTTTTTTTAATGGTTGTCATGATTGTTCTGCAGGTTCTGCCATTGCTCACTCTACGGCTATCGGCTTTCATAACAATGACTGTAGGTTCTGGTATGTTTTTGATACATAACAGAAGTCTGTACTATTTCAACCTGAAGTCACTCTGCACTCGAATTTAACTAAATAACGCACTTTTTACAAACAATTATGTATTTATTATTTGATACACGTTTCCTGATCTAAAAATTGTGAATAAAACCAAACGTCAATCGTATGCGCCTTTTTACGTTCAGATACTCGCATATATTTATTACTGCAAACAATATTTTAATATTTTTCATCAAATATCACTGTCTTTTTGTCTAATAATGCATTTATCCTTGAAATACGAGACATTTTTGCTAATTGTCCGCCATATTTAAACGTAGATTTGAGTTAACCAGTGCTCGACGGCTGGTTAAGGTAAACGTAACTTTCAGACTGCTAAAGTGCATGGTGCAACGGAAAAACGGACTTGACGTCGACTGTAACCATGATGAGTTCGTTAAGTGTGCGTGGTGCAACCCGCCCTTACACTGTCAATTACGTAGACTATAGGTTTTTTAAAAAGTATTCAATTTTGAAATACTTTAAATCTATACGACCCGGCCACCGAACTGGTGACCCGTGCGTAAATGACCTAATGCCTTGAAATATACCGGAGAGGGCATTTTATATAAATTATCGTTTGACGATGACTGGGAGGCTCTTCCCCGGCGTATGATCCCAATCACGGTATCAGCAGCTAATGATATTCGACAGTTGTATCTAGCACAGCTGCCTATAACGCGTCGAAAATTTAACGATCTGCAATCACTAAAAATAGTGATACATAAAGATCCGTTTTTTGACACCTTCCATGTGAATTTTAGCTGACTTAGCTAAAAGAAAATAAATATTAAAAAATAAAAAAGGAATCCTGTCATATTTATGTCATTACCATAAAATCTCGCCAGAAGAATGTTAATTTGAAAAAGTGTATTAATTTAATTAAAATGTGTGTTTCAGTTGTAGATTACTGTTCAAAAGAGAACATGGACTTATCAACTCTCACATGTGTGATACTGATAAACTAAACAAATATAGCAAAAAAAAGGAGACCTGTGAAGTAAAATGGTTTAGAAGAGCATTTTTTTTTTCATCGCAGTATTAGTTTGAGGATAAGACCAGTTTTGTTTTGTTACATTATATATAAAAAATATATACTTTACAAATTACTGTTTTATTAAGTATATATATGAAGTTTGAGCGGTCGGTAGTCGTTTATTTCAAAAAAATACACTTAATAGATCTCTTGGCACAAACACGTATAACATGTTAAAGTAACTTAAATGTATAACACAAACTCGTATAGACATATAATCGTCATACATGAATTCAATACTTATAAATTAACTATTGTCAATTTGGTATACATTATATCGTCGAATTAGTTATCTAATTATAAAAAAATATTTTACTTGTTCAGTACAATAAAACGAAAAAAAAAATAGTTTTTACGTGTTCTCCTAAAGTTGATTTTTTCCATATACGAGGTTGAGTCACACAGCCATCGATAATCATTATCATATTTATTAGTAATATTCAATTACATGGCAAACTTAATTATAAAACAAAATTATAGCATATACATACCTATGTATATGTATTTTAACGTGACGTCTTACAACTACTAGAGAACAGCTCTGTATGGTCGAAGAACGCCTGCTCGAGAAGCCATTTTTTGAGCTTTGCTTTAAAAATCGGGGTACTAGGTGCTGAGCTGCTGAGGTTATATCGGCCGGAAGACGGTTGTATATCTTGCGTCCCAAGATGTGAGTTTGTTTTTTTTTATAAAATGTAGGTAACCTAGGCGACTCCAGTGACCTCTCCGCTCAATAATGCTACCACCTGTCCATACGCTACTTATTACACAGGAGTAAGATGCAAAAGAGTAAAGATCATCTTTGAGGTCGACTGTTCAATCCGAGCGTCGGCCCTTCGACCCCGTCACAGAATAATTAAACGATACAGAATAACTAAAAACTATAATAATACATCAAATCTTGAATAATAAATACTTTAATTTATCATGTGCCTTCATTTATCTTTACTTTAAACCTATAATCGGCTTTTAAAAAATATAATCGGCTTGTCGGAAAAAAAAAAAGATTGTTAACCTAGTTCCAACAGTAACCATCCACAACCACTTTTACTACAGTAACATTACGAAACTTCCACCTTAGAAAATCACTATCCTACAACAAGGAGAAACAAGCGACACGCGATACACCATCCATCTCCATTAGATAGAACCTGCATGTCTCGCAAAACCTCGCTACCTTTTATAAAACCTGCACGGAGAATGACACTTTATCTGATACTTTTTAGTCGTTGTGTTTACGTGTTTTGTTTCTCATATGAATTTGAGACAATCGACAACCACTTTGTAACATTACGTTACCTTAAAAAAACGCTATCAGCCCAATGAAAGGTAGGTAAAACAAGTCACACGCGATACACCATCCATCTCCATCAGATAGGATAGAACCCACATGTCTCGCTAAACCTCGCTCTACCTTTTATAAAACCTGCACGGAAAACGATACTTTATATGATACTTTTAGTCGTTGTGTTCTTTTGTTTCGCTTAGGTTTGTGGAAACTGACATAATTTTTCGTAACGAAATTAAAATAATGCTTGCAGTTTCGGCCACGGAAAAATCGCTCCGAGCATTTCCATGCTACCCGGCGTCGGGAGACATTTGGAAACATTGAAACATGGCCACGAAGTCGGACGTCACGCTTGCTGCGTCACTTATCTGAGTTATCTGGTGTTGTCTCCACAGGTTCTCGTTCAGCATTTTTTCAATGGGGTTAGGTTGATCGGTCTAAGGTTTTTACAGATGTTGCCAGCTTGTATCTTTTGTATCTGTCGGTCCTACTAGTAGTGTAAAATTGTTTTTTTTTTTTTTATTTACTGTCGTGGATTCTGGCCCTTTAGGATAAATTCCATAGAACAAAATTAGTGACAGCACCTGTGGCAAAACCTTTGACAGTTGTCTCCCCCACTGTCTACAATGCCTTTAAAATTACGTGTGTGATTTTATCGCAGGCTTTCTGACTGCACACTTTCCGGAAATTGGCACACAACTGTAAATTAATTAGTTGTTATGTTTGTCCTCGACATTGTTTCTAGATTACTTTTGTAACACAAGAAACTTTGGAGACAAAAGATAATAGGAACATTGTTACTTTTATCGCGGAAATTTCTATTTCGCAAGTTTTTCTCGTCCTCGTTGCATATATTTTGATTATATGGTTTTCTTTTAACTGCAAAGAAGTTGAATCTACACAACACAGCTAAGTAACTATATCCGTATAGCAGTCAATCAACAAAGATTTTTCAACTTCAGGATTATAATCTGTCAATTAAATGGCTGACAGGTATATTATAAATATATACTTTATAAACATTGTTCAATCAAACAATGGCTAACTATTGGATTATGGATTTTCATACAATATTATAACACGCTCTCCTCCTCCCCGACTGCCAGCACAGGAGATTGAAGTTACTAAATTGTATAGACACAACAGGTTGTAACGCGTTCGTCGAACTCAATTCCTACCGGCTTGCCTATTTTGAGCACTCGTGGTAATTGTAAGCTTAATTATGCTAAATAATTATTAATTTTTATTTAAGCTTTTCAATCACGTACCTTACTAGGGCCACTCAGCAAGCTTCGTGGCCTTAATACGGTACTCAACTGAAAAGCTCTATTATGTCACGATTGTATATAAAATAATAAATGCCAATGAAAACCTGGCTTAGAAAAATAATTTCATCGAGGAAATTGTTTCCAATTGTTTTCCTTCAACAAACATAGTCAATAATTATTCCTGAAGGTACAAAACTTGTATCTATATACATATATATATAAACGTAAAAGTCCTGACTGACTGACTGACTCACTTAAATCAACGCCAAGCCCGAACCGTTGGACCTAGAGAGCTGAATTTTTCACAATAGGTTGTTTTTATAACGTTAGTATCCACTAAGAAGGGGTTTTTCTAAATTCATCCCCAAAGGGGGTAAAAAGGGTGTTGAAAGTTTGTATGGATGGGGTTTAAAATTTTGAGTTAGAGATTTGAAAATTCGTACGTTTACTAATAATTAAAAAACAATAAAAGTGATTTCGGCGTTTTTTAAAAGTAAACCTCTAACAGGGTAAAAGAGGGATTGAAAGTTGGTATAGCTATAAGTATAAATAGATTAAGAAAATGGTTCTGGGATTAATAAAACTTAATTAAGAAGATAAAATTGGATATGAAACTCTTTATGAGGAACCGTATTATACGCGGGCGAAGTCGCGGGCGGAAAGCTAGTTTCACATATATAGTTATTTCAAGAAATTTGAAATAGGCTAAGCACAATAATCTCTTTTTAATAAATTAAGTACTTATAAACTGCATTAGTATTAAGTTAAGACACTATCATTTTGTATGCCAATAGGCAAAACATAGAGCTCTTTTGTAAATTTAGAGCCTATTTGTACCACCTGTGTTATACAAACTAACATTTCATTTCATTCATTTAATTTACAAAATCGTTGAAACATTTAACTTTTCATTTAACTTTGTCAACGCTAGCATTCACTAACAGTGTCTCCTCTTTTTTCAGGTAATTGATCATTCTGCAGTGACCGAGAAGTTTGTGAAACTCTAAAAAGCCAAGACCCAAGCCATTTTTACTGTAATCCATTGAGATAAAGTACGAAGCGCTGTGAAATATGCTGCTTCGAAAGTTTAAGCTGGCTCTTGGTTTCCGAAGGAAGCTACTTTCGGTAAGTTTAAAAAAAGTTAACGTTTCGATAAAATGCAGTTTGGGGACTTATCGCGATCTCAATAAATGTATTATTTATCATGCGGCTAATTATGGCACTGGATATTATACGAGGGGCGGCTGATAAGTCCTAAGCCTATGGTATTTCGAGGTCGTATATGCGTTTATGGTACTGGCCACTAGAAAGGCCATTTAAAAACAAATTATTAAATACAAAATCATGTCATATTTGTTTAAAATTTTCTTGAGATATTCAACGGCAAAGTTCACCATGTCTGAATTATCAACAAATATAACGAAAATTGAGCACCGTGCTGTAATTAAGTTCCTTACAAAATGTGCTAAATCACCGCAATGTATTTTTGAAGAAATGGCTAGTATTTATGGTGCCTCTGGGCCTTCCTATGCTACGGTCAAAAAGTGGAGTCGCTTATTTAAACTAGGTAGGGAGTCGATTGAAGACGATCCCCGTTCAGGGAGGCCAATATCGGTGGTGACTGAGGAAAATGTAAGAAAAGTCAGAAAATTGGTATTAGAAGACCGGAGAGTTAAGGCTTGGCAAATAGCTGATACTGTAGGCATTAGTAAAGAACGGGTTGGGGAGATTTTACATGAACATTTGAACATGACTAAGGTCAGTGCTTGCTGGGTACCAAAAATGCTGACGGCGTTCGATAAAGAACGTCGTGTTGAAACTTCCCAGGCGTTTTTAGATCTGTGCGGAGATGGTATAGATGAAGTTTGCTCCCGAATAGTAACTGTTGATGAAACATGGACCAGGCAGTATGATCCGGAGTGTAAGTCTGAATCCATGCAGTGGATTGAAAAGGGTGAAAGACCACCGAAGAAGTTTAAAGTGCAAAAATCGGCATCTAAGTTAATGGCCACTGTGTTTTGGGACTGTGATGACATTCTCTTAATAGATTATTTGGCCAAAGGTTCTACAATAAATGCACTTTATTATGCCAATCTATTGAGACAGGTGCGAGAAGCGGTAGTTGAGAAAAGGAGGGGCAAACTAAGGAAAGGCATTTTGTTTTTGCAAGACAATGCATCCGTTCACACCGCCCGGGTTGCGAGGCAGGCTCTGAAGGAAATTGGCTTCGATGAAATCGACCACCCACCCTACAGTCCAGACTTAGCCCCTAGCGATTATTTTCTGTTTAGTAATTTAAAGAAAGAGTTACGGGGAAAGCGATTTGGCAGTGATGAAGAGATGAAGGCGGCTGTACAGGAGCATTTTGAAGGCCAATCTAAAGAATATTTTTTTAACGGCCTAAAAGCATTGTATAAAAAATGTAAAAAATGCATTGAATTAGAGGGAGATTATATTGAAAAATAAACATAAGTTATTATTTATATATCGTTTTTTTCTACCATAGGCTTAGGACTTATCAGACGCCCCTCGTATGTTCACGATTTTGTCAGATGCACGTACTTTTAAGCTGGGAGTCAGGTCGAGAGCACACGGCACATCCAGGAATCATCTCGAGAACGACAGGACAGGATCCCCACGTAAAACTTTCTTGGGGTCACAACCACATAAAAATCGCGGGTCGTGAGTCGGGCGCATGCATTTCGATAGGTGCATCGGTTATCGTCTGTCATGCAAATTAATAACAATGAGTGGCGCGGGAACTGAGGTTGGAGGGGGATTTCGAAACTATAATGAACATTATATAAACGTTGTGTTGCGTTGCATTACGGCTTTTGTTATGGTAGGGGAGCCCAAGAGGGGATATTTGCAGTTACTCGAGCGCGTCAGATTAAGATATGGTGATATCTTACAAACCGTGGAAATTTCCCTCAATCACTTTTAGCCGGCGCCTTTGGTGGCTTGGTTGGTTGGGATTGTGATCATTTTGTTCCAAGTTGTTGCTTTGATTACGAGTATGCTAATACATAATCTGACATTTATCTTAATGAATTTTCTTAATCTGACGGATTCTATTTTAATTTTGAGATAAGCGGTAGCTGTATTGCGTAGTATTGAAGTTGGATTGTGTCTAAACGTGTTTTAAAGTTAGAATACGGCCCCAGGGATTATCTTGTCGAGCACTAGGTAATTTGCCTCATAATAAAGATGTAATTGATAACGGTTTCGCTTTTAAAACCCCATGGCCCGCGGGCAGACGCATCCGGCATACAAAATGTACAACGTCGGATAACGTATTTATTTAAAAGCACTACGGCTACATTTTATGACAGATAAAACGTGAGGGTGTCGGTTTGCCCGTAAAATTCAACTCTGCAAGTTTTTATCACTTTTTTACGTGTGCATTAAAGTTACATGATGACGTCAGGAATAGTTTTGGACAATTCAACTTTGACAGTAATTTCAGTTTGTGATGAGTTTAATTATGTTTTATGGTGGTCTAAAGTTTTAAGTTAGTTATTTTGACTACCTTCACAAGTAACTTTATTTGTCATTTCAGTGGATATAAGACAAAATAATATTTAGTCAGTTAGATTAAAGAGAATGTATCCCAAGTATAGTTGTAACTCTTTGAGGGTGTCAATTTGTAGGTTTATACATGTAAGTTAGATGGTGTTTGTATATGTTATTAGGAACTAAGAGATTTCCAGCGGACAGTTGGTATTTGTAGTGGTAAGTTGTTTGTTTATAGGTAGGTAGTGACCATCCACATTGAATATGTGGAGGATTGAAGGTCCAAAGACGTGAAACATCGCAAATACTTACATTGAACATCGGGTCGTTTGGTGTATGTGAAATTCCATTGTTTTGCATGTACTCGCTCCTATAATCACGGATGCGAGGTGCACTTCGTGTTTGTCGTGTCGTAATGTGTGTATTAACACACATTCTTTATATACTTTCACTTGATGTTCAGGACCATTTTCAATGGGAATCAAAACAATTTGTTAATATTTGGCCTCTGGCCCATCAGCTATGTTTTGACGTGTCTGTCATAGGTGACAGCTTAAGCGCTGTTCGAGCCAGTAGTTTCGCTGCGTCGAAGCGACGTCATTCAATGAGTGATATCTTTTCGTAAATTGTTGAATTTATATTTTTACCTTTTAAAAGGTTTATCTTAATTTAATTATTCGTATTTTTTTAATAAGAGAATTTATGAGCACATAGTTCAAGTGTGTGTTTCATTCAAAGGTTTCATTCAAAATCTTACATTCGCTTGGATATCTCATTCACATGGACGCCATTGTTCTTTCCACCGTGGTTAAGATAACTTCCCGGAGATTATATTGTGGAAAAGTGGGAACAATCAAAGGAAATGGTGAGCATTCTTGGGTTACGAAACGTTGTCTTTCTATATTCGGATCAGTGAATAATCATATTTTGGTTTGTTGTTTTAGCCTCGTTAGGCGTGGTAGGATTTTGCTCGCCGAACAAATGTCGGACCACGAGCGGACATAACTCATGTTCGGTAAGTTGTTTTCGTGATTTACAAGTAAAGGATTGTGTAAGGAGTGGCTTTCGGCGTATTTCCATAGCCTAATATATTTCTTTTGTCCCAAACAGTAGTCTCGGGCATGTCGTTGAGGCTTAACCTATACGGGCCTGCAGTCGTGCCATGTGGTGTGCCGTCGCAGGCGTAATTTAAATGAAAACCCAATTAATTCTGGTAAGTGGATTACAAGACATCTTGCTTATCTTAGGCCTTCTTGTGGAAGAAATTAGAAATATATTAATGTTTAAAAGATTTGATTTTTAACTGGAATATTTTAATTCCAGGGTTCTTTTTTGTTTTGGTTCCGGAATTGGCCCATTGCGGGTCACACTCTCATGGCGGGACGCACCCCATCCTTTCGGGAACATCCTAGTTCCTCGAACAGTAGCGGTATCCGGACCATTAATTTAAATTAATCATCGCTTGCTAACTAGAAGACTGTAAGTCGATTTTGTTCCATTATAAACTGACCGTCCTTGTTTAAAGGCTAGGTTTTCCTTCGAGGACACTGTGTTAAAGGTGACTCGGATAATTTAGATAGGTATGGTTAGGTAGTTGAGGCAACACCGGCCTCCCCGTCATGTTAATAATAAGGAATATGTTTTACTAAGAAGATGGGAGGAGTGTTGATTCGTAATGTTGTAAATGATGTAATTTTTTTCTTTTAACTTAAATTTCGAGACACTGACGTATCCGTTATCCATTCTGGTTAAAGCCTAGGAACATAAGATGTTT
This sequence comes from Pammene aurita, assembly GCA_947086415.1. NCBI lineage: Eukaryota > Metazoa > Arthropoda > Insecta > Lepidoptera > Tortricidae > Pammene > Pammene aurita. The sequence continues at coordinate 34,216,972 of OX352301.1, read as the reverse complement.
TTTTTTATAAATGTATAGATCCGTTAGGACAATGTCACATACTGTGTACGTATGATAAATAAAAATAAGTTGTGTGATGATTTGTATTTTTATTTGAACGTGTCATACGATTGTCGAGGTTCTAGGATCTAGGGCGTCCTTATTTAAATACTGGACCTAGACGCCTTGCTCCAAGGGAGGCCTACCCGCGACCTTATTAGAGTTTCATTTTAGCCGTGAGCATTTTTTTATATTTTTGGCAGTAGGTGATAATTGGGGGTTCTAGACCAGTTTTCTGAGGTTTGTGGTAAATTAATTTACCAACCAATTTTTATTATTTAAACTCACGTTGCACCCTCAGTCATCACAGTCCCAAGGATTACAGTTATAGTTACGTGCTACATATAACGGAGCCCCGAGTTATAGTGACGTACTCATATCTATAGATTGATTCATGATAATTTTAAACAAAAAAGAACCGACTTCACTTAACCTCCACCTTTCCAAAAGCAAATGCCCGAGTTACTGTAAAAAATACTCAAATCACTATAGGTGTGCCCATAATAGTTCCCTCGATTTCTCCAGGACCCCATCATCAGATCCTGACCTGATGACAATGAGACCAACTGACAAGCAAACAAAAAAACAATTTTCCAAATCGGTCCAGCCGTCTTCGAATAATCGTTGAACATAAAAAAAAATCCCGACGAATTGAGAACCTCCAGTACAGTCAGCATCAAATAGATAGTGACAAGGAATACTTCCAAATTTACCGCAACATCTACAATAACCATTAATACCGGTTCGTCCAGAGTGATCAAATTCTTCGGGCCATCCGACGAGTACAAATATACCGGAGCACCCACAACGCCTAATACTTGGTTACTTCCAATCCGCTGTTAGCACTGGAACACCCACAACACCATCGGTATCGGAGCATTCAAAGTATCCAAAATTACGGGACACGCTAGAAAAATTAACTTTAATTTTAATGACATAGAGCTCAAAAACATATTGATGTCAGTACAACGTATCAAATGTAAGTGACAAAATGAACGATCAAAATTTAAAGTTCTAAGAAGTTTAAGCTACGTAACCGTTATAAGCCTTATTGCATCCGGAATAAAGTTTGATTTCATGTTGTATATGTATACAACATGAAATCAAACTTTATTCCACTCAAACAAAGTAATCTAATTCTTCAGACCATTTACCGTTTACAAATATACAGGAGCACTCACAAATCCTGATACTTGACAACAGTCAAGCCGGCAATAATACCGGTACAACCACATCGCCACTGGTTGCGTAGCAGCCAAAGTATTCATAAATATGTAATATGTATTTATGAATACTTTGGCTGTGACAATATATTTGGGTATCTTAACAGCCACGGTATGTATGATGCTGACTGCACCTCCACCTTCGAAACCCTGAAGTCGGTTGAAAACATTTGTTGACCAACTATTTTTTCTGCTGACCAAAACATAAATTTACTGCATGTGCATACCAGTTAAATCCTACCCAACATTTAAACTAGGTTTTGCCCTCGACTTGGTCTTTTAACATTAACATTCACCATATGGAATTCATAAGACGCTTTAGTAAAATCTAATAGCAAATATTAATTTAGCGCATATGCTATTTCAAGTCAACAGTGAGCAACCATTCCATACAAACTCCACCCTCTTTTCACCCCCTTAAGGTATGATTTCTGGGAAAAAAACTATCCGATGTCCTTCTCTGGGACTTCAATTATTTTCATGCCAAATTTCATCGAAATTAGTTCAGTGGTTTAAGCGTGAAGTGGTATTAAGAGACAGACAAATACATTTTCGCATTTATAATATAAGTAAGTATACATATGTATATGTGTACAAAAACAATAACCCTTTAGTTTAAATAGCTCATTTAAATAGAGGAAACCCTGAAGTCGGTTGAAAACATTTGTTGACCAACTATTTTTTCTGCTGACCTTCGAAACCCTGAAGTCGGTTGAAAACATTTGTTGACCAACTATTTTTTCTGCTGACCAAAACATAAATTTACTGCATGTGCATACCAGTTAAATCCTACCCAACATTTAAACTAGGTTTTGCCCTCGACTTGGTCTTTTAACATTAACATTCACCATATGGAATTCATAAGACGCTTTAGTAAAATCTAATAGCAAATATTAATTTAGCGCATATGCTATTTCAAGTCAACAGTGAGCAACCATTCCATACAAACTCCACCCTCTTTTCACCCCCTTAAGGTATGATTTCTGGGAAAAAAACTATCCGATGTCCTTCTCTGGGACTTCAATTATTTTCATGCCAAATTTCATCGAAATTAGTTCAGTGGTTTAAGCGTGAAGTGGTATTAAGAGACAGACAAATACATTTTCGCATTTATAATATAAGTAAGTATACATATGTATATGTGTACAAAAACAATAACCCTTTAGTTTAAATAGCTCATTTAAATAGAGGAAACCCTGAAGTCGGTTGAAAACATTTGTTGACCAACTATTTTTTCTGCTGACCTTCGAAACCCTGAAGTCGGTTGAAAACATTTGTTGACCAACTATTTTTTCTGCTGACCAAAACATAAATTTACTGCATGTGCATACCAGTTAAATCCTACCCAACATTTAAACTAGGTTTTGCCCTCGACTTGGTCTTTTAACATTAACATTCACCATATGGAATTCATAAGACGCTTTAGTAAAATCTAATAGCAAATATTAATTTAGCGCATATGCTATTTCAAGTCAACAGTGAGCAACCATTCCATACAAACTCCACCCTCTTTTCACCCCCTTAAGGTATGATTTCTGGGAAAAAAACTATCCGATGTCCTTCTCTGGGACTTCAATTATTTTCATGCCAAATTTCATCGAAATTAGTTCAGTGGTTTAAGCGTGAAGTGGTATTAAGAGACAGACAAATACATTTTCGCATTTATAATATAAGTAAGTATACATATGTATATGTGTACAAAAACAATAACCCTTTAGTTTAAATAGCTCATTTAAATAGAGGAAACAACTGGCTAGATAACTATGTCTTATATTCTAATAAAATATTACGTAATATGAACTAACTTGATGCAGCATAGTATGGCTCGGTACAGTCACCGGCAATAGTATCTTCCTACACGAAGGCCGCAAAAATATGTGACGCGCTCTTATATATAGGGCCATAAGCACGTGTCACATATTTTTGTGGCCTTCGTGTAGATACCATTGCCCGTGACTGTACATGCCGTCGGCTAACGAGAACGTAACTAGACACCTCCACTAATTACGGAGTTAATGTATCAAGTTTTTAAAAGCAAAGTTGCGGCTTGCACTCTTGAGGCTTCTGCTATTTGCCAACGAGATGCATTTGCCTTTCAGAATAATGTCGAAACCTTTTATGGTACGGTCACGTCTGAAAATATGGATACATTTAATGTGACTAAAACATGCATCCAAGACTTAACGCTTTGATAATAGAGTCGTGGCGACATATTATTGTCGCATTAAATGTATCCATATTTTCAGACGTGACTGTACGATTCAGACTAACAAAGTGTAGAGTATGTCGTCCACACTAAGTTTTCTTGCCAAGTGTGACGCTGTCATGCAGATATGTTACTTGGTATCGTCTCGGGCCAAGTCTCGGGCAAGTCGGTTAGCAGGTCTTAGCGTAGACGAACTTTATAAACACAGTAGAATTGTATTGTTTCTTATATTCTCTCTAAGTATTATAAAGAAATGATAGATGTATAAATATTATTTTAAATACTTAACAATTTATTATTGTTCATTGAAATAAATATACACTGTTTTAAACTTGTTAATCTCGAATGCAGCCATAAGGCGATTAGCGATTTGGACTAAACTAGATAAACTAGATTAGATGTGGATGTACTTACATGAGTACAATGTTATAGATGTCGTTAGAACTCGCTTGTTATATATTTGTTTACTATAAACAAATTTATTGTTTCACAGAATTCATGAAGTCAAATCTGCGGAAATGCGGATTTAAAGTCTACAAAAAAAAAAAATTTGGGAGGTGGATTTATCGTGACGTCATTTTCATTCTAGTTTCAAAGTAATTAATCGTTTTGATACTTTTGACGTTTCCTAAATAGTAACTAATTTGACTAGTTGTTCACCACACTATTATATGTCTGACTGTTATGTTTCGTTTATTTATTCCAGTATATACGCTGAATGTACAGCCACAGGTTATAATTATGACGTTGATTATTAGTTATTGATATGTGCTAGTAATATACTGGATTAAGCATTAATTACAGCCTAACTAACTCCGTTTGACTAAACCGTGATTAGCTCTCGAACTACTGGACCAATAATCATTGGAGTATCACATGATCAATTGTATATATAGGTACCTAATAAGTTAATTACATATAATTTATCAGATTAAACATGAACAAGGTGTCATCAAAACAGGAGAAACATTGTTTTATTAAAACTATCACAGCTATTATAATAGAAGTCTTCTAATATTATAAAATAAGTTAGGCCGCATACTTAACATAAATAAGTTAATAACATATAATTTATCAGATTGAACATGAACAAGCTGTCATCAAAACAGGAGAAACATTGTTTTATTAAAACTATCACAGCAATTATAATATAAGTCTTCTAATATTATAAAATAAGTTAGGCCGCATACATAACATAAGGCACGCTATCAGCGGCGCTCGCTTGGACCAGCCGCTCGCTACCGTTTTTCGGAGCGGTACGCAGAAACGTAAGCAGAGTTTAGTTAAGATAAGGGCAGTGGTTATTTAAGGTAGGGCATGGCCAATAACAAGTCGAAGGTAGTTTTTAAGGTAGGGTATTGATCCATCCATATGTCCTCCCCTAGCTACGGCTCTAGCGACACGATCAAAATACATACCTATAGGCTTGATCTATTATGGTGGACGGATTGAACGTCAGCGGTGGCCAACTGGCCACTCGCCGCAGCTCGCAACGTTTTAAGGTTTTTTATCAGATGAAATGACGAATTTCCAGGTAACATACAGTCAGCAGCAAAATTAGGTAAGCGGGTGAGGTGTTCATAATGATCTAGACGACACGACTTTATTGTTAAGAGAATAAGAGCGTGTCAAGGTCATTCTGAACACGTCATCCGCTTAGCTACTTCTGCTGCTGACTGTATCTACAAAAATATTAAATAGTATTGAGATCTTCCTTTTTACTTTGAAGCCAGATAAAAATAGCAACGTATGTCTTACCTTTCACGGCGATAGAAAGTGTCTCTCCGACTCGTACGTAAGCCGATTTGACTTTCAAAGGAAAATGTTTTCGACGAGCTTGGGAAACCAAGGGAAACCTAGCAATGGTATAACTACGCAAGTATTTAATGTAGAATATGATTATGCCCGTTTGCCCCGGTCCCTTGCAGTTTTCCTTCAAATAGTATATTTTCAATTGTTTTCGCGAATTCCTGGATGCAGTCCATTCATCGTTATTTTTCTCGTATTCGATGTATTTTGTTAAGGCTTTCAATTTAAATCGAAAGAACATCATTTTGAATACTTACGCCTTTTGAAATTAATTACATATCGCACCCGAGCTAACCTTATCCCAATTTATTACGGAGTTTACGGACGCTAATCCGGCAGCCGACGCGAACGTATCGCGGTTGATAAATCTTATCGACGGGTTTAAAAAGGAACGTTTTACACCAATATAACACGATAATAAATTTGATTCTTTTGATAATAAAGAATTAGACTAGCTTCCTTAGGCGAAAAGCAGGTCGTTTTCTATGGAGATCATGAATTTTAATGAAAAGGTAAATATTAATAAATGCTTGCCGTGCGCCAATATTTTAGTTTTGAAGATTTTTTGAAGGTTTATGAAAATAAACTTAAAATTAATTATAATATAATTTATCATAATATACAATATAATTAATTTTAAAGATGGTTTATGAAGATAAACCATCATTAAAATGAATTAAAATGAACATTTTGCTTAATATATCCTAAAGATGAACTCAGATCACTATCATTTTAATTCAGAGATCATTTAACACCTGTAAGTTATAAGAACAACGAAAATACGAGCGTATCTACCCGCCCATGGGTAGGTAAATACTGGGTATTTACCCGGGTAGTTGCCCATCTCTAATATTGTTTAACTTTACATTTGTATACTTAATAGCAAATAAATTACTTTGACTTTGAATAGATTTGAGTAAATAGACAATCTGAAATCTCAACTTTCATCATTCATTGGATCATTTTAAAACAAACTTGTAAAGATTTCACGGCTTTCTTTATCATAAAATATTCGCCTTTTTATTTTGTGTAGTAGGTATCTGATTTATTGCGGACCTATTTCGGCCTAAATTAATACTTCTACGCTGATAATCAAGACGTAAGGTGAAAATGGAAATACTGTATTTAAAATTTTAAACACAGGTAACAAATCCGTTACTTATTGTACAAATAGATCAATGACAAAGTAACAAACGTTCAAATCCAATCTATAATTAAACATCCCGTACCAAAACTCATTAACCCTCCATTGTTTCGTTTCGTGCCGACCGATCGAACAAAGGTCGCACGAGTTACGTTCACTCGTTCATTCGTTCACTGGTTCTCCATTCGGTCACTAATTGAAAAAGTTAGGACTTACCTGCTTTAATAGGCTTGGTTGTTTCATTGAGTTTGTGTTTTTTATTGAACTATGTATGTTAAAATGGTACTGTAGAACTATTGTGTTATTGAAAGTGTAGGATTGAAGTACTCGTACTTATACTTATGATTTTATTATTCTTTATTGAGAACAAACGGTACTTAACCGTGTAAGTATATTAATTTGAAAATACCTTCGAGGTTTCGCGAATCTCCAGCGAGGGTTCTTGTAGTCCGTGGTCATTCGTTCTTGAAGTATCCGAGTTTATTAACAAAATTAATATACGCAGTTAAGTCCCATTTTGTTTGTTAATAAAATCGGTTTTAAATAGTTTATTTCAGAGTCATTATTACACATCCTACAGTATATTACAGTCTATGTTTATGATCATAAATTCAGTATTTTCTTCTTCAAAACGTTTGTAGATAATCTTCATTATATGAACCGAAAGGGACGGTTTGTGTCTGGGATAAGTAAGACTTTGAAATATTCAAGTCACTTCTAATGAGGCATCCTAATTAGGACGCGTCAAAGGGAACCTAATACGGGATTAAAATATCACTTTGAATTGTATTTTAATCCAAAATCCCATTTGTAAATCCAATTTAGCTCAAAGAGGACGATGTGTTGACGATGAGGGACCCCTTTTGTTCCTTTAGCCGTTAACACAGTGACTCCTCCTTTTTGTAATGGGTCGGCAACGCGCATGTGACACCTCTGGAGTTGCAAGCGCCCATAGGCTACGGTAGCTGCTTACCATCCGGCGGGAGTATACTTAAACAAGGTGGTGGTGTAAAAAAAGAAAAAAAGTAGCCAAGTAGTTAGTAGTCATTGCGTACTTTGCAGTGATGACCTAACGAGTACTTACCATCAGGCGGACTGTGCTTATTTGCCACGGTCGTGGTATGAAAAAAAATCAATGAAGCTTATTTTTTTAAAACTATTATAAAATAAATGTATGTTTTGCATACGCCTTGTATATTAGTCATACAATCAATTCATAGATAGGGCATGAAGCTTTTTACACGGTTTATATTTGAACCTCCACTAAATTGTATCATGGCATCTATAATAAAAATAAAATCCACTTTTAGCATACAATTTGTAATACGTGCATTGTTTGTACCAATTAACATTGTAATACATTTGTTATGCAAAAATTTAAAGTCAAACAAGCCAAAGCAAAAACAACGAAAACCAATTCAGCTTACAAAATTTTATTAATCTGATTCCAAAACGTGTTATGAAGTAAAAAAACGAACTAATATTAATTACAATACGATTTCTCACACCTTGCAAGCAAACAAAACAAATTGCTTTTTTCTCTCGAGCCTAGTGTTGGCAGCCATTTTGTTATGCACACTTCGAAATTTGAATATTCATAAAGTGACTACGATACTTGGGCGTTTTTCAGCCAGCTATGGCAAATGTTTGCCGTTTCGCTTTTGTTTATGTTATGGTAATGTCCGCGGATTTATATTATCTGTGTGTTGGTACGGGTTTAAAGGAACGCAAACAAGAAGCAAGGCGCTAAAAATGTGTAATTTGACATGATTTAGGTCTGTTGTGTGCTACTTAAACAAATGATATTTTTACTGTTTATCATACTGTTGCGGTATACCGCTGTCACAAAAGAACAGACTTCACTTTGACTCCACATTTACAAAAGCAAATGCCCGAGCTACTGTAAAGAATACTTAAATCGCTATATTATGTGTTGAAATGGCAGTGGTTTATGTGTGTGGTTAAAGCAATGAATAAATGAAATGAAATGAAATGAAATAATATTTCAAGAGCTCCCTTGATTTCTCCAGGATCTCATCAGCAGATGATCCCATCCTGACATAATTTTTTCTAGATTTTTACATCTACGGGTTTGCCTGTAATAAATTATTACTAATAATACTAATAATATTTAAATAAATCATCTTATATATGACTTGCTTGATATTAATCGAATACAAGTAACAAGAAAAAAGTATACGCAATCGTGTCAGTTTTGTTAAAACCTTTGAGGGAGATAAGCTGATAGTTATAAGAAGATTATGAACGTAATAAAAATACTTTAAAATAAAGATGTAAATAATATATATCACAATAGTGTAACATTATAAAACGTTGTTAGCGCGAGAACAACATTTTCCACTTAAAGTGGCCCGCGGCAACACGAATACCCGAAGCGGCGTTCAGATTTTAGTAACCTGTTGTTGGTTTGATATTGATATGATAATCTTAATGTATTTCGTTCTCGCTTATTTATAGGTTCGATGTATAGGAAGTAATATCGTCATGTATGGATCAGAGTGTTGGGCCCTAAAGGTGACGGATGAAAAGAGATTGCATGCAACGGAGATGAGAATGTTAAGGTGGATGTGTGGAGTGACGAGAATGGATCGGATAAGGAATGAATATATAAGAGGAAGCCTGAAAGTCGCACCCATAACTGACAAATTAAGGGCTAATCGCCTAGCGTGGTACGGGCATGTTATGCGGAGGGATGAAAGTCATGTTACGAGAAAGGTATTAAGAATGAATGTGGAAGGATGTAGGAGAAGAGGCAAACCTAGGAAAAGGTGGATGGACTGTGTGAGAGATGATATGAAAAGAAAGGATGTGAGTGATGAGATGACGGGTGATAGAGAGGTGTGGAAGAAAAAGACACGCTGCGCCGACCCCAAGTAAATGGGATAAGGGCAAGAGGATGATGTATAGGAAGTAATATCATGTCAATTTAAAAACGACAATTGATATAAAAAAATGTCTTTTTACACTTTTTACTGCTTCTCTTTTGTATCTGTGTTTATGAATATTATTTCACCGTATATCTTTATTTATCGTCATTTGACAATCTAGATTTTGCGTTGTTGCACATTTACGTTAAAATATCAATTTAGATAAAGATTTTTTTGCTACATTATAAACACTATCGTATTTCAACATTCACACAACAAGATTATATTTAAGTAGTCGTATTATATATGATATATGAATGCACCTATATATATATATTAGTGTTTACCTGCAGCTTTATGTGTTTTGGAACTTTTTATTTGTATCTTTTGTGCATAGTTTGTCTTTCATCATTTGTATTTAATCCTTTCTCATTTTCTCATGGGTTGGCTGGAAGAGATCCCTATCAGGGATAAGCTCGCCTTTGTGCATATCTTTTATATATGTTACTGTTGTTTTTATGTTATACCTACTTGTTTATGTGCAATAAAGTGATACATACATACATACATATATGTTGCACAAAAATTATACATTTAAATATGCACTGGGGTTGTTTAAAGAATTAACTTTTACTTATATTTCATCTCATAAGCAAGATAATTCAAATTGAAAAGATTTCAGAATTGCAATAATTTTCGCCGCGAATTCTGAAAACCACTTAAAGTTTAGCCAGCTTTTAGCTCTGAAACTTAAGTTAAAGTTTCTTTTGAAGCATCTTCACTTAAATTGAAGCTTTCAGAAACTACAGCTGAGAGCCTTGAGACCACGAAGAGCTTGCATGAGAGATCTTATGCCCTTTTCACTCCGTTACATTTATATTTGTCCTTTTCCTGTTTCAAAGCTTTGTAAAAATAGTACATAACATGCACTTCTTATGATAATAAGCATGGAAATCGTACTAGGTCTAAAAAACTACCTTACGTACCTTTTTTGGGGGCATACAATAGGCATGATCATTTTTTTCGTGTATGGTATCAATTGATTCGTTTTGTTGTGAGGATCAAATGTCTATATGAGGCCAATTGTGTTAAAGCAACACAAAAGTGAGAAATGAGATTTAAAGTCTGAGATTTGCATTTGTTTCTCAAAACGCTCCTAGCAAAATGACGTGCAAAAGTGATGTCACGACTCACGATTAAATCGTCGCCCTGTTAAAAGTATGAAAAAAATTATGAAATTGCTATTATTACAGTGAAATGTTGCGGTTATGTGTATTGTTGCCATACAATTTATTTTACAGTAAAATGTTAAAATCGAATGGAATCATTCTTTTTTAAATTTCGTACTTTAAAAAATCGTAAAATTTTGAAATGTTGAAGCTTGATCATTGAACAATTTCAATAGATTTTTTTTTAAATTACTTTAATTGGATATTTTGATCATTTTGCATCCTATCAACTAAATTTTATTGCGTAATTCAACATGTGTCATCCCCATTATTTTAACCCTCAACCCTCACGTAAATATTTCTACGCCGATGCATGCCGGCAGATTATGCTGCCCTGGGTTGTACTAATCAACTTTGTACCATATTTTTAGTAATAATCGATTAATTGGCAACGCTAAGAAAAAGTTAATATCGAAGACTGACATTTTAATGCAAGTTAAATTGGATTTCAATGTAAAAATTGCTATTTACTATTTGAAAAAGTAGCGATTATTTACGTAACCTGGTGCCGTATTCTAACTTAAAAATACATAAACAACACTTTAAAAACACAATCTGTATCAAAAATAACTCCAACACACAACAAATGATCAACCAATATTGAAGTTTTCAAGCAAGTTCTGATATTTTCGATTCAGGCGTTTAGGACGATCTAAACGTCTGAATCGAAAATATCAGAATTTGCTTGAAAATTATTACAACTTAAATAATGTTTAATTATTTGTTATGTGTTGGAGTTATGTTGGAGTCAAGTTGTGTTTTCAATATATTGTTTATGTATTTTAAAATTGGAATACGGCACCGTGTTTAGATATCTCCGTAGTTTCGTAGCAAGTTCGTAGCAGCTACGCGTCGTAGAGAGTGCTACGACCGCCGCGGGACCGTCTTGAATAATATTATTCTTATTCGGAGTTTCACTGCACTTGAATAATAAAGATAGTTTGCGGAACTTTTTCATTATTAATTAAGTAGTTTTTCATAAGTTATAAATTAATTAAATTTCTCAATTACTCTGTGAAACGAAACCATTGAAACATTAGACTTTAGTTAAAAATATGTTGTATTTATTTGTGCGTTTATTTTTTGTTTTTCGGTTTTAGCATTGGTTTGGGTAATATATCCTTGGAAGAATAATAAGTAAGGAAGCGTAATCAACGCTCAAAATGTGCTCCACTTTCCTGGTGCCAAAGTGGACGGAGCTTGTGACAGCGGTGCCCTAATGTCCTGTCAAACATTTTGAAATTGTCATGTCGTCAAAATATTAGTTTTTTCGGCCCATGATATTTCGGTAATATATCGGTATATTAATGCCGGCTTGTGCCGTGCATTGGTGCAGGAGCCACACAGGCGCCAAAGATGATGATATTTCTTTTCATCGGTAAGTAAATCACGCATAGATATACTCATACATTACGGACTTGGTCGATGTTATGCAATATAAGTTTTGGAAAAGTAAACATAACTCATTTGAGGAAAAGTATAATGAATGTTCATTTATAAGTATTATCTAGTAGTAATAGCAGTTAGGTTTCCGTTGTTAACAAAGAATCTTTTCAGTTTGTTTTTTTTTCGATATACAGTATGGGTCCTTGGAATAAATCTTTATCAATATTATACTACTTTGATAATATTGAAATGTCTCCCTTGTACTCATATATTGGGAATATGAGATACGTACTTAATAAACAATCTGAATATGCCACCTCAGTCGGTTTTACTTACCTACTAAATATAATTTAAATTCTGTTATAATGATGACTTCAACAGTACGTGTATGTTTAAAGTTTTTTTTTCAAATCACTAATATTAAGTGAAGTCAACGAAATCGACAGAACAAAACCATTCGAATTAGTACCTACCATACTTACTCTGGTAAAATCATACCATTCTGGCCGTGCCATTTCTAGTACAACTGACTAATAGGTATGACTCTTATTTTTCATTAATAATGAATGCTATAACTTCATAGCATAGTCTTTAATTATCAAATCTAGAGCAGAGCCCGACTGGGGAACTACCTCTACCTTACAGAAAACCACAGCCAATTAGCACTACACCCTACTCATAGTGTTTTGTTCCTGCCGGTGAGTAAGGTTGCCAGAGAGCTCAGAGGATGCAGTGTGTTAACGACGGGGGATCCTCTTGTCCCTTTAGCTGTCAACACAGTGAATCCTCTTTTATATGAAAGCGTCGGCAACGCACATGAGACACCTCTGGAGTTACAGGCGTCCATAGGCTACGGTAGCTGCGTACCATGAGGTGAGCCAAATACCTGTTTGCTACCGTTGTAGTATAAAAAAATGGATACAAAATGTACATTTATCTTTGTATTTGCCTAAGCCTGCTAAAATCAATAGTCATCATCATCATCATCATCATATCAGCCGAAAAACGCCACTGCTGGACATAGGCCTCCCCCAAAGAGTGCCACAATGAGCGGTCCTGCGCCACCCGCATTCACCAGGTCATCAGTCCACCTTGCGGGGGGTCTACCCACGCTGCGCCTTCCGGTTCGTGGTCGCCACTCGAGAACCTTTCCGCCCCAACGGCCATCGGTTCTACGAGCAATGTGTGTGAGCAAATCAATAGTACACATAACGAACTCATTCGTTATTTTTTTAGTTCTAAAAAACGAGGAAGCAAAGAGAATTTTAACTATTTATATTGAAGGTATGCTATTATTTTCTAGTCTGGTCATAAATAAAGTTAAAAAAGAATCGTTTTTTTTTTGCCATAATCAACCTCAATTGCTTAACAATTTGGTGCTTGACACCAAGAGCATCTGTAACGGATTTATAAAATTGTAAAAAAGTTCAAAATCTGTACTATTTTATGTTAATTTATGCTTATTTTGTAGTATGTAAGTCCCTATATTGTAATTAAGCACTTTTATTTAATAAATGAAAGATGAATAGAAGGCTTTCATATTATTCCTTATTCCAAGCACGATTAAATTTACGTATATTACATAAGTAATGAAAAATGCACTAAAACATAAATTGTTAATTGATTGCATTATTATTTATATGATATGTATAGATTACGTGAACCCATTCACGTCAAGCTTAGGCGTATTTATTATACGTTAACTTGACATTTCAGTTATTTCATTTGAGTATCTCCTGTCCAATTAAACTTCATTATCAAATTGATTTTGACCACTCACAACACGACAACTTTTATTATTGGTGAAATGGCATGAAACCTTTGCGGAATTAAGGTTAACACAAAAAAATATGCTTAAAGAATGAGTACTTGATTGGTTAATAAGACATAAGACATTTTAGTTTTGTAAACGTGAAAATGGGTCGTGTTTTCACATGAACTTTGCTTGCCTTTACTCGTCTTGATATCATATGTCGATGAATATATCAAGATTTTAATTGAAATATAAAATAAATTGTAAAGTTTCCTTCAAGTCGCTACAAGTCATCGTTTAGATATCTAGCCAATTAACCCATTTATAAACTTACCACCTGGGACTGATTACTCCAAACCCTAGGGCTATATAAGCCCTAATTTTTTCAACCTTTTAACTAAAGATAAGCGTTCAGCCAGGCCTAGTAATCCCACCTGACTGGCAATTCATTTTTTCTAGAAAATGATTATATTAAGATTAATTAAAAAGAAGATGGTTTGTGAAAAAAATTTCAAATGGATTGTTAAAAACCCTTTCTTTTTATAGTACCTAATAGTTGTAAAAGTACAGAAAGCTTTAAAATTGCACTGACTTGAAATTGATATTCATCATCATCATAATTTTAAGAGCCTGGCTCTATTCGGTGAAGAAATCGCCATTCTGTTCTGTTTTCTGATGTTTTTAGCTCTTGATACGTCATGACGTTGGCTTTTTCTTTGACTTGATCTAGAACGCGCGTCTTGGTCTTCCTCGTCCTCTTCGTTTTTATGTAATTGTCATGACGTATCAGGTGTCCCAACATATTTCCCCGTTTGTTCTCAATCGTTTTAAGCAGGCATAAATTGATTTATTGTATTCATTTATAGTGCGAAGCATTTTAGAACTAATGTTTTTATTTAATGTCTTGTATCTTCTTGTTAGCAGCATAGTTCAGTACAAAGAGTTAGTACTTATAGCGAATTTCAGTTGTAATTATTAATTTTAGTAAAAAAAGGGTGTAAGAATGGTACGTACGTATGTTGTAATTATTAATTTTAGTAAAAAAAGGGTGTAAGAATGGTACGTACGTATGTACATTAATATATATATTTTTTTTCAAATAACTTTATTCTGCTTCATATATGTATTAAGTATATATGTTGCCGAAGTGTATTGATGACCTCACTTTACGCCTCTGTCTCATTTATTATATTTTTATTTGCAAAGTTGCTAAATATTTTAGCTTATTACAAAACCGTATTAACCTTTTCGACGCTTTGACAAATGTCAAAGAACTCATTCATACACAATACCAATAATGAGTTAGAGTAAAAAGACTGGTATCCTTTGACGGATATATTCATCGTAAGCGATGAACAGGTTTAAAACTCACTTCTCGAATTAGCTTTCATCCCCTTATTGCTAAAGTTCAGGACTCACCTTTGTGCATTGAGAGTCCTTTCAAAATGCTGTCTAGCTGCAAACTTCACGTTTTGAATAGCTCTGAATTGAAGTGTCGCAACTGCATTTTGCACTTGCAATGTTGGTAGTTTGGTTTGTAAAAGACCCGTATGCACAATGCCTTATGTAGGATTCCCACCGAACGGGCGGAGTCGGCGCGCGTTTTGGTATTAGTTTGTTCTTATTCCATCGAAGGTACGGATTCCTCTATTATATGCGTGGTCCAAATTACACTTGGCCGGTTTTTAAATATTCCCCTTGCGGTTTAAATATTCAATCTGAGAGGACAAATCCATCTAGGGAGGATTGCTTGGGTCCCAAAACCTTACAGCCAGCGCGAATATAATTCTTTTTTAGCCACCTTGTATATGGTTCTACAAATTGCGTAATCGTGTCAGATATTTTTGCGCGCTATAATATGACATTATTGCAGATGATTGTAAACCCATTTGCGCAATCGGAGGGTACTTATGTATATACCGGATAACTCCAAATTTACATTCGCTAATGCTCTGCAAACGGTCGGAAGTACTCCCCAAAATGCAGGTTGTTTGCTTGAACCGTCGACGCCAAAATATACAATATATGATTTCAAGCTCACATGGTCATTCACATTATAAATATTATTCGAAACGGGATGTTTACCATGTATATTTGAGTTTATGAGCACCCGATATTTCGGCGCAGTTGCATGCACCATCATCACGGAGTAACACACAAAATATACACTTCTGCACCTTACTGCTTTGTAATAAGGTTCAAGATTGTATATATATTTTGGACTGGATAAAGTTGCGCTCTGTATTGCGTTCCGCTTGTCCTGTGGGTATTTGACAGTGGCAGGTGGTAATAGTTCGCTTTGGCACTGTAACTTCGCAGTTCTGTTTCTGTTTAATCCTCTTTGACTAGAATCGCTTGTATTTGAGTCGGTTTTCTATAGTAAAAATTGTTTCTTACGCGCGAAAAGTTTCAAAAGTAGATTTTTAATTATGAGTGTTTTTTTTAATTTGATATAATTTTGCTTTACGATTCAAACACCGAAAAAATAAAAAGATTAAAGAAAATACTTCTATGAGACTTTTATAATTTAATTATAAGTATAGGTATATACTTTTTAATTGAACTTATATTAGATTAATTGAAAAATATAGGGATACAGTAACAAATATAAACTATGAATTTGGTTAAAATATTATTTCATTTTAGTATTCTGCAGAATAAATTCGATTACACATATTTCCTTTATAACAATCTACCATACAAACGCGCAGATTATACCAAACAGTCTTAAGTAACGTTTGACATCTCTCCATAGACTATAACTAACAGACGCTGTATAAAGTGCGTAAATGCTTGATAAAACTTTTCGCTGATCATAACCCTCAAAATTAAACGTTATTTTATTCTCGCTTTGTGTAGTAGCACAGCTCAGCGAATGTTATCTCGCTCAAATCACCGTACAGAATACCACAGCCAAATAGCACTAGGCCTTAATCATAGTGCTGTGTTCCTGCTGGTAAATAAGGTCGCTAGAGATCTCAAAGAGGTTGCAGTATATTGACTACGGCGGACTTTCTTGTCCCATTAGTTTCCTTTATATTTTAAAGTCGGTAAACGTTATTACAAACGTTATTACAAGCAGCTACTGCTTATGATCTTGCAATCACCAACACCTGGTTTCAGAAAAGAGTGGAACACCTAATCACTTATAAAAGTGGAAACCATGCAACACAGATTGATTATTTCCTTGTAAAAAGGAATAAAATCAACTGTGTCAAAGACAGTAAAATAATCCCAGGGGAACATCTGGTTTCACAGCATAGGCTGCTAGTAATCGACGTGAATATTAAAGTCCAAACAAATACCCGAAAAGAAGTGCGACCAGCAAAGATAAAATGGCATATGCTAGAGAAGAATGAATGCGCAAATAAATTCAAAGAACGTGTGATTGATAAAATCATAGAAATGAAGGATATGGAAGGTTTTAATGTGAATGAATGTTGGAACAATATGGCCAGCTGTATTCGCAATGCCGCAAAGGATATTTTAGGGCAATCAAAAGGAAAATATGCAATAGATAAAGAAACGTGGTGGTGGAATGAGGAGGTGCAGGAAAGATTAAAGAAAAAGAAACAAGCATTTAAAGAATGGCAAAGTGTTGACAGTAGACGGGAGAGTGAAAAAGAAGGGAAGAGAAATGTGTATAAGGAATGTAAGAAGATAGCAAGGCGAGCAGTTGCTATTGCCAGAGCAGCAGCACAGGACAAATTGTACGACTCGTTAGATAGTCCTAAAGGCGAAAATCAGCTGTACCGCCTAGCCAAAGCGAGAGAAAAGAATTCTAGGGATATATCTCATGTAAAATGTGTGAAAGATGATGCAGGAAAGGTACTGACTAATGATGAAGGTATAAAAGAGCGTTGGAAACAATACTTTGGAAGGCTAATGAATGAAGAGAATGATTGGAATAGGATTCTAAACAACAAGCCTGAGAATATGGGTGTAGTGAAAGAGATAGGGATGGATGAAGTGAGAAAGGCTGTGCGCAGTATGAAAAATGGCAAATCTGTAGGACCGGATGATATACCTGGAGAGGTTTGGAAGTTACTGAGTGAGGACGGATGTAAGTGGCTAACTTTATTCTTCAATAAGTTGTTGTATGAAGAAACTATCCCTGACGAATGGTGCGACAGTTTACTGGTGCCCATTTTCAAGAACAAAGGGGATGTCCAGGATTGCAACAATTATAGAGGAATAAAGCTTATTTCACATAGTATGAAAATATGGGAGAAAATAATTGAGAGACGCCTGAGAGATGAGAGTGATATAACACAAAACCAGTTCGGGTTTATGCCGGGAAAAGGTACAACAGACGCCATCTTTGCACTTCGCCAATTGAGCGAAAAGTACAGGCACGCAAAAAAGAACCTGCATATGGCGTTTGTTGACCTAGAGAAGGCGTATGACCGAGTACCCCGAGAGGTTTTGTGGTGGGCCCTGAGAGAGAAAAGCGTGCCTGGAAAGTATGTGAAGCTAATTCGGTCAATGTATAACAGATGTTGTACACGTGTCCGGTCAGCGGCTGGCGCCACCGACAGGTTCAGTGTCACGGTAGGCTTGCATCAGGGTTCGGCTCTAAGCCCCTACCTCTTCCTGCTTATTATGGACGCTCTGTCGTCGGACATACAGGAAGAGGCACCCTGGTGTATGCTTTTCGCCGATGACATTGTCCTTGTGGGTGAAGACGGACTCGAGGTACAGAGCAGACTCGAGAAGTGGCGGCAAAGACTGGAGTGTTGGCCTGAAGATCAGCAGATCGAAAACAGAACACATGTTCTGCGATTTCGGCGGTCTCTCCAGTTCTGCAGCCATAGAACTCGATGGCGTTTTATTGCCGATCTGCTCCGACTTCAAATACCTCGGTTCGCTCGTGCAGTGCGATGGCGATATTGACCGGGACGTCAAAAACCGGATTAGCGTAGGATGGATGAAATGGCGACAGGTCACGGGAATCATTTGCGACGCCCGAATGCCCCTTCGCCTGAAGGGGAAAATCTATAAATCCATTATAAGACCTGTCGTCATGTATGGATCAGAGTGTTGGGCCCTAAAGGTGACGGATGAAAAGAGATTGCATGCAACGGAGATGAGAATGTTAAGGTGGATGTGTGGAGTGACGAGAATGGATCGGATAAGGAATGAATATATAAGAGGAAGCCTGAAAGTCGCACCCATAACTGACAAATTAAGGGCTAATCGCCTAGCGTGGTACGGGCATGTTATGCGGAGGGATGAAAGTCATGTTACGAGAAAGGTATTAAGAATGAATGTGGAAGGATATAGGAGAAGAGGCAAACCTAGGAAAAGGTGGATGGACTGTGTGAGAGATGATATGAAAAGAAAGGATGTGAGTGATGAGATGACGGGTGATAGAGAGGTGTGGAAGAAAAAGACACGCTGCGCCGACCCCAAGTAAATGGGATAAGGGCAAGAGGATGATGATATTTTAAAGTCGGCAACGCGCATGTGACGCTTCTAGAGTTGCAGGCGTCCATAGGCTACGATTTAAGCTAACCGTCAGACGCTCCGTATGCTCGTTTGTCACCATCGTGGTTTATAAAAAAACGTGAAATTAAATAAAAAAAATTACGTTTGTGGTGTCAGTTCCATTTTTTGCCGCAGCGAGGCCCACTGCTAAGCTAGCTTGGTCGTACACTACTACTTGTATGATTCATCTAGTAGGAAGGATCTATCTTACTGTCTACTTGTATGATTCATCTAGTAGGAAGTCTGTATCCCTCGATGCAAGGCAATTAGCATTCGAGTGGGAGAGTAATTCCGGGGATGAGTTCACTCGCCGGAGTCGCTGGTGAATTGCAGTTCGGGGCTTGTTTAACTGTTTCTAATGAAACTTTTATTTGTTCCGCTTTGTGAGGCTTTCGTTCCGGTTCACACGATGATATGTCATCAGTGTAAGCACGTGTGTTGTGTGTTTAAACACATGTAAATGCCAGTTTTGTCACATCTGCTTTTACCATTATTTTGTAATTAAAACGTTGAAAAAACATAAAATAATAGCTAATAAAACGTTTTTACTTTAATTTATACTAATTTCAAACAATCATTATGATTTGAAGTAATGTGAAACGGAACGTATTTTAATCCACCAATCAGCGTCTGGTGACGTCACTCCTGTTTTGACAACTATGGACAGTATAGTAAAAGATGACAATCGCATATGACAGAATTTAACGCCCTTTGACGGACACTTTTGCACCATAGAAATTGTCATTCTTACCTTCTACCATCCATAGAACCAAGGATGAACAAATATCACGACTATGGCGAGTGACACTGACATACGTGAGTGGCGTCACAGGAACTGTAGTTCCGTTTAGGCGCGAAAATTTTAACTGTCAGATTGCGCTCTCACTATTTGGTGATCGTAGTCGTCGTATACTCGCACTCTCTCCCTCACACTCTACCTTTTGTAGTCATAACTATTACCTAATTAAGATTTTGATCTTGCTTTTTTTCTTATTTATGACCGTGCGATGTCATAAAACGTGTAGTTCTTCATAGCCGTCTTATATACTCTATCAATTAAACTAATCATTTTTAACGTGTTTTAAAGTTAGAATACGGCTCTAGGTAAATCAGACACGATCCAACTTCAATACAACTCCAATGCATTAACTACGCAATACAGCTAGCGCCTAAGGCACTGGTCCCACCGCGGGCGAGTAACTATGAGCTATCGGCAATTTTCTAGCCCTGCGATGCTGTTCACACTGCGATGAACTCGCAGTGTGAACAGCCAGCTATGAACTATAAATATATATCTCTCTCTTTTATTTACACGGAAGCGATTATCTTTTGTTCGTTTCTTGGGCTATAAATAGCCGATAGCTCATAGCTTACTATCTCGCGGTGGGACCAGTGCCTTAACGTCTGAGTCAGAAATATCAGAATTTGCTTGGAAATTATTCCGACTCCAATACAACTTCAATATTGGTTGATTATTTGTTGTGTGTTGGAGTTTATTTATTTAAACTTTATTGCACAAATAAAAAAGTGTACAAGAGGCGGACTTAATGCCTTAAGGCATTCTCTACCAGTCAACCATTGGATCAAACCGAAACTTGTAATTGGTGCAGGATCATAGAAATCGAGAGAGTTATGTTTGAGTGTGTTTGAGATAGATTGTGTTTTAATGTATTGTTTATGTATTTTAAAATAAATTCGAATACGGCACCGGCTCCCTTGCCGGAGTCGCTGGTAAATTGGTGTTCGGGGCTTGTTTAACTGTTTCTAATGAAACTTTTATTTGTTCCGCTTTGTATGGCATTCGTTCTGGTTTGCACGGTGATATGTCATCAGTACTAATTAGGAACATATAAATGCCCGTTTTGTATCATCCCCTTTTGTTTCATGTTACTGATTGATTACTGAGGGTCCTTGACCCGTTTTCACTCCTAATATGTTTAATTGCAAAACATCCAATCTTAGTAGAGCTTCATGAAATCAAGACATAGGAAAACACATGTTCTTAATTTCAAGGTTCGACTTACCTCGGTTTAGGCTGAGGGTTGACAGTCCGCTACTGTTACTTCTTTATATTTTACGGAACACTGTTTTCGACTTTTAATGAAATTGATTTTATATTGATTTAACATTACTTTCGGTGCATCGCGCTCATATACAAGATATCTCTATACTCCGCTTAGCGCGTTATTTCTTTGAAACCTAAGCTGCCAAAAAGAAGGAGTGCGGGAGGGGAACGCGCGATTGTTCCGTGGGGCGTACGAAAGAGTCAGATATTAATGGTTGCCATGGAGACGCACTAAGTTTACTCTCACTTCCAATAATTAGTGTCACACTGTAGAGTGAAATTACCTCAAGCCTGGCGGCGGGGGTCGCCCGGCTATGCGGGGTCTTGGTTTAATTAGTCTATGATCGCGCTCATTGGTGTACGCGAGGCACTTTTACTTTTGATCTAGAAATATTGTAACTATATAATATCAATAAAAATAGTATTCGCTCACATAACAAAGCTCTATATTGCCGAACACGACTGATAATCGAATGCAGGTGCACTCGACTCGCGAGCACTTCACTCGCCTGTCTACTCGTATCCGATGCTCTCTTTAGCCTTTCGAACATTCAATTTCAGTGGTAGTTCCGTTTAGAGAGGTTAAACAAGTTTTGTTTTCGCAAATTTCATTTTTGTGATAGCAAAAAATGCTCACTGTACTTTTCTTTGTACAATCTCCAACTGCTCACCGAGGCGTATGCAACGAGTCCAAACAAGATAGGATAATGTTAAGTAGTTGAGGAGTTTCTATGCCCTCCTTCCAGCTCCATCCACAAATCAGCTCCATGTCTCCAAAGAGTATTCACAGTTGGTCCCATTGTCATCAGGTTATGTTATCCTCTTCTTTGGATTCGGAAACCTTGTTATTGCTTTGTAATAACAATAATAATATATTTTGACAAATTTTCATGCAAATACAAAATACCAGCCGCAAATCGACTGCGTTGCGGCTTGCGAATTTTTAGCATAGGGTGTATATATGTATAAAATTGATTATTTTGATATTAAAGAAAGAAAGAAAGAAAGAAAAGACATTTATTAGCACAAAACAAGGACAGACAAACTTAAAACTAACTAATGGTAATTAAACTAATTGCTATCTAAAGCTGTCGTTTGCGCTAAATGGACCTCACTCAGCTTGATGTCACAGAATGCTCCACATGGTACACTCTGCGACGCTGATTTTCAGTGAGGAATTTAGGGCACTACTAAATTACAGACATAAGAAGATACAATTTAAATTAACTCTATAGATACATAAGATAAGATAGATAGATACATAAGTAGAAGTACTCAAGTTAAAAGTAGCACAATTTATAAACAGTTTGTGTGTGTGTGTATTAATCATTAGGCAAGAGTAACATAGTTACAGATGAAATCATTTGGTACATTTAAGAGTTTTTTTATAATAATGTGTTGTAAAAAAACTTTTCGGTACAAACCTTAGTAGTAATGATAGTACTATGTATTGACGGACACAAGCAATACCTGGCCTACAGGAGCACTCGGCTCGCGAGCTCTCCACTCGACGTCTACTCGACGTATCGGACGATGCTCTTTGGCTTTTAGCAATTTGGCCGGACAACTACAAAGAGGTAGCTTCCTTTGACATTAGAAAAAATATGCAATTGACGTCGTGCGATTTCTGGGAACCGGTTTTAAAAGTCTCTGTTTTGCCTATTATTGTCTTAAACGTATCACTAATAATAATGGAAACAAGTATTCAGAAGGTTAAAATTTTTCCCTGATATGGATGTAAAATTAAAGAAACATGGGCGAAATCAACCGTTATTTTTTAATCTCAAAAAATGGGGAATAGGACATAACCTAGTTTTGTTTAACAAATAAATTCCTTTTTTTATTAAGACAAAAAAATATCAATTATTAAAACATAAATCTACAACTTACCACGCTATCTAGACCTAACTTAAAAAACTATTGGTATCTAAGCTATACACGGTGTCCGTGAGCATTGCGAGAGATTTTAACCACGCATTTCTGAGGTCAAAAGAATGAAAAAACATTATATGACTTTTGTTGTAAAACGCCAAAAAAAAATTTTTTTTTTTTACTTTTTTTTTCACTTTTTGAATGCTGTTCTACATAAAAAGTAAATGTCATTAGAAAAAAGTAACGGAAAAAGTAAATTGCTACATTTTTTCTCGTAAAAACTAGTCCATGCAAAGTGTTTCTTAGGTCTTTGATATCAGTCAATAAGAGATGTCTAGACTATGCCCCATACCGTTGAGATCGCCATCAAAAAATCATTTTACACTGAGAAACAATTCAAAATGCAATTTTTTGTAAGTAGTATTTACTCTGAAACTATGGCGAATTTCGAAAAAGTTTAAAGGACATTTTGTTCTCTAAATATGATAATGAATACACTGTTAAAGTCTCTCGCAATGCTCACGGGCACCGTGTATGTACAAAAGTCCCCTATATCGCTGCCACTTGGCAAGGTGCTCATAACTTCATAAGGCTAGCTGCGTTGCCTCGCTGGATGGCGACACTGATTCGCTGGGCGAGAAATAATTTGATATTAGATTTTTTTAAACTGTTACATTAAGCGTTCATATAGGATTTAAATGAGAAAATTGCTAATACCCAAAAAACTTCGTACAAAACAAGTAATAATATTGAGGTTGTTCGAAATGTAAGAAACATTTCGAACAACCCGCATTCACTATTTCTAAACTTTAAAAAAAAATTGTTTCTATGCTAAGAAAGAAGCATATTGCATTACCCCGCTAAGGGCACATTGATTAGTGTTAAGTGCGAGTTCATACATTTGTTAGTAAACACAAGTTGAAAACTTTGTAAGGCTCATTGCCTTACAAAGTTTATCTTTAAAATAAGGCGCACCTTCGTAATTGTTCCGCGCAAGCGTATTGAGTTACCGGTTGTCGGGTTACCCGGGTTACTCGGGTTACCCGGGTTCCCTTGATAATCCGGCGCCTGGGAAACTATTGACGCTCGTTAAACGCTCGGTTTTGTTCTTTAATAAAATTTTAAAGGAGTTTTACTTTACACGGGCTTTGTACCGAGATCAATAATGTTTTATTAAATTGCTTGAAACTTGTTTTCGACTACGATATTGTGAGTCAATTAATATAACTTCTCTTTTTTATACACTTTTATTTAGCTTGACCGCGTATATTTATATGCTTCAAATCTTGTAAGTTAAATTTAAACCACTTCCCGGGCCGCGATTAGAAAAATAAACACACACACTCGACAGACACAGTTCCAACCCAACTCAACTCAACGCTCCGCTATAACGACATTGACATGGTCCAATGGAGTGTATATCATAGTTTCGGACACGTACTCTCGGAGTATCCTGCTGTCGAATGTTCGTTGATTCGACTGTCGCTGGATCGAATGTTCACTGGGTCGAAATACTTGTGGCCGAATTATGTATAATCGAATAATCGTAATCTAGAATTGTATGGGTTCGATTTGTTGTGTATCGAATATTCGTTGATTCGAATGTTGCTAGATCGAATGTTCGCTGGGTCGAAATACTTGTGGCCGAATTATTTTTATTTTATTTATTTATTAAAGGTTTATTACTGGTGAATAACGCATTTTATCTTAGGTCTTAGGAGTGAGTGTAAATACTTCATGCAATATGATAACATTGATAACTCTTTATTTCAAGTAGGCACTGGCACTTTAAAATAATGAGTTCATAATTCTGTCAGTCAGTCATTATAGGACTGTCATATTACCTAATAATATATAATTTAATTAAACCTATTAGTAATATTATAAGTTATCTGGGTATTGTATGATTAAAAAATGAATCAAAGTCGGGTATGTAATTTAGGCAAGTCGAAGTATGGAAAAGACGTGCTATTTCTCGACGGGTATATCTACAACATGAATAAAAAAAACGGAAGTACTTTTTATTGGAGTTGTTCAAAGAAGAAAAGTGGTAGATGTGGTGTATACTTGAAAACGACTCTAGAGAACAAGGATCATGTATTTAATAGCTTTTCTGGAGAACATCTCCATGGCCCCGAAAATGAAAGTATAGAAGATATGAATTTACGAACATTGCTCAAAAGAAAAGCTAATGACAGTTTAGAATCACCGGGGTAAATAATACAAAGATGCAAGCAAGTAGTAACCACCACAAATGCACCCTACATGCCCTCTGACAATGCTATGCGTTCGATTATACATCGAAC
Source organism: Pammene aurita (assembly GCA_947086415.1). NCBI lineage: Eukaryota > Metazoa > Arthropoda > Insecta > Lepidoptera > Tortricidae > Pammene > Pammene aurita. The sequence goes on along the minus strand of OX352301.1, from coordinate 34,191,565 downwards.
ACGGAACAATGGGCTCCCCAAAATTCCCAAAAGGTTGATTGATGTGGAGATTCCCGATAAGCACACCGAATTTAATGGTAAAGATTTCCTGATCGGTCATTATAAGCAAGGCAGAGACAGTGTAATCATATTAGGTACAGAAGAAAATATAAATAGATTGAATAGATCTCGTGTGTGGTTGATGGATGGAACTTTCAAGTGCTGTCCATCGCCGTTCACGCAGATTTATTCTGTACATGGCATTGTTGGCAGTAACGGCAATCAAAAGTTTGTCCCACTGGTGTACGGTTTACTGAGCAGAAAGACCACGAACATCTATGTTGTTTTTCTTGAGCTTCTTAAGTCTTATGCGAAGTATAAAAATAAAATAATCTTAGCTCCGGAAATTATATTAACTGATTTTGAAGATGCTTCCTTGAAAGCTTCGAAGATAAGCTTTCCTGACTGTCATTCGAAAGGCTGTTTCTTTCATTTGAAGCAAAGTATATTGCGTTACATTAAAAAGTGTGGACTAAAACAGAAATATGGGGAAGACAGCGAATTTGCCCACAAAATTCGACAACTGTCCGCGTTAGCATACCTCGAACCGGAAGAAATTCCTGTCGCGTTTGATTTACTACGATCAGAAACCCTGCCACCTGAAGCCCTTCAACTTGCCAATTGGTTTTCCAAATATTACGTGCATGGAGAAAACGTCTCTCCTCAATATCCTCCTACATTATGGTCAGTTAGTGACTGTTTGGATTCATGTATTCCACGCACTCAAAACGCAATCGAAAGCTGGCACGCTCGCTGGAACTCCCTATTAGGCAGAAAAAAATGGAATATATTCAAGACTTTCGAAGAAATTCAAAAGGAACAAAAAAATACAGAGATGACAATATTAAAAATCTCTACGCTAGATTACACAGTGAGAAGAAGAACAAAACCAGCGGATCGTTTAAATGAATTGTTGAGGCATAAAACTGATCTAGGCACGTTAGAATTTTTGAGTGCACTGGCATATTTAACTTATATGAGAATTAGGTGAAAACATTGTACAATATTGCCATTCATTTTTTTTATATTAGTGCAATTGAGTAGTTTAGTTTTTCAGTAGTTCCTTCTAGTATGGCAAAGTAAATTTAAAATGGTTGAGTAATTAAGAGTTTTATTTTATCATCCTTTTTACCTTCTAACGATTTTTAGTGTCATGTTCAGATTGACAAACAAAGCTATATTTTATACAAGTATTAAAGAAAAAACATTTGTATTTTAGGATTTTTCCGTTTATAACGAATGAACTCAAAAATGACTGGACCGATTTAAAAAAAGGTTTTGACCTTAGGGTTTAACCCTAAAAAAATTTTTTTTCTACGCTTTTCGACCCAGCGAACATTCAATCCATTGACAGGCGAGCCAACGAACATTCGTACCCGAGATCTTCTACGAGATGACAATCGAAACCACAAATTCGATTCTACAGTTTATTATTTCTACGCTTTTCGACCCAGCGAACATTCGATCCAGCGACAGTCGAATCAACGAACATTCGACAGCAGGATACTCCGAGAGTACGTGTCCGAAACTATGATATACACTCGGTCCAATGTGAGATCAATGTGTGACCAATGTGAGACCAATGTTGAATGAAAAATCTGTTCGAATAGCAAATGTCAATGTCGTTATTGCGTTGAGTTGAGTTGGGTTGAGTTGGGTTGGAGCTGTGTCTGGCCAGTGTGTGTGTTAATTTTTCGAATCGCGGCCCCGATGTTTGATTGAGCTGAAATTTTGTATATTTCCGTTATTAAATGACAATGCTATCTATAAGGTAAAGTCAGCAATAAAAGTTGGTACCAAAAATATATTTGGGAGTTATTTGTTATATTTACAGTAACTGCAGAGTTGTATGAACACATTATCAATTAATTAATTCATAAACTATCCATGTTATTTTGTGGCTGTACGCTAAGCATTGATTGATGTAAAAGATTTAGACTTACACGGATTAACACAAAAAACCCATTGTTGAAAAGTGGGAAGTTAATGAAAAAACGAGAACAGGTTTAGGGTAGGCAACGCGCATGTGAATTCGCTGGGGTTGCAGGCGTCCATAGGCTACGGTAACTGCTTACCATCAGGCGGGCCGTATGCTTGTTTGGCACCGTCGTGGTATAAAAAAAACACGTTTACAACTCGAACGGAATATTTTAATAAATTATAACTTTACGGATCTAATCTAATGTAAAAAACCATTCTTTAGGACTAACATATTGTGACTTATCGAGTGAACAATAATTATGTGTAAAACTTTATACATTTGCTCGATTATATTGGCAAATACTTAATTAATCAAAAATGGTATTATGAGAAATTTTGACGAAATATATCTTTTTTAATAAAACAAAAGGAAGATGTCAAAATAATGCGTAAAAACCATCATTTATCACGGCATAAATTAATATAAATGATTTTTAACATTCAAATATTTTTAATAAAATCAGCAATGTTATTTGATTTGATTTTGCTTGCTTAAATAATTATAATTTATTCCGAAGATAGGAAGGTGAATCAACAAATGAAATATCACCAGCAGTGACTTGAATAATTAATTATAGTTTGTAACCAATCAGTGTTACCAACTGTAATTAAAAATATATATTATTATTTATCATATTTATTTATTTTATACCACGACGGTGGCAAACAAGCATACGGCCCGCCTGATGGTAAGCAGCTACCGTAACCTATGGACGCCTGCAACTCCAAGGGAGTCACATGCGCGTTGCCGACCCTTTACAAAAAGGAGGATTCACTGTGTTGATGGCTAAAGGAACAAGAAGGTCCCTCATCGTCAACACACTGGGTCCTCTTTGAGCTCTTAATTTAAGTCCATATATAAGGTTCGAATCCTTTTAGTGTCATCTCATCTCTTGTTACAAGTTCCATTAAAGCCATTTTTTGTTCGGAATTTGAATGATACCTTGGAGTATTGGGTTAATCTAATCAAGGGTAGGTTTGATTTTAATCCAAATTTAGGAAGGGCGAATCAATGATAAGGGATCGTGGTCCGAACGATGTTGACCTGTTATTTAGAGTTCCGAACCTCAAGAGGAAAAATAACGGAATCCTTATCGGATCACTTTGTTGTCCGTCCGTCTGTTTGTCTGGTCTTCGATCTTTTGCTTTTGCTGTGTCTTTGATGATTACAGTTTATATGATTTTAAGCTTACAGTCTCAATGAATCGGACAGGACTAGGTAATAGGCACTCAAAAATTTCAAAATCAACCTTGGCATTTAAAGTTTGTCAAGTTTGGGTCTTTTAGACGGAGAGCTGGTCACGTCAGATATGACACAATAATGAGAGCAACGAAACCCCTCTAGTAAGTTTGCTATACTATGCTTATTTCTAGATCTGGACATCTAGCTGCTGTAAAGTGGTGGAGGTCAAAGAATGAAAACTACTTCAAGAAAACAAATCCTAGAATTCTGGGTTTGATGCAATATTATGAGAAATTATATAAATTATTAGATTATATCATTACCAAAAGTTTCTGTTGGGGGAAAGTAGTTCCAAACGACGTATAATTTAATTCATAGTTTGCCTACTGTTTTTGTTTCCGTAATAATACGCAATGATTTTTGTTCTAATGTTAAAATATAGGCGCTGTCCTTTATAACTGAGACAACTTTGGCTGTTATTACCTATTTTGGTATTACTATTTTCCAATTTAACAATTGTGCTAGTCTGTCACTCTAACCTCCACCCATTAAAAGCTGCCAGATGCCCGGATCTAGCAATAAGAATAGTATAGCAATGTAACCAGACGGGTTTTGTTGCTCTCATTAGTGTGTCATATCTGACGTAGCCAGCTCTTAGTCCATTTCGATAAAAACTTGGAATCGGAAGTGGTTTTCCACCCTCTACAAATGGTACGAATAGACACTCTAGACATAAACTTCTCATCATTCCAAAATGTTGCTAGCGTATAATAAATGACATATTGGTGATAAATTGTGACCATGTAATCTTGGTTTCATCTGTTGCTGCTTGGCTTGCGGCCAACGCCGTCTCAAGTCGGAGTCCTCAAGGGCAGACGTGTTTACGTTTTAGGCAGACTTTGATTTTAATGGTTACGCAAGATTCTGCGTGTCCTTCAACTTTTGTGTTTGGGTTCAATGCCGCAAGTTAACAGTAATTCTATTTTGTAGCAGTGACTAATTAAAGATGTATGTAATATACAAAATCAGTGCCTGGAATAAACTTCTACTAATGCATCCTCTTTGCCAATACTTATAATGGCGGGAGTGTGCATTAGACATGACCAATTGGCGGACTAGGGGGACCGACGATCTGGTTAGAGTCGCGGGAAACAGCTGGTTAAGGGCGGCGAATGACCGTTCGTTGTGGAGGTTCTTGGGTGAGGCTTTTGTCCAGCAGTGGACGTCTTTCGGCTGAGGTGATGAAATGGCGGGACCGAGGGGCGGCGATTGGCCAGCAAAATACCCTAATAGGCTAAACAAAATTATAAACCTAACAAGTTCTCTTGTTAATGCATTTAAAGAAAATGACAATTCCAAAAACAAACTGGTGAAATAAAGCTTTCATTTTTGGTCCAACAAAGCTTAAACTCAAAATGAAACTATGATTTCCTATTAAATATCGACGTAGCCTCTGCACGGGTCAACACAATCAAATAGCGTCGTCACACAGACCCAATGCCCCCTCATTCCGTAGTTATATCCCACAAGGCCAATAATGACCTCATCCGACCGGTCACATTCCGAACCGCAGCCGGATGAAACCCGGGCAATCCCTTGGAACACGCATATATAGCCTGTATTTTGAACTTTTCTTCCTCCGAGCGTTTGTCCCAGCTTTTAGCTCCTGAGCTTGGGGTCCACTGGTCAACCTAATCCCAGGAATTGGCGTAGGCACTACTTTTTTTATGAAAGTGACTGCCATCTGGCCTTTCAACCCAGAGGGGAAACTAGGCCTTTTTATGATTAGATACGGTTTCCTCGCGATGTTTTCCCTCACCGAAAAGCGACTGGTAAATATCAAATGATATTTTCGTACATAAGTTCCGAAAAACTCAGTGGTACGAGCCGGAGTTTGAACCGGCGACCGTCGGATTGAAAGTCTGACGTTTTACCGCCAGGCCACCAGCGCTTTTTTGCAGCAGCGCAGCCTGTAATTTAAATGAAAACTATAATAAACAATGAGACTGAAATTAAAAACGCCACAAATAATAGCCTTTTTGACAATTGAATGGTTCTGTATTTTAAACACGCGGCTACCCAAGTACTCACTAAATTACAAGAGACGCAATTATTTCCTATTATAAATTTGAAATGTGAACGTGTTATTAACAGTTCAATTAATTATAATGAACGATACGTACGTGGTATAGTCGACGCCTAAAATGTGTACACTTTTGCACCTTACTTCTTTGTAATAAGGTTCAAAATGTATTCATACGATCTTTTTGGCAAATAGTTACTCATACTGCTTTCCGGAGCTTTAAGGAGCTTCTTTAACACAGGCCGGACGACCCGATAGTCGGGATCGTGGTACTACATCTTTATATGATGAAATTTTTGTGGCCTGGCGCGGATGGCTTGTGTGGCTGGGTGGCAATGAATGTGTTAAGGAGCGTTGTGCTTTTAAGCGCTTATATATGTGTCAGCGAAACAGTGATTTAAATAGGAATTAAGATATCTCATTTGAACACCGTCGCCGAATACGGAAATCGCAGCCGTGGAATAACCTTCTTAGCACTATGTTTAAAAAGGTAAAAGTAGCGTACTAATGTATTAATGGATATTGTTTGAAAAACTTTACCGGTTTGCAACTTTTCCATTTGGCTAACTACAATTCTCGTTAAAACTAAACTTTTTCGCAAACTATACTTTTCGGATAGTACTCGTAATTAACAAACGTACATTAATGCAATCTACAGCGCACCAACTTCTTTCTCTTTCCTGTCCTAATTTATGTCAAAATCCCTGTAGACTATTATAGTATTATTGGAAAATATTTCTTAAACAACCGGAAATTAAAATAAAATAAATCAAAGGCTGCAACAGATATTTTATTTATTTAAGGAGTTCCAACAGCTAACATATATACAACTAGCGACGCGCCCCGGCTTCGCACGGGACAAAAAAATGGTTATTCTTAGTTATCCCTAAATGATACACCATCGCGGACTTTTTTGTAGACCTTTTTAAGGTGTACAATGCTGTAGTACATTATTTTGATCTATCTTGTAGGGGTCAGCCAGCGTTTGCAATGTATGCGCAAAAAACGTGTTTATTTACATCACATTAGAAACCTCTAAAATGATCAGTGTTTCTCTACTATATTATGCTTGTATTATACATATAAACCTTCCTCTTGCATCACTCTATCTATTAAAAAAACCGCATCAAAATTTATTGCGTAGTTTTAAAGATCTAAGTTATGTATATATAGGTAGGGACAAACAGCGGAAAGCGACTGTGTTTTATACTATGTAGTGATAGTGATAAACATCTTAAGTAGAAATACAGAGCCAATTACAGGAACTCACAGATAGAAAACAGGATATGATAGTATACACTACCCACATATGCCGACAGGCAATTAAAAGCAGTTTAATTTTAGTAAACCCGACCTTAGCATATTAATACAGTCAGCAGCAGAAGTTGCTAAGCGGGTGAGGTGTTTAAAATGAGTTTATACGACTTTAATGTCAAGAGAATAAGAGCGCGTGAAGGTCATTCTGAACACCTCTCCCGCTTAGCTACATCTGCTGCTGACTGCGAATGTGCAAACACAAAAGACAACGTTACCGAGTAGAAAACTGGAAATTTCCGTACAATACAATTTTGTGTTAATACCACGACGATGGTGTACTGTTGTTTTGAAAAATTAAGTCCCGCCGAGTTTCTTGCTGGACATAATTCTTCTCGGGTCAGAGGTGTAGGGTTTGAACCGGTGTAGTTTGTTTTTTTTTTTCTCTCTTTTACTTTGACGTGTAAAAGTGCCCTTGTGGCCTACTTACTGAATAAATATTTGAGTTTGAGTTTGAGTTTGAGTCAAGCATATGGCCTGCCTGGTGATAAGCAGATACCAAAGCGAATGGATGTCTGCAACTCCACATTTCACATGCGCGCTGCCGACCCTTTAATATAAAGGTGGATTCACCGTGTTGACGGCTAAAAGGACACGAAGGTCCCACGTCGTCAACACGCTGTATCCTCTTTGAGTTTTGGCGACCTTACTTACCGGCAGGAACACAACACTATGAGTAGGGTCCAGTGCTTTCTGGCTGTGGTCTTCTGTAAGGTGGAGGTACTTCCCCAGTTGGGCTCTGCTTCCGATTTGAGCTCGATGAAGATGAGATTCGCTGAGCATACTACACAAAGCGAGATGACCTGACTTTCCTGCCCTTCTGTTTTGGACTAGGTTAATTTAAATAGCAAACATCATTACGGTGACAGACGGTTTTGTGGAAGCTACCCTAAATCTCTGCACAATTATTAACCAGTTATGTCAATAATCTAGTAACTCGGACCGTGGTACGGGTACCTGTATACATAAATTACCCGCATTGTACCCGCTTGTGCTAAGATGGGCCCCGCGGCGACCGTTTACGGACCTTTAAACGACCTTTCCTTTAATGACTGTTTTAATATGACCAAAGCGCGAGTTGTATAATTAATCGTTTTGTATTTAAAAGTGAAATTTAATTGTGTCTGTTCCTTCAATGCCTTTTGCCTTCAATCCATGAGGTTAGCACTCCAGGAGCTCAAAGAGGATCCACTGTGTTGATGATGAGGGACTCTTGGTCCTTTAGCCGTCAACACAGTGAATCCTCCCTTTTGTAAAGGGTCGGAAACGCGCATGTGACACCTCTGGAGTTGCGGGCGTCCATAGGCTACAATAGCTACTTACCATCAGGCGGGCCGCATGCTTGTTTGCCACTGTCGTGCTATAAAAAAAGGTGCTTTATTCGAAGTTATGATTTTGGTTATCTATTTCATTATATCCTCCTAGTGTTTGTCGCGGATTTTTGCAACGGCTCTATTGAGCCTGGGGTCCGCTCGGCAACCTAATCTCAGGAATTGGCGTAGGACAATTCCTACGCCTATGGCCAATGCCATCTGACCTTCCAATCATATTCTGGTTATCCATTAAATATTGATTTGAAATTATGACAGTGAAGCTTGCTTGCACTAATACAATGTTTATAAAATAAAATGAAAATATACATGGAAACTGTGTTATATACCCCTATTATATAATAAGTACGTAAACGGCATCCCCGTACCTACTATTTAGCACGTTTATAAGCGAATATTAATTTTGATTTTCTGTTTGTTTATTTCTACTTTATGGTGCACGATAAAGAATATATTATTATTATTATTATTCATCATTATTTATCTTTCTTCTTAGGCTAGGCTTTTGACAATATTATTATTACTAATATTATGTCCAAATCCATTTAAAATGAACACAATCGTCATATAAATACATAATGGATGTTTCGAAAAAAAAGCAAAGCGTAGGTCGTATTGTTGCGAAAGCCTTTATTCAAAAAAACGGGAATTCGTAAGGAGTGTAGGCGGTTGTCGGTTCCAAAACAGCGCAATTCTTTACCAAAAATGCGTCGGTTCTATTATTTATTGTATAGAGAGGTTGCCCTGAATGGATTTATATCGCTACGTCCATTTGTATATGAATTCATTGTGGCAACTCGTAATCTATTATGTTATTAGGCATGAATATTAAATAGATATTTCGTTCACGGCGTATTCATGTTGAATGAATGTTATTTTTATCTTTTCACCCGATTTACTAATCTGAATGCGAGTGGGAACACGCAAAATTGTATAAGTAATATCTTTTTGGTTTTCCAATAAGGCGCAGTATGAGTAGTATTTTTTACCCATGATGAAACGCAGACATCTTATGATGGACTAAGAGCTGGCCACCTCAGATATGACAAAATAATGAGAGCAACGAAACCCCTCCAGTCAGTTTGATATACTATGCTTATTTCTAGATCTGGACATCTGGCTGCTGTAAAGTGGTGGAGGTTAAAGAATACAAATCAGTTCAAGAAAACCAATCCTAGGGTTTGATGATATATTTTAGGAAATTATGTAAATAATTATATTATATCATTGCCAAAAGTTTCTGCTCGGGGAAAGTAGTGCCAAACGACGTAAAATGTAATTGGTGTGACTTTAGATTGAGAAAAAATTAGCTGACATTTTTATGTGCACGTGCACTGCATCCTAATTTGCATTTTTCTCAAAACTAATTTAAACTATTTATTGGATTTTCAATAGTCTTATTTACCTCTATTTCACATTTACGTTTATAACAGAAGTTATGGACAAGCCAGATAGCTTTGTAGTTGCACAATAAACAAAACTAATATCGCTTACAAAATAAACAAGCTTGCTGAATGCCACGATAGCATTGATTTAGCTTCCGTTGCCTTATTCTGTGGCAATACTCAAATTCATATTGAATCTGTCTAATGTTACTTGTATGGTGATGCGGTTATTCGTGCCCGACTCGGGAAACAGATTCCGAGACCCATGGCCTCTACCTCTACTCGCCGCTACGGCACGTGCTAAACTCCATGTACTTTTAATCTTAGCGCGGCTCCACAGTGCGATTTTTTCACCTCAGGGATGGCAAGTTTGATAGAGTTGAGTGTAGCAGAATATTTGAGAGGAATGAATGTGTTATTTAATTAGTTATATATACTGAGCTTGTGTCGCTGTGGTGCTAGCTCTAAGTTGCAAATATAATTTCAATAAGTAAATAAATGTACTTCAATCCATTTACCAATCCATCCAATTTAATTCATAACCCGATTGGTACGCTGTAAGCGGGAGCGTAAGCATCGACACCAATGTAATTCTCATTCAATTTGAATAAGATTAAAGCGGTGCCGGAACACAGTCCTAGTTTATCTACGAGTTCGCAGCTACGAGTATTGACTTTAACTTTGCATAGTTTATTGAGCTGTGCAATCGGACTGCCGCTATTTATCGAAGTGTTAAAAGTTTTGCGCAGATAAGCTACATTTTTTTAGTATTTTACTCGTAAATGTAACTCGTTAGGTCATCGCTGTATCGAACTGTACTACTGACTACTGACACAAGTAGCACGCTTCGTATTTACCTCGAGTATTTCGATGTAATTTTTTAACTGACGAAAAAAACATAAATGACCTCAAAACTCACATGTACACTCACAGTTTTAGATGTTTCCATAATAATTTTCAAAATTGTAAATGCCAACCAATATAAAAAGTAGATTGTGTTACATATCTGGGAGTTAAAGTTGATAATAATTTTTTTTGGCAACATCACATAAACCACATCTGTAGCAAACTTAGAATTCTACTAGGAAAATTTTACCACCTAAGCTTTAAAGTACCAACTAATGTTCTAAAATGTCTATACTATGCAATAGTTGAATCGATATTGAGTTATGCCCTCGATTGCTATGGTCTTACTTTTAAATCATACATAGATAAATTAGAAGCTCTACAAATTAGATTCTTAAAATTGCTCGTAAACAAGAAAACAAAAAGTAGTTGCAACGGCGATTATTCAAAATTATTTAAAATCTGTAAAATATGAAATAAAACAATTAAAAACGGATTTTATCGCGTGTATTGAGCTTAAATTACATCCCGACGTTTCGAACACTTTACAGCGTATCTGTAAAATACTTCCAGTTAGTTTAAAACATAAATATCTGTTAGCAGTCAACAACCATTGCAATGGAGAACATAGCCCAATATTGATACATCATAAGCACACAACAAGGACTGTACGATCCGTACAAAGGTTGACATTCCGCGCGTCAGCACTTTCCGTCACGTAGCATAATTTTTATTACTTTAAGTTAGTACATATCCGACCGCCGCGGAGTGTATTCGAATTAAGCCTTATAAGTGTATCATTTTCTTACTTTATCAATAAATCATTACTTCATTGGAACTGCAGTGTTTATCATTATCAAATATCATATCAGTCAAGACGTGCGAGAACTAGCCCGTACAAGGACAGTAACCGCGCGCAAATATGAAATACCCCGCGTCACTAACTATTTCGGAGACAGAAAGTTAAGTAAAAGAATTCCATACTTTTTAAATAGTTTACCAGAATATATCCGGCATGAATATAATTAAAATAAATTTAAAAAAGCGCTTAAACTGTACCTACTACAAACACTTAAGTGACATATGCGCTAATGTAAATGTCACTTCAGTGTTTAGCGAAACTTAAGTTAGTAGATTAGTAAAACATATATTATTTAAATTAGGAATTACATAGATACTCATACTTGCAGTCAAACTGAGTAAACAGTTTTGCAAGAAACTGCCTTAAATTTAATGTCTGTACTGTTTTTAATAATAATAAACAATAATAAAATCACGACAAAAATGTCGACAGGAAAGTGAAAGCTGTTGAAACTCTGTAGGAACTACCTTTTCTGCATTCCAAAAGAAATACACAGACAATTAATTTACATTAAGAATAATATCAAATTTTACATGTTAAAAGCGTTAATCATGTACCAGTTCATTGTTAATGCTGCAAAATTTAGCATTTAAACCAGATTTCAACTTAGGATAATTCTGCTATAAAAATTGCAATTTAAATAACTACTGTACTGAATTATGGCTTCAATTAACATAAACACACTCCTCTGTCGAAGGCAATAAGTAGATATTATATAGCTGCCGTGCTGGCTGCCTGCCAACCGTTCGGGTAGTGGGTTCAATCAAATTTGCGACGGTGTTAAGGAATAATTTTCAGTGTTTAAACAACGTTTTTGCTATGGAGATACAAATATTGCTTGACATTTTCATCAATTCCTGTCTGCTCAGAATCGAGAAATGATTCTAATAGTACACTAAATGTTTTCCAGTGAATAACTGTAGTATATTCGACTTTGAATTTATTTATTTAGCGTATGGCTACATGTCACTAGATAGGCATTTCTTCCCTGGGGTAGTAGTAGTGGGAAAGCAGATGATAAAAAAAATACAGTGAGTGCTGCGAGGTCCAGATGGAACAACGCAGCTGCCAAGTTAGTTATTCTTTTAGCACCACCCAGGGATCACGTGTAGGGTTGTATAAGGTGCTTCCTACGGACGCAGAGTAACATTGATTTCCATTACAGTACTTTCATATAAAGCCCTCGATACGAAAATATACATATGATATACCTACATAATGAAAGTTAGAAACTCGCGATTCTAATAAGGAATTAAAAACCCTTGAACTTACAACGATTTCTGAAAACGCTTACCTCCTTATTCATTAGTTAAACGAGGCCTGTAAGACATTTATGAATAAGTGTGTAAGGGTGTAAGCTGGTATTTTAATTATTCAAAGAAGACTCTCAGTTACAATACCAGATATAAGAACACAGACCCAGCGTGGAATCACTTTTCTCGCACACCTCCTGGTCAAATAAAAACAAAGCCTATACCGTGATGGATGGCTGTTGGCCGTGTAGTGATGGATGAAACCATGGTTTGTTTGTCCTAAGGAAAACGTGTCTCGTAATATTACATTTACTTTGCAACCGATTTGACCTAGTGTGCTAATTTCAGTGTGATTTTGAAAGGTATTAGCGAATACTGGTCCTTAAATGCTTTAGGTTTGCGTAGGAACAGTCTTATAATAAAATAGCACGAATGAAGGGTAACATACTTAGAAAAAGTTTGAATCGTCTTTCGTGATAAATAAAGATTACCGACCATATTTTATGAACTATGTTTATCAGTGTAAATGTTATGCGAAATATGTCACATCTAAAACGAAACAAAAAATAATTACCCAAATGATGACCTAGTAAGTTATAATTTATATATCTAATTTGCACGTTGATTTTATATCGACAGAATACTGGTTCAATGTACCTTTTAAGACCTTATTTTTACGTATTCTCGCAAATAAATATTTCATTTCATTTCATTTACATATCAGTGGTGGTGGCATCTTAATGAATACCTAGTAGCATGGAGGCCGTAGTATTTTTATCCTGAGCCGTATCGAAAATACTCAACTGATGAAAAAAATTATAAGCTAATGGGAATCGAGTTCTATGCATAATGCGCCATGTTCTACGTCTCCGGCTAAAACTATACTTAACACTTTCGCAACCAACAACCCGCCTGGTAGGCACTCGTTGTTTGCTCAGATGCCGGCTAAGTCCGCTAGGCGGGCAGTAGCTATAAACCTACACGCCACGCCATGAGCCCGCCTGGCGGGCACACATTGCATCTTCGCCACCACAGGGCTGACACTAACAGAAAGGTTTTAAAAACACTGCCAACCCTAGGGTTAACGCGAGCGTTAGAATAATTGGCACTGTTCTGTGCACCAAGGACGGCAGTTCACGTCCGATGCATTACGTTAGTGTCGTGGCTTTATTGAGAAATTTGAGTGGAAGTAACAGGTTCGTTTTGACATTTAAAGAGGTTATTTAAGGTTTTTCAGTATAATTAAAAGCCAGAATTATCTAAATATATATTGTAAAATGTCTGTGTAGTGGTTCTTCTAATCTAAGCACGTCACGAAACCAGTAATAATATCGATATCTTGTTTTGCAATCACTATTGTTTTTGGAGTTTTATCGTGCTTCATTGCGGTGGCACGTCAAGTTACTTCAATGCTTGGTGCTCAAAAGGTTAATTGTATTCACGTATACGAAAGTTACTCGGCACAGCCCTGAGCGTCCGCCTAGTGCCTGCCTAATGGCACGCGGCGTGCGGCATTGCGTTACACCGCGTTGCCCGCCTAGCGAGTTCTCTCGGTTTCTGGGGTATTGTTTAAAATTATGCCCGGTTGCGAAAGTGTTAAAACAAAAACATTCCCCACTATTTCTTTCTGTTACAAATGCACTACAGTCTTTACCCGCTGCCCATATTTCTTCGTCCCGTCAATCTGTCAGTCACGAGGTTAGACGAAGGTAGCAAGCAGCAGGAACACATTAACCGAGCGGTACACTATCTCCTTGCAATAAAGTTCATGAACGGTTAGGCGGATTACACACTGGCGTCGCGTCGCGTTTCGGTGAAAGAGACACCGCTATACACATGCAGAGCGTTATCTCGCTCGTACACCGTCGCCGCATGCGGAAACGGCAGCCGTGTCAGCAGTGTGATAGCCGCCGTAGTCACGAGGATTACAAGATACATTCGACGTCAAAGATATATTTACAATTTGGCACGTTACTCTTTTGTATTAAGGCAAAAAACTCTCTTACGTTCTCTCTAATCTTTGACGTCGCGCATGCTCAACTTGTTTAACGTTTACGAGGTATCAAAACTTTTAATGAGCACTATTTAGAGGGACATTTTTGACGTACCGACTGACAAGATTTAGGAAGCGGATTTTGCCACGAACAGTTGTTATGCAAAACCCAACTGTTATTAACTTGTACTTGTGCTTTTGCTACATTATTTGAGTTGTTGTACCAAAAGCCAACGACATGACGTATCAAGAACTAAAATAATAAGCGGAAAACAGAACGGAATGGCGACTACTCCACTGACAAGAGCCAGGGTCTTAAAATGATGATGATGAGTATCAACCAATATTTTTTAACAATAATAAATTGTGATTTAAAAACATAACATGTAGCGTACATTTTATGGCATAGTTCTGCAAAACACTGGTTTAAAATGGGTACTCTTTATTAAGCAGCACATTTAACCAACTCCATTTATAGGTACGGCTGACGCGGTTACGTGACTTGCATTAGCTGCACCTTCAGCTAAGCTACTGCATAACTAAATTAAACGAGATAGGACACGGGTGAAAAACCTTATAAATATAGTAAATATTTCTACTCGTACTTTTTAAACGATAAAGGTCTTGTTTTAGTGCTTTAGTGTCGTTTTATAAAACTACCATTATATTTGCCTCTTTCTAACAAATAAGAAAGTGGAGAAAACAGCGAAATTGGAACAATTTGTAAATTTACAAAACAATTGAACTAACTAATCACTTAGTTATCCTATTTATTCATAAAAGTATTGATACTACCTATCTTATTCTATAATAAGTTCTCGGAGCGGTTCTGGTCCTAACAATACTTAATAAAAGACAAAAGTCTAGGGTATTATATCTTTATGTTGATATGATATTTTTTCTCGTATTTATCGGAAACGGTTTTATTTGTTTCAGGTACGTACCGTCAAGGATATATAACAGTTTACGAATCTTCAGATGAAAATTACCTGTACTGGAGTAAAAGTGCAAGTATTTATATTTATTTATACAGAACAGCTATAGAGGTTTAATGAATGACTAGCTTTTGCCCGCGGGTTCGCTCGCGTTAAATTCTCCATACAAACTTCCATCCCCCATTTTAGGGAAGTGGGGGGTTAGAAAGAGACAAAAAGTAGCCTATGTCACTCTCCATCCCTTCAACTATCTCCACTTAAAAAATCACGTCAATTCGTCGCCCCGTTTTCCCGTGAAAGACGGACAGACAAACAAACACACACATACACTTTCCCATTTATAATATTAGTATGGATTATGGTAATGGTGGTATTATATAATCAACAGAACATCGGTCGAACTTCAAATACAAGCCGTATAATTTTCAAGGAACCTGGGTCACCCGATATGATATAGGGTGCAATTTATACCTCCATTAGCAAGTTGGTCTCACCAATCATACCACACATTACCAACTTGTACTATTAATATGGCATTACTGCTCATAATAAACTACCGTTCCTTTTGTTCCTAAATATTGTAGTTTGCTGTTTCTGCTAGTTTCAGTTGTTTTATGTGAAATACAAGCTTCCATTGAAATCGTATTGTTACGGAAAATAACATTATACATGGGCTTGTATCTATGCGGTAGTTCTTAAAGCGTCTACTCACATTCTTTTTGGCATATTTGTAGAAGACTGTAATATTTTTATGACATTTTAATTATTTGGAAGTGGGATAAAATAACCAAAAAATGGCATTACAAAAAAACAAATACTCATAAAGGTTGAACACGCCAAAACCTGGGCATGTAAAAATAGCTATAGTTATTCGAAAAATGGAGATATTCAAACTTTTTAAACAACAATGTTCTCACAAGGAACTGGGCTATAAAATGATGATAATTTTATTTTCTTTTATTTATTCGTTGGCAAAATGTCGAGCGTACAACATCAAAAACGTGAACGCATTTTGCACGAACATGTAAAAAATCCCATGTTAAGCTACAGAGATATCGCGAAAAGGCTGAAATATCAACAATCTACGGTTGGTCACGTATTAAAAACTTTCCGTGAACGCTTGACAATAGATAGAAAAGAAAGCCAGGAAGTGGTGGGTTGCAGGGAGTCAAGAACAAGAAAAAGGAAAGAGTATTTTAAAGATTTTTGCCTCAAATCATACGATTTCATCTCGTGATGTTGCTAAAAAAGTGAAAATTACTCAGTCCTATGCCCAAAAAGTGAAACAGAGGGCAGGACTGAGGAGTTATAAAGCCCAGGCCGCACCAGATCGAGACTCAAAACAGAACTTATCCCCAAAGATACGGTCGCGACAACTCTATGAAGATTTTCTTACAAAATTTGAATAGGCGGTGATGGACGACGAGACGTATATAAAATTGGATTTTAAACAAATACCTGGTCAAGAGTTTTATACTAGCAAATCTCGAACAGATACTTCTGAAGATTTTGAATTAAAAAAACGAGGGCAATTTCCAAAAAAATACCTTCTTTGGCAGGCAGTATGTAGCTGTGGTAAAATAAGTCGCTCGTTTATCACCACCGGAAACAATAAACGGCGATATTTATCGGAAAGATTGTTTACACAAGCGTTTGCTGCCTTTTATAAGACAGCATGCCTCACCACCGCTGTTTTGGCCAGATCTAGCCAGTAGCCAATACGCAAAATCAGTTATGAAATGGTACAACGCTAACGGGATCATGGTGGTACCCAAAATATGCAATCCGCCAAATAGTCCAGAACTGCGGCCTGTTGAAGAGTACTGGAGTATTATGAAAGGAATTCTAAAAAAGAAAGGCGGAGAAGTAAAATCGGTCCCTGAGCTACAAAAAAAATGGACCTGGGCGACAAAAATCTTTCCTAAAGAGACGGTGCAAAGTCCTATGAGCCGTGTGCGTAGAAAAGTTCGATCTATGGCTTACTGTGTAAACATTAATTAAAATTAAAAATGCCATTTTAGAATTCATTAAATTTGTCATTAAATCTGGTATTCATAATGTGGTTTTTTATTTTTAAACTGGTTTAAAAACAAATTTTGCGTGCCCGAGTTTTGGCGTGTTCAACCTTTATAAGGGCATTTTCACTTCATTAACGGCCGGTTAGCAATCGTCACAAAACTGACGGTCAATATACACTTTGTCACGAATGTGACGGTTAGACTTTACTGAAACACGACTTAATTCGAGCTTTAAAGTATAAGTTAAAATAAAAAACCGGCCAAGAGCGTGTCGGGACACGCTCAGTGTAGGGTTCCGTAGTTTTCCGTCCGTCACAGTAAGTGTTCCCACTTAAGAGTTAAAATAACACCGCCATGTAGTATATGATATGAACGTTCCACGTACAGCGACATCTATCGGCAAATTAAGTAAACTATTGCGCGCGAGCTTAAAGTATGGAATATAATATATGGAAGATAGTTTTTATGGGATAATTCTTTATTGCGTGAACCGATTTTCACCGTTTTTACTTTATTTGAAAGCACGTCATTTCATTGTGATTTTGTAGAAATTACAGGTACAGTAAACACCTGCTTATACGGTTAAATTACAAACTTAGTTCAGAAATTATTTTGTATATTTTTTTCTAAAACTATTCAACCTATCAAGTTCATAATAATTTTCCTAGAAAGTTTTTATAAAGTTCTACTTTAGAGATTTTTTTTCATATTTTTAAAACTTATGGTTCAAAAGTTAGAGGACCCCTCCTCATCGGGGGACACATTTTTTTTAACTTCTGGAGCGATTATTTCCGAAAATATTTACATTATCAAAAAATGATTTTAGTAAACCCCTATTCATTTTTAAATACCTATCCAACAATATATCACACGTTAGGGTTGAAATGAAAAAAAAAAAATCACTCCTCACTTTACGTATAGGGGAGGTACCCTAATAAAACATTTTTTTCCACTTTTTATTTTACCACTTTGTCGGCGTGATTGATATACATATTAGTACCAAATTTCAGCTTTCTAGTGCCAACGGGCACTGAGATTATCCGCGGACGGACGGACGGACGGGCAGACATGGCGAAACTATAAGGGTTTCTAGTTGACTACGGGACCCTAAAAATGCCCATAAAGACATCGATTTAGCTCCTAACAGTAAAATGAATGCGAGTGAAACGTTATAATAACTTATATTTTCCAAGAAATTAACTAATCATAGCCTCCAAACAATCACTTGACAAAATTAAATTTGTACCAATATCTATACTAATATTATAAATGGGAAAGTGTATGTGTTTGTTTGTTTGTTTGTTTGTCCGTCTTTCACGGCAAAACGGGGCGACGAATTGACGTGATTTTTTAAGTGGAGATAGTTGAAGGGATGGAGAGTGACATAGGCTACTTTTTGTCTCTTTCTAACCCCCCACTTCCCTAAAATGGGGGGTGGACATTTGTATGGAGCATTACGGGGGGCAATCAGGAAGGGGGAACCGTGTTACCTCGAATTTAACGCGAGCGAAGCCGCGGGCAAAAGCTAGTTCATATACAAGAGCCACGCATATTTAGAAACACCTACTACTGTTGATATCTCTCGGGGTTATGAACTATCTCTACGTGCCTAAAACGCAAATTACACTGGCAGACAATGTGAGCAGGTCACTTTGTATAGAATTTATATTCCAGATGACCTATTTTCAAAGTGTATAATGCTTCAATAGCCCAATCATAGGCTCAAAATTATATGACGGTGCCCTAAATTGACAGGCGATAACGTGGGCGGATCGCCTAAACCTAGTATTACGTAGTCCCAAAGCATCCCAGTTTCTAAATATCCAAACAAATTGGAACTCTATTCCGCAACTATAAGGTTCGAAGTCGTAGTCATATTGTTAAAGTTTTGACGGCACTTTCGCCGTTGTTTATATAAAAAACTGTTCGGTCAAGTACGCGTTCAATTTTAAACCCTACTTTATTGTCTAAAGGTGCAAAATGTGTACATACCGTACAACTTTTCCTGGCACATACGTCTTTTATGTATGGATGTAATAACGGCCGCACGGATGGACAACAATGGGCTTCCGCCGGAACTACCCCTCCACTTACACGGGGAAACTAGGAAGGTTACCGGAATTTCCTATACTTTCTATAGACTATATCTATATACTTCGTTTTTAGGGTTCCGTACCTCGAAAGGAAAAAACGGAACCTTTATAGCATCACTTTGTTGTCCGTCCGTCCGTCTGTCAAGGCCCTTTTTCTCAGGAACGCGTGGAGGTATCAAACTGAAATTTATATCAAATACTTAGGTCTATTGTCTCTTAGAACTGTGAAAAAATCAAACTTCTAAGCCAACGCAATCAAAAGATACAGCTGTTTATGCCGCAAATTTTCGAAACTCGCAAGGGCATCAAAACATACAGGGTACTAGACGTGCGCGCCGCCGCGGCGCGCCGCCGCCATGAGGAGTCAGCGCGCCGCCGCCGCCGCCGGTAGTTAAAATTCGCGCCGAGACAAAACCCACAGGTTTAAAATCAATGGACATAAAGCGCGTGCGACGCGTGGAGCATGGCGGGCAACGGAAGGCGGGCGGCACGGCAGTGAAGACGTGGTAGAAGAGACAGAAGCTCGTGCCTTATTTGGAAATTTGGCAAACATACCTACGGTTAAAATTCCAACATCTCCAACGAGATGGCACAGTGTCTTAGAAATGCTCGAAAGTATGGCGCACTGTTGTAATAGGAACCCGATAATTAGCATCTTACGTCGGATAAGGCAAGATGGTATGACAATTTCCCAAGCAGAATGGATTTTGTTAGAGGATTTATGCAATTTTCTAAGCAAGTTTCGGCAAATTGTTGAAATTTTATCAGCATCAAAATCGAGCACAATCAACCTTGCTCTCGTATTTAAAGCCGAAATAAAAGACGTGCTTAATTCGATTGATGATGACGAGTCGCTAATAATAACATCCTTAAAAAGAAATATGTTGATGAAACTGGACACACGCTTCCCAGCCAGTAAGGCTGTTGTTGCTGCAGCATTATTAGACTGTAGGTTTATGAAGCTTGGAGAAGTTGTGCTCTATCTGACTGCTAACGAATTAACTCCAGCTGGTTTCTTGGCAGAATATGCCAAAGAATTAATCCCTTACTACGAAAATAATCAACCATTATTACACCAGGAGGGTCACCAGGAAGAAGCGAGTACAAGTAAAGTTTCAATACTTTCCCAACTCTCGCGCAAATACAGCATGCAACACAGTTCTCTGGTTCCGGCTTCGATGTTGCTGTTGACCAGGAAGCTTGGAAATACTAGCTACTGCTGATCCTACGGAACTTGAAGACGGGGACATCTTGTCCTACTGGCAAACCAGACAATCTGCCTACCCGCGTTTATCGTCATTAGCTCAGGCTCTGTTATGCATTCCAGCAACCAGCACTCCGAGCGAAAGTGTGTTTTCGGTTGCTGGATTGCTTTTAACAGCCAAAAGGTCCCGGCTGAGTCCATTTAGGGTGAACAAAATACTTTTTGTGCACGACAACTATAAAAGTTGCAAACAAAATATTTCTGTCAAGAAAAGTGATTGAGTCATCTTTTCAGTTTACTTAATAAAGTTCTTTCGTTTAAGCGTGGTTTTTCATTATACGTCTTAATATGCAAAGTTGAAAAATCCCACGCCGCCGCCGTGGATTTTTTCGTGGCGCGCTGCCGCCCGATTTTTTTCGACCGGCGCGCACGTCTACAGGGTACTTCCCGTGAACTCAGAATCTTGAAATTTGGTACGAAGCCTTGTAGCACAGATAAAGGAAAAATTGGGAAAACCGTAAATTTTTAGTTACATCATATAATAAAAATAATTTTCATAATTTTAAAGTTACTACCCCTATATACCTACAGGTTGGTACGGAACCCTCGGTGCGCGAGTCCGACTCGCACTTGGCCGGTTTTTTCTTTATTAGAAAAATTGTTCGTTTGTCGTCGTGCAATATCTGAGAAACCGAAACGAGTAAAATAAGGGTAGGTAAGGGTAAGCAATGGTACAGTTGAATTCATAAATTCCTCTTTTGTAAATCTCGGTTTACAATGTAAGGCCATCATTTACAATGAACCAAGGCCATCAAAGGGTGCATTTAGTATGTTATAATTTAATCTTGGGTGTTGCTATAATAACGATGCCGTTTTTATCTTTATGAAGAACTAACTGATACTTATCACAAAATTGGCCCTTACCAAATCTCTCATCTGATAATGACATTGATGACAGATTATCACTGATGATCTCAATCTAATTGATCTCATTAAAAAAATTACTAAAATCAACATTCGTTGTCGTCATGAAAAAATGACTCGTGTCAGCTTAGAAATTAACGATCTATCATCAAGTCATCTTACATGTCAATTGAGTTTTGTAAGCGAAGACGTTTAAATTAGGTTACGTCTTTAACAAAATCTATATTACATTTGTCATTTGACCTCCAACCTTCAATCCGGGAAAGCTTCCGACGCCGTAAAATTTAATATAACGTTAAAATAAAGGGCCATAAAAATTGACTGCCAACTCGGTACGAATTCCAATAATCCGCCATTGTACGGGATGGAGCACAATTATATTCTAAGAGACCGTCGGAGCTACTTGACACGAAAAGTATTTTCATTGGAGGATCGACCTTCACCTACATTGAGCTGTTCTTTGTGAAAAGGACGACTGTCGATATTTTTAAACAGTGATAGTACTGGGGGAAACGTTCTATAATATCTGATGTTACAGGCAATTCAGCTATAAATCGCAAAACAGGGTGGATAAATAAAAAATAAGGCAATAGCCATATCACTTCAAGATTTCATGTAAATGAGGTTATTCACTGGCACACACCATCTATACTTACTTACTCCGTTGGCTCAGCGACCCAAAGTGAATCTTGGCCTCCGATACGAGAGTGTGCCACTTTTCTCGATCCCGCGCTAGCTCTTGCCAATTGCTGATCTGGAGTTCGCGCAGATCCGCCTCGATCGTGTCACTCCAGCGATACCGTGGACGTCCAACAGGGCGTCGCCCTTCCGGACAACCATGGTATGCCTTCTTCACTTTCCGATCTTCCCCCATCCTCTCGAGGTGGCCAAGCCAGCGGAGTCTGCGAGCTTTGGTCTCTCCTATAATATTAGGTTCAGCCACCAGGTCTTCTATTTCCACGTTCTTTAGTACTCTTCAGCTTCCATCCAGTCGTTGCTTCGGCCCGAGGATCTTGCGAAATATCTTTCTTTCTGCGACTAGCAGCATATTCTCCTCTCTCAGTGTCAGCGTCCATGCCTCACAACCGTACATAAGAATCGGCCGCAGTATGGTTTTATAAATACGGATTTTTGCGGATCTGGTCAGAAGTTTGGACGCTAACACTTTGTAAAGGGCAGCACTGCATCGCAAGGTGTTTTGCACTCGGATGTTGATTTCTTCGCTGCGAGTACTTCTATTTGTGATGGTGCAGCCTAAGTATCTGAATTTCTCCACGCCTCTGTAAGTGGTCTGCCCTCCTTATGGGGGCGTCCATTAATCGCGTCATACGTTTTTGGCTTGTTTTAGACCCCCCCCCCCCCCTCCCCCATGGTGATCTTTGGTGATATTTTCATGACCCCTCCCCCCTGTCCAATATGACGTGTAATTTTTGCTAACTAAAGTAAGTACAGTTTTCTAACACGTGAACCTACATATAAACTGATTTAAGTGATAAAAAAATTACGAAAACGCATTAATTGTTAGATATACCATAGGATTTGACATAAGTATCCCTAACCATAACTGCAGTAAGTAACCGTTTTACTGCACTTATGATTACAAAAAAGTACTTACTGCAGTTATCGCTACAGAATTATTGAATACAGTGTTAGGCTAGCCTAAGTAAAAACGTAGTAACTAAGTATTTAACTTACTCCGGTGATAGAAAAGATGATGTTTATTGACTTATGTTCTTAATAAAACGAAACTTCTCTATAATATTTTAATAATTAATGCAAATAGAATAAAGTGAAAGAAACAAAAACAAAAACAAAACTTCTCAAAAACAAATACCAGGTATCCTCGACATGCAGGTCCTGCGGTTGAATACGAGTGTTTTTGTATCGTTTCATGTGGAGATACTCTGTTTTTCCTTGGGATATCCTTAGGCCGACCTTCGAAGCTTCTTCTGCAAGGACCCTTACGGACTCCCGCACCTCGTCTATAGATATTCCCAACAGGGCCAGATCATCAGCGTATCCTATCACCTTATGCTTTCCATTCACTTCTAGCCCTCCTTCCAGTGTCAAAACTTTCCTTAGGTCATATTCTAAGACCAAATTGAAGAGCATAGGTGACAAGGCATCGCCCTGCTTGAGTCCCGTCACTACTGTGAAGTCGTCAGTAAGTTCCCCCTCGACACGCACCACCATTTTGCTCTCCCCCGTAGCGACTTGAACCATGTTGATCAGTTTATTGGGGAAGCCAAAATTCCTTAAGATGGTGAAGAGAGCGTTTCGGTCAATACTATCATACGCCTTAGCAAAGTCGACGAACACCGCGTGGATATTCTGGCCATACTCCCACTTCTTCTCCATCAGCTGCTTTAGGTGAAAGATCTGATCGATCGTACTTCGATTTCTTCGGAAGCCACACTGATAATCTCCTAAGATTTTTTCCGTGTACGGCTCCAGTCGCTTAAGTAACATATACGACATAATCTTGTAAGCCGTTGGAAGTAAAGCTATCCTACGGTAATTCTCACACTTCCGTTTAGAGCCCTTTTTATGAACGGGGCAGATAACTCCTATATTCTACTCCCCTGGTTGCTGTTCTTCGTCCCAGATTCTGCACAGAAGCTCATATAACCTGCTCTGTACAGTACCTCCACCGTACTTCCATACTTTCGACG
Source organism: Pammene aurita (assembly GCA_947086415.1). Classification (NCBI taxonomy): domain Eukaryota; kingdom Metazoa; phylum Arthropoda; class Insecta; order Lepidoptera; family Tortricidae; genus Pammene; species Pammene aurita. The sequence continues at coordinate 34,167,450 of OX352301.1, read as the reverse complement.
GAATTTATCCACACCTGGAGCCTTGTTGTTTTTTAACGACATCACAGCTGCGCGAAACTCTTGGAAAGTAGGGGGTTCTACCCCTTTCATCATTGCTTTTAGAGCAGTGGATCATGGGTTCGTCCAGCGTGGGGCTATTAAGTAACTGTTTGAAATAGTTGCGCCATAAATTCTTGACTTCTTCTTTGTCTGTAATTAGGTTGCTGGCTTCATCTTCAAGCACCTGGACGGTATGCTGGTAACCTTTCTTAAACGATCTGACCTGGTAGAATTTTCTGGTCGCGTTAGTTCTTATCAGAGTGTCGATTTCCTGTACTATCCTGTACTACTGTTTAGATGTGTTCGCTTTGATCGTTTAATTTAAAAACAGTTTTTGCTTGTGCCTTCAGCTGTTTGTAAGTGGGATGCCACTGAGGGTCTTGTTCCGCTAGTAACTTGAATTTTCTTCTCTCACCTACTATGTAGTTACACTCCTCATTCCACCACTTTCTTCACACCATCACACCACCACACACCATACACACCATCTATACATACTAAAATTTCAATCAAACATTTCATGAAACATTACGAACTAATGCCAAGTAATTAACAGTAAAACACTCTTTCAGAAACGAAACGTCCCATCTAGCATTGTACGCTAACATGAATTTGAACTTTAAATTCAACAGGGCTTAGAAGTCGTTTTGAAGCTTTAACCGAGTTGTGACCGTTGGTTGTCGGGTCTAAAATCAGTTGGCTTTGGCGTCAACGGCAGCTATTAAGGTACGAGTACGAGGTGGATGGTCAATTTGCCCGGTCTCGGCTGACCGGCCGCCAGGATAATTGTTTGGACAGAATGGTCGGTATGGATGTAAAACGATGCTCGAATGTATATGGAATATGTATTCAGACTGTATTGTGAGCTTTACATTCGCAAAATCTGCGATTTAATTCGGTTTCGCCTGTCTTCAGTATAAAGATCTTGGTATACTCGTATATACTAAATCGAAGTCCTATTTGAAGTTCTTAAAAAACTGATCGATAAATAAATCTCTCTTAGTAAGAGTGAAGTAGTTATTTATATATGTATATATTTTTCTGTATAAAATGTCAAAAAAATCTTGTGAGCTAAAAGATCTCCTAGAAATAGATAAAATTCCCTTTTGTGAATGTATATTTTGTAAATGGTCACCACATTCTACTTGTTTACTTTTAAAAATATGGTTTGAAGCGAGAGCAAAACCGCCTCTAGCAGTCTGTACTTTCAAACAAATCTCGGTTTTTGCAAACAGTTTTCAATTTAAGATACAATGCAACAGAAGTACAGATGTTAAATCCAGCCACCAATTACAGAAACTCCAAGCCAAAACAAACCAAAACAAAGCCCTAGACTGATCTGGATGTTAAACTGGCATGCATTAAGTCTACTCGCGTGCCAACTCTAATTTTACTACAAAATGGTTTCATGTATGCTAAACTTTTAACAGGAATCTCAACTTTATAAACACAGCTACAAGACTCAAAGTAGGGTGTTAGGAAAATGGAAATTGTCTGGCTTGAAGCCAGCTTCGAACCCAGGTCCGCAGCTGGCGGGGGTTGCATTGAACTTGAATTTATTAGGTTTGTTACTAGCGCTTATATGGAAGCGGATTATGTGTTCCTTTTGTGATATGAAACGCTGCTGGAGTAGTATCTTGATAAAGTAAATAACTATTAGAACGTTTGATTCGGTAATGCAATGGGATGTGTATCCTAAATACATAATATTATAGAACCGTGACCATCAAGGCGACAGATGATAAAAAGCTAGTGTCCGACCGAAGTTTCGGTCCAAGGTTCGGTTTCGGCCAAGAAATGGCCGAACCTTTCGGCCGCGCCGAAACTTTCAACATTGTACTTAATCTGACCATAAACTCAGTCACAATCACAACGTTTTTAACTGATAAAATCGCCGTTGTACAGTCACCATCAAATATATCAGAGCGGCCACGGTACTCAAAAATATCTGAACATGCACTTTATCGTTGTGACAATTGGGGCGTTGTTTAGATATTTGTGACCACCTTAGCCGCTCCGATATACCTGATGGTGACTGTACAACGGCTGACATGTAACTGAAATAAATATGTACTTTTTAACACGTCTATCAAATTTTCGGTTTCGGTTTCGGCCGAAACTGGACCCATGGCCGAACCTTCTGTTTCGGTTTCTGTTTCGGTCGGACACTATAAAAAATACTACCATCTCACATGGATACGTATTCCTATTCAATGAGTGACAAAAAGCTAAATCATCCGTACTTTCCGCTTGCTTGCATCATTGGCAGCATTCTTTGCTCCTGTACAAAACATTAAAACAACAAAGATTGATTTGTTTTCTTTGAAGGGTAGCAAGGTATCGCTTATAAAGGTGGAACACGCCAAAACTTGGGCACGCAAAAATTTGTTTAATCTACACTCATACTGTAAGTACTCTAAAATGCGTTCAAAAACCGTAGACAATGACAAGCCATTACAACAAAACGATTTAACTATGATATTGATAAGTTTTCTTATCTGCGGCAGTAACGTAATTTTAAACTATGCATGCTCAAATATTGTTAAGCAATGAGTTTCAAATTTGGAACATCGAATTTGATAACATAATGTTACCGCCATGGCCAACTCGATTGGTCCCGCGCGAGCGCCGGCACAATCGAGTAGGCCATGACGGTACAATGGCGGTCATTCTATGGTTTCCGAACAATTAATTTAATATATATAATATGAGTGTAGATAAAGCAGTGTATGCAACTGTACGTAATTAGGCCTTAAAACACTCGTGTGATCTTATTATGAAATTCGCCTGCGGCTCATTTCATAAAACTACACTCATGTTTTAAGGACCCTTATTACGTAACAGTTACATAAACTACTATTTTAAACCAGTTTGAAAATAAATAACTACATTATGAATACTACATTTAATGTCAAATTTAATGAATTCTAAAATCACATTTTTAGGGTTCCGTAGTCAACTAGGAACCCTTATAGTTTCGCCATGTCTGCCCGTCCGTCCGTCCGTCCGTCCGCGGATAATCTCAGTGACCGTTAGCACAAGAAAGCTGAAATTTGGTACTAATATGTATATCAATCACGCCGACAAAGTGGTAAAATAAAAAGTGAAAAAAAATGTTTTATTAGGGTACCTCCCCTATACGTAAAGTGGGGAGTGATTTTTTTTTTCATTTCAACCCTAATGTGTGATATATTGTTGGATAGGTATTTAAAAATGAATAGGAGTTTACTAAAATCATTTTTTGATAATGTAAATATTTTCGGAAATAATCGCTCCAGAAATAAAAAAAAATGTGTCCCCCCCCCTCTAACTTTTGAACCATAAGTTTTAAAAATATGAAAAAAATCTCAAAAGTAGAACTTTATAAAAACTTTCTAGGAAAATTATTTTGAACTTGATAGGTTGAATAGTTTTTGAAAAAAAAATACAAAATAATTTCTGAACTAAGTTTGTAATTTAACCGTATAAGCAGGTGTTTATTGTACCTGTAATTTCTGCAAAATCACAATGAAATGACGTGCTTTCAAATAAAGTAAAAACGGTAAAATTCGGTTCACGCATTAAAGAATTATCCCATAAAAATCATCTTCCGTACTTTAAGCTCGCGCGCAATAGTTTACTTAATTTGCCGATAGATGTCGCTGTACGTGGAACGCTCATATCATATCCTACATGGCGGTGTTATTTTAACTCTTAAGTGGGGACACTTACTGTGACGGACGGAAAACTACGGAACCCTACACTGAGCGTGGCCCGACACGCTCTTGGCCGGTTTTTAATTTTAATTAATGTTTACACAGTAAGCCATAGATCGAACTTTTCTACGCACACGGCTCATAAGACTTTGCACCATCTCTTTAGAAAAGATTTTTGTCGCCCAGGTCCATATTTTTTGTAGCTCAGGGATCGATTTTACTTCTCCGCCTTTCTTTTTAGGGTTCCGTAGTCAACTAGGAACCCTTATAGTTTCGCCATGTCTGCCCGTCCGTCCGTCCGTCCGTCCGCGGATAATCTCAGTGACCGTTAGCACTAGAAAGCTGAAATTTGGTACTAATATGTATATCAATCACGCCGATAAAGTGGTAAAATAAAAAGTGGAAAATTTTTTTTTATTAGGGTATCTCCCCTATACGTAAAGTGGGGAGCGATTTTTTTTTTTCATTTCAACCCTAACGTGTGATATATTGTTGGATAGGTATTTAAAAATGAATAGGGGTTTACTAAAATCATTTTTCGATAATGTAAATATTTTCGGAAATAATCGCTCCAGAAGTAAAAAAATATGCGTCCCCCCCCCCCTCTAACTTTTGAACCATAAGTTTTAAAAATATGAAAAAAATCTCAAAAGTAGAACTTTATAAAAACTTTCTAGGAAAATTATTTTGAACTTGACAGGATGAATAGTTTTTGAAAAAAAATTACAAAATAATTTCTGAACTAAGTTTGTAATTTAACCGTATAAGCAGGTGTTTATTGTACCTGTAATTTCTACAAAATTACAATGAAATGACGTGCTTTCAAATAAAGTAAAAACGGTGAAAATCGGTTAACGCAATAAAGAATTATTCCATAAAAATCATCTTCCATACTTTAAGCTCGCGCGCAATAGTTTACTTAATTTGCCGATAGATGTCGCTGTATGTGGAACTCTCGTATCATATCCTACATGGCGGTGTTATTAACTCTTAAGTGGGGACACTTACTGTGACGGACGGAAAACTACGGAACCCTACACTGAGCGTGGCCCGACACGCTCTTGGCCGGTTTTTAGAATTCCTTTCATAATACTCCAGTACTCTTTAACAGGCCGCAGTTCCGGACTATTTGGCGGATTGCATATTTTGGGTACCACCATTATCCTGTTAGCGTTGTACCATTCCATAACTGAATTTGCGTATTAGCAACTGGCTAGATCTGGCCAAAACAGCGGTGGTGAGGCATGCTGTCTTATAAAAGGCAGCAAACGCTTCTGTAAACAATCTTTCTGATAAATATCGCCGTTTATTGTCCCGGTGGTGATAAACGAGCGACTTCTTTTACCACAGCTACATATTGCCTGCCAAAGAAGGTATTTTTTTGGAAATTGCCCTCATTCTTTTAATTCAAAATCTTCAGGAGTATCTGTTCGAGATTTGCTAGTATAAAACTCTTGACCAGGTATTTGTTTACAATCCAATTTTATATACGTCTCGTCGTCCATCACCGCGCATTTAAATTTTGTAAGAAAATCTTCATAGAGTTGTCGCGACCGTATCTTTGCGGATAAGTTCTGTTTTGAGTCTCGATCTGGTGCGGCCTGGGCTTTATAACTCCTCAGTCCTGCCATCTGTTACACTTTTTGGACATAGGACTAAGACATTTTCACTTTTTTAGCAACATCACGAGATGAAATCGTATGATTTGAGGCAAAAATCTTTAAAATACTCTTTCCTGTTTCTTATTCTTGACTCCCTGCAACCCACCACTTCTTGACTTTCTATCTATTGTCAAGCGTTCACGGAAACTTTTTAATACGTGACCAACAGTAGATTGTGGATATTTCAGCCTTTTCGCGATATCTATGTAGCTTAACATGGGATTTTTTACATGTTCGTGCAAAATGCGTTCACGTTTTTGATATTGTACGCTCGACATTTTGCCAACGAATAAATAAAAGAAAATAAAACTATCATCATTTTATAGCCCAGTTCCTTGTGAGAAAATTGTTGTTTCAAATGTTTAAATATGTCCATTTTTCGAATAACTATAGCTATTTTTATATGCCCAGGTTTTGGCGTGTTCAACCTTTACGTCTACAAAGAGACGAAGTATTGGTTGTTTATATGAACTCGTCACTGGTATGAACATAGAGGTATATCGCGAGGGATGTAATGTTAAAGTGGATCAGAGGCGTAGACGCTGCCAGCTGGAATGGTTCCGTCCGGCTCATTTGCTGATGAGAGCATGTTTTATGTATTTATCTGGGTTTCATCTGATATTTCTGTTGTTGTATGACGTGTAGAAACGTACATAAACCCACATTGCGCAATAACAAAAAAAATCTAGATCCTATTTCAATTCTGACACCATATTAGATTGATCTTAAAAAAAAAAAATATTAAAATTTAAACTGTTTATTATAATGAAATGGGTTAATAACAATTTCACTTAACTTAGTATTAATCTTTTACATTTAAGATTGTATTACCAAGCTATTGTTTTGGGGTTGCAACACCTTTTAACATAAATTATTTTAAATTAAATCATATTAATCTATTTTCACGAGCGCATTGGAAGACATGTTTAAGACGCTGGACTGGAAAGGTAAGGGCATAAACATAAACGGCGACTACATCTCACACCTGCGATTCGCTGATGACATAGTCGTAATGGCGGAGTCGCTAGAGGAGCTGACCCAGATGCTGGACGGCCTAGCTTCAGCCTCGCGACGCATCGGTCTTGGCATGAATTTGGATAAAACCAAAGTCATGATCAATGGCCACATTGATCCGGGACCGGTCGTCGTACATGGCCACCATCTTGAAATTGTTTCTGAGTACGCCTACCTTGGGCAGATCCTGCAGTTAGGTAAAAACAATTTTGAGAAGGAGGCCAAAAGGAGGATCCAGCTAGGCTGGGCAGCATTTGGGAAACTACGCCGAGTCTTCTCGTCATCCATACCGCAATGCTTGAAAACGAAAGTTTTCAATCAGTGCGTCCTACCCGTAATGACCTACGGAGCTGAGACGTGGACACTCACGGTAAGGCTGGTCCACCAGTTCAAAGTCGCTCAGCGAGCTATGGAAAGAGCTATGCTCGGAGTTTCTCTGAAGGATAGGATTCGTAACGAATACATCCGACAGAGAACCAAAGTTATCGACATAGCTCAAAGAATTAGCAAGCTGAAGTGGCAGTGGGCCGGCCATATCTCGCGAAGAACCGACAACCGCTGGGGTAAACGTGTTCTTGAGTGGAGACCGCGTCTCGGCAAACGTAGTGTAGGACGCCCTCTGGCCAGGTGGGATGACGATCTGCGAAAGACTGCAGGCAGATGCTGGATGCGGCAAGCTGGAGACAGGGCGCTATGGCGCTCATTAGGGGAGGCCTATGTCCAGCAGTGGACTAATATAGGCTGATGATGATGATGATGATGATGAATCTATTTTACCATTTACATTGTTATCTATCAGTGCTTTTTTAACAATACTTTTAATATTCTTAGGTTTTTTATCTAGATTTTCTATAACTTCTTTGGGAAAGCTGTTTAGAACTTTAGGTATGTAAGAAGTCCAAACTCTGTTACCATATTCATTACTATTTTTAGTGGTTACAAAGTTAGGTTCATTGGAGAGATTACGAAGGTTCCTTGGTCTATTGTATCTAATCAGCTCTCCCGTCGATGCTTGCATTCTAAGATCACAGCCATGTTAGCCTTATCATATACACTTAACACTCTACAGTAATTAAACAATTTTTCATAATTATTTTTGTATCTTTGTTTAATTTTAAGCGGAACTATAGTTTTTAGGGTTCCGTAGCCAAATGGCAAAAAACGGAACCCTTATGGATTCGTCATGTCTGTCTGTCTGTCTGTCTGTCCGTCCGTATGTCACAGGCATTTTACTCGGAAACTATACGACGCATCTGAATAAAATTTACACATAAGGTGTATTTTTTTGCAGCTACTTAGTTATGTAGTTAAATTTGAAAAAAAAAAATATTTTTAGGGGGGCGCTCCATACAGATAACTAAATAAAAATAAAAAAATTTAACCAAATATCAACATGTGACACATCAATCGATAGGTCTTTCAAAATAACATTGAGGTTTCTTTGACTTTTTTGTGATTAAGTGAATATTTTCTGAAATAATCGCTTCGAAAGTCAGAAAAGTTGTGTAGCCCCCCCCCGTAACTTTTGAACCGTAAGTTCAAAAAATATGAAAAAATTTGAAGAGATGCGCCTTATCATATACTTTCTACGAAAATTGTTTTGAACATTATCGGTTCAGCCATTTTTGAGTTATCTCCAAAAAACTTCTTCCATAGGCATCAGATACGACCTTTTGGTATTAGTTTGGTTCTTATTCCATTGAAGGTACGGAACCCTCCTATGCGTGGTCCGACACGCACTTGGCCGGTTTTTTAATATTCTAATCTGGATATTGTATATTCTCTTAACTTTTAATTAAACAATACGTACATTGTATGTCTCTCAAGCTATTTTGATATGTCTTCTTATAGAACTACGCATTATTGTGTATCTTTAAGATATAATATTACTATATTACTGTTTTGAAAAAATTAATCTCGCCGCGTTTCTTGCCGGTCATAATACTACTTCTCGGGTCAGACTGTCAGAGGTGTAGGGTTAGAACCGGTAGTAGTTTTTTTTCTGTGACGTCCATAAGTGCATTGTAATGTGTCTAAATTGAAGAATAAATATCTTTTATCTTTTTTTTATCTAGATATTAAATAATCGAAATTAGGATATTAAATAATCGATTAAAGGAAAAAGAAGCCGTGGAAGATCACCCACCCGATGGACTGACGCGGTGGAGGAAGCCTGCCAAGCAAACCTGCAGACATGTATCCGAAAAGCTGAAGATAGAACCGTATGGAATGCCTTCGTGAAAATAGTTACCGACGATTGCTGTCGGGACCCTCAGTCATGAGGAAACGAGAGTGAAGAAGAAGAATCGATTAAAAGAAGACAAACCAGAATACTTGACATGTTAAGTCTACACTTAGCGTCAGGAGCCATAAACAAGATAGAGCGTTCACGCCAAGTCTTAACTACTGTATGCAACAATAGAAACGCAACACAACGAACTAGGTTTTTATGGCGCTCGTACGAGTATACAGTATGTATCAGAACGTAAGGCAAAGCTGAAGCCTGGTTGATGGTAAAGTGGAGTATGTTCTAACAGAATACTTACTAATAACTTTTATTTGCTTTTTTTAACTTTGCTCAATCTTAACATGACTTTGGGTCCTCTTATTTGCAGTCGGTAAAAATTCCTGTAACAGCCTGTAGAAACAGTAAGACGTCAGTTTATAAACGTAAACAAACTAATTAAAACCAATCCACATCATATCAGATTACTGCAATTTCAACTATGACCAGATACTGATAAGCCTAATAAATACGAAACACTAACCACTTCTTGAAATTATCATTTAAGGACTATTTTTTGTTATCATTTCATTATTATTTACAACAGGGATTTCGCATATCATACTCGTATTGTAGTTCACTTTGACATTAATTATGACGTTCCATTAAATTTGTCATCTTGTTATTTTTATTCTGAAAGAGGTCAGGTTAAATCAATTAATTGGACTTTTTTCCTTTTGAAGTTAAACTTCAAGTCAGAGTTTGACATTCGTCTGCCAGATAAAAAGAAAATCTAATAAATAGAAAGGAGATCGTCAATTCCAGGCCCACTTGCGATATAGTCTTGTATAAGGTTTGTTCTGCAATTTTAAGCAAATACCCATTTTATTACGAAACTAGACAAAATATTGCATGAAAATGAAACGGGAATAAGAAATACAAAATAAAAAGTAATTTCGTTGATCCTTCCGCGATCCAAATAGTGCTTAATAAGTTATTAACGTCTTTACAGCATTGACATAAGGTTAACTTTCCCTGGACTGAGACGAAACGGACATTTTCAGAAAGGAGTTACGTTTACTTTGCTGATCTTGTTTATGATTCTAGTTTGACACTGTCAATGTATGACGTCACCGTCATCCAAGTCTGCCGCATGAAGTTATAATTTTAAACTGGAGTATACTCTTCGGCCACAAAGTGGTGCAGAAAGAAAAGGTAATATAGGGAGCTGCGTATCGTTTTGACTTAGGGCGTTATGACGACATTATGTCATGCTCTTTCGATAAAGAAACGTATTTTTTTTTCAATTTTATAATGTCTGATACTAGTATGGATTTATAAATAGTGGATGTGATTGTTGCACTTTTTCCCTACCTACAGATGAACCTTATTACCGTGCAAAACAGTCGTTCATAGGTGACTAGAAAAAACGGTCCGATAGAGGGGATAATATGGGGGCGACGCCCCACTCGCACTCGTTACAAAATTGACACACATTCACATTTT